>CM037860.1:532862-1732862 GCA_021292105.1 Anadara kagoshimensis | reverse complement strand
CATCCTGCAATGCTTCCTGAATTACTTCTAAAACAACCTGTGAAGGTTTAATCGAGAAAGACATTCGATCTAAAGTTATATATAATGAAGATTGAGCTCTGTCAATTGCGAATCATATTAAACGGAAAGCGTAACATATTGTAACGTTTCAGTAAAATCAACAAGTTATTTTGGGAAGTTTTTAGTATAAACTGTTTTCTGTCAACTACCAGTGTTGTCAACAATTGTATTTCAAATCTTCATGTGTCAATTTTGTATTACCGGCTACAATGTCATTGCCGACCGTACATGTGAATGTGTAACTTATAGGGCACCGGGTACCATGGTACATCATTTTTATTGTATTTTTATGTTATTAAATTCAATATTGAGTGATTAGTTGTGTAACTATGATTGTTACTCACCGAGTTATCAAGAGAATGTTAATATTTGGTCGTATCTTTGTATATTTCTACGCATGTTTGTATTTTTCCACCATGTAAACTTGTCTCTGTTTACGGTCGCCATTACGGGTGTAGGAATACATATTTTTGTCACATAATGTTTAAATGTCATATTTTTAATCATATCAAGTCTAATACTCATAATGTTAATGTTTCACACAATCATAATATAAATCTTACTATATTATTATAATTTTAAATACTTGAAGTAGGGAGTATTTCTTATTATGGCGGGATACAAACTTTTGAGTGCAGCCGACCATAAGGCTGATTCTGATTGGTTGTTATTTCATTTTGCGTCGCTCGCTCTTGCGTCACAGAGTAGTATATAAGCAGACTGAAAGTGGCGCCCAGTTTCAGATGTGATCCATCTGGGCACGAGTCGAAGACCTTTTTGACATCCTCTTCTGCGTCCGTCTGCGTCGTCATAAGACACATATTGATAATCATTAAATTGATTTTAATTAACTCCTAGAAGGTGCGTCCTAACGCAAGAAATAATTGCGTTATATCTTATTGACTTTTACGTTAATATGCTGACTATTGCGTCACTCTGCCTTTGAGCTGCGTCCATAAGCAGCACAGATTTTGTGTTCTGTGTCCATAAACAGTACACCAGCACGGCAGCAGCGTCCGCCATATTTCTTCTATTATAATATGTGATTATTTCTCACTTTGAGAATGTTATATTTCTATTAACTAAATTCTACTCTTTATAAGGTTGTTTAACAGCATTTAGGAATTACATAACGCAATATTAGGAAAACAATTATATTGTAATATTATTATTACAATTACTTTTTGCTATTTTTGGTATTATTAATAGTTCAGTCTTGGCGACCTTCAGTGCATAAATTGTTGTGCAATATTTTAGAACTTAGTGTCCAAATTTTAGATTCTAGTGTAGAGTGTAGCAATATTTAGCATATAGTTTATTTAACACTGCATATGTAAACTTGTTTATCTGTATATATATATATATAATATTTCCATTGATTATGTTTGTTGCTTGACCGCTCTATTGTGAGCTTTAATAAATTTACTGTTTTAAAGCATTTGATTGTATTGGTCATCTTTTATCAGCTGTCTATGGTCTAAGGAACGCTACCAAGTTTAATAATAAGACCACATGATCTAATCACTAGTGGCTAGTTTAAGCCTGTCATAAGTGTGAGATTTGCTTGAATACTGTTGAAACAGACTTGCTCCGGTACCGAGTACTTGAGCACTTAAGCGGGACTTGTATTCCTGCTAGCTGAATAAACTGTACCACCCGATTTCAACCCTTATTACACCTGTATCTCTACCGGAAGTGTAGGCCGAACGCTACATTGGTGGCAGCGGTGGGATACAAGCGTCATCAAGTGAAGAGATATAAGGGCTGAAAATTTTCCTTAAGACTCAAGCAATCCACAACATCTTCAGAAATGGCCAATAAAGATGATCAAATACACAAATGTTCAAGTCAAGCAACAACCATATGCAGTGAAGGTGCCCAGGGATCACATCTCACGGCACAATCACTACAACCTTCTTACATAGATGCCACACCTAGCGGTGAAATTAGATTCAGAGTATCTGGAGGTGATGATAGCGGTTTATATACTTGTGAACCTGAAAACAGCAAAACTTCTGATGAGCCTATTAGGTCACATAGTGATGACATTCAGGCACGAGAACCTCGAATGAATATAACGTCCCAGATAAATAAAGATAATTTAGAGTACGAGTTGGAAGAACTCCGTAAACGTGAACGTGAAGTATTAGCGCAGTTAAATGGACCTATAGATAATAATGATTTAAATAGGCATAAAATTGGCAAATGTGGGGCTGTTTCTGATAATGAATGTACCCAGTTAAGAGGGCATGGGGGTATGGCTGGTGTTAGTCATGTCCAGTCAGGATCTCTTGATTTAACTTATAGGCAATCTTTTGATGATGCTACTGCAGGAAATGGTTACCGGTGCCATGATTTGGCCCAGGGATCGGAGAGACCATTGGCTTGGGGGAATGCCAGTGGTGCGGGCACGAGAGCTCCCCAGTCAGGGTTACGATCGCCTGAGGGTCATGAGAATATTTGCGTTGTTGAGAAACGTAGGCAGTTAGCTTGGCCTTTCGTCATACCCAATGAAGCCCACAGAGAAATGCGAGAGTCAAATTTGGAAGATATGAGGACTGAGGGCCCCAGTCACTCATCGAGAATAAATGATCCCAGTACAGTTACTATAAATGAATTAAGGGATGGAATAATAGGCAATACTTCACATCAGACCCAAGGCATAGTGCCTGGAGAAGGGACAATGTTAATGACCGTAGTAACATTAATGTTAACGATAGTTTTCAGCCGAGCCAGTTTAATAATGGCATTAGGATAAATTCAAATCGGACACCTGCAACATATGACGGAACTAGTAGTTGGCAAGATTACTTAGTTCATTTTGAGATAGTGTCTGACCTAAACGGTTGGGATGATATAACCAAAGCTTTACAACTAGCATCGAGCCTTAGAGGCAGTGCACAAAGTGTGCTTAGTGATTTAAGACCTGAATTGCGCAGAAATTTCACTCATCTTACAGCAGCTTTGACTGCACGTTTTGAACCAAATAATCAGTCCGAAATGTATCGTGCTCAAATAAAAGGAAGAATTCGTAAGCGGGGTGAAGCTTTGACAGAGCTTGCTCAAGACATCAAACGCTTAATTCGTTTAGCTTACCCTTCAGCTTCGATACAAGTGAGAGAGCAGCTCGCTCGTGATTGTTTCGTTGATTCACTAAATGATTCTGAAATGGAGTGGTCAATATTTCAGAGTAAACCACACTGTTGAAGATGCAGTACGTGTTGCTCTTGAATTCGAAGCCTTTCAAAATGGTAGGCGTAAGCGCGTTAATATCCGTCCATCACTGCGAATGCAATCCGAAGTTCACAATGATGATTCCAATAGTCACCCGTCACTGACAATTCGCGAGTTAATAGACCAACTTATAACAACAACCCTAAGGCATTAAGGTTTGCCATTATTGTAAGAAAAGGTCATCTTAGAAAACTGTTGGAAACTTAAACACGACAATCTTATGGCTGAGGCCACAGCATCTCAAATAATAATGACATTTACCAACCAACTAAAGATAATCAAAATGAATTCGGGAAACTAAAACATGCTGAAATAGTGGACCAACTTTCAGCAGAAGATATGTCAGATAGGTCCCAAAAGAATTTTGACATTAATGAACAGAGCATGATGGTTTATTATGAAATCAATATTTATGGCATCGAAGTAAATTTCTTATAGATACCGGATCGACTTTAACCGTTCTTCATCCGTCGAAGTATAAATGATACCAGAAAATGTTCGACCTATATTAAACAATGATTGTAATAATTTACGAATGGCTAATGGTGAAACCATTACCCCTCTTGGATCAGCAAACTTTTTGATTGACATTGCTGGTAAAAGTCTTTCTCATCGGATTGTCATAGCCGACATAGAAGCCCCAATGATAATTGGGATGACTTTATGTATGACAATAACTTTCAGCTCGATGTCAGAAACGCCGAAGCGAAAATCGATGCAAAATGTATAAAATGTATAAGAGAGAGTGACATTCCATCGGTTTTTAAATATCTGTCGCGAAAACATGCGTCTTACCACCTTCAAGTGTCACCAGTGACATTGTTATATTTTTTTTCATTTTATCGTGTCTACTTTTTTATAATGTTTACGGTAATTGCGCGCTGTTCGCCACCGTGAATAATTGAGTGTACCCAGTGTTTTGATTTGTTATTGGGTCCGGAAGTTATTCAAAGTGTGGTTTGTTTATGAACGTGTTGGTTCAGCCATAAGAAATTTATTTGAAATTTTAACTAACAAAGTCTTAGGAATATCTCGAGGGTGAGTACACTCAATTATTATGTATTTTGTAGTCTTAGATATATCGTTAGTCAACTTTAAAAACTCACCGCAGTTTGCATGCGTGATTTTTGTGACATTATATGTATACATGCTACGTGAATACAAACTTTATATTGCGGACTAAATACTGAACCTGCTTGATAATTATTTAAACGTATGGCTATTTTAACATTTATTCTGTGTCTTTTAATGAATTTACTTTGTAATTATGCTGTTAATGGTTTTGTGTTATCCGTTATTACCGTAAACAATCTAAAAGTTCGTACACTTTATATTGATCGTACACCGGATGTTGCTACTTGTATATATAGGTGAAATGGGTTAGTAATATAATGTTTTAATGCCTTAATACTCAGACATAACTTGTTTCATACATTGTAGTCATTGGTAATGGTTATGGTAGTGACCACAGGAATATATAATTGCTGTTTCGAAATATGTTGCGTGTTTCTTGGAACAGATTGTTAATATACTTGTAATTTAATCTGCCGATGGAATGTGCAGATGCTATAGGTGTCACCGATGGATTGAGTGGTACCTGTTTAGCCGCCGATGGACTGTGCGGTTTGATCACCGAAGGACTGTGTGATATTACGAGTTCGTTTTAACTGTTCCGAAGAGAGTGTTGATATTGTGTAAAAGCTGTGTTATGCTGTGTTATGATGTGCTATGTGAACAATAACATTAAATGTTTCATGTTATGAAGATGTTGTTAAATTGTTTGTTGCTTGAAAGAACTGTCATAAAAATATTCAGTGAAATTACCTATTTTCTGTCCTGATATCATAATAACAGAAACTATAACCGGAACTGAAAGCACTGATATATACATATTGACTAGATGTCCAGGTATCAGCCTCTCGGGTTCGTTACATCAAGCGAAATGATAATTCCAGCTAAAGTAATTGGTGAGCCTAATTTCGCAACCGCCATCATTGAGCCTACAGATCCAAAATTAATCAAGTGGGCACTGTTGTCGCTCGAACTATTGTGGATGTTAATGAGACCGTAATACCATTACGTGTTATGAATGTCACTGACAAACCGCAAGTCATTTATGAAAACACGGTTGCTGCGAGTTGCGAATCAGCAAATGAGATCACTATGAATGTTGATCATGACCTTGGAAGAAAAACATCATAACTGATCATTCCATTGATGGCCTAAGTGTGCCATCTCATCTTAATGACTTACTTAAGGCTTGTAAAGCAACCTTGACAAATGAACAATATCATAAAGTAAAATGTTTACTGTGTAAATATATAGTAATGTTTTTTGCCAAATCGAAAGATGACCTTGTAGGACTAATCTGGTGAAACACAAGATAAACACGGGAAACGCAGTCCAATAAAACAACGTCCAAGACGTTTACCGATAAATAAGCAATCGTTGAAACGGAAATAAAGAAAATGTTAGAAAATATTATTGAGCCATCTACAAGCCCCTGGGCTTCACCGATTGTCCTCGTTCAGAAAAAGGATGGTTCCTTAAGGTTTTGTGTTGACTATCGAAAAGTCAATGATGTCACTTTAAAGATTCGTATCCACTTCCTAGAATCGACGATACCTTTGATGCACTCCGAGGGTCGCGTTGGTTTAGTACCATGGACTTGGCCAGCGGATATTGGCAAGTTGAAATGGATGAGCATGATAAAGAGAAAACCGCTTTTACGACTACATACGGGCTTTATCAGTTTCGAGTTATGGCCTTCGGATGACAAACGCTCCTGCCACCTTTGAACGTCTGATGGAGCGCGTGCTACTTGGATTACATTGGCGAACATCTTTGATTTATATTGATGATATAATTACATTCTCACCCAGCTTTGACACTCATATCGAACGATTAGAAGAAGTGCTAAAACGTGTTCTATGCTGGACTTAAAATATCTCCAAAGAAATGTAATTTGTTTAAAAATGAAGTAAGTTTTCTAGGTCATATCGTGTCCGATAAAGGTATCGCTACCGATCCAGCAAAAATAGAGGCAGTTAAAACTTGGCCACCACCAAAATGCATCAAAGATATCAGAAGCTTTCTAGGCACATGTTCGTATTATCGAAGATTCATTAAAAACTTTTCTAGTATTGCAAAACCTTTACACCGACTAACCGAAAAAGAGACTAAATTCATTTGGTCAGAAGAATGCCAGCTTGCTTTTGATAAATTACGAAATGCTTTGACATCTACCCCAATATAGCATATCCAGATATGTCGAAGTCCTTTATACTGGATACCGATGCCAGTAATTTTGGTCTTGGTGCCGTACTCTCACAAGTTCATGATGGACAAGAGAAAGTTGTAGCCTAATACAGCAGAACATTGTCAAAGTCCGAGCGTAATTACTGTGTCACAAGAAAAGAATTGCTAGCTATCATTGAAGCAATAAAACATTTTCATCATTATTGGCACAAAACTTCCTTATAAGGACTGATCACGGTACTCTAAGTTGGTTGATGAAATTCAAAAATCCCGAAGGTCAAATCGCGAGATGGCTTCAGATATTAGCAACATACAACTTCGAGATTCAGCATCGCCCTGGTCGTCAACATGGAAATGCTGATGGTTTATCGAGACGGTCATGTATAGACTGCAACCACTGCGAACGTCAAGAAAAGAAAGAAATGTTGCATGTTAATGAAACTTCAAATAAAGTCATCATGATTAAAAAGAAATGCACCACTAAACAAAATGATGAACATAATCATGAAAATGGCAAATGTTTATGGTTAAAGTCTAAAAGTCTAAATGAATTAAAAGAATTACAAAATGAAGATCAAACTCTTTCCAGACTGATAAAACTTAAAGGAAAGTTTGATGAAAAACCAAGTTGGAGCACAGTCTCAGCTTGTAATCTGCAAATAAAATATTACTGGTCAAAATGGAATTGTGTAAAACTTCTCGATGGAGTTCTTTATTATAAATTTGAAAACCCTAAATCTGAGATGTCACTTGGCAACTAATGCTTCCAAAATCAAAGTCTAATGAAATTTTAAAAATGTTACTGAGGAACCAAGCGCCGGTCATCTTGGTATAAAGCGAACCCTACATAGGGTACAACAACGTTTCCATTGGTTCAATTATAAACAAACCGTAAAAGACTTTTGTAGAAAATGTGACATCTGCCATTCTCGAAAAGGTACGAGTAGAAAACCACATGGAGCTATGAAGCAATACTTAGTTGAGCTCCACTTGAAAGAGTCGCGATGGATATTTTGGGTCCGTTGCCAGAAACTTCTAAGGGAAAACAAGTACATTCTTGTTATAGGTGATTACTTCACAAAGTGGATCGAAGTATTCCCTATGGCAGACCAAGAGACAAGAACAATAGCCTCAATATTTATAAACGAATTTGTCTCCCGTTTCGGTGTTCCTCATCAATTACATACTGATCAAGGTAGACAATTTGAATCGAAAATGTTCCAAGCATTATGCGAATGTCTTGGTATCGACAAAACTAGGACTACCCCATACCATCCTCAAAGTGATGGTATGATCGAACGATTCAATAGAACAATAGAAGATATACTAAGCAAATACGTTTCCACAAATCAACGCGATTGGGATGAACACTTATCTTTAGCCGCTATGGCGTACCGATCGTCAGTTCATGAAACTACCAAGCAATCACCAAGTATGATGATGTTTGGTAGAGAAATTAAACTTCCAATCGATATCCTATATGGTCCACATCCACAAATAGATTTTGAGAAAGATAGTGACAGCTATGTAGATAGCTTACAACAAATAATGTATAATGTACACGAATTAGCACGAAAAGAAATGCAAATCGCAAGCGACAGACAAAAACGTCTCTATGACCATAAAGCTAGTCATAATCAATATAAAGAAGGGAGTCTTGTGTGGTTGTATCATCCTGCACGCGTAAAGGGCATTAGCCCAAATCTTCAATGTAACTGGCAAGGGCCATATAAAGTAATAGAAGTATTCTCTGATTTGGTTTATAAAATACAAAAGTCATCACGTTTAAGATATCAGATCGTTCATCATGATAGACTGAAACCGTATTTTGGAGACTCAGTCGTAGACTGTGACTTATCACAAAATTCATCACCTGAGATAGAAAATAATAAAATGTTAAATAACAAAACAACAGATATTGTTGACTCTGAGCAGATAAACGATGTCAATGATACTCGTCGAACGAAGAGTACGCGAAGTCGTAAAGCTCCTTCCAGATACTCTGCTGAGTGGCATCAGCTATGAACAATTGGTTTGAAATAAACCAAAAGACTGAATGTATATTATAACAATACAATTTTTATATACAAACATACATATATAAGTTTATAAACTTTCAACTAGAATGCTTGTTTGTATGAAGGTTGACAGCATAGAATAACAAAGTAATGAACTGCAGCATGAACTGTTAGCTGAAGGGATAGGTAGTACCCAGCGTGTAATGACTCTGCAGCCTATGGTTGTCAGGTACAATCTTGGTTGTGGCTTAACATTTCCTTACTTCTAGTAGCATTTGTAATGTGAAGCATGTGGTAACTGGCGGAAACCCTTGTACTTCATCTATGAATTTTAGTCAGCCAAGTAGTAACAGCCAAGCATCAAGCATCTTAACTCTTTCTTATGATTTTATTCCTTTATTTTGTAGAATGGAACACCTAGTCTGCAAATTATGTCCAAAGTCTGCTAAGACCTATGGCAATGTTAAAGCTCTTAGGCGCCATTACAATTGGACCCACCAAGAGAGGGTGGACTGTCACTATTGCACCTACAGCACTACGAGAAACGGAATGTACCGTATGAGACAACACGAGGCAGCTAAGCATAGTGACAGGCCACCCTACTATAGGTACACGGAAATCAGGCCACCACAACCAAAAAGGCGTAGAGTAATAGAGTCTTCTTCAACAAAGAGCTCAATTATGAGCACACCATTGAAGCGTCTCCCCACACCACGCCTGAGGCCATTTCACCTTTGAGATCTCCAGTGCCTATCACTCTGGGGCTTCCACCTACCCCAGAGAGAGTAGCACTGCTGTCACCAGCTAAAAAATTTGTTCCCTGAGCCGCCGTTGAGCTTACAGATGCCTTCTTTCCAGGACATGATTAATAGGAACTTCATTTCACCTTCAGGGACTTCAACTACATCTTCTGTATCTTCTACTGTGACCACTGCCTCTGATCCCGTGATAACATCAACGCCTTCTTCTACAGTGACCACTGCTTCTGCTTCCATGATAACAGCATTGCCTTCTTCGACCGTGACAACTGCCTCTGTTCCTGATGTAACATCATTGCCATCTTCTGTTGTGACCACCGCCTTTGTTCCTGTTAATACCACATCGCCATTGAGCTGTTCAACTTATACCTCAACTTCGATTTCATCTCCACCTAGGCGAGATTTTTCTACAACTACCTCTGTGACAGAGCCTGTGGAGATCCCACTTGATAGTGCACAGGCTGCTGCAGCTTTTCCACCATCAATAGATACCAGCAGCCTGGCACCATCAACTGGTGCGGTCTATGATTGGAAATCATTAGAACCTCCATCTGAGTTTGACAATTCTATGATTGACCCCCGGCTTGGATATCTTGGGGCGCCATCTTCAACGGATACCACCACCAAAGGAAGTGTTCTGAGGAAGTTCAAGAGACAGGCTCTTCGCGAAGGCCAAGACCGCCAACTTTATATTAGGGAAACTGAATATGTCGTGACCAAACGAGAAAAGGCCATCTTAAAGGATGGAACTGTTTATGAACTTGTCTCAACGTGGTACAAGCCGAAGAACCTTCCCGGCCAACGACTTTCTGATGCCTCCTGCCAGTTTCCTGCTTCGTCTTCATCTTCATCTCCTTCATCTTCAACCGGATCCACTACTTCTTGTTCTTCCATTGGAGTCCAGACCTCTTTCGACAATCCGTCCGTTGGAATACAAATAGACCCTTTCTTTTGCCATCAACACCATGGAACACAGGCTACTCCTGACATCACCGATTCTTCAAACAGACTTCTCTCTGGTAATTCTATATATATAAAAATACATATGTTAAATTCAAATTTTGTCTTAAGTATATCTTTGTATAACTATTCTAGTAGTGTATGCCAAGTGCCGTTAATATTATTATAATACTTTTAAGGTGGTAAGCATTTTATGCTTAATATTTTATTACTTATGTAATAATAACTTGTCTATTTTTGTAATAGTGAAACTATAAGTTAGTATTAAGTATTTTTCATTACAAGTAATGTTTCACTAAAGGGTGTTATAAAGACCTATATAGCTATATTTTAATATAAAGCATTGTCTTATTATAAATAAGAAGTTTTTCACTTATGTCACATAGGCCTCTTTTTGACACTTCTAAAGTGTCATGTAAAACCTTAATTTTAAGGTCTAAGTTAAATTAGCAAAGTAAATTTTTGTCTTTTTCTCCATGTTATATAACTTTTGTCTGCTTAATTGTTTATGACATAAAGTTCATACTTAATTGAATACCTTTTGTATTCAGTATTTTTATTATTCATTACTAGTGAATTTTTCATTGGCACTTGTGCTTTAGGTCTCATTATGCACTGGTATGTCAAACCAGTCATTTTTTTTACACTGTATAACCTGTGTAAAGTGTAATTGTATCATTCACAAATAGTTGAATGTTTTTCAATGTTTCCCAAACAGGCTGTTTGTTCAACTTTTCTTCATTGCCTGTCATTCTAGTAATGTGTCATACTTCTGTATTGTTATGATGTAAGCTGAAAAAGAAAAATAGTGTGTATCAGTAAACAAGTATATGACCTTGTACATTATCACTAAGTATTGTTACAAAATATTGTTGTAAAATAATTTTTGTTTGTTTCATTTTTTTTATGCATAGTAACATCTAACTAAGTGTTCATTAACATAACAGTATACATAATTATTGGATGGTCAATATAACTTAGCGACTTTATATGCTACAGCATTATTTAATTATTTTTGTTGTAAGGTAAATATCTATTTTTAAATCTTAAAGCATATTTCGAGATAGTCACATCCTGTAATTTAATAAATTCAACAGATCGTGTTTAAAAATAATCTTTTTATTTAACATGTCACTATTGGCATCTTGTATTTTTTGTTTTTCGCTTTTGCAATCTTCCAACTATGCATATGACAATACATTTGGTTATATTTATGTATTTTGTATATATTTGTATATATATAAGTGTTTACTACATTTTACTCACCGAGTATAGAATGTGTTTAGTTATCCGTCCACCATTGTCACTTTTGGACACAAGTTCTTGTTATGAATTTTATTGTTGATTTATTGTTGTATTCACTGTTTTGCAACAAGTTGTTTAACTAATAACATGAAAAATTGTGTTTCTAGATAACATAAACTAAAGACTGTTTCAATTACAAACATTTGAAGTACATGTTATTTGTAAAGGTCTTGGAAACATGATTGTATAATAAGTTGCATAATTGAATCAATTATCATATATATAGCATTTTATTGTTATTATTCTGCAAAATTTTTGAATATTTGTGTAAGTTAAAGTAAAGCCATGTTCGAGGGCGAACTCTTTTCTTTTAGAGGGGGGTAGTGTAACGTTTCAGTAAAATCAACAAGTTATTTTGGGAAGTTTTTAGTATAAACTGTTTTCTGTCAACTACCAGTGTTGTCAACAATTGTATTTCAAATCTTCATGTGTCAATTTTGTATTACCGGCTACAATGTCATTGCCGACCGTACATGTGAATGTGTAACTTATAGGGCACCGGGTACCATGGTACATCATTTTTATTGTATTTTTATGTTATTAAATTCAATATTGAGTGATTAGTTGTGTAACTATGATTGTTACTCACCGAGTTATCAAGAGAATGTTAATATTTGGTCGTATCTTTGTATATTTCTACGCATGTTTGTATTTTTCCACCATGTAAACTTGTCTCTGTTTACGGTCGCCATTACGGGTGTAGGAATACATATTTTTGTCACATAATGTTTAAATGTCATATTTTTAATCATATCAAGTCTAATACTCATAATGTTAATGTTTCACACAATCATAATATAAATCTTACTATATTATTATAATTTTAAATACTTGAAGTAGGGAGTATTTCTTATTATGGCGGGATACAAACTTTTGAGTGCAGCCGACCATAAGGCTGATTCTGATTGGTTGTTATTTCATTTTGCGTCGCTCGCTCTTGCGTCACAGAGTAGTATATAAGCAGACTGAAAGTGGCGCCCAGTTTCAGATGTGATCCATCTGGGCACGAGTCGAAGACCTTTTTGACATCCTCTTCTGCGTCCGTCTGCGTCGTCATAAGACACATATTGATAATCATTAAATTGATTTTAATTAACTCCTAGAAGGTGCGTCCTAACGCAAGAAATAATTGCGTTTATCTTATTGACTTTTACGTTAATATGCTGACTATTGCGTCACTCTGCCTTTGAGCTGCGTCCATAAGCAGCACAGATTTTGTGTTCTGTGTCCATAAACAGTACACCAGCACGGCAGCAGCGTCCGCCATATTTCTTCTATTATAATATGTGATTATTCTCACTTTGAGAATGTTATATTTCTATTAACTAAATTCTACTCTTTATAAGGTTGTTTAACAGCATTTAGGAATTACATAACGCAATATTAGGAAAACAATTATATTGTAATATTATTATTACAATTACTTTTTGCTATTTTTGGTATTATTAATAGTTCAGTCTTGGCGACCTTCAGTGCATAAATTGTTGTGCAATATTTTAGAACTTAGTGTCCAAATTTTAGATTCTAGTGTAGAGTGTAGCAATATTTAGCATATAGTTTATTTAACACTGCATATGTAAACTTGTTTATCTGTATATATATATATTAATATTTCCATTGATTATGTTTGTTGCTTGACCGCTCTATTGTGAGCTTTAATAAATTTACTGTTTTAAAGCATTTGATTGTATTGGTCATCTTTTATCAGCTGTCTATGGTCTAAGGAACGCTACCAAGTTTAATAATAAGACCACATGATCTAATCACTAGTGGCTAGTTTAAGCCTGTCATAAGTGTGAGATTTGCTTGAATACTGTTGAAACAGACTTGCTCCGGTACCGAGTACTTGAGCACTTAAGCGGGACTTGTATTCCTGCTAGCTGAATAAACTGTACCACCCGATTTCAACCCTTATTACACCTGTATCTCTACCGGAAGTGTAGGCCGAACGCTACATTGGTGGCAGCGGTGGGATACAAGCGTCATCAAGTGAAGAGATATAAGGGCTGAAAATTTTCCTTAAGACTCAAGCAATCCACAACATCTTCAGAAATGGCCAATAAAGATGATCAAATACACAAATGTTCAAGTCAAGCAACAACCATATGCAGTGAAGGTGCCCAGGGATCACATCTCACGGCACAATCACTACAACCTTCTTACATAGATGCCACACCTAGCGGTGAAATTAGATTCAGAGTATCTGGAGGTGATGATAGCGGTTTATATACTTGTGAACCTGAAAACAGCAAAACTTCTGATGAGCCTATTAGGTCACATAGTGATGACATTCAGGCACGAGAACCTCGAATGAATATAACGTCCCAGATAAATAAAGATAATTTAGAGTACGAGTTGGAAGAACTCCGTAAACGTGAACGTGAAGTATTAGCGCAGTTAAATGGACCTATAGATAATAATGATTTAAATAGGCATAAAATTGGCAAATGTGGGGCTGTTTCTGATAATGAATGTACCCAGTTAAGAGGGCATGGGGGTATGGCTGGTGTTAGTCATGTCCAGTCAGGATCTCTTGATTTAACTTATAGGCAATCTTTTGATGATGCTACTGCAGGAAATGGTTACCGGTGCCATGATTTGGCCCAGGGATCGGAGAGACCATTGGCTTGGGGGAATGCCAGTGGTGCGGGCACGAGAGCTCCCCAGTCAGGGTTACGATCGCCTGAGGGTCATGAGAATATTTGCGTTGTTGAGAAACGTAGGCAGTTAGCTTGGCCTTTCGTCATACCCAATGAAGCCCACAGAGAAATGCGAGAGTCAAATTTGGAAGATATGAGGACTGAGGGCCCCAGTCACTCATCGAGAATAAATGATCCCAGTACAGTTACTATAAATGAATTAAGGGATGGGAATAATAGGCAATACTTCACATCAGACCCAAGGCATAGTGCCTGGAGAAGGGACAATGTTAATGACCGTAGTAACATTAATGTTAACGATAGTTTTCAGCCGAGCCAGTTTAATAATGGCATTAGGATAAATTCAAATCGGACACCTGCAACATATGACGGAACTAGTAGTTGGCAAGATTACTTAGTTCATTTTGAGATAGTGTCTGACCTAAACGGTTGGGATGATATAACCAAAGCTTTACAACTAGCATCGAGCCTTAGAGGCAGTGCACAAAGTGTGCTTAGTGATTTAGTGAATTGCGCAGAAATTTCACTCATCTTACAGCAGCTTTGACTGCACGTTTTGAACCAAATAATCAGTCCGAAATGTATCGTGCTCAAATAAAAGGAAGAATTCGTAAGCGGGGTGAAGCTTTGACAGAGCTTGCTCAAGACATCAAACGCTTAATTCGTTTAGCTTACCCTTCAGCTTCGATACAAGTGAGAGAGCAGCTCGCTCGTGATTGTTTCGTTGATTCACTAAATGATTCTGAAATGGAGTGGTCAATATTTCAGAGTAAACCACACACTGTTGAAGATGCAGTACGTGTTGCTCTTGAATTCGAAGCCTTTCAAAATGGTAGGCGTAAGCGCGTTAATATCCGTCCATCACTGCGAATGCAATCCGAAGTTCACAATGATGATTCCAATAGTCACCCAGTCAGGACTGACAATTCGCGAGTTAATAGACCAACTTATAACAACAACCCTAGAGGCATTAAGGTTTGCCATTATTGTAAGAAAAGAGGTCATCTTAGAAAAGACTGTTGGAAACTTAAACACGACAATCTTATGGCTGAGGCCACAGCATCTCAAATAAATAATGACCATTTACCACCAACTAAAGATAATCAAATGAATTCGGGAAACTAAAACATGCTGAAATAGTGGACCAACTTTCAGCAGAAGATATGTCAGATAGGCCAAAAGAATTTTGAACATTAATGAACAGAGCATGATGGTTTATATATGAAAATCAATTTTATGGCATCGAAGTAAATTCTCTTATAGATACCGGATCGACTTTAACCGTTCTTCATCCGTCGAAGTATAAAATGATACCAGAAAATGTTCGACCTTATTAAACAATGATTGTAATAATTTACGAATGGCTAATGGTGAAACCATTACCCCTCTTGGATCAGCAAACTTTTTGATTGACATTGCTGGTAAAAGTCTTTCTCATCGGATTGTCATAGCCGACATAGAGCCCCAATGATAATTGGGTATGACTTTATGTATGACATACTTTCAGCTCGATGTCAGAAACGCCGAAGCGAAAATCGATGCAAAATGTATAAATGTTATAGAAGAGTGACATTCCATCGGTTTTTAAAATATCTGTCGCGAAACATCGTCCTTACCACCTCAAGTGTCACCAGTGACATTGTTATATTTTTTTTTCATTTTATCGTGTCTAATTTTTTTATAATGTTTACGGTAATTGCGCGCTGTTCGCCACCGTGAATAATTGAGTGTACCCAGTGTTTTGATTTGTTATTGGGTCCGGAAGTTATTCAAAGTGTGGTTTGTTTATGAACGTGTTGGTTCAGCCATAAGAAATTTATTTGAAATTTTAACTAACAAAGTCTTAGGAATATCTCGAGGGTGAGTACACTCAATTATTATGTATTTTGTAGTCTTAGATATATCGTTAGTCAACTTTAAAAACTCACCGCAGTTTGCATGCGTGATTTTTGTGACATTATATGTATACATGCTACGTGAATACAAAACTTATATTGCGGACTAAATACTGAACCTGCTTGATAATTATTTAAACGTATGGCTATTTTAACATTTTCTGTGTCTTTTAATGAATTTACTTTGTAATTATGCTGTTAATGTTTTGTGTTATCCGTTATTACCGTAAACAATCTAAAAGTTCGTACACTTTATATTGATCGTACACCGGATGTTGCTACTTGTATATATAGGTGAAATGGGTTAGTAATATAATGTTTTAATGCCTTAATACTCAGACATAACTTGTTTCATACATTGTAGTCATTGGTAATGTTATGGTAGTGACCACAGGAATATATAATTGCTGTTTCGAAATATGTTGCGTGTTTTCTTGGAACAGATTGTTAATATACTTGTAATTTAATCTGCCGATGGAATGTGCAGATGCTATAGGTGTCACCGATGGATTGAGTGGTAACCTGTTTAGCCGCCGATGGACTGTGCGGTTGATCACCGAAGGACTGTGTGATATTACGAGTTCGTTTAACTGTTCCGAAGAGAGTGTTGATATTGTGTAAAGCTGTGTTATGCTGTGTTATGATGTGCTATGTGAACAATAACATTAAATGTTTCATGTTATGAAGATGTTGTTAAAATTGTTTGTTGCTTGAAAGAACTGTCTAAAAATATTCAGTGAAATTACCTATTTTCTGTCCTGATATCATAATAACAGAAACTATAACCGGAACTGAAAGCACTGATATATACATATTGACTAGATGTCCAGGTATCAGCCTCTCGGGTTCGTTACATCAGCGAAATGATAATTCCAGCTAAAGTAATTGGTGAGCCTAATTTCGCAACCGCCATCATTGAGCCTACAGATTCCAAAATTAATCAAGTGGGCACTGTTGTCGCTCGAACTATTGTGGATGTTAATGAGACCGTAATACCATTACGTGTTATGAATGTCACTGACAAACCGCAAGTCATTTATGAAAACACGGTTGCTGCGAGTTGCGAATCAGCAAATGAGATCACTATGAATGTTGATCATGACCTTGGAAGAATAAACATCATAACTGATCATTCCATTGATGGCCTAAGTGTGCCATCTCATCTTAATGACTTACTTAAGGCTTGTAAAGCAACCTTGACAAATGAACAATATCATAAAGTAAAATGTTTACTGTGTAAATATATAGTAATGTTTTTGCCAAATCGAAAGATGACCTTGGTAGGACTAATCTGGTGAAACACAAGATAAACACGGGAAACGCAGTCCCAATAAAACAACGTCCAAGACGTTTACCGATAAATAAGCAAGAAGTCGTTGAAACGGAAATAAAGAAAATGTTAGAAAATAATATTATTGAGCCATCTACAAGCCCCTGGGCTTCACCGATTGTCCTCGTTCAGAAAAAGGATGGTTCCTTAAGTTTTGTGTTGACTATCGAAAGTCAATGATGTCACTTTAAAAGATTCGTATCCACTTCCTAGAATCGACGATACCTTTGATGCACTCCGAGGGTCGCGTTGGTTTAGTACCATGGACTTGGCCAGCGGATATTGGCAAGTTGAAATGGATGAGCATGATAAAGAAAACCGCTTTACGACTACATACGGGCTTTATCAGTTTCGAGTTATGGCCTTCGGATTGACAAACGCTCCTGCCACTTTGAACGTCTGATGGAGCGCGTGCTACTTGGATTACATTGGCGAACATCTTTGATTTATATTGATGATATAATTACATTCTCACCCAGCTTTGACACTCATATCGAACGATTAGAAGAAGTGCTAAAACGTGTTCTAGATGCTGGACTTAAAATATCTCCAAAGAAATGTAATTTGTTTAAAAATGAAGTAAGTTTTCTAGGTCATATCGTGTCCGATAAAGGTATCGCTACCGATCCAGCAAAAATAGAGGCAGTTAAAACTTGGCCACCACCAAAATGCATCAAAGATATCAGAAGCTTTCTAGGCACATGTTCGTATTATCGAAGATTCATTAAAAACTTTTCTAGTATTGCAAAACCTTTACACCGACTAACCGAAAAAGAGACTAAATTCATTTGGTCAGAAGAATGCCAGCTTGCTTTTGATAAATTACGAAATGCTTTGACATCTACCCCAATATTAGCATATCCAGATATGTCGAAGTCCTTTATACTGGATACCGATGCCAGTAATTTTGGTCTTGGTGCCGTACTCTCACAAGTTCATGATGGACAAGAGAAAGTTGTAGCCTAATACAGCAGAACATTGTCAAAGTCCGAGCGTAATTACTGTGTCACAAGAAAAGAATTGCTAGCTATCATTGAAGCAATAAAACATTTTCATCATTATTTATATGGCACAAACTTCCTTATAAGGACTGATCACGGTACTCTAAGTTGGTTGATGAAATTCAAAAATCCCGAAGGTCAAATCGCGAGATGGCTTCAGATATTAGCAACATACAACTTCGAGATTCAGCATCGCCCTGGTCGTCAACATGGAAATGCTGATGGTTTATCGAGACGGTCATGTATAGACTGCAACCACTGCGAACGTCAAGAAAAGAAAGAAATGTTGCATGTTAATGAAACTTCAAATAAAGTCATCATGATTAAAAAGAAATGCACCACTAAACAAAATGATGAACATAATCATGAAAATGAGCAATGTTTATGGTTAAAGTCTAAAAGTCTAAATGAATTAAAAGAATTACAAAATGAAGATCAAACTCTTTCCAGACTGATAAAACTTAAAGGAAAGTTTGATGAAAAACCAAGTTGGAGCACAGTCTCAGCTTGTAATCTGCAAATAAATATTACTGGTCAAAATGGAATTGTGTAAAACTTCTCGATGGAGTTCTTTATTATAAATTTGAAAACCCTAAATCTGGAGATGTCACTTGGCAACTAATGCTTCCAAAATCAAAGTCTAATGAAATTTTAAAAATGTTACATGAGGAACCAAGCGCCGGTCATCTTGGTATAAAGCGAACCCTACATAGGGTACAACAACGTTTCCATTGGTTCAATTATAAACAAACCGTAAAAGACTTTTGTAGAAAATGTGACATCTGCCATTCTCGAAAAGGTACGAGTAGAAAACCACATGGAGCTATGAAGCAATACTTAGTTGGAGCTCCACTTGAAAGAGTCGCGATGGATATTTTGGGTCCGTTGCCAGAAACTTCTAAGGGAAACAAGTACATTCTTGTTATAGGTGATTACTTCACAAAGTGGATCGAAGTATTCCCTATGGCAGACCAAGAGACAAGAACAATAGCCTCAATATTTATAAACGAATTTGTCTCCCGTTTCGGTGTTCCTCATCAATTACATACTGATCAAGGTAGACAATTTGAATCGAAAATGTTCCAAGCATTATGCGAATGTCTTGGTATCGACAAAACTAGGACTACCCCATACCATCCTCAAAGTGATGGTATGATCGAACGATTCAATAGAACAATAGAAGATATACTAAGCAAATACGTTTCCACAAATCAACGCGATTGGGATGAACACTTATCTTTAGCCGCTATGGCGTACCGATCGTCAGTTCATGAAACTACCAAGCAATCACCAAGTATGATGATGTTTGGTAGAGAAATTAAACTTCCAATCGATATCCTATATGGTCCACATCCACAAATAGATTTTGAGAAAGATAGTGACAGCTATGTAGATAGCTTACAACAAATAATGTATAATGTACACGAATTAGCACGAAAAGAAATGCAAATCGCAAGCGACAGACAAAAACGTCTCTATGACCATAAAGCTAGTCATAATCAATATAAAGAAGGGAGTCTTGTGTGGTTGTATCATCCTGCACGCGTAAAGGGCATTAGCCCAAATCTTCAATGTAACTGGCAAGGGCCATATAAAGTAATAGAAGTATTCTCTGATTTGGTTTATAAAATACAAAAGTCATCACGTTTAAGATATCAGATCGTTCATCATGATAGACTGAAACCGTATTTTGGAGACTCAGTCGTAGACTGTGACTTATCACAAAATTCATCACCTGAGATAGAAAATAATAAAATGTTAAATAACAAAACAACAGATATTGTTGACTCTGAGCAGATAAACGATGTCAATGATACTCGTCGAAGAAGTACGCGAAGTCGTAAAGCTCCTTCCAGATACTCTGCTGAGTGGCATCAGCTATGAACAATTGGTTTGAAATAAAACCAAAAGACTGAATGTATATTATAACAATACAATTTTTATATACAAACATACACATATATAAGTTTATAAACTTTCAACTAGAATGCTTGTTTGTATGAAGGTTGACAGCATAGAATAACAAAGTAATGAACTGCAGCATGAACTGTTAGCTGAAGGGATAGGTAGTACCCAGCGTGTAATGACTCTGCAGCCTATGGTTGTCAGGTACAATCTTGGTTGTGGCTTAACATTTCCTTACTTCTAGTAGCATTTGTAATGTGAAGCATGTGGTAACTGGCGGAAACCCTTGTACTTCATCTATGAATTTTAGTCAGCCAAGTAGTAACAGCAAGCATCAAGCATCTTAACTCTTTCTTATGATTTTATTCCTTTATTTTGTAGAATGGAACACCTAGTCTGCAAATTATGTCCAAAGTCTGCTAAGACCTATGGCAATGTTAAAGCTCTTAGGCGCCATTACAATTGGACCCACCAAGAGAGGGTGGACTGTCACTATTGCACCTACAGCACTACGAGAAACGGAATGTACCGTATGAGACAACACGAGGCAGCTAAGCATAGTGACAGGCCACCCTACTATAGGTACACGGAAATCAGGCCACCACAACCAAAAAGGCGTAGAGTAATAGAGTCTTCTTCAACAAAGAGCTCAATTATGAGCACACCATTGAAGCGTCTCCCCACACCACCGCCTGAGGCCATTTCACCTTTGAGATCTCCAGTGCCTATCACTCTGGGGCTTCCACCTACCCCAGAGAGAGTAGCACTGCTGTCACCAGCTAAAAGAAATTTGTTCCCTGAGCCGCCGTTGAGCTTACAGATGCCTTCTTTCCAGGACATGATTAATAGGAACTTCATTTCACCTTCAGGGACTTCAACTACATCTTCTGTATCTTCTACTGTGACCACTGCCTCTGATCCCGTGATAACATCAACGCCTTCTTCTACAGTGACCACTGCTTCTGCTTCCATGATAACAGCATTGCCTTCTTCGACCGTGACAACTGCCTCTGTTCCTGATGTAACATCATTGCCATCTTCTGTTGTGACCACCGCCTTTGTTCCTGTTAATACCACATCGCCATTGAGCTGTTCAACTTATACCTCAACTTCGATTTCATCTCCACCTAGGCGAGATTTTTCTACAACTACCTCTGTGACAGAGCCTGTGGAGATCCCACTTGATAGTGCACAGGCTGCTGCAGCTTTTCCACCATCAATAGATACCAGCAGCCTGGCACCATCAACTGGTGCGGTCTATGATTGGAAATCATTAGAACCTCCATCTGAGTTTGACAATTCTATGATTGACCCCCGGCTTGGATATCTTGGGGCGCCATCTTCAACGGATACCACCACCAAAGGAAGTGTTCTGAGGAAGTTCAAGAGACAGGCTCTTCGCGAAGGCCAAGACCGCCAACTTTATATTAGGGAAACTGAATATGTCGTGACCAAACGAGAAAAGGCCATCTTAAAGGATGGAACTGTTTATGAACTTGTCTCAACGTGGTACAAGCCGAAGAACCTTCCCGGCCAACGACTTTCTGATGCCTCCTGCCAGTTTCCTGCTTCGTCTTCATCTTCATCTCCTTCATCTTCAACCGGATCCACTACTTCTTGTTCTTCCATTGGAGTCCAGACCTCTTTCGACAATCCGTCCGTTGGAATACAATAGACCCTTTCTTTTGCCATCAACACCATGGAACACAGGCTACTCCTGACATCACCGATTCTTCAACACAGACTTCTCTCTGGTAATTCTATATATATAAAAATACATATGTTAAATTCAAATTTTGTCTTAAGTATATCTTTGTATAACTATTCTAGTAGTGTATGCCAAGTGCCGTTAATATTATTATAATACTTTTAAGGTGGTAAGCATTTTATGCTTAATATTTTATTACTTATGTAATAATAACTTGTCTATTTTTGTAATAGTGAAACTATAAGTTAGTATTAAGTATTTTTCATTACAAGTAATGTTTCACTAAAGGGTGTTATAAAGACCTATATAGCTATATTTTAATATAAAGCATTGTCTTATTATAAATAAGAAGTTTTTCACTTATGTCACATAGGCCTCTTTTTGACACTTCTAAAGTGTCATGTAAAACCTTAATTTTAAGGTCTAAGTTAAATTAGCAAAGTAAATTTTTGTCTTTTTCTCCATGTTTATAACTTTTGTCTGCTTAATTGTTTATGACATAAAGTTCATACTTAATTGAATACCTTTTGTATTCAGTATTTTTATTATTCATTACTAGTGAATTTTTCATTGGCACTTGTGCTTTAGGTCTCATTATGCACTGGTATGTCAAACCAGTCATTTTTTACACTGTATAACCTGTGTAAAGTGTAATTGTATCATTCACAAATAGTTGAATGTTTTTCAAATGTTTCCCAAACAGGCTGTTTGTTCAACTTTTCTTCATTGCCTGTCATTCTAGTAATGTGTCATACTTCTGTATTGTTATGATGTAAGCTGAAAAAGAAAAATAGTGTGTATCAGTAAACAAGTATATGACCTTGTACATTATCACTAAGTATTGTTACAAAATATTGTTGTAAAATAATTTTGTTAAAAATGTTTCATTTTTTTTTATGCATAGTAACATCTAACTAAGTGTTCATTAACATAACAGTATACATAATTATTGGATGGTCAATATAACTTAGCGACTTTATATGCTACAGCATTATTTAATTATTTTTGTTGTAAGGTAAATATCTATTTTTAAATCTTAAAGCATATTTCGAGATAGTCACATCCTGTAATTTAATAAATTCAACAGATCGTGTTTAAAAATAATCTTTTTATTTAACATGTCACTATTGGCATCTTGTATTTTTGTTTTTCGCTTTTGCAATCTTCCAACTATGCATATGACAATACATTTGGTTATATTTATGTATTTTGTATATATTTGTATATATATAAGTGTTTACTACATTTTACTCACCGAGTATAGAATGTGTTTAGTTATCCGTCCACCATTGTCACTTTTGGACACAAGTTCTTGTTATGAATTTTATTGTTGATTTATTGTTGTATTCACTGTTTTGCAACAAGTTGTTTAACTAATAACATGGTAAAATTGTGTTTCTAGATAACATAAACTAAAGACTGTTTCAATTACAAACATTTGAAGTACATGTATATTTTGTAAAGGTCTTGGAAACATGATTGTATAATAAGTTGCATAATTGAATCAATTATCATATATATAGCATTTTTATTGTTATTATTCTGCAAAATTTTTGAATATTTGTGTAAGTTAAAGTAAAGCCATGTTCGAGGGCGAACTCTTTTCTTTTAGAGGGGGGTAGTGTAACGTTTCAGTAAAATCAACAAGTTATTTTGGGAAGTTTTTAGTATAAACTGTTTTCTGTCAACTACCAGTGTTGTCAACAATTGTATTTCAAATCTTCATGTGTCAATTTTGTATTACCGGCTACAATGTCATTGCCGACCGTACATGTGAATGTGTAACTTATAGGGCACCGGGTACCATGGTACATCATTTTTATTGTATTTTTATGTTATTAAATTCAATATTGAGTGATTAGTTGTGTAACTATGATTGTTACTCACCGAGTTATCAAGAGAATGTTAATATTTGGTCGTATCTTTGTATATTTCTACGCATGTTTGTATTTTTCCACCATGTAAACTTGTCTCTGTTTACGGTCGCCATTACGGGTGTAGGAATACATATTTTTGTCACATAATGTTTAAATGTCATATTTTTAATCAATCAAGTCTAATACTCATAATGTTAATGTTTCACACAATCATAATATAAATCTTACTATATTATTATAATTTTAAATACTTGAAGTAGGGAGTATTTCTTATTATGGCGGGATACAAACTTTTGAGTGCAGCCGACCATAAGGCTGATTCTGATTGGTTGTTATTTCATTTTGCGTCGCTCGCTCTTGCGTCACAGAGTAGTATATAAGCAGACTGAAAGTGGCGCCCAGTTTCAGATGTGATCCATCTGGGCACGAGTCGAAGACCTTTTTGACATCCTCTTCTGCGTCCGTCTGCGTCGTCATAAGACACATATTGATAATCATTAAATTGATTTTAATTAACTCCTAGAAGGTGCGTCCTAACGCAAGAAATAATTGCGTTATATCTTATTGACTTTTACGTTAATATGCTGACTATTGCGTCACTCTGCCTTTGAGCTGCGTCCATAAGCAGCACAGATTTTGTGTTCTGTGTCCATAAACAGTACACCAGCACGGCAGCAGCGTCCGCCATATTTCTTCTATTATAATATGTGATTATTCTCACTTTGAGAATGTTATATTTCTATTAACTAAATTCTACTCTTTATAAGGTTGTTTAACAGCATTTAGGAATTACATAACGCAATATTAGGAAAACAATTATATTGTAATATTATTATTACAATTACTTTTTGCTATTTTTGGTATTATTAATAGTTCAGTCTTGGCGACCTTCAGTGCATAAATTGTTGTGCAATATTTTAGAACTTAGTGTCCAAATTTTAGATTCTAGTGTAGAGTGTAGCAATATTTAGCATATAGTTTATTTAACACTGCATATGTAAACTTGTTTATCTGTATATATATATATAATATTTCCATTGATTATGTTTGTTGCTTGACCGCTCTATTGTGAGCTTTAATAAATTTACTGTTTTAAAGCATTTGATTGTATTGGTCATCTTTTATCAGCTGTCTATGGTCTAAGGAACGCTACCAAGTTTAATAAGACCACATGATCTAATCACTAGTGGCTAGTTTAAGCCTGTCATAAGTGTGAGATTTGCTTGAATACTGTTGAAACAGACTTGCTCCGGTACCGAGTACTTGAGCACTTAAGCGGGACTTGTATTCCTGCTAGCTGAATAAACTGTACCACCCGATTTCAACCCTTATTACACCTGTATCTCTACCAGAAGTGTAGGCCGAACGCTACATTGGTGGCAGCGGTGGGATACAAGCGTCATCAAGTGAAGAGATATAAGGGCTGAAAATTTTCCTTAAGACTCAAGCAATCCACAACATCTTCAGAAATGGCCAATAAAGATGATCAAATACACAAATGTTCAAGTCAAGCAACAACCATATGCAGTGAAGGTGCCCAGGGATCACATCTCACGGCACAATCACTACAACCTTCTTACATAGATGCCACACCTAGCGGTGAAATTAGATTCAGAGTATCTGGAGGTGATGATAGCGGTTTATATACTTGTGAACCTGAAAACAGCAAAACTTCTGATGAGCCTATTAGGTCACATAGTGATGACATTCAGGCACGAGAACCTCGAATGAATATACGTCCCAGATAAATAAAGATAATTTAGAGTACGAGTTGGAAGAACTCCGTAAACGTGAACGTGAAGTATTAGCGCAGTTAAATGGACCTATAGATAATAATGATTTAAATAGGCATAAAATTGGCAAATGTGGGGCTGTTTCTGATAATGAATGTACCCAGTTAAGAGGGCATGGGGGTATGGCTGGTGTTAGTCATGTCCAGTCAGGATCTCTTGATTTAACTTATAGGCAATCTTTTGATGATGCTACTGCAGGAAATGGTTACCGGTGCCATGATTTGGCCCAGGGATCGGAGAGACCATTGGCTTGGGGGAATGCCAGTGGTGCGGGCACGAGAGCTCCCCAGTCAGGGTTACGATCGCCTGAGGGTCATGAGAATATTTGCGTTGTTGAGAAACGTAGGCAGTTAGCTTGGCCTTTCGTCATACCCAATGAAGCCCACAGAGAAATGCGAGAGTCAAATTTGGAAGATATGAGGACTGAGGGCCCCAGTCACTCATCGAGAATAAATGATCCCAGTACAGTTACTATAAATGAATTAAGGGATGGGAATAATAGGCAATACTTCACATCAGACCCAAGGCATAGTGCCTGGAGAAGGGACAATGTTAATGACCGTAGTAACATTAATGTTAACGATAGTTTTCAGCCGAGCCAGTTTAATAATGGCATTAGGATAAATTCAAATCGGACACCTGCAACATATGACGGAACTAGTAGTTGGCAAGATTACTTAGTTCATTTTGAGATAGTGTCTGACCTAAACGGTTGGGATGATATAACCAAAGCTTTACAACTAGCATCGAGCCTTAGAGGCAGTGCACAAAGTGTGCTTAGTGATTTAGTGAATTGCGCAGAAATTTCACTCATCTTACAGCAGCTTTGACTGCACGTTTTGAACCAAATAATCAGTCCGAAATGTATCGTGCTCAAATAAAAGGAAGAATTCGTAAGCGGGGTGAAGCTTTGACAGAGCTTGCTCAAGACATCAAACGCTTAATTCGTTTAGCTTACCCTTCAGCTTCGATACAAGTGAGAGAGCAGCTCGCTCGTGATTGTTTCGTTGATTCACTAAATGATTCTGAAATGGAGTGGTCAATATTTCAGAGTAAACCACACTGTTGAAGATGCAGTACGTGTTGCTCTTGAATTCGAAGCCTTTCAAAATGGTAGGCGTAAGCGCGTTAATATCCGTCCATCACTGCGAATGCAATCCGAAGTTCACAATGATGATTCCAATAGTCACCCAGTCAGGACTGACAATTCGCGAGTTAATAGACCAACTTATAACAACAACCCTAGAGGCATTAAGGTTTGCCATTATTGTAAGAAAAGAGGTCATCTTAGAAAAGACTGTTGGAAACTTAAACACGACAATCTTATGGCTGAGGCCACAGCATCTCAAATAAATAATGACCATTTACCACCAACTAAAGATAATCAAATGAATTCGGGAAACTAAAACATGCTGAAATAGTGGACCAACTTTCAGCAGAAGATATGTCAGATAGGTCCAAAAGAATTTTGAACATTAATGAAACAGAGCATGATGGTTTATATATGAAAATCAATATTTATGGCATCGAAGTAAATTCTCTTATAGATACCGGATCGACTTTAACCGTTCTTCATCCGTCGAAGTATAAAATGATACCAGAAAATGTTCGACCTATATTAAACAATGATTGTAATAATTTACGAATGGCTAATGGTGAAACCATTACCCCTCTTGGATCAGCAAACTTTTTGATTGACATTGCTGGTAAAAGTCTTTCTCATCGGATTGTCATAGCCGACATAGAAGCCCCAATGATAATTGGGTATGACTTTATGTATGACAATAACTTTCAGCTCGATGTCAGAAACGCCGAAGCGAAAATCGATGCAAAATGTATAAAATGTATAAGAGAGAGTGACATTCCATCGGTTTTTAAAATATCTGTCGCGAAAACATGCGTCTTACCACCTTCAAGTGTCACCAGTGACATTGTTATATTTTTTTTCATTTTATCGTGTCTACTTTTTTATAATGTTTACGGTAATTGCGCGCTGTTCGCCACCGTGAATAATTGAGTGTACCCAGTGTTTTGATTTGTTATTGGGTCCGGAAGTTATTCAAAGTGTGGTTTGTTTATGAACGTGTTGGTTCAGCCATAAGAAATTTATTTGAAATTTTAACTAACAAAGTCTTAGGAATATCTCGAGGGTGAGTACACTCAATTATGTATTTTGTAGTCTTAGATATATCGTTAGTCAACTTTAAAAACTCACCGCAGTTTGCATGCGTGATTTTTGTGACATTATATGTATACATGCTACGTGAATACAAAACTTTATATTGCGGACTAAATACTGAACCTGCTTGATAATTATTTAAACGTATGGCTATTTTAACATTTATTCTGTGTCTTTTAATGAATTTACTTTGTAATTATGCTGTTAATGATTTTGTGTTATCCGTTATTACCGTAAACAATCTAAAAGTTCGTACACTTTATATTGATCGTACACCGGATGTTGCTACTTGTATATATAGGTGAAATGGGTTAGTAATATAATGTTTTAATGCCTTAATACTCAGACATAACTTGTTTCATACATTGTAGTCATTGGTAATGGTTATGGTAGTGACCACAGGAATATATAATTGCTGTTTCGAAATATGTTGCGTGTTTCTTGGAACAGATTGTTAATATACTTGTAATTTAATCTGCCGATGGAATGTGCAGATGCTATAGGTGTCACCGATGGATTGAGTGGTACCTGTTTAGCCGCCGATGGACTGTGCGGTTGATCACCGAAGGACTGTGTGATATTACGAGTTCGTTTTAACTGTTCCGAAGAGAGTGTTGATATTGTGTAAAAGCTGTGTTATGCTGTGTTATGATGTGCTATGTGAACAATAACATTAAATGTTTCATGTTATGAAGATGTTGTTAAAATTGTTTGTTGCTTGAAAGAACTGTCATAAAAATATTCAGTGAAATTACCTATTTTCTGTCCTGATATCATAATAACAGAAACTATAACCGGAACTGAAAGCACTGATATATACATATTGACTAGATGTCCAGGTATCAGCCTCTCGGGTTCGTTACAATTATGGTGGCAGCGGTGGGATCCATCAGTGTGCTGTGATACATGGACATAGTAATTCCAGTCTGAAGATTATGGACATTTTGTTTATTTGATTTGTGATTTTTGTTGTATTATATGTGATTGTAATTAAGTTAGTTTTAAGGTAGTTAGGATAATTTGTATTACTTGTATGACCTCGGGAATATTCAATAGGTATAGGTAGGATTTATTTGTTTATTTGAAATATACTCTGCGTTGCAAACCCACAAACAAAAATGGAACGTCTTAAAGAAATTATTGAAATGGGAACACAGTTAGGATATGTAGATGAAGCATTGCAAACATTTGTCAAAGAACAACAAGAAATGGAACGTCAGGATAGGGCTAAAGAACGCGAGGAGAGACAAATAAATGAAGAAAGAAAATGGAAGTTACAAGAGATACAACAACAGAAAGAAAAGTTAGCAATGGAAATGGATTTGGAACAACAGAGAAGTAAGGAAGCTGACAAAGAACACCAAAGGAAACTTGAAGTGTTAGAACTGAAAGAAAAACGAAAGGCAAAATTGAAATGGAGAGTAAACCGGAAAGTATTAGTACGACGTTGTTCAAATATAATCCAAAATTACCAGCATATGATGATACGAAGGACGATATGGATGCGTATTTGCGACGATTTGAAACATTTGCACGAGCTCAAAGTTGGCCTGTGGATAAGTGGGCTCTTGGTCTAAGTACGTTACTGAAAGGCAAAGCATTAGAGGTATTTTCGCGTTTAGCCCCAGAACAAGCATTAAACTATGCAGAACTCAAAGCAGCGTTATTGAAACGATTTGATTACACCGAGGAAGGTTTTCGAAAGCGATTACGCGAAAGTCGTGCGGAAGAAAACGAGACATTTAGTCAGTTATCTATGAGGCTTGCTAATTATTTTGATAGATGGGTTGATTTAGCGAAATGTCCGAAATCATATCAGGGTTTAAGGGATTTGTTATTACGTGAACAATTTTTATTAAGTTGCAGTGGTGAACTAGAACTGTTTTTGCGCGAAAGGATTCCGTCTAGTTTGGGTGATATGTCCAAACTTGCTGACCAGTTTGTTGAAGCTCGCGGTAGCAAAGCGCGTGTGTTTACTCAGAGAGTCAAAACTTTAAATATGCGACAATCGAATGTTCAAAGTCAAGTTCAGCCCAGATCGCGAAATGAACCACATAAAGAAGGAGAAAGAACTTTGAAATGAAAGCGCCAAAATTTAGTAAAAGATGTTTTATTTGTAATAGCGTTGACCATCTGGCAAATAAATGTCCGCGAAAGTTTGAAAGAGGAAAAGCGGCAGGAGTACATGCCTCACCGTTAAACGAACAAAACACTGACACAGTAGAAATCGAAAACCCGCAACCCCAGTCGGAAAGTAAATTAGCGAATGTTTGCGATTTTAAGTCGTTGCAAAAAGAATCAATGCCAGTTGTAAGTGGTCGTTTAGGAACAGAACAGGTTTTAGTACTACGAGACACTGGTTGTAATGGCGTTGTTATACGGGCAGCCTTAGTTAAAGACAGTGAAATGCTTGGTAGAAAACAAACATGCAAATTAGTCGATGGTAGTGAGGTTATAGTTCCGGTTGCACAAGTTAAAATAGAATCTCCATATTTCAGCGGAATAACTAATGCTTGGTGTTTGGAATCGCCGCTATATGACGTGATAATCGGTAACATTCCCGGTGCACATCCACCCGACAATCCAAATGATAATTGGGAGAAACAAGTTATTAGCGCAGTTGAAACAAGAGGAATGAAAGTTAGAGCAAGCAAAACGGATAAATTACTAGTTCCAGCCGAGATACAAGGCGTTGATCCGATCGATTTTAAAAATGCGCAAGTTCATGATGAAACACTCGTTCCTTTATGGAAATTAGCGAAAGAGAATAATATAAAAGAAACTGCAAATGGAGTTAAGACTAGATTTTATGTACGGAATGATATTCTACTTAGAGAACGTATTGACAAACGAGGAACGCATACTCAGTTAGTGATACCAAAACAGTATCGCGAGGCTGTGTTGAAGTTAGGTCACGACTCGGTAATGTCTGGACACTTAGGTATAACAAAGACTGTTGATCGAATTTTGATGGAGTTCTTTTGGCCAGGTATTAATGCAGACATTACGAGATACTGCAAATCGTGTGATGTATGCCAACGGACTGTACAGAAAGGACGTGTCAGAAAGGTCCCGCTTGGTGATATGCCTATAATCGATAAACCGTTTGATCGGGTAGCCGTGGATTTGATTGGACCGTTATATCCTGCATCAGATAGGGGATATAGATTTATTTTGACAATAGTAGATTTTGCCACGAGATATCCTGAAGCAGTCGCATTGAAGCGTATTGAAACTACAGACATAGCAGAGGCTTTGGTTGATGTGTTTAGCCGCGTAGGAATACCTCGCGAAATATTATCTGATCGGGGTTCGCAATTCACCTCTGAAGTAATGCAAGAAGTTAGTCGACTTTTATCAATCAAACAACTTACGACAACACCGTACCATCCCGCTTGCAACGGATTGGTTGAAAAGTTTAATGGGACATTAAAACAGATGCTGCGCAGAATGTGTGTTGAGTGCCCTAAAGATTGGGATAGGTATGTGAATGCCTTGTTATTCGCCTATCGCGAAGTTCCTCAAGAGAGTTTGGGTTTTGCTCCGTTTGAGTTGATATATGGACATTCTGTAAGGGGACCTCTAAGGATTTTAAGAGAATTATGGACGAAGGATGTACCAGACCCGGACGTCAAAACAACATATCAATATGTACTTGATCTAAGAGAGCGATTAGAAGAAACATGCAAGTTGGCACATGAGAATTTAAAACAGGCAAAGGTTAAACAAGCAAAGAATTATAACAAAGCAGCAAAAGCGAGAAATCTTACAGTTGGAAAGAAAGTTTTAGTATTACTTCCGATGAAGAGGAATAAACTACAGCTTCAATGGAAAGGACCATTTGAGATTGTTGAACAGTTGAATGACGTAGATTATCGCATTAAAATGTATAGTAAGATAAAACATTTCATATTAATATGTTGAAGGAATATGTAGATAGAAATGAAATTTTTGCCGTAGAGGATGTAGAAACCAAAGGTGTGTTTGCGTGTGCAAGTATATCGGTCATAGAGGAAACGTTTGAGGACAGTGAGGATGGACATGAACGAAACAGACAGATCTCCATTGATGTTTTTACAGTTAGAACCTACTGAGACTGTAAATGATGTACACATATCTGACGAGTTGAATGTGGATCAACGGAAGGAAATAGAAACTTTGTTAAGGGAATTTAGTTGTGTTATGACAGACCTCCCAGGACGGACTCACTTAGCAACACATGATATTAGAACAACAACGGAGGAACCAATAAGGGTCAAGCCATTCCCGATACCTTATACAACACGTGAAGCGATCAAAACTGAAGTGCAAAAGATGCTGGACATGGATGTAATAGAACTGTCCGACTCTGATTATTCATCACCGGTGGTTTTGTTACGTAAGAAGGATTCTACATATCGGTTTTGCGTAGATTATAGGCAGTTGAACAAAGCTACTATCTTTGACGCTGAACCGATGCCTTCAGTCGACGATCTATTCGTGAAATTAGCTGGATGTAAACATTTTAGCAAATTTGATCTCAGCAAAGGATACTGGCAAGTACCTATCACTGATAGTGCAAAGCGGAAGAGCGCTTTTACTACTCCGTTTGGACTGTATCAATTTAAAGTCATGAGTTTTGGTTTGGTGAATGCTCCATCGACGTTTAATCGGCTGATGCGGAAATTACTTCATGGAATGGAACACGTGGATAACTTTCTGGATGATATTTTATTGTTCACCGAAACATGGGAAGATCACGTGAATATACTCAAAGTTTTACTTACCAGATTGAAGGAAGCGAATTTAACGGCAAGACCAACGAAATGTTATATCGGGTACCAAAGTTTAGAATGTTTAGGGCATATAATAGGCCAAGAGATTTTGAAACCGACTCCGGATAAAATACTGGCAATACGTAATGCTCCGCAACCTATTACAAAACGTCAGGTTAAATCTTTTATCGGTTTAGCTGGATACTACAGGAAGTTTATTCCCAACTTTTCTACAATTGCAGTACCACTTACCGATCTAACGAAAAAAGGTATGCCGAATAAAGTAGAGTGGAATCAGCCACAGGAAAATGCGTTTGCTACACTGAAGAAGTTACTGACATCGGAACCGATCCTTCGCTTACCTGATATACACCAGACATTCGTTTTAAGGACAGATGCTTCTGATTTGGGCATTGGAGCGGTCTTACTTCAGGAATTGAATGGTGTAATGCATCCAGTAGCATATGCCAGTCGTAAATTGTTACCTCGAGAAAGACGATATGCCGTTATTGAAAAGAATGCTTGGCACTTGTTTGGGGTGTGAACAAATTCTCACAATACCTGTTAGGAAAGGAATTTGTGGTTGAAACAGATCACCAACCGCTTACATCACTTTCAAAGAGCAAAGTTGCTAACGCAAGGATAATGCGCTGGGCTTTACTTCTACAGCAATATCGTATGAGAATAAAAGCAATTCCAGGACGAGAAAACATTGGAGCGGACTATCTAAGTCGAACTTTGGAGGAATTCAAATAGACTGCTTGTAAAGATGTTGCACATCTTTTTCTACGGAGGAGGAGTTGTCACCAGTGACATTGTTATATTTTTTTTCATTTTATCGTGTCTACTTTTTTATAATGTTTACGGTAATTGCGCGCTGTTCGCCACCGTGAATAATTGAGTGTACCCAGTGTTTTGATTTGTTATTGGGTCCGGAAGTTATTCAAAGTGTGGTTTGTTTATGAACGTGTTGGTTCAGCCATAAGAAATTTATTTGAAATTTTAACTAACAAAGTCTTAGGAATATCTCGAGGGTGAGTACACTCAATTATTATGTATTTTGTAGTCTTAGATATATCGTTAGTCAACTTTAAAAACTCACCGCAGTTTGCATGCGTGATTTTTGTGACATTATATGTATACATGCTACGTGAATACAAAACTTTATATTGCGGACTAAATACTGAACCTGCTTGATAATTATTTAAACGTATGGCTATTTTAACATTTATTCTGTGTCTTTTAATGAATTTACTTTGTAATTATGCTGTTAATGATTTGTGTTATCCGTTATTACCGTAAACAATCTAAAAGTTCGTACACTTTATATTGATCGTACACCGGATGTTGCTACTTGTATATATAGGTGAAATGGGTTAGTAATATAATGTTTTAATGCCTTAATACTCAGACATAACTTGTTTCATACATTGTAGTCATTGGTAATGGTTATGGTAGTGACCACAGGAATATATATTGCTGTTTCGAAATATGTTGCGTGTTTCTTGGAACAGATTGTTAATATACTTGTAATTTAATCTGCCGATGGAATGTGCAGATGCTATAGGTGTCACCGATGGATTGAGTGGTACCTGTTTAGCCGCCGATGGACTGTGCGGTTGATCACCGAAGGACTGTGTGATATTACGAGTTCGTTTTAACTGTTCCGAAGAGAGTGTTGATATTGTGTAAAAGCTGTGTTATGCTGTGTTATGATGTGCTATGTGAACAATAACATTAAATGTTTCATGTTATGAAGATGTTGTTAAAATTGTTTGTTGCTTGAAAGAACTGTCATAAAAATATTCAGTGAAATTACCTATTTTCTGTCCTGATATCATAATAACAGAAACTATAACCGGAACTGAAAGCACTGATATATACATATTGACTAGATGTCCAGGTATCAGCCTCTCGGGTTCGTTACATCAAGCGAAATGATAATTCCAGCTAAAGTAATTGGTGAGCCTAATTTCGCAACCGCCATCATTGAGCCTACAGATTCCAAAATTAATCAAGTGGGCACTGTTGTCGCCCGAACTATTGTGGATGTTAATGAGACCGTAATACCATTACGTGTTATGAATGTCACTGACAAACCGCAAGTCATTTATGAAAACACGGTTGCTGCGAGTTGCGAATCAGCAAATGAGATCACTATGAATGTTGATCATGACCTTGGAAGAATAAACATCATAACTGATCATTCCATTGATGGCCTAAGTGTGCCATCTCATCTTAATGACTTACTTAAGGCTTGTAAAGCAACCTTGACAAATGAACAATATCATAAAGTAAAATGTTTACTGTGTAAATATATAGTAATGTTTTTGCCAAATCGAAAGATGACCTTGGTAGGACTAATCTGGTGAAACACAAGATAAACACGGGAAACGCAGTCCCAATAAAACAACGTCCAAGACGTTTACCGATAAATAAGCAAGAAGTCGTTGAAACGGAAATAAAGAAAATGTTAGAAAATAATATTATTGAGCCATCTACAAGCCCCTGGGCTTCACCGATTGTCCTCGTTCAGAAAAAGGATGGTTCCTTAAGGTTTTGTGTTGACTATCGAAAAGTCAATGATGTCACTTTAAAAGATTCGTATCCACTTCCTAGAATCGACGATACCTTTGATGCACTCCGAGGGTCGCGTTGGTTTAGTACCATGGACTTGGCCAGCGGATATTGGCAAGTTGAAATGGATGAGCATGATAAAGAGAAAACCGCTTTTACGACTACATACGGGCTTTATCAGTTTCGAGTTATGGCCTTCGGATTGACAAACGCTCCTGCCACCTTTGAACGTCTGATGGAGCGCGTGCTACTTGGATTACATTGGCGAACATCTTTGATTTATATTGATGATATAATTACATTCTCACCCAGCTTTGACACTCATATCGAACGATTAGAAGAAGTGCTAAAACGTGTTCTAGATGCTGGACTTAAAATATCTCCAAAGAAATGTAATTTGTTTAAAAATGAAGTAAGTTTTCTAGGTCATATCGTGTCCGATAAAGGTATCGCTACCGATCCAGCAAAAATAGAGGCAGTTAAAACTTGGCCACCACCAAAATGCATCAAAGATATCAGAAGCTTTCTAGGCACATGTTCGTATTATCGAAGATTCATTAAAAACTTTTCTAGTATTGCAAAACCTTTACACCGACTAACCGAAAAAGAGACTAAATTCATTTGGTCAGAAGAATGCCAGCTTGCTTTTGATAAATTACGAAATGCTTTGACATCTACCCCAATATTAGCATATCCAGATATGTCGAAGTCCTTTATACTGGATACCGATGCCAGTAATTTTGGTCTTGGTGCCGTACTCTCACAAGTTCATGATGGACAAGAGAAAGTTGTAGCCTAATACAGCAGAACATTGTCAAAGTCCGAGCGTAATTACTGTGTCACAAGAAAAGAATTGCTAGCTATCATTGAAGCAATAAAACATTTTCATCATTATTTATATGGCACAAACTTCCTTATAAGGACTGATCACGGTACTCTAAGTTGGTTGATGAAATTCAAAAATCCCGAAGGTCAAATCGCGAGATGGCTTCAGATATTAGCAACATACAACTTCGAGATTCAGCATCGCCCTGGTCGTCAACATGGAAATGCTGATGGTTTATCGAGACGGTCATGTATAGACTGCAACCACTGCGAACGTCAAGAAAAGAAAGAAATGTTGCATGTTAATGAAACTTCAAATAAAGTCATCATGATTAAAAAGAAATGCACCACTAAACAAAATGATGAACATAATCATGAAAATGAGCAATGTTTATGGTTAAAGTCTAAAAGTCTAAATGAATTAAAAGAATTACAAAATGAAGATCAAACTCTTTCCAGACTGATAAAACTTAAAGGAAAGTTTGATGAAAAACCAAGTTGGAGCACAGTCTCAGCTTGTAATCTGCAAATAAAATATTACTGGTCAAAATGGAATTGTGTAAAACTTCTCGATGGAGTTCTTTATTATAAATTTGAAAACCCTAAATCTGGAGATGTCACTTGGCAACTAATGCTTCCAAAATCAAAGTCTAATGAAATTTTAAAAATGTTACATGAGGAACCAAGCGCCGGTCATCTTGGTATAAAGCGAACCCTACATAGGGTACAACAACGTTTCCATTGGTTCAATTATAAACAAACCGTAAAAGACTTTTGTAGAAAATGTGACATCTGCCATTCTCGAAAAGGTACGAGTAGAAAACCACATGGAGCTATGAAGCAATACTTAGTTGGAGCTCCACTTGAAAGAGTCGCGATGGATATTTTGGGTCCGTTGCCAGAAACTTCTAAGGGAAACAAGTACATTCTTGTTATAGGTGATTACTTCACAAAGTGGATCGAAGTATTCCCTATGGCAGACCAAGAGACAAGAACAATAGCCTCAATATTTATAAACGAATTTGTCTCCCGTTTCGGTGTTCCTCATCAATTACATACTGATCAAGGTAGACAATTTGAATCGAAAATGTTCCAAGCATTATGCGAATGTCTTGGTATCGACAAAACTAGGACTACCCCATACCATCCTCAAAGTGATGGTATGATCGAACGATTCAATAGAACAATAGAAGATATACTAAGCAAATACGTTTCCACAAATCAACGCGATTGGGATGAACACTTATCTTTAGCCGCTATGGCGTACCGATCGTCAGTTCATGAAACTACCAAGCAATCACCAAGTATGATGATGTTTGGTAGAGAAATTAAACTTCCAATCGATATCCTATATGGTCCACATCCACAAATAGATTTTGAGAAAGATAGTGACAGCTATGTAGATAGCTTACAACAAATAATGTATAATGTACACGAATTAGCACGAAAAGAAATGCAAATCGCAAGCGACAGACAAAAACGTCTCTATGACCATAAAGCTAGTCATAATCAATATAAAGAAGGGAGTCTTGTGTGGTTGTATCATCCTGCACGCGTAAAGGGCATTAGCCCAAATCTTCAATGTAACTGGCAAGGGCCATATAAAGTAATAGAAGTATTCTCTGATTTGGTTTATAAAATACAAAAGTCATCACGTTTAAGATATCAGATCGTTCATCATGATAGACTGAAACCGTATTTTGGAGACTCAGTCGTAGACTGTGACTTATCACAAAATTCATCACCTGAGATAGAAAATAATAAAATGTTAAATAACAAAACAACAGATATTGTTGACTCTGAGCAGATAAACGATGTCAATGATACTCGTCGAAGAAGTACGCGAAGTCGTAAAGCTCCTTCCAGATACTCTGCTGAGTGGCATCAGCTATGAACAATTGGTTTGAAATAAAACCAAAAGACTGAATGTATATTATAACAATACAATTTTTATATACAAACATACACATATATAAGTTTATAAACTTTCAACTAGAATGCTTGTTTGTATGAAGGTTGACAGCATAGAATAACAAAGTAATGAACTGCAGCATGAACTGTTAGCTGAAGGGATAGGTAGTACCCAGCGTGTAATGACTCTGCAGCCTATGGTTGTCAGGTACAATCTTGGTTGTGGCTTAACATTTCCTTACTTCTAGTAGCATTTGTAATGTGAAGCATGTGGTAACTGGCGGAAACCCTTGTACTTCATCTATGAATTTTAGTCAGCCAAGTAGTAACAGCAAGCATCAAGCATCTTAACTCTTTCTTATGATTTTATTCCTTTATTTTGTAGAATGGAACACCTAGTCTGCAAATTATGTCCAAAGTCTGCTAAGACCTATGGCAATGTTAAAGCTCTTAGGCGCCATTACAATTGGACCCACCAAGAGAGGGTGGACTGTCACTATTGCACCTACAGCACTACGAGAAACGGAATGTACCGTATGAGACAACACGAGGCAGCTAAGCATAGTGACAGGCCACCCTACTATAGGTACACGGAAATCAGGCCACCACAACCAAAAAGGCGTAGAGTAATAGAGTCTTCTTCAACAAAGAGCTCAATTATGAGCACACCATTGAAGCGTCTCCCCACACCACCGCCTGAGGCCATTTCACCTTTGAGATCTCCAGTGCCTATCACTCTGGGGCTTCCACCTACCCCAGAGAGAGTAGCACTGCTGTCACCAGCTAAAAGAAATTTGTTCCCTGAGCCGCCGTTGAGCTTACAGATGCCTTCTTTCCAGGACATGATTAATAGGAACTTCATTTCACCTTCAGGGACTTCAACTACATCTTCTGTATCTTCTACTGTGACCACTGCCTCTGATCCCGTGATAACATCAACGCCTTCTTCTACAGTGACCACTGCTTCTGCTTCCATGATAACAGCATTGCCTTCTTCGACCGTGACAACTGCCTCTGTTCCTGATGTAACATCATTGCCATCTTCTGTTGTGACCACCGCCTTTGTTCCTGTTAATACCACATCGCCATTGAGCTGTTCAACTTATACCTCAACTTCGATTTCATCTCCACCTAGGCGAGATTTTTCTACAACTACCTCTGTGACAGAGCCTGTGGAGATCCCACTTGATAGTGCACAGGCTGCTGCAGCTTTTCCACCATCAATAGATACCAGCAGCCTGGCACCATCAACTGGTGCGGTCTATGATTGGAAATCATTAGAACCTCCATCTGAGTTTGACAATTCTATGATTGACCCCCGGCTTGGATATCTTGGGGCGCCATCTTCAACGGATACCACCACCAAAGGAAGTGTTCTGAGGAAGTTCAAGAGACAGGCTCTTCGCGAAGGCCAAGACCGCCAACTTTATATTAGGGAAACTGAATATGTCGTGACCAAACGAGAAAAGGCCATCTTAAAGGATGGAACTGTTTATGAACTTGTCTCAACGTGGTACAAGCCGAAGAACCTTCCCGGCCAACGACTTTCTGATGCCTCCTGCCAGTTTCCTGCTTCGTCTTCATCTTCATCTCCTTCATCTTCAACCGGATCCACTACTTCTTGTTCTTCCATTGGAGTCCAGACCTCTTTCGACAATCCGTCCGTTGGAATACAGATAGACCCTTTCTTTTGCCATCAACACCATGGAACACAGGCTACTCCTGACATCACCGATTCTTCAACACAGACTTCTCTCTGGTAATTCTATATATATAAAAATACATATGTTAAATTCAAATTTTGTCTTAAGTATATCTTTGTATAACTATTCTAGTAGTGTATGCCAAGTGCCGTTAATATTATTATAATACTTTTAAGGTGGTAAGCATTTTATGCTTAATATTTTATTACTTATGTAATAATAACTTGTCTATTTTTGTAATGTGAAACTATAAGTTAGTATTAAGTATTTTTCATTACAAGTAATGTTTCACTAAAGGGTGTTATAAAGACCTATATAGCTATATTTTAATATAAAGCATTGTCTTATTATAAATAAGAAGTTTTTCACTTATGTCACATAGGCCTCTTTTTGACACTTCTAAAGTGTCATGTAAAACCTTAATTTTAAGGTCTAAGTTAAATTAGCAAAGTAAATTTTTGTCTTTTTCTCCATGTTATATAACTTTTGTCTGCTTAATTGTTTATGACATAAAGTTCATACTTAATTGAATACCTTTTGTATTCAGTATTTTTATTATTCATTACTAGTGAATTTTTCATTGGCACTTGTGCTTTAGGTCTCATTATGCACTGGTATGTCAAACCAGTCATTTTTTTTACACTGTATAACCTGTGTAAAGTGTAATTGTATCATTCACAAATAGTTGAATGTTTTTCAAATGTTTCCCAAACAGGCTGTTTGTTCAACTTTTCTTCATTGCCTGTCATTCTAGTAATGTGTCATACTTCTGTATTGTTATGATGTAAGCTGAAAAAGAAAAATAGTGTGTATCAGTAAACAAGTATATGACCTTGTACATTATCACTAAGTATTGTTACAAAATATTGTTGTAAAATAATTTTGTTAAAAATGTTTCATTTTTTTTATGCATAGTAACATCTAACTAAGTGTTCATTAACATAACAGTATACATAATTATTGGATGGTCAATATAACTTAGCGACTTTATATGCTACAGCATTATTTAATTATTTTTGTTGTAAGGTAAATATCTATTTTTAAATCTTAAAGCATATTTCGAGATAGTCACATCCTGTAATTTAATAAATTCAACAGATCGTGTTTAAAAATAATCTTTTTATTTAACATGTCACTATTGGCATCTTGTATTTTTGTTTTTCGCTTTTGCAATCTTCCAACTATGCATATGACAATACATTTGGTTATATTTATGTATTTTGTATATATTTGTATATATATAAGTGTTTACTACATTTTACTCACCGAGTATAGAATGTGTTTAGTTATCCGTCCACCATTGTCACTTTTGGACACAAGTTCTTGTTATGAATTTTATTGTTGATTTATTGTTGTATTCACTGTTTTGCAACAAGTTGTTTAACTAATACATGGTAAAAGTGTTTCTAGATAACATAAACTAAAGACTGTTTCAATTACAAACATTTGAAGTACATGTATATTTTGTAAAGGTCTTGGAAACATGATTGTATAATAAGTTGCATAATTGAATCAATTATCATATATATAGCATTTTTATTGTTATTATTCTGCAAAATTTTTGAATATTTGTGTAAGTTAAAGTAAAGCCATGTTCGAGGGCGAACTCTTTTCTTTAGAGGGGGTAGTGTAACGTTTCAGTAAAATCAACAAGTTATTTTGGGAGTTTTTAGTATAAACTGTTTTCTGTCAACTACCAGTGTTGTCAACAATTGTATTTCAAATCTTCATGTGTCAATTTTGTATTACCGGCTACAATGTCATTGCCGACCGTACATGTGAATGTGTAACTTATAGGGCACCGGGTACCATGGTACATCATTTTTATTGTATTTTTATGTTATTAAATTCAATATTGAGTGATTAATTGTGTAACTATGATTGTTACTCACCGAGTTATCAAGAGAATGTTAATATTTGGTCGTATCTTTGTATATTTTTACGCATGTTTGTATTTTTCCACCATGTAAACTTGTCTCTGTTTACGGTCGCCATTACGGGTGTAGGAATACATATTTTTGTCACATAATGTTTAAATGTCATATTTTTAATTATATCAAGTCTAATACTCATAATGTTAATGTTTCACACAATATAATATAAATCTTACTATTTTTATAATTTTAAATACTTGAAGTAGGGATTATTTCTTATTATGGCGGGATACAAACTTTTGAGTGCAGCCGACCATAAGGCTGATTCTGATTGGTTGTTATTTCATTTTGCGTCGCTCGCTCTTGCGTCACAGAGTAGTATATAAGCAGACTGAAAGTGGCGCCCAGTTTCAGATGTGATCCATCTGGGCACGAGTCAAGACCTTTTTGACATCCTCTTCTGCGTCCGTCTGCGTCGTCATAAGACACATTGATAATCATTAAATTGATTTTAATTAACTCCTAGAAGGTGCGTCCTAACGCAAGAAATAATTGCGTTATATCTTATTAACTTTTACGTTAATATGCTGACTATTGCGTCACTCTGCCTTTGAGCTGCGTCCATAAGCAGCACAGATTTTGTGTTCTGTGTCCATAAACAGTACACCAGCACGGCAGCAGCGTCCGCCATATTTCTTCTATTATAATATGTGATTATTCTCACTTTGAGAATGTTATATTTCTATTAACTAAATTCTACTCTTTATAAGGTTGTTTAACAGCATTTAGGAATTACATAACGCAATATTAGGAAAACAATTATATTGTAATATTATTATTACAATTACTTTTTGCTATTTTTGGTATTATTAATAGTTCAGTCTTGGCGACCTTCAGTGCATAAATTGTTGTGCAATATTTTAGAACTTAGTGTCCAATTTTAGATTCTAGTGTAGAGTGTAGCAATATTTAGCATATATTATTTAACACTGCATATGTAAACTTGTTTATCTGTATATATATATATATTTCCATTGATTATGTTTGTTGCTTGACCGCTCTATTGTGAGCTTTAATAAATTTACTGTTTTAAAGCATTTGATTGTATTGGTCATCTTTTATCAGCTGTCTATGGTCTAAGGAACGCTACCAAGTTAATAATAAGACCACATGATCTAATCACTAGTGGCTAGTTTAAGCCTGTCATAAGTGTGAGATTTGCTTGAATACTGTTGAAACAGACTTGCTCCGGTACCGAGTACTTGAGCACTTAAGCGGGACTTGTACTCCTGCTAGCTGAATAAACTGTACCACCCGATTTCAACCCTTATTACACCTGTATCTCTACCGGAAGTGTAGGCCGAACGCTACATTGGTGGCAGCGGTGGGATACAAGCGTCATCAAGTGAAGAGATATAAGGGTTGAAAATTTTCCTTAAGACTCAAGCAATCCACAACATCTTCAGAAATGGCCAATAAAGATGATCAAATGCACAAATGTTCAAGTCAAGCAACAACCATATGCAGTGAAGGTGCCCAGGGATCACATCTCACGGCACAATCACTACAACCTTCTTACATAGATGCCACACCTAGCGGTGAAATTAGATTCAGAGTATCTGGAGGTGATGATAGCGGTTTATATACTTGTGAACCTGAAAACAGCAAAACTTCTGATGAGCCTATTAGGTCACATAGTGATGACATTCAGGCACGAGAACCTCGAATGAATATAACGTCCCAGATAAATAAAGATAATTTAGAGTACGAGTTGGAAGAACTCCGTAAACGTGAACGTGAAGTATTAGCGCAGTTAAATGGACCTATAGATAATAATGATTTAAATAGGCATAAAATTGGCAAATGTGGGGCTGTTTCTGATAATGAATGTACCCAGTTAAGAGGGCATGGGGGTATGGCTGGTGTTAGTCATGTCCAGTCAGGATCTCTTGATTTAACTTATAGGCAATCTTTTGATGATGCTACTGCAGGAAATGGTTACCGGTGCCATGATTTGGCCCAGGGATCGGAGAGACCAGTGGCTTGGGGGAATGCCAGTGGTGCGGGCACGAGAGCTCCCCAGTCAGGGTTACGATCGCCTGAGGGTCATGAGAATATTTGCGTTGTTGAGAAACGTAGGCAGTTAGCTTGGCCTTTCGTCATACCCAATGAAGCCCACAGAGAAATGCGAGAGTCAAATTTGGAAGATATGAGGACTGAGGGCCCCAGTCACTCATCGAGAATAAATGATCCCAGTACAGTTACTATAAATGATTTAAGGGATGGGAATAATAGGCAATACTTCACATCAGACCCAAGGCATAGTGCCTGGAGAAGGGACAATGTTAATGACCGTAGTAACATTAATGTTAACGATAGTTTTCAGCCGAGCCAGTTTAATAATGGCATTAGGATAAATTCAAATCGGACACCTGCAACATATGACGGAACTAGTAGTTGGCAAGATTACTTAGTTCATTTTGAGATAGTGTCTGATCAACGGGTTGGATGATATAACCAAAGCTTACAACTAGCATCGAGCCTTAGAGGCAGTGCAAAGTGTGCTTAGTGATTTAAGACCTGAATGCGCAGAAATTCACTCATCTACAGCAGCTTTGACTGCACGTTTTTGAACCAAATAATCAGTCCGAAAGTATCGTGCTCAAATAAAAGGAAGAATTCGTAAGCGGGGTGAAGCTTGACAGAGCTTGCTCAAGACATCAAACGCTTAATTCGTTTAGCCTACCCTTCAGCTTCAATACAAGTGAGAGAGCAGCTCGCTCGTGATTGTTTCGTTGATTCACTAATGATTCTGAAATGGAGTGGTCAATATTTCAGAGTAAACCACACACTGTTGAAGATGCAGTACGTGTTGCTTGAATTCGAAGCCTTTCAAAATGGTAGGCGTAAGCGCGTTAACATCCGTCCATCACTGCGGATGCAATCCGAAGTTCACAATGATGATTCCAAAGTCACAGTCAGACTGACAATTCGCGAGTAATAGACCAACTTATAACAACAACCCTAGAGGCATTAAGGTTTGTGCCATTATTGTAAGAAAAGAGGTCATCTTAGAAAAGACTGTTGGAAACTTAAACACGACAATCTTATGGCTGAGGCCACAGCATCTCAAATAAATAATGACCATTTACCACCAACTAAAGATAATCAAATGAATTCGGGAAACTAAAACATGCTGAAATAGTGGACCAACTTTCAGCAGAAGATATGTCAGATAGGTCCAAAAGAATTTGAACATTAATGAAACAGAGCATGATGGTTTATATATGAAAATCAATATTTACGGCATCGAAGTAAATTCTCTTATAGATACCGGATCGACTTTAACCGTTCTTCATCCGTCGAAGTATAAAATGATACCAAGAAATGTTCGACCTATATTAAACAAGATTGTAATAATTTACGAATGGCTAATGGTGAAACCATTACCCCTCTTGGATCAGCAAACTTTTGATGACGATATTGCTGGTAAAATCTTCTCATGGATTGTCATAGCCGACATAGAAGCCCCAATGGTAATTGGGTATGACTTTATGTATGACAATAACTTTCAGCTCGATGTCAGAAACGCCAGCGAAAAATCGATGAAATATTAAAATGTATAAGAGAGAGTGACATTCCATCGGTTTTTAAAATATCTGTCGCGAAAAACATGCGTCTTACCACCTTCAAGCGAAATGATAATTCCAGCTAAAGTAATTGGTGAGCCTAATTTCGCAACCGCCATCATTGAGCCTACAGATTCCAAAATTAATCAAGTGGGCACTGTGTCGCTCGAACTATTGTGGATGTTAATGAGACCGTAATACCATTACGTGTTATGAATGTCACTGACAAACCGCAAGTCATTTATGAAAACACGCTGCAGCTCGTTGCGATCATCAGCAAATGAGATCACTATGAATGTTGATCATGACCTTGGAAGAATAAACATCATAACTGATCATTCCATTGATGGCCTAAGTGTGCCATCTCATCTTAATGACTTACTTAAGGCTTGTAAAGCAACCTTGACAAATGAACAATATCATAAAGTAAAATGTTTACTGTGTAAATATAGTAATGTTTTTGCCAAATCGAAAGATGACCTTGGTAGGACTAATCTGGAAACACAAGATAAACACGGGAAACGCAGTCCCAATAAAACAACGTCCAAGACGTTTACCGATAAATAAGCAAGAAGTCGTTGAAACGGAAATAAAGAAAATGTTAGAAAATAATATTATTGAGCCATCTACTAAGCCCCTGGGCTTCACCGATTGTCCTCGTTCAGAAAAAGGATGGTTCCGTAAGGTTTTGTGTTGACTATCGAAAAGTCAATGATGTCACTTTAAAAGATTCGTATCCACTTCCTAGAATCGACGATACCTTTGATGCACTCCGAGGGTCGCGTTGGTTTAGTACCATGGACTTGGCCAGCGGATATTGGCAAGTTGAAATGGATGAGCATGATAAAGAGAAAACCGCTTTTACGACTACATACGGGCTTTATCAGTTTCGAGTTATGGCCTTCGGATTGACAAACGCTCCTGCCACCTTTGAACGTCTGATGGAGCGCGTGCTACTTGGATTACATTGGCGAACATCTTTGATTTATATTGATGATATAATTACATTCTCACCCAGCTTTGACACTCATATCGAACGATTAGAAGAAGTGCTAAAACGTGTTCTAGATGCTGGACTTAAAATATCTCCAAAGAAATGTAATTTGTTTAAAAATGAAGTAAGTTTTCTAGGTCATATCGTGTCCGATAAAGGTATCGCTACCGATCCAGCAAAAATAGAGGCAGTTAAAACTTGGCCACCACCAAAATGCATCAAAGATATCAGAAGCTTTCTAGGCACATGTTCGTATTATCGAAGATTCATTAAAAACTTTTCTAGTATTGCAAAACCTTTACACCGACTAACCGAAAAAGAGACTAAATTCATTTGGTCAGAAGAATGCCAGCTTGCTTTTGATAAATTACGAAATGCTTTGACATCTACCCCAATATTAGCATATCCAGATATGTCGAAGTCCTTTATACTGGATACCGATGCCAGTAATTTTGGTCTTGGTGCCGTACTCTCACAAGTTCATGATGGACAAGAGAAAGTTGTAGCCTACTACAGCAGAACATTGTCAAAGTCCGAGCGTAATTACTGTGTCACAAGAAAAGAATTGCTAGCTATCATTGAAGCAATAAAACATTTTCATCATTATTTATATGGCACAAACTTCCTTATAAGGACTGATCACGGTACTCTAAGTTGGTTGATGAAATTCAAAAATCCCGAAGGTCAAATCGCGAGATGGCTTCAGATATTAGCAACATACAACTTCGAGATTCAGCATCGCCCTGGTCGTCAACATGGAAATGCTGATGGTTTATCGAGACGGTCATGTATAGACTGCAACCACTGCGAACGTCAAGAAAAGAAAGAAATGTTGCATGTTAATGAAACTTCAAATAAAGTCATCATGATTAAAAAGAAATGCACCACTAAACAAAATGATGAACAATCATGAAAATGAGCAATGTTTATGGTTAAAGTCTAAAAGTCTAAATGAATTAAAAGAATTACAAAATGAAGATCAAACTCTTTCCAGACTGATAAAACTTAAAGGAAAGTTTGATGAAAAACCAAGTTGGAGCACAGTCTCAGCTTGTAATCTGCAAATAAAATATTACTGGTCAAAATGGAATTGTGTAAAACTTCTCGATGGAGTTCTTTATTATAAATTTGAAAACCCTAAATCTGGAGATGTCACTTGGCAACTAATGCTTCCAAAATCAAAGTCTAATGAAATTTTAAAAATGTTACATGAGGAACCAAGCGCCGGTCATCTTGGTATAAAGCGAACCCTACATAGGGTACAACAACGTTTCCATTGGTTCAATTATAAACAAACCGTAAAAGACTTTTGTAGAAAATGTGACATCTGCCATTCTCGAAAAGGTACGAGTAGAAAACCACATGGAGCTATGAAGCAATACTTAGTTGGAGCTCCACTTGAAAGAGTCGCGATGGATATTTTGGGTCCGTTGCCAGAAACTTCTAAGGGAAACAAGTACATTCTTGTTATAGGTGATTACTTCACAAAGTGGATCGAAGTATTCCCTATGGCAGACCAAGAGACAAGAACAATAGCCTCAATATTTATAAACGAATTTGTCTCCCGTTTCGGTGTTCCTCATCAATTACATACTGATCAAGGTAGACAATTTGAATCGAAAATGTTCCAAGCATTATGCGAATGTCTTGGTATCGACAAAACTAGGACTACCCCATACCATCCTCAAAGTGATGGTATGATCGAACGATTCAATAGAACAATAGAAGATATACTAAGCAAATACGTTTCCACAAATCAACGCGATTGGGATGAACACTTATCTTTAGCCGCTATGGCGTACCGATCGTCAGTTCATGAAACTACCAAGCAATCACCAAGTATGATGATGTTTGGTAGAGAAATTAAACTTCCAATCGATATCCTATATGGTCCACATCCACAAATAGATTTTGAGAAAGATAGTGACAGCTATGTAGATAGCTTACAACAAATAATGTATAATGTACACGAATTAGCACGAAAAGAAATGCAAATCGCAAGCGACAGACAAAAACGTCTCTATGACCATAAAGCTAGTCATAATCAATATAAAGAAGGGAGTCTTGTGTGGTTGTATCATCCTGCACGCGTAAAGGGCATTAGCCCAAATCTTCAATGTAACTGGCAAGGGCCATATAAAGTAATAGAAGTATTCTCTGATTTGGTTTATAAAATACAAAAGTCATCACGTTTAAGATATCAGATCGTTCATCATGATAGACTGAAACCGTATTTTGGAGACTCAGTCGTAGACTGTGACTTATCACAAAATTCATCACCTGAGATAGAAAATAATAAAATGTTAAATAACAAAACAACAGATATTGTTGACTCTGAGCAGATAAACGATGTCAATGATACTCGTCGAAGAAGTACGCGAAGTCGTAAAGCTCCTTCCAGATACTCTGCTGAGTGGCATCAGCTATGAACAATTGGTTTGAAATAAAACCAAAAGACTGAATGTATATTATAACAATACAATTTTTATATACAAACATACACATATATAAGTTTATAAACTTTCAACTAGAATGCTTGTTTGTATGAAGGTTGACAGCATAGAATAACAAAGTAATGAACTGCAGCATGAACTGTTAGCTGAAGGGATAGGTAGTACCCAGCGTGTAATGACTCTGCAGCCTATGGTTGTCAGGTACAATCTTGGTTGTGGCTTAACATTTCCTTACTTCTAGTAGCATTTGTAATGTGAAGCATGTGGTAACTGGCGGAAACCCTTGTACTTCATCTATGAATTTTAGTCAGCCAAGTAGTAACAGCAAGCATCAAGCATCTTAACTCTTTCTTATGATTTTATTCCTTTATTTTGTAGAATGGAACACCTAGTCTGCAAATTATGTCCAAAGTCTGCTAAGACCTATGGCAATGTTAAAGCTCTTAGGCGCCATTACAATTGGACCCACCAAGAGAGGGTGGACTGTCACTATTGCACCTACAGCACTACGAGAAACGGAATGTACCGTATGAGACAACACGAGGCAGCTAAGCATAGTGACAGGCCACCCTACTATAGGTACACGGAAATCAGGCCACCACAACCAAAAAGGCGTAGAGTAATAGAGTCTTCTTCAACAAAGAGCTCAATTATGAGCACACCATTGAAGCGTCTCCCCACACCACCGCCTGAGGCCATTTCACCTTTGAGATCTCCAGTGCCTATCACTCTGGGGCTTCCACCTACCCCAGAGAGAGTAGCACTGCTGTCACCAGCTAAAAGAAATTTGTTCCCTGAGCCGCCGTTGAGCTTACAGATGCCTTCTTTCCAGGACATGATTAATAGGAACTTCATTTCACCTTCAGGGACTTCAACTACATCTTCTGTATCTTCTACTGTGACCACTGCCTCTGATCCCGTGATAACATCAACGCCTTCTTCTACAGTGACCACTGCTTCTGCTTCCATGATAACAGCATTGCCTTCTTCGACCGTGACAACTGCCTCTGTTCCTGATGTAACATCATTGCCATCTTCTGTTGTGACCACCGCCTTTGTTCCTGTTAATACCACATCGCCATTGAGCTGTTCAACTTATACCTCAACTTCGATTTCATCTCCACCTAGGCGAGATTTTTCTACAACTACCTCTGTGACAGAGCCTGTGGAGATCCCACTTGATAGTGCACAGGCTGCTGCAGCTTTTCCACCATCAATAGATACCAGCAGCCTGGCACCATCAACTGGTGCGGTCTATGATTGGAAATCATTAGAACCTCCATCTGAGTTTGACAATTCTATGATTGACCCCCGGCTTGGATATCTTGGGGCGCCATCTTCAACGGATACCACCACCAAAGGAAGTGTTCTGAGGAAGTTCAAGAGACAGGCTCTTCGCGAAGGCCAAGACCGCCAACTTTATATTAGGGAAACTGAATATGTCGTGACCAAACGAGAAAAGGCCATCTTAAAGGATGGAACTGTTTATGAACTTGTCTCAACGTGGTACAAGCCGAAGAACCTTCCCGGCCAACGACTTTCTGATGCCTCCTGCCAGTTTCCTGCTTCGTCTTCATCTTCATCTCCTTCATCTTCAACCGGATCCACTACTTCTTGTTCTTCCATTGGAGTCCAGACCTCTTTCGACAATCCGTCCGTTGGAATACAAATAGACCCTTTCTTTTGCCATCAACACCATGGAACACAGGCTACTCCTGACATCACCGATTCTTCAACACAGACTTCTCTCTGGTAATTCTATATATATAAAAATACATATGTTAAATTCAAATTTTGTCTTAAGTATATCTTTGTATAACTATTCTAGTAGTGTATGCCAAGTGCCGTTAATATTATTATAATACTTTTAAGGTGGTAAGCATTTTATGCTTAATATTTTATTACTTATGTAATAATAACTTGTCTATTTTTGTAATAGTGAAACTATAAGTTAGTATTAAGTATTTTTCATTACAAGTAATGTTTCACTAAAGGGTGTTATAAAGACCTATATAGCTATATTTTAATATAAAGCATTGTCTTATTATAAATAAGAAGTTTTTCACTTATGTCACATAGGCCTCTTTTTGACACTTCTAAAGTGTCATGTAAAACCTTAATTTTAAGGTCTAAGTTAAATTAGCAAAGTAAATTTTTGTCTTTTTCTCCATGTTATATAACTTTTGTCTGCTTAATTGTTTATGACATAAAGTTCATACTTAATTGAATACCTTTTGTATTCAGTATTTTTATTATTCATTACTAGTGAATTTTTCATTGGCACTTGTGCTTTAGGTCTCATTATGCACTGGTATGTCAAACCAGTCATTTTTTTTACACTGTATAACCTGTGTAAAGTGTAATTGTATCATTCACAAATAGTTGAATGTTTTTCAAATGTTTCCCAAACAGGCTGTTTGTTCAACTTTTCTTCATTGCCTGTCATTCTAGTAATGTGTCATACTTCTGTATTGTTATGATGTAAGCTGAAAAAGAAAAATAGTGTGTATCAGTAAACAAGTATATGACCTTGTACATTATCACTAAGTATTGTTACAAAATATTGTTGTAAAATAATTTTGTTAAAAATGTTTCATTTTTTTTTATGCATAGTAACATCTAACTAAGTGTTCATTAACATAACAGTATACATAATTATTGGATGGTCAATATAACTTAGCGACTTTATATGCTACAGCATTATTTAATTATTTTTGTTGTAAGGTAAATATCTATTTTTAAATCTTAAAGCATATTTCGAGATAGTCACATCCTGTAATTTAATAAATTCAACAGATCGTGTTTAAAAATAATCTTTTTATTTAACATGTCACTATTGGCATCTTGTATTTTTTGTTTTTCGCTTTTGCAATCTTCCAACTATGCATATGACAATACATTTGGTTATATTTATGTATTTTGTATATATTTGTATATATATAAGTGTTTACTACATTTTACTCACCGAGTATAGAATGTGTTTAGTTATCCGTCCACCATTGTCACTTTTGGACACAAGTTCTTGTTATGAATTTTATTGTTGATTTATTGTTGTATTCACTGTTTTGCAACAAGTTGTTTAACTAATAACATGGTAAAATTGTGTTTCTAGATAACATAAACTAAAGACTGTTTCAATTACAAACATTTGAAGTACATGTATATTTTGTAAAGGTCTTGGAAACATGATTGTATAATAAGTTGCATAATTGAATCAATTATCATATATATAGCATTTTTATTGTTATTATTCTGCAAAATTTTTGAATATTTGTGTAAGTTAAAGTAAAGCCATGTTCGAGGGCGAACTCTTTTCTTTTAGAGGGGGGTAGTGTAACGTTTCAGTAAAATCAACAAGTTATTTTGGGAAGTTTTTAGTATAAACTGTTTTCTGTCAACTACCAGTGTTGTCAACAATTGTATTTCAAATCTTCATGTGTCAATTTTGTATTACCGGCTACAATGTCATTGCCGACCGTACATGTGAATGTGTAACTTATAGGGCACCGGGTACCATGGTACATCATTTTTATTGTATTTTTATGTTATTAAATTCAATATTGAGTGATTAGTTGTGTAACTATGATTGTTACTCACCGAGTTATCAAGAGAATGTTAATATTTGGTCGTATCTTTGTATATTTCTACGCATGTTTGTATTTTTCCACCATGTAAACTTGTCTCTGTTTACGGTCGCCATTACGGGTGTAGGAATACATATTTTTGTCACATAATGTTTAAATGTCATATTTTTAATATATCAAGTCTAATACTCATAATGTTAATGTTTCACACAATCATAATATAAATCTTACTATATTATTATAATTTTAAATACTTGAAGTAGGGAGTATTTCTTATTATGGCGGGATACAAACTTTTGAGTGCAGCCGACCATAAGGCTGATTCTGATTGGTTGTTATTTCATTTTGCGTCGCTCGCTCTTGCGTCACAGAGTAGTATATAAGCAGACTGAAAGTGGCGCCCAGTTTCAGATGTGATCCATCTGGGCACGAGTCGAAGACCTTTTTGACATCCTCTTCTGCGTCCGTCTGCGTCGTCATAAGACACATATTGATAATCATTAAATTGATTTTAATTAACTCCTAGAAGGTGCGTCCTAACGCAAGAAATAATTGCGTTATATCTTATTGACTTTTACGTTAATATGCTGACTATTGCGTCACTCTGCCTTTGAGCTGCGTCCATAAGCAGCACAGATTTTGTGTTCTGTGTCCATAAACAGTACACCAGCACGGCAGCAGCGTCCGCCATATTTCTTCTATTATAATATGTGATTATTCTCACTTTGAGAATGTTATATTTCTATTAACTAAATTCTACTCTTTATAAGGTTGTTTAACAGCATTTAGGAATTACATAACGCAATATTAGGAAAACAATTATATTGTAATATTATTATTACAATTACTTTTTGCTATTTTTGGTATTATTAATAGTTCAGTCTTGGCGACCTTCAGTGCATAAATTGTTGTGCAATATTTTAGAACTTAGTGTCCAAATTTTAGATTCTAGTGTAGAGTGTAGCAATATTTAGCATATAGTTTATTTAACACTGCATATGTAAACTTGTTTATCTGTATATATATATATATAATATTTCCATTGATTATGTTTGTTGCTTGACCGCTCTATTGTGAGCTTTAATAAATTTACTGTTTTAAAGCATTTGATTGTATTGGTCATCTTTTATCAGCTGTCTATGGTCTAAGGAACGCTACCAAGTTTAATAATAAGACCACATGATCTAATCACTAGTGGCTAGTTTAAGCCTGTCATAAGTGTGAGATTTGCTTGAATACTGTTGAAACAGACTTGCTCCGGTACCGAGTACTTGAGCACTTAAGCGGGACTTGTATTCCTGCTAGCTGAATAAACTGTACCACCCGATTTCAACCCTTATTACACCTGTATCTCTACCGGAAGTGTAGGCCGAACGCTACATTGGTGGCAGCGGTGGGATACAAGCGTCATCAAGTGAAGAGATATAAGGGCTGAAAATTTTCCTTAAGACTCAAGCAATCCACAACATCTTCAGAAATGGCCAATAAAGATGATCAAATGCACAAATGTTCAAGTCAAGCAACAACCATATGCAGTGAAGGTGCCCAGGGATCACATCTCACGGCACAATCACTACAACCTTCTTACATAGATGCCACACCTAGCGGTGAAATTAGATTCAGAGTATCTGGAGGTGATGATAGCGGTTTATATACTTGTGAACCTGAAAACAGCAAAACTTCTGATGAGCCTATTAGGTCACATAGTGATGACATTCAGGCACGAGAACCTCGAATGAATATAACGTCCCAGATAAATAAAGATAATTTAGAGTACGAGTTGGAAGAACTCCGTAAACGTGAACGTGAAGTATTAGCGCAGTTAAATGGACCTATAGATAATAATGATTTAAATAGGCATAAAATTGGCAAATGTGGGGCTGTTTCTGATAATGAATGTACCCAGTTAAGAGGGCATGGGGGTATGGCTGGTGTTAGTCATGTCCAGTCAGGATCTCTTGATTTAACTTATAGGCAATCTTTTGATGATGCTACTGCAGGAAATGGTTACCGGTGCCATGATTTGGCCCAGGGATCGGAGAGACCATTGGCTTGGGGGAATGCCAGTGGTGCGGGCACGAGAGCTCCCCAGTCAGGGTTACGATCGCCTGAGGGTCATGAGAATATTTGCGTTGTTGAGAAACGTAGGCAGTTAGCTTGGCCTTTCGTCATACCCAATGAAGCCCACAGAGAAATGCGAGAGTCAAATTTGGAAGATATGAGGACTGAGGGCCCCAGTCACTCATCGAGAATAAATGATCCCAGTACAGTTACTATAAATGATTAAGGGATGGGAATAATAGGCAATACTTCACATCAGACCCAAGGCATAGTGCCTGGAGAAGGGACAATGTTAATGACCGTAGTAACATTAATGTTAACGATAGTTTTCAGCCGAGCCAGTTTAATAATGGCATTAGGATAAATTCAAATCGGACACCTGCAACATATGACGGAACTAGTAGTTGGCAAGATTACTTAGTTCATTTTGAGATAGTGTCTGATCTAAACGGTTGGGATGATATAACCAAAGCTTTACAACTAGCATCGAGCCTTAGAGGCAGTGCACAAAGTGTGCTTAGTGATTTAAGACCTGAATTGCGCAGAAATTTCACTCATCTTACAGCAGCTTTGACTGCACGTTTTGAACCAAATAATCAGTCCGAAATGTATCGTGCTCAAATAAAAGGAAGAATTCGTAAGCGGGGTGAAGCTTTGACAGAGCTTGCTCAAGACATCAAACGCTTAATTCGTTTAGCTTACCCTTCAGCTTCGATACAAGTGAGAGAGCAGCTCGCTCGTGATTGTTTCGTTGATTCACTAAATGATTCTGAAATGGAGTGGTCAATATTTCAGAGTAAACCACACACTGTTGAAGATGCAGTACGTGTTGCTCTTGAATTCGAAGCCTTTCAAAATGGTAGGCGTAAGCGCGTTAATATCCGTCCATCACTGCGATGCAATCCGAAGTTCACAATGATGATTCCAATAGTCACCCAGTCAGGACTGACAATTCGCGAGTTAATAGACCAACTTATAACAACAACCCTAGAGGCATTAAGGTTTGCCATTATTGTAAGAAAAGAGGTCATCTTAGAAAAGACTGTTGGAAACTTAAACACGACAATCTTATGGCTGAGGCCACAGCATCTCAAATAAATAATGACCATTTACCACCAACTAAAGATAATCAAATGAATTCGGGAAACTAAAACATGCTGAAATAGTGGACCAACTTTCAGCAGAAGATATGTCAGATAGGTCCAAAAGAATTTTGAACATTAATGAAACAGAGCATGATGGTTTATATATGAAAATCAATATTTATGGCATCGAAGTAAATTCTCTTATAGATACCGGATCGACTTTAACCGTTCTTCATCCGTCGAAGTATAAAATGATACCAGAAAATGTTCGACCTATATTAAACAATGATTGTAATAATTTACGAATGGCTAATGGTGAAACCATTACCCCTCTTGGATCAGCAAACTTTTTGATTGACATTGCTGGTAAAAGTCTTTCTCATCGGATTGTCATAGCCGACATAGAAGCCCCAATGATAATTGGGTATGACTTTATGTATGACAATAACTTTCAGCTCGATGTCAGAAACGCCGAAGCGAAAATCGATGCAAAATGTATAAAATGTATAAGAGAGAGTGACATTCCATCGGTTTTTAAAATATCTGTCGCGAAAACATGCGTCTTACCACCTTCAAGCGAAATGATAATTCCAGCTAAAGTAATTGGTGAGCCTAATTTCGCAACCGCCATCATTGAGCCTACAGATTCCAAAATTAATCAAGTGGGCACTGTTGTCGCTCGAACTATTGTGGATGTTAATGAGACCGTAATACCATTACGTGTTATGAATGTCACTGACAAACCGCAAGTCATTTATGAAAACACGGTTGCTGCGAGTTGCGAATCAGCAAATGAGATCACTATGAATGTTGATCATGACCTTGGAAGAATAAACATCATAACTGATCATTCCATTGAATGGCCTAAGTGTGCCATCTCATCTTAATGACTTACTTAAGGCTTGTAAAGCAACCTTGACAAATGAACAATATCATAAAGTAAAATGTTTACTGTGTAAATATATAGTAATGTTTTTGCCAAATCGAAAGATGACCTTGGTAGGACTAATCTGGTGAAACACAAGATAAACACGGGAAACGCAGTCCCAATAAAACAACGTCCAAGACGTTTACCGATAAATAAGCAAGAAGTCGTTGAAACGGAAATAAAGAAAATGTTAGAAAATAATATTATTGAGCCATCTACAAGCCCCTGGGCTTCACCGATTGTCCTCGTTCAGAAAAAGGATGGTTCCTTAAGGTTTTGTGTTGACTATCGAAAAGTCAATGATGTCACTTTAAAAGATTCGTATCCACTTCCTAGAATCGACGATACCTTTGATGCACTCCGAGGGTCGCGTTGGTTTAGTACCATGGACTTGGCCAGCGGATATTGGCAAGTTGAAATGGATGAGCATGATAAAGAGAAAACCGCTTTTACGACTACATACGGGCTTTATCAGTTTCGAGTTATGGCCTTCGGATTGACAAACGCTCCTGCCACCTTTGAACGTCTGATGGAGCGCGTGCTACTTGGATTACATTGGCGAACATCTTTGATTTATATTGATGATATAATTACATTCTCACCCAGCTTTGACACTCATATCGAACGATTAGAAGAAGTGCTAAAACGTGTTCTAGATGCTGGACTTAAAATATCTCCAAAGAAATGTAATTTGTTTAAAAATGAAGTAAGTTTTCTAGGTCATATCGTGTCCGATAAAGGTATCGCTACCGATCCAGCAAAAATAGAGGCAGTTAAAACTTGGCCACCACCAAAATGCATCAAAGATATCAGAAGCTTTCTAGGCACATGTTCGTATTATCGAAGATTCATTAAAAACTTTTCTAGTATTGCAAAACCTTTACACCGACTAACCGAAAAAGAGACTAAATTCATTTGGTCAGAAGAATGCCAGCTTGCTTTTGATAAATTACGAAATGCTTTGACATCTACCCCAATATTAGCATATCCAGATATGTCGAAGTCCTTTATACTGGATACCGATGCCAGTAATTTTGGTCTTGGTGCCGTACTCTCACAAGTTCATGATGGACAAGAGAAAGTTGTAGCCTAATACAGCAGAACATTGTCAAAGTCCGAGCGTAATTACTGTGTCACAAGAAAAGAATTGCTAGCTATCATTGAAGCAATAAAACATTTTCATCATTATTTATATGGCACAAACTTCCTTATAAGGACTGATCACGGTACTCTAAGTTGGTTGATGAAATTCAAAAATCCCGAAGGTCAAATCGCGAGATGGCTTCAGATATTAGCAACATACAACTTCGAGATTCAGCATCGCCCTGGTCGTCAACATGGAAATGCTGATGGTTTATCGAGACGGTCATGTATAGACTGCAACCACTGCGAACGTCAAGAAAAAAAGAAATGTTGCATGTTAATGAAACTTCAAATAAAGTCATCATGATTAAAAAGAAATGCACCACTAAACAAAATGATGAACATAATCATGAAAATGAGCAATGTTTATGGTTAAAGTCTAAAAGTCTAAATGAATTAAAAGAATTACAAAATGAAGATCAAACTCTTTCCAGACTGATAAAACTTAAAGGAAAGTTTGATGAAAAACCAAGTTGGAGCACAGTCTCAGCTTGTAATCTGCAAATAAAATATTACTGGTCAAAATGGAATTGTGTAAAACTTCTCGATGGAGTTCTTTATTATAAATTTGAAAACCCTAAATCTGGAGATGTCACTTGGCAACTAATGCTTCCAAAATCAAAGTCTAATGAAATTTTAAAAATGTTACATGAGGAACCAAGCGCCGGTCATCTTGGTATAAAGCGAACCCTACATAGGGTACAACAACGTTTCCATTGGTTCAATTATAAACAAACCGTAAAAGACTTTTGTAGAAAATGTGACATCTGCCATTCTCGAAAAGGTACGAGTAGAAAACCACATGGAGCTATGAAGCAATACTTAGTTGGAGCTCCACTTGAAAGAGTCGCGATGGATATTTTGGGTCCGTTGCCAGAAACTTCTAAGGGAAACAAGTACATTCTTGTTATAGGTGATTACTTCACAAAGTGGATCGAAGTATTCCCTATGGCAGACCAAGAGACAAGAACAATAGCCTCAATATTTATAAACGAATTTGTCTCCCGTTTCGGTGTTCCTCATCAATTACATACTGATCAAGGTAGACAATTTGAATCGAAAATGTTCCAAGCATTATGCGAATGTCTTGGTATCGACAAAACTAGGACTACCCCATACCATCCTCAAAGTGATGGTATGATCGAACGATTCAATAGAACAATAGAAGATATACTAAGCAAATACGTTTCCACAAATCAACGCGATTGGGATGAACACTTATCTTTAGCCGCTATGGCGTACCGATCGTCAGTTCATGAAACTACCAAGCAATCACCAAGTATGATGATGTTTGGTAGAGAAATTAAACTTCCAATCGATATCCTATATGGTCCACATCCACAAATAGATTTTGAGAAAGATAGTGACAGCTATGTAGATAGCTTACAACAAATAATGTATAATGTACACGAATTAGCACGAAAAGAAATGCAAATCGCAAGCGACAGACAAAAACGTCTCTATGACCATAAAGCTAGTCATAATCAATATAAAGAAGGGAGTCTTGTGTGGTTGTATCATCCTGCACGCGTAAAGGGCATTAGCCCAAATCTTCAATGTAACTGGCAAGGGCCATATAAAGTAATAGAAGTATTCTCTGATTTGGTTTATAAAATACAAAAGTCATCACGTTTAAGATATCAGATCGTTCATCATGATAGACTGAAACCGTATTTTGGAGACTCAGTCGTAGACTGTGACTTATCACAAAATTCATCACCTGAGATAGAAAATAATAAAATGTTAAATAACAAAACAACAGATATTGTTGACTCTGAGCAGATAAACGATGTCAATGATACTCGTCGAAGAAGTACGCGAAGTCGTAAAGCTCCTTCCAGATACTCTGCTGAGTGGCATCAGCTATGAACAATTGGTTTGAAATAAAACCAAAAGACTGAATGTATATTATAACAATACAATTTTTATATACAAACATACACATATATAAGTTTATAAACTTTCAACTAGAATGCTTGTTTGTATGAAGGTTGACAGCATAGAATAACAAAGTAATGAACTGCAGCATGAACTGTTAGCTGAAGGGATAGGTAGTACCCAGCGTGTAATGACTCTGCAGCCTATGGTTGTCAGGTACAATCTTGGTTGTGGCTTAACATTTCCTTACTTCTAGTAGCATTTGTAATGTGAAGCATGTGGTAACTGGCGGAAACCCTTGTACTTCATCTATGAATTTTAGTCAGCCAAGTAGTAACAGCAAGCATCAAGCATCTTAACTCTTTCTTATGATTTTATTCCTTTATTTTGTAGAATGGAACACCTAGTCTGCAAATTATGTCCAAAGTCTGCTAAGACCTATGGCAATGTTAAAGCTCTTAGGCGCCATTACAATTGGACCCACCAAGAGAGGGTGGACTGTCACTATTGCACCTACAGCACTACGAGAAACGGAATGTACCGTATGAGACAACACGAGGCAGCTAAGCATAGTGACAGGCCACCCTACTATAGGTACACGGAAATCAGGCCACCACAACCAAAAAGGCGTAGAGTAATAGAGTCTTCTTCAACAAAGAGCTCAATTATGAGCACACCATTGAAGCGTCTCCCCACACCACCGCCTGAGGCCATTTCACCTTTGAGATCTCCAGTGCCTATCACTCTGGGGCTTCCACCTACCCCAGAGAGAGTAGCACTGCTGTCACCAGCTAAAAGAAATTTGTTCCCTGAGCCGCCGTTGAGCTTACAGATGCCTTCTTTCCAGGACATGATTAATAGGAACTTCATTTCACCTTCAGGGACTTCAACTACATCTTCTGTATCTTCTACTGTGACCACTGGCCTCTGATCCCGTGATAACATCAACGCCTTCTTCTACAGTGACCACTGCTTCTGCTTCCATGATAACAGCATTGCCTTCTTCGACCGTGACAACTGCCTCTGTTCCTGATGTAACATCATTGCCATCTTCTGTTGTGACCACCGCCTTTGTTCCTGTTAATACCACATCGCCATTGAGCTGTTCAACTTATACCTCAACTTCGATTTCATCTCCACCTAGGCGAGATTTTTCTACAACTACCTCTGTGACAGAGCCTGTGGAGATCCCACTTGATAGTGCACAGGCTGCTGCAGCTTTTCCACCATCAATAGATACCAGCAGCCTGGCACCATCAACTGGTGCGGTCTATGATTGGAAATCATTAGAACCTCCATCTGAGTTTGACAATTCTATGATTGACCCCCGGCTTGGATATCTTGGGGCGCCATCTTCAACGGATACCACCACCAAAGGAAGTGTTCTGAGGAAGTTCAAGAGACAGGCTCTTCGCGAAGGCCAAGACCGCCAACTTTATATTAGGGAAACTGAATATGTCGTGACCAAACGAGAAAAGGCCATCTTAAAGGATGGAACTGTTTATGAACTTGTCTCAACGTGGTACAAGCCGAAGAACCTTCCCGGCCAACGACTTTCTGATGCCTCCTGCCAGTTTCCTGCTTCGTCTTCATCTTCATCTCCTTCATCTTCAACCGGATCCACTACTTCTTGTTCTTCCATTGGAGTCCAGACCTCTTTCGACAATCCGTCCGTTGGAATACAGATAGACCCTTTCTTTTGCCATCAACACCATGGAACACAGGCTACTCCTGACATCACCGATTCTTCAACACAGACTTCTCTCTGGTAATTCTATATATATAAAAATACATATGTTAAATTCAAATTTTGTCTTAAGTATATCTTTGTATAACTATTCTAGTAGTGTATGCCAAGTGCCGTTAATATTATTATAATACTTTTAAGGTGGTAAGCATTTTATGCTTAATATTTTATTACTTATGTAATAATAACTTGTCTATTTTTGTAATAGTGAAACTATAAGTTAGTATTAAGTATTTTTCATTACAAGTAATGTTTCACTAAAGGGTGTTATAAAGACCTATATAGCTATATTTTAATATAAAGCATTGTCTTATTATAAATAAGAAGTTTTTCACTTATGTCACATAGGCCTCTTTTTGACACTTCTAAAGTGTCATGTAAAACCTTAATTTTAAGGTCTAAGTTAAATTAGCAAAGTAAATTTTTGTCTTTTTCTCCATGTTATATAACTTTTGTCTGCTTAATTGTTTATGACATAAAGTTCATACTTAATTGAATACCTTTTGTATTCAGTATTTTTATTATTCATTACTAGTGAATTTTTCATTGGCACTTGTGCTTTAGGTCTCATTATGCACTGGTATGTCAAACCAGTCATTTTTTTTACACTGTATAACCTGTGTAAAGTGTAATTGTATCATTCACAAATAGTTGAATGTTTTTCAAATGTTTCCCAAACAGGCTGTTTGTTCAACTTTTCTTCATTGCCTGTCATTCTAGTAATGTGTCATACTTCTGTATTGTTATGATGTAAGCTGAAAAAGAAAAATAGTGTGTATCAGTAAACAAGTATATGACCTTGTACATTATCACTAAGTATTGTTACAAAATATTGTTGTAAAATAATTTTGTTAAAAATGTTTCATTTTTTTTTATGCATAGTAACATCTAACTAAGTGTTCATTAACATAACAGTATACATAATTATTGGATGGTCAATATAACTTAGCGACTTTATATGCTACAGCATTATTTAATTATTTTTGTTGTAAGGTAAATATCTATTTTTAAATCTTAAAGCATATTTCGAGATAGTCACATCCTGTAATTTAATAAATTCAACAGATCGTGTTTAAAAATAATCTTTTTATTTAACATGTCACTATTGGCATCTTGTATTTTTTGTTTTCGCTTTTGCAATCTTCCAACTATGCATATGACAATACATTTGGTTATATTTATGTATTTTGTATATATTTGTATATATATAAGTGTTTACTACATTTTACTCACCGAGTATAGAATGTGTTTAGTTATCCGTCCACCATTGTCACTTTTGGACACAAGTTCTTGTTATGAATTTTATTGTTGATTTATTGTTGTATTCACTGTTTTGCAACAAGTTGTTTAACTAATAACATGGTAAAATTGTGTTTCTAGATAACATAAACTAAAGACTGTTTCAATTACAAACATTTGAAGTACATGTATATTTTGTAAAGGTCTTGGAAACATGATTGTATAATAAGTTGCATAATTGAATCAATTATCATATATATAGCATTTTTATTGTTATTATTCTGCAAAATTTTTGAATATTTGTGTAAGTTAAAGTAAAGCCATGTTCGAGGGCGAACTCTTTTCTTTTAGAGGGGGGTAGTGTAACGTTTCAGTAAAATCAACAAGTTATTTTGGGAAGTTTTTAGTATAAACTGTTTTCTGTCAACTACCAGTGTTGTCAACAATTGTATTTCAAATCTTCATGTGTCAATTTTGTATTACCGGCTACAATGTCATTGCCGACCGTACATGTGAATGTGTAACTTATAGGGCACCGGGTACCATGGTACATCATTTTTATTGTATTTTTATGTTATTAAATTCAATATTGAGTGATTAGTTGTGTAACTATGATTGTTACTCACCGAGTTATCAAGAGAATGTTAATATTTGGTCGTATCTTTGTATATTTCTACGCATGTTTGTATTTTTCCACCATGTAAACTTGTCTCTGTTTACGGTCGCCATTACGGGTGTAGGAATACATATTTTTGTCACATAATGTTTAAATGTCATATTTTTAATCATATCAAGTCTAATACTCATAATGTTAATGTTTCACACAATCATAATATAAATCTTACTATATTTTATAATTTTAAATACTTGAAGTAGGGATATTTCTTATTATGGCGGGATACAAACTTTTGAGTGCAGCCGACCATAAGGCTGATTCTGATTGGTTGTTATTTCATTTTGCGTCGCTCGCTCTTGCGTCACAGAGTAGTATATAAGCAGACTGAAAGTGGCGCCCAGTTTCAGATGTGATCCATCTGGGCACGAGTCGAAGACCTTTTTGACATCCTCTTCTGCGTCCGTCTGCGTCGTCATAAGACACATATTGATAATCATTAAATTGATTTTAATTAACTCCTAGAAGGTGCGTCCTAACGCAAGAAATAATTGCGTTATATCTTATTGACTTTTACGTTAATATGCTGACTATTGCGTCACTCTGCCTTTGAGCTGCGTCCATAAGCAGCACAGATTTTGTGTTCTGTGTCCATAAACAGTACACCAGCACGGCAGCAGCGTCCGCCATATTTCTTCTATTATAATATGTGATTATTCTCACTTTGAGAATGTTATATTTCTATTAACTAAATTCTACTCTTTATAAGGTTGTTTAACAGCATTTAGGAATTACATAACGCAATATTAGGAAAACAATTATATTGTAATATTATTATTACAATTACTTTTTGCTATTTTTGGTATTATTAATAGTTCAGTCTTGGCGACCTTCAGTGCATAAATTGTTGTGCAATATTTTAGAACTTAGTGTCCAAATTTTAGATTCTAGTGTAGAGTGTAGCAATATTTAGCATATAGTTTATTTAACACTGCATATGTAAACTTGTTTATCTGTATATATATATATATATATATTTCCATTGATTATGTTTGTTGCTTGACCGCTCTATTGTGAGCTTTAATAAATTTACTGTTTTAAAGCATTTGATTGTATTGGTCATCTTTTATCAGCTGTCTATGGTCTAAGGAACGCTACCAAGTTTAATAATAAGACCACATGATCTAATCACTAGTGGCTAGTTTAAGCCTGTCATAAGTGTGAGATTTGCTTGAATACTGTTGAAACAGACTTGCTCCGGTACCGAGTACTTGAGCACTTAAGCGGGACTTGTATTCCTGCTAGCTGAATAAACTGTACCACCCGATTTCAACCCTTATTACACCTGTATCTCTACCGGAAGTGTAGGCCGAACGCTACAATATCTTCACGTAAAGCATAACACAGCTGGTCGGAAAGCGTAACATTTATACCACTCCGCTTAAACGAAACATAACATTTCACTTAAAAGCCGAGTAAAGCTTCTGTTTTCGCGAGTTTATAAAAGAAAAGACATTTCTTGAGAATTTTGAGTAGAAACTTCATTTGAATCGAAAACCGTTTAATTAAAATCAGCTGCTAAACAAAAGCACCTGCCAAAAATGGAAATGTTAAAGGTACGTGAAAAATATGAATATTTCTTGCAAGTTTTTATATGAGGCAGTTAAATACCATCAAATATAATGTGACCAACTTTTTGCCTTCCGTTAAAGTTTCGTTTTAATGAAGTTATATCAAAAATAGTCATCTGTTCTCTTTAACGTAAAGCGTAACGACCAAAAATTTATCATTTTACTCAGACGTAAATTAAAACCGACGGAATACTCCGACGTAAATGAAATACGGTGTATCAGGATTACCCCCGTATGTTTACATTACAAATGCATTGCCTTATATGAATCTCTTTGGAACCATTGCGTTAATTTTTCGATGACAGCAGTGTGTCGCGCGCTCTGTGTAAAGCGATACGTCAGTTAATATCTTCAGCCAATCCGTTTTCGATGTACAGCGGAGGAATACATACCACCAAGGGACTACTTATTCATTCATAATTTCCTGCGGGTTCATTCATAAATCTATCCGGCGACTGCAGGGACGCTCTTTACGAGCGGTAACAAACGTAGAAATTTGTCATACTGCACCAATTTTACAAATGATTTGAAAATAAAAAAGAAGAATAAAAACCAATATTTGTTGTCTTTTTATATCAAAATAATTTTTTAATGATTAATGTCCATTTCCCATGGCCTATAAAGATACGAAGTGAAAAAATCAGTGAGTCCGAGGACACCACATTTAAATTATGAACAACTGTTTGTTATTCGACTAAATAATTATATTCATGGTAATATCTTACCAAACAGATTATTGTTTAGTGAAAAAAGGAGAAATCGAATTTAATTTTCAAATGTGTTTTACGGAACTATATTTTACGATCGCCAAGGAACGAGACAAATCAACATGGCTGTTCTCTTTATATGGTTCTACAATAAGAGTTATCTCGCTTTAAGTGTTCCAACCACATTAATACACCGACTTTCGGAAAATTAATAATACCTTTTTGTGGGTAAAAATAATGTAAACATAAGGATTGAATGTCACTTTGAATGCTGTCATCGAGGTATGACTGCATCAGCTCACGTTCAAAGTTAACATGAATCGCTTCGCGAACAGTCAAATAAAGCCCAGAAGGACTTCAAAACTGTTTGAACGCTTTATCATCATACTGTAATCATTGGAAACTGGAGGTAAATACAACAAAATCCAACATTGTTGTATTCAATTCAAATGGTAAAACATATACAGACAAATTTTATTTTCAAAATGTCACATTAAAAACTCTAAAGTCTGCTTCCTATCTTGGCATAGACTTAAAATATAATGGCATTTTCAATATAACGCAAATCAACCTAGCCAATAAAGCCCAAAAAGCATATTTCAAAATCAAGAAAACAATAGGCTTGAACCAATCATGTTATCTTCTTAAAAAATTATTTGATTCATTAGTTATACCGGTTCTTCTTTATTGCAGTGAAATATGGGGTGCATTCAGTAACTATAAAGACTCTGAACCACACGAACATATTCACACAAAATTCCTCAAAGAAATACTGGGTGTACATTCTAAATCCTGCAATAATGCATGTAGAGCAGAGCTTAGTCGGATACCATTAACAGCAAAAATAAAATATAACATGATTAAATACTTGGCCCATATCGTTTCACAAGAAAATACTCTGTTATACAAAATCTATATAGAAACTTATAAAACAAATGCGTGGACAACGCATGTGAAAAATATTTTAAATCGATTAGGTTACTCTTTTATCATAAGTAATCCAGAACTTATAAACTTGCATCTTACAAACATTAAACAAAGAATCATTGATATAGAAAACCAAGAACAGCTCAAAATGATAACAATGTCTCATAAACTCAAACTATTCAATCAATTAATACAATCACAATATGAACCCCCATACCTTAATCTTCTCCATACGCGCAAAGACAGATCCACCATAGCTAAACTCAGATTAAGTGCACATAAACTTGCTATTGAAACAGGAAGACATAATAATTTAGATGTTAAATCCAGAATATGCTTAAGTTGTAACAAAAACCAAATTGAAACTGAAATTCATTTCTTGTTATTCTGCGAACAATACAAACAAAATAGGAATATATTATTTAAAGAAATTTCAAATCATAATCCTTATTTTACGAAGATGTCAGATGTATCACAAATAAAATATTTATTAAATAATAACAATGAAAAAATATTAAAAGAAATAATAACCTTCATAACTTGCAGTCTTGACATCAGAAACAACACGTGACTCACAAACTTAAAAAATGAGACAATCAAAACCCTTCGGATGTTGCACATTGATCTTAAATCCACTTTTATCTATTACATGTGTTGTTTTTTTTTCTTTATTTGTAAATTTGTATGGTGTTTGTTATGTTAAATATTTTATATTGCCTTAACCAATTATGTAAATTGTGTTTGAGCAATAAATTATTATTATTATTATTATTATAATAAATAGATTTTAAACAATTTTAATTTTCAAAATTAATTTAATTCCGTAATTCATTCAGTTCACACGTTCAAACAAAGTCTTGTATGCCCTGTTCAAATTAACCAATCTCATTTAACTTTAATTTATTCGATTTTCAGAATCCATCAAAAATGACAAAAAGCATTTACTGGGTATATCATAAAGATAATCACACGTGTCAATTAATGTTGCATATTGTAAGGTAAATTGTTGATTACAGGTGGTAGATGTCTACTTCTAAACAGGATGTTTCCCAATGGACTGTAGCATATTGATAATCTCTTAATTACTGGTATCTGAGGGGTGTAAATCACGCTTTGAATGATATTAATTTATTGTGAATAAATGAAAGAAAGTTACACTCGAGTTTTGAATCCTTAGTTAGTTGAGCATAATCTCACTGGTATCACATTTTGACAAAGTTCTTTTCATCCCATTAAAATTAAAGCGTAATAAAGTTATTATATGAAATTTTTTATTATTGTTTTTTATTTCATCATGAAAACAGTGAAAATAAATGAGAATTAGAATTCTGATCAGTACTCCATCGGAAAATATCAACAAATATTTTTTTTAATTACCCACTGACGTAAACTTCAATTTCCATTATTATTATTATTATTAAACTTACTGCAAATAAGGAATAAGAAGCTATTGAATTGAAATTACTTTCATATTTAAGTAATCCTGGGATGAAATATTTTAATTGAGAGACAATAAGAAGTTATTTTTTAAACCTGTATTTTGATATTTTCGTTGTACAAAAAACTGCAGGTCTTGGATCTAGATTCTATCCGAAAACGTGTTCTTTTGATTAATTACATGGGTAAATAATAATAATAATAAATCATTGATTTTAATCTAACTTGAAAGAAATTAAAAATGGGACACTTTCTAAAACAAATATAAATTAAAATCAATTTGAGGTCATAATATGGCTGTACTAGAGAGAAAGGATTTTTTTAAAATAAAAAACAAAAAATTGGGTTCTTTTTATTATTCCTTAGGATAAATGGATAAAAATAAATAAATAAATAACTTAATTAATTAATTAATTAATCAGAGATATGTAAAGATAATTAAAATGATATTAAATATTAATAAAAATTAATGTGAACAATATTTTAAGTAAAAAACGGAAATTTGGGTTCTTTTATTATTTCTTGTGATAAATAGATATAAATAAATAAAAAAATAAATAAATAACTCAAAGAGATATGTAAAGATAATTAAAATGATATTAAATATTAATGAAAATTAATGTGAACACTAAATAAAAACGGAAATTTGGGTTCTTTAATTATTTGTTGTGATAAATAAATAAATAAATAACTCAGAGATATGTAAAGATTAAAATGATATTAAATATTAATGAAAATTAATATGAACAATATTTTAAATAAAAAACGGAAATTGGGGTTCTTTTATTATTTGTTGTGATAAATGGATATAAATAATTAAATAAATAAATAATTAAATAAATAAATAAATAAATAATTATCAAAAGAAATGTAAAATTATGTTTTGTAAAAGTATTAGTAAATAGTATATCATACTTAGAGCAAACACAAATATAGTTTTTTTTTTCTTATTTATTTCTTATTATTATGTTTATTTTTTATAAAATTTTTTCTGCTGAAGTCAACTGAAATACCCAATGCTAAATAATAAATAAATATGTAAAAACAATAGAAGTTATTTCCGATAAATCTGGGTAATAAATGCAGTTCACTATACAAGCTTCATTTACTAAATAGCTGGGATAACACCTTCTGCGTCACTTCCGGTTTTGTGCCCTTTTACTACCAAAGGGAGATAACACAGTTTTTCAACAGTTTCAGGACTTTAATTTACGCTGTAGAAAAGGATAGAAATGATTAAAAAATGTTATTTGTGGCTAAATCGACTTTTTATGATGTAATCTTTCGGAAAATAATACTAAAAAAAAATCGGTTTTTGGTGACCGGTGACCTTTAAGTATATACGTCGTTGTACGGTGTAAAGTGTAGCTATAATAGTGAAATTGTTTTATTCGAAATGAATTACTTCTACATTGTGTTTAACATTCGTGGTACTGATAACTTATACAAGGCATAGTGGTTACTTCATCTTGTATCGATGGTAACGGGTGGTTAAAGCACACACTTTCGGATCACAACGCCTCTTATCACCTAGGTTACAATGATAAGAATCCCATTTAGGATAGATCATAGTGTGGGGAAATTTGTCCACTCAACTCCACTGCGTGCACTGGCGTAACTGCCTTACCAAAAGGTACGTGCCTACAAAGATATTAACGTATTAAGAATTATTTAAATAAATTTAATTCGGTTTCTAGTGCATGTAGGGCAATGTGTAGTGAGTTTGTTAAGCGTGTCACGCCTACCGTGCCAATGACATCAATTTTTAAAGATTTCAATAAAAGGATCCGTGACTTTAATTTCTAAAGACTTTCCCTTTTAAAATCTTGGGTATGCCCGGCCGGATTTCGAACCCCGATCTTCCAAATACAAAGCAAGCACTAAACTAATGCAACTGGGCTTCCGCATTTACCATAGACTATGACGAGGCACTACACTAAGAGTTTTCAAAAACACAAATCAGAGAAACACCCTGCTATAAAAATCCCATTTGACTTTGACGACATTCTACTGAAATAACGTCAAAATTCCTCTTTCAATTAACGATTTCAGTATAAGGTTTTTACAGTATGTACAATGTGCAATATAGACATTGAAACACTCCGAATTGCGTGTTTATCAATTAAATACATGTATTTCAAAATTTCCGGGGAAAGACCCCCGGTACCCCTCTCCATCGGCGATTTGCGCATCATCCGCCTGCGCCTAAAAATATCAGAGATTGGAAACCATGACTTAACTTTTTTTTAGTTACGAGTGGTTTTTTTTGTTTTGTTTTTTTTTTCTGGTAATTTTTTTAAAGTGACATTGGAATGACATTAAGGGGAAATACATAGGGAGAAGACCACTGCGGTAGCTCAGGTGGTATTGCTCGCTTCGTATGGGGGGATCAAAATAGGGAGGACCACTGCGGTAGCTCAGTTGGTATTGCTCGCTCCGTATGGGGGAATCCAAATGGTGAGGACCACTGCGGTAGCTCGGTTGGTATTGCTCGCTTCGTATGGGGGCATCAAAATGGGGAGGACCCCTTGGCCCCCCTGCTCCTACGCCTATGTTGTACTAGCATGCACTCGTGGTGTCTCAAGGTGCTAGCCCACTGCCTTGTACTAGCATGCACTGATGATGTCTTAAAGTGGTAGTCCACTGCCTTGTACTAGCATGCACTGATGGTGTCTCAAGGTGCTAGCCCACTGCCTTGTACTAGCATGCACTGATGGTGCCTTAAAGTGCTAGCCCACTGCCTTGTATTAGCATGCACTGATGGTGTCTTAAAGTGCTAGCCCACTGCCTTGTACTAGCATGCACTGATGGTGTCTTAAAGTGCTAGCCCACTGCCTTGTATTAGCATGCACTGATGGTGTCTTAAAGTGCTAGCCCACTGCCTTGTACTAGCATGCACTGATGATGTCTTAAAGTGCTAGCCCACTGCCTTGTATTAGCATGCACTGATGGTGTCTTAAAGTGCTAGCCCACTGCCTTGTACTAGCATGCACTGATGGTGTCTTAAAGTGCTAGCCCACTGCCTTGTACTAGCATGCACTGATGGTGTCTTAAAGTGCTAGTCCACTGCCTTGTACTAGCATGCACTGATGATGTCTTAAAGTGCTAGCCCACTGTCTTGTACTAGCATGCACTGATGATGTCTTAAAGTGCTAGCCCACTGCTGTGTACTAGCATGCACTGATGATGTCTCAAGGTGCTAGCCCACTGCCTTGTACTAGCATGCACTGATGGTGTCTTAAAGTGCTAGCCCACTGCCTTGTATTAGCATGCACTGATGGTGTCTTAAAGTGCTAGTCCACTGCCTTGTCCTAGCATGCACTGATGGTGTCTTAAAGTGCTAGCTCACTGCCTTGTACTAGCATGCACTGATGGTGTCTTAAAGTGCTAGTCCACTGCCTTGAACTAGCATGCACTGATGATGTCTTAAAGTGCTAGCCCACTGTCTTGTACTAGCATGCACTGATGATGTCTTAAAGTGCTAGCCCACTGCCTTGTACTAGCATGCACTGATGATGTCTTAAAGTGCTAGCTCACTGCCTTGTACTAGCATGCACTGATGGTGTCTTAAAGTGCTAGCCCACTGCCTTGTACTAACATGCACTGATGATGTCTTACAGTGCTAGCCCACTGCCTTGTACTAGCATGCAGTGATGGTGTCTTAAAGTGCTAGTCCACTGTCTTGTACTAGCATGCACTGATGATGTCTTAAAGTGCTAGCCCACTGCCCTGTACTAGCATGCACTGATGATGTCTTAAAGTGCTAGCTCACTGCTTTGTACTAGCATGCACTGATGGTGTCTTAAAGTGCTAGCCCACTGCCCTGTACTAGCATGCACTGATGATGTCTTAAAGTGCTAGCTCACTGCCTTGTACTAGCATGCACTGATGGTGTCTTAAAGTGCTAGCCCACTGCCCTGTACTAGCATGCACTGATGATGTCTTAAAGTGCTAGCCCACTGCCTTGTACTAGCATGCACTGATGATGTCTTAAAGTGCTAGCTCACTGCCTTGTACTAGCATGCACTGATGGTGTCTTAAAGTGCTAGCCCACTGTCCTGTACTAGCATGCACTGATGATGTCTTAAAGTGCTAGCTCACTGCCTTGTACTAGCATGCACTGATGGTGTCTTAAAGTGCTAGCCCACTGTCTTGTACTAGCATGCACTGATGGTGTCTTAAAGTGCTAGCCCACTGCCTTGTATTAGCATGCACTGATGGTGTCTTAAAGTGCTAGTCCACTGCCTTGTACTAGCATGTACTGATGGTGTCTTTAAGTGCTAGTCCACTGCCTTGTACTAGCATGCACTGATGGTGTCTTAAAGTGCTAGCCCACTGCCTTGTATTAGCATGCACTGATGGTGTCTTAAAGTGCTAGTCCACTGCCTTGTACTAGCATGCACTGATGGTGTCTTTAAGTGCTAGTCCACTGTCTTGTACTAGCATGCACTGATGGTGTCTTAAAGTGCTAGCCCACTGCCTTGTACTAGCATGCACTGATGATGTCTTAAAGTGCTAGCCCACTGCCCTGTACTAGCATGCACTGATGATGTCTTAAAGTGCTAGCCCACTGCCTTGTACTAGCATGCACTGATGGTGTCTTAAAGTGCTAGCCCACTGCCCTGTACTAGCATGCACTGATGGTGTCTTAAAGTGCTAGCCCACTGCCTTGTACTAGCATGCACTGATGATGTCTTAAAGTGCTAGCCCACTGCCTTGTACTAGCATGCACTGATGATGTCTTAAAGTGCTAGCCCACTGCCTTGTACTAGCATGTACTGATGATGTCTTAAAGTGCTAGCCCACTGCCTTGTACTAGCATGCACTGATGATGTCTTAAAGTGCTAGCCCACTGCCTTGTACTAGCATGTACTGATGATGTCTTAAAGTGCTAGCCCACTGCCTTGTACTAGCATGCACTGATGATGTCTTAAAGTGCTAGCCCACTGCCTTGTATTAGCATGCACTCGTGGTGTCTTAAAGTGCTAGCCCACTGCCTTGTACTAGCATGCACTCGTGGTGTCTTAAGGTGTTAGCCCACCGTGCGTCAGTATACCAAGTCAAGCGTACCCACGACCTCCAATAACATTTTTTATGACACTCTGATCTTCACGCCAGACAAGGAATCAACGTTTTAACCTTCCCACAAGGTGAGATAGTTCTGTTATCCTGTTGTAATCTGTATAGCGTGTTTAACATATTGTTATATGTGTCGACCTGCAATATTTTTTTTTATTTGTGTCAACATGCAATTTTAAAGGTCCAATCTTCTGGACAGCGTCCTTGAGTAACACATGCATAATGTTTGACGGCACAAGCACGTCCGAATTTTTGTTCTACACTGCACCTAAAGTTTGCGCACTTAGTGTCAATATTAATACCAAGAATTGTTACCTAATTCACAGTCAATAGATCATTAAATTTTTTCCAGTGCGTACTGGAAGTCAAAATTTTTAACGTATCGATGATGTAAATACGTTTTTGATGATTTTCTTCGATGATGTCTGCTGCTGATAACTGCGAAGTGCCGAAACAAATTTATAAATCATGCAATAAAATCTTGTTATAGTTGTTACAGATAATATCATATTATTATACACGTAAATATCCTTGGTTCTTTCTTACTTTATAAAACAATTTTGTATAATATTAAAATATATTTTAAGTGTTTAAATTAAAAAAATTTAATCTCATTTTTGATTACATAAACTCCTTTTTTATTTAACATTATAGACATTTTTATTCAAGGGAAATAACTCCTGTATTATAGTACACTCCTTGATGGCGTTTCTCTCATATACTGCGGTAGCTCAGTTGGTAAAGTGCTCGCTCCGTAAGTGGGAGGTCGTGGGTTCGAATCCCGACCGGGTCTAACCCAAGAACTAAAAGTGGATAGTGACTGTTCTTTCGCAAAGCACTCGGCATTTCGAAATGAAAGTCACGGTTCTTTCGGATGGTAACTTAAAATAAACGAGGCCCTGTGTCTTGGTAGGCTTGGCACGATAAAGAACCCTGCCGCTAAATATAATGTCATCAGCGCAACGCACAGACAAAATTTCTTCACCTTCGCCTATAGCTGGCGACGTCTCGATATAAGTGAAATATTCTTGACTGGGACGTTAAACACCATTACTCGACTCAACTCACGACTGCAAAAAGCCTGTATAATGATCAGGCGGAATAACTCTTCCAGGTAAATTTCACAAACCTCGTTACCAAGAGCTATCGATAACTGACCACTGGGTAACTGACAACGTGACATGCTCATTATGAGATTAAAATGGACTGATGACGGTAAAATGATTCTAAGAGATATTCCAAGCAAAACAGTATATTAATTTAAATGTTTACATGAAGAGGAAAATATACAAGTCGAGAGAAAGAAAAAGTAGATGGTTATTTAGAAGTAGAAGATATACTGTTTGTTAGGCAAAAAACAATGGGATAAATATTAAACGTTTATCCTTTAATTTACACAAAAACAGTAACTTGATCCAGTCATGAATCAAATTGCATAAAAATACTATATGTTTGCGCAATACAAATATAAGTAAAAATGTTAATACACATTTTAAGTGTGATTATTCATGATACACTGCACCCATCCATCCCAATGCTATGTTTAACTATCTTATCAAATTCATTAAACAAATATTTAATTGGTAAATGCAAATAAATAAATAAATAAATAAATAAATAAATAAATAAATAAATAAATAAATAAATAAATAAAATTTTGAATAATATTTTGGCCCATTATTAGAAAAAAAGAATGTATTATTTATATCAATAGAATACATTTTTGCATCAGAAAATTTCTCATATTGCAATAAAAAAACAAATAATATGTATAAAATCACTTATACTTTTTTCTTATTTGACTAAATTAATAATTTATAATTATTTTTATTGTCTTAAGAGATTATTTCAGTTTCATTCTCCTCACTTTTCTCGTTATATTTATTTGAAAACAAATCCAGAACATTTATGAAGCTGACTGACAAATCTGTCTTTAATTTTTAATTTTTTAAAACTTTTAATAGTATATTCAAAGGTCGAGAAGTATATCACCTTTTGTTTGGTTATTATTATTATTACTATTATTTTTTTTTTACCGTTTTTTACCTACGGGGAAGTCGGTGTAACTTGTACCGGAATATTGGTGGGGAAAATAAAACTTTTATATTTGGTGCGGTGTCGGCCATATTGGATATTTCTTCACTAGATATTCACAAATTCCCCTATTTTTAAATAAAATTGGAAGTAATTTGCCGTCAAAACCAACATTTGATTTTTATGTTTTTACCTTTATCAAAGTGTGCTCTAACACTTTAGATGTGGTCATTTTTGAAAAAAATCAAATTAGCGTGAAAAAACAGCCTATAACTAAAGGTCTTTCGCCACATTTTTCAAAAATTAAACAAGAATATTAAGAGATAGTGCCAAAATAACTGCTATATTTTTAACTTAAAATGGAAGTAATTTCCCGACGTCCTAAAATTTTACAAAAAATACTGAAATAACCGGAATTTAATGAGGAACTCAAATAGTTGTGGTCATTTTTTGTATCGTTTTTGGTTTCTTTTTAGCGAAACAAAAACTGTACACCTGTTCTATATTTCTATGTACCGATCGTAAGACACTGAGCCGTAGATCGTTACACAGGTGAAGTACGACAATGTACATAATAGTTGCCTATGACTCATATTTAGCTGTGATTGATGATGGAATGTGCCTGCTACTGGTGAGAATATTGTGAAAATTGTTTTGGTGGCTCTTTAGCATCGTTAGGAATATCTTCAGTTCTGTCATGCTCGCTGGGAAACATATTTATCTAACATTAGACTAGTTTTTCTATCTGAAGTTTTATCGAACACGCATGATACAGAATCTTGTATCACCACAGTGTGGTGACTGTGGTGATACAACATTGGCGGTAAAGTGCACATGCACTTTCTCATTTCGACGTCACGACACGTCATGTCAAATGTCATAACATAGTTCAGTGGTTTTCTGTGGTAAAATGTAATTTTTCACATAAAATATTGTTTTTTTTTATTTTAAATAACCTAATTGTTAGATAAAAATAGCATATACACAGTATGTATGTACAACCCTTCGTACCAGGTCTCGGTAGCTACGAAAAAAGGACTCGCCCTGATACTGAGGGTTGTACATACACACTGTGTATACAATATGTATCAATAGACGGATCATGTCTACACGGGTTCCTCGACTGAAATTACCCGGCAATGCCTCCGCATCTTTGACCTCCCCCGTACTAGTAAGAATATTTACTTTGCCTGTTCAAGTGAAAAATGTGCTAGCCCACTGCCTTGCATTAGCATGCACTCGTGGTGTTTTAAGGTGCTAGCCCATCGTGCGTCATTACACCAAGCCAAGTGTATCCACAACCTCCAATAACATTACATGTATCTTGAAACTTCCAGACAAGGCCGCGGTGGTCTAATGACGTCAATCTACAAATTCAGGATCTGTTCGAGTCCCGCTCACTACATGTAGGAAAGTGAATTTTCCTTGCCGTTCAACGATTGTCCTTTAATTACTGGTTCACCGGTATATTATGTGACTGGGGGTGTGTTCTTGTACGCTTGTCTGTGGCTTTCTGACTCGGTGAGCTAGCACCTAAGTAAGTAATTAAGATTATTTTATCAGAGTGATTACATCCGGCCCAATGGCCCTATAAGTCCCTTTAAAGAATATTCAATATTAGATGAAGCTTTACGGAAATTAAATGTTGATAGAATGAATTTAGCTGATTGTCTCGGAAAGTTTGTAATTATGTAAGCAAGAATGTCATTATCACCCAGTGTTCAGGTTAGCATTGTTAAACAAAACATTTAAAGGAGAATAAAGAGAACAGTGAAGCAGACAGTGGATTTCGTTTTCAATTTGACCGGGGTTGCACAAGATACAAATTCTGTCACAAACTGATTCGTTTCAATGCCGTCCTGTCTCAATTTAAACGGGCAATATTCTACATTGGAATTGCGCTAGGATTGATCTTTCAGAATTGGTCACCTTAAAGTCGTCCTTGGTGCGCGTATGCCTATACCATAACATACTTGCACTTCACATACATGCACGAACTTGTTCATGGAGATTTCATCGCGGATAGCTGAAAAATTGCTTATCAATGCGACGTTTAGCAAGATTCAACAACAACAACATCTTCACGCCAGACAAGGAATCAGCATCTCAAACTTCCCAGTTATTTGTGTGGTAATATTTATAACCTTCATAACACATGCGTAATATTTATACGCAAGCACGTCTGAATATATGATGAAGTTCAAGTTGTGTTTTTAAATGTTCTACGCTGCATTAAAAAAATCAAATTACGTGATATCACCTATTGGTACAGCTTGACTTTTAATTTCCATTTATGCACAGGAGCCCCATAATAAAGGGTTTCAACAAAGGTTTCTGGCAGCTTGTTTGGCAAAAAATTTTGACAAGTATTAGAGTTGAAAAGGGGCAGTTATCTGGTTATTAAACGATGCCATAAAATTCAAATAACTTAGGCTACAACTATAAGTTTTATGATAGATCATTCTACAACTCTTATATGAATCTAAACAATGAACACTATATAGATTTATTTCAATGTCCTTTCGCGGGCTCCGTACCGAAGATAAATCTGAAAAAAAAAACAAGTGTCTGTGCCAGGTAATCGTGAGTGAACTGAAAATCGTCATTTTTTTCTTGAACATTTTAAAACTGTGGAGTACAGGAGTTGCTTCCCTTGAATAAATAAATGACAATAATTTTATATAGAATATGCGTTTATAAATAAAAAATTAATTTATTTTAAAATCTAGCAAATTAAAAAGATATATTTAAATTATATAATTTTATTCTTGGACAGTTAGATGAAAGTATAAAATGAGGTTGTATAATGATAAAATCTTATATGTGACAGCTATAACAAGGCTAAACTTAATATTTCATAAATGAATTTCGACCGATCTGAAACCTATCATCGAAAAAAAAATCATCATCACGTATGTTAGACATCATCATACGTGTAGTTTTGAACTTCTGGTGTTGATCAAAACACTGGTTAGAGACATATCATTCAAATTTATATTCCCCATAGGTTAATACATTAAATGTCAAATTCCATTTACAGAATTAAAGTTTATGCAGTAAAAGTAAGAACTTAACTTCAAAGAAAATACAAACATACTAATCTATGTCCGAACCACAATCCAGAAGCAAAGTAAAAACTTTGGAACTGACTAGTTATTTAGGTTAGACACGTGAACTTCCACCAGGGAAGTGAGGCTGGGTGCTCCGGAAGGGTAAGCACATCCTGTTTAGCTAGCTACACCTGCCACATGTGTATAATCAAAATTGTGGGAAGGAAATGGGACGGCAAATATATCCAGGGCAATCTGGACACAGAAATATAGAACTTGTTAACAATACTGTGATGATAGAGTGAAAGGTCAAGGTCACAGATGAAAAAGAATACTGAAATGGTATAGGCATGAATATTTGAATATTGTAGTCAATCAACAAAAAACAAACATATTAATCCATGTCTGATTCACAATCTAGAAGCAATTTAAAAACTTTTGAACTGACAAGTCAGGTTAGACACGTGAACTTCCACCAGGGAAGTGAGACCAGGTGCCCCGGAAGAGTAAGCACCTCCTGTTTAGCTAGCTGCACCTGCCACATTTTGTGAAAGGAAAGTGGAACTACGGGACAGCAAATATATTCAGGGCAATCCTAGACACCGAAACATCAAACTTATCAACAATACTGTGATGACAGCCATAAAACTTTTTGAGGGCCTTGATAAACTTAGGTTTGCAATATACCTGGATCAACAATTTATTTGCAAGCAGCCTGTTTCGTTTTACAAAATCCCCATAGTGGGAACAAGCTCTACCATAGCACATTAATTGGGAAACAAGTATGCCATAAGCAGGAGAAGCAGGTATATTGCTGCATAGAAAAGGGAAGTTGACAATAGAAAAATTGAAGTCATCATGTTTACCACAAAGTTCAAATGTAGACTTTCGGGGCATCATAATTGAAGTACAAGTCTAAATATTAAGCAGAACTTTGAAGAATCAGTTGTATCTTTTTATTTCAAGCTCACTAGGATAGATGACATTCGCACAGTCTCCAAATTTAGGATTGTTAAGAGACAGAACATCATCTATCTGTATGTGGAGTTGAATGATTTGACGACAGTCTGCTCTCCAGATTTAAGTAGGTTCTGCATTTTCAGTAATTTATTTTGTTTTTTACCAGGGTTTTCCATGGAATGCTATGTTTACATGTTATGGACAGATCAACCAATCAAACATTGTTTATGATTCAGTATATAACAAAGCCAATCACATCTTATTTAAATAAACTTTATTATTCCATAATTAAGGAACATATACATATCATTATTCCATATTAATGGAACATACATATCATTATTACATATTTAAGGAACATATACATATCATTATTCCATATTAATGGAACATACATATCATTATTACATATTTAAGGAACATATACATATCATTATTCCATATTTATGGAACATACATATCATTATTCCATATTTATGGAACATATACATAACATTATTCCATATAAATGGAACATATACATATCATTATTCCATATTTATGGAACATATACATATCATTATTCCATATTTATGGAACATATACATAGCATTATTCCATATAAATGGAACATATACATATCATTATTCCATATTTATGGAACATATACATATCATTATTCCATATTTATGGAACATATACATATCGTTATCATTAAGGTATTTGATCAACATCAGAAATATTACACCATTTATACAACAAATCTTAACAAACATGGCTCAAAATGTTACATTTGTCTGATCTACAATAAATCTTAACAAATTTACTTAAATAAGCTGATCCCATTGAGTGTTTCAACAAAACATTAACTAAATCAATGTAGATAACTTTGAAAAACAAGAACTTGTTGTTTACAATTGTTTGTAAAATATCTGTGTTTGGTGAAGTAAAGATTGTACAGAAAAACATCATGTCATTGCCACCATTTGTTCAGTCAAATTTTGCTGTTATGAAGAAGTCTGGTGATAAATCAGGGGACACTTATAAACAACCATTAAAGAATTGGATTATGGGGGTTCAAAATACTGTGGTCATAAGTGATGTGGCAAACTTATTGAGTGGCATTATTATGAGGTTTTTACTTTAGGTTTCTATTTTGACAACCTAATTATAATTAATTTAATACTATCTAACATGTAATTTTTAATAATGAACAAAATCGATAAAAGACTAAACTAAACATTTAATATTAGTTTTGATTAACTGAACATCTTTTTTTAAACTATTCTCTAAAATAAAAGTTTTTTTGTTTCCATAGGAACACTTTACAGTAATCAGTAACTATCATTATATGTTATATATTTATAGTCACTTCGATTAAAACTTGTTAATTTTCTGATACAGATAAAATAACAATACTGTCGAACTGTAATGACATAATCTTAACTTTGATCAACATTACATATACTCAGTTCTTCTTTAAGGACTTCTCAAATATTTCATCACTGGTGAAAAATGTAAACTGATGGTAACCACTGATGCGTATATTATTCTGGTTTTTGTTTCCAGATTGTTTTTTTTAAATAATTTTCCAATAAAGGTATGTGCTTCTATAGTAGACCTGTAAAAACTTTAACACTAGCTAATGAAAAGAAGTTGAAGCTTGACTGCCCAGAGTCCCAGACATTTATAGCTAGTACCAAAAAGTTGCTGAAATATAGCTGACGATGGACCAAGATGAGCTGCCAATTAGGCACTAATTTGACCTTTTGGATGTGCCATTATATACAGATTACTAGTATTAGTAATCTAGATTTTTTACCAAGTCAATTTTTTCCCTTTATGACACTTTTCAGTTAATAGGAGTCTGACATTTGTTATAATGAATACCACTAAGACAGAGTTATAATTTAGAAAACTGGTAGACAGGTGTAAAGAATTAGCACAGCAACAGTTAAACTTACATATTTTTATATTGTGAAAAGTAAAACAACTGAGCAGTTATTAGTGAAAAACTGAGTACCATTTAATATAGATCAAAGTTTAGACAAATAAAACATTGTGCAATAAAAATAAAAAACCAAAGCACACACACACACACACACACACACACACACACACACACACACACACACTATTCTAACACACACCGTCATAATTCTAGCAAACACACACACTGCAGTAATAATCTGTGGTGTAGCACCTATAAATAAATATATCTAACTTTAACTTTAAAATAAATACCATTATGTTACATACATGATATAATAAACCAAATAAAACAAGAGGCTCATGGGCCTTAACGCTCACCTGTGACCTTGACCTTTGAACCCATGAGGTTCATTCATATATCAAAATGATCATAAGGCCAATATTCTAATATACAAAAAAGTTTAAAGATTTTGAGATAAATAATCATTTCAGTATTCATTTGCATCTGTGACCTTGACCTTTGAACCAATAACCTTCATTCATATATCAAAATGGTTGTAAGGCTAATTCCTACAATATACTAATATACATGCATATACAAAAAGTTAATAGTTTCCAAGATAATTAACCATTTAGGTACTGTTAATCACTTTAATTTCGCGGCACTTTTTTTTTGCGAATCCATGACAAAACCTATTTCGTGACATGAAATTTTCGCGATTTTCCCCAAAGGTAACCCCTCATTAAATTTATTTGCTATATATTATGTCACGGTCGTTTTATATTTAAACGCATACAAGCTGTACTTATATACACCTTCATGAGATTATCGAGTCGCGTGATCTAATTAGTACTCAGGTGAAAATACAGTAGGTATTGTCAATTAATAACTAACAACATGTATGCATGGTTGATAAAAATAGATGACAAATCGCTGCCAAAACCCTCCATTCCAGGACTTCCAGATCCAAACAATTTGGAAAGTGAAAACAGCCAAAATGTGTGCATTGCAGCTAACCTGGAAATTGAGACTGAACTAGAAAATGTCCCTCCGTCAACGCCAAGTCCTGGTGGGCGGAAACGTAAAAGGGGATCGTACACAAATTATACCGATGAAACAAGGGCAAAGATTGCAAAGTATGCACTGGAACATGGTAATTCGTCAACGGCTCGTCATTTTTCCAAAATATTGGAGAAAAATATAAACGAAAGCACTGTGAGGTCTATCAGAAAATCTTTTCAAAAGGAATTAACAAAACACAAGGATCCGAATAAAATTAATATTTTATCACCTGCTAAGCGAGGATGACCACTTTTATTGTCGGATCTAGACGCGGATGTTTGTTAACATATTTTAGGAATAAGGGCTGCAGGTGGAGTAGTTAACAAACACATTGTCATTTCTGTAGCTCGTGGTATATTGAAATTGAAAAATAGTGCTCTGTTACGAGAAAACGTTGGTCATATTGACCTTTCAAGATGATGGGCTAATTCAATTTTAAATCGATTAGGATACAGTAAATGAAAAGGCACTCGTGCTGCCAAAAAACTGCCAGAAAATTTTGATGAGCTACGTACCAAATTTCATGAAAATATCAGTGATCTTGTACATTCTAAAAATATTCCATCGGAATTAATTATAAATTTTGATCAAACAGGATTAAATCTGGTGCCTGTGTCTGATTGGACAATGGATAAAGAGGGCATGAAACAAGTTGACATAATTGGTATGAATGATAAACGTCAAATTACCGGTGTTTTGGGATGTACTGCCTCTGGGACATTATTGCTGATGCAATTGATTTATCAAGGATTAACGGACTTGTGTCACCCGAAATTTAACTTCCCAACAAATTGGCACATCACCCATTCTGATAACCACTGGAGTAACACTGAAACAATGAAAGATTATGTTCAAAACATAATTATTCCTTATGTGGAAAAAACCAGGGACACTCTGGATCTTCCGCTTCGTCAGAATGCACTAGTAATTTTGGATGACTTTAAACGGCTGATGATATTTGTATAGAGTTTTCACTGTTGATCTTGTCTTGTGATTTTCTTCCAATTGATGTCAAGGTCAAAGGTCAAGGTCATGCCCCAGTTTTTGACCTTTGATAAAAATGCTATTTTTTAAACATTTCTGGTGATAATGGCATAGGATTTTCAGTTAGTTGTAGGTATTGACATGACCATCATTTTGATACATAGATCAAGGTTCAAAGGTCAAGGTCACAGATGCAAACATGTTCTCAAATGGTATAATTGTCTTAAGAACTATAAACATTTTGTATAGGCATGTATATTAGAATATTGTAGGTATTGTCCTAATGATCATTTTGATATATGAATGAACCTCATGGGTTCAAAGGTCAAGGTCACAGGTGAGCGTTAAAGCCCATGGGCCTCTTGTTTTAATTTGGTACAGACTCAAACAAATTAATGTAAATAATATTCAGAACTAGAGGGTCACTATGTGTATAACTCTCTTCATCAATCAAACATTTTTCTCAACTTTTATCATTCCAAAATGTTGGTAACAGAATTGGTAGTGTAATATACTGGATAATATCTGACAAACACTAGCTATTAGTTATCTGACAAATGAACAATGTCATTGGTCATCCGACAAACAATGTTGTTGTGCATTTGGTTATTGGACAAACAATGACATTGGTTAACTGACAAGCACTGCCATTGGTTACCTGACAAGCACTGGCATTGGTTACCTGACAAGCACTGCCATTGGCTGTCTGACAATTAATATTAAAACTATATACATTGAAGTATAAGATGTGTTACTTCAAACATTCTTCTGTCCATTGTCAAACATTCTTCTGTCCATTGTCAAACATAAACTTACATTTAAAACAAACAAACATAAAATTAGTTTAAAACATTTGTAAAACCAGATATAATGTTAACATATAACACACCAAAAAGTGTTAAAATCATGTACACATATTAAGTCTCTCAATATTGAACAAATATTCAAGTTTGAACATGGTTTTGAGATCTTAAAAATATTGGTTAAAATTCAAGTTCAGTATGCATCACTGAATGATTTAACATAAAATTCACTGGTTGAGAGATTTAAATTGTCACATAAACAAAAATGGTGAAGGATGGCAAGATAATATGTATATGTATATATATGAAACATGTTGTTAATACTTGTTTATGATTTAAACTTGTACATTTATAAACACTTCCTCATCTGATTGTGAATAATCTAAAGAGGTTATATGTGTATTTATAATCATTCTGCTGTCAAATTATGAATGACATATACAAAGATAATAAAGTTGTATATATATGGTAGGCAAGACAAGAAGAGTTAAGTACATGTGTATTGCACATTTCTAGTACAAATTATTGCTATTACTGTGATAATTTACAACATATTCTGTCAACATAAACCTACTATTTCACAGAAGTATCTTTAAACATATTCTTACTGTTTCTTAGAAAATATCCAATGTCATATGACAAATGAATAACTAAATCAGGAAAAATTGTCACAGATTTTTAATTTGTGTAAACTTCTAAGAGTAACGAGTTGTGTAAAATTGTGAGAGTAGCAAGACTAATACTATAGTGAACATCTGATTTTGATATACAAGTATGGGGTAATTCATTAAAATACTGACCATCATCGAACAACGTCAAAATAAAGGTACACAACTTTTTTTAAATGACAATTTCCGTGGAAATAAACCGATGCAAAAATTTCCAGATTCACATTATATTACAATCTATAAAATTCTACATTAGCAACCTCATCTTCAGCCAGAACGACTCGTTAAAAAAAAAAAACAAAAAAAAAAAAACTTAGAAAGCAAGGACCTGTATACGGAGTATAACCGAGTATTATAACTAAACCATATGCCTACATATATACATGTAAAGGATCTCTCATAAGTTTTTGATAAAATATGATAATTATCACATTTTATTTTCTATTTTCATGTACCATGGTGGTAACAGGGTCCCACGATATGACTACTGGTATGTCTATACAATAACAGTGTTCATATCAAGGGCATAAACTGTTATCAATTATAATATTCATCATATCCAGCGAAGTTTATCCAATCATAAAAATGTCTCACCTCATGATTTATATTTGCATACTGGGAAGTCAGCAAATTGTTATCACACAAAAATACATTCAAACTTGATGACTAATAATATATGTATTACATTTATGAATTATTTAGAAGTTGGACAAATCACTGTTAGATATTAAGTAAAATATTGAAATATTCCTAGTTTCTGGTATATATTTTTATTTCTTATATATTTCTAGGAATATTAAGTACACATATAACTGATTGATTTACTGAGTGGGGTTTTTATGTCCCCGTCAAGAATACTTCACTTACATATACATTGAGACGTCAAGTAAAAATATAATATATTAAATATAGTAACATTGGATATGTTAAAAAAATAAACTAACAATAATTATAATTTTGTGATTACTGTTGGGCATATAAGTCTTTTGATTTTAGGGTTGGATAGGAAAGTTTTTCTTCCTGGAACCAGAGAGCAGGCTTTGCTGTTGCTTACATCATTTGCTGTTGCTTACATCAAATGATAATTTTTTTGTCGCTTACATCAAATGATAATTTTTGTTTACTTATTTTGAACTCATTTATATAAATTTTCCAATCATGTCCATTTTTCTAGTACCAGAACTTTTCGTCATACATTATTTTGGCACTAAAACTTGATAACTTATAGAAATTTAAAATGAGCCCACACACAACATGGATGTGTAATTACTGGCAAGATAAATGGTGTCCAATATATTATGGGTAACAATGGGATAAAGAGCTCACATAAATGTCATTGGTCATAATTGAAGTTTTATAGAACAAAATCAAATGTTACTTAACAGTTATATATAATAATAAAATGTTACTATATCATCTCAACAATGATGACATAAAGTTCTGAAATTTTAGCCAGTAATTGCCAAATTTTATCACATTGGAGATGAAAATCATAATGAATTATTAATTGAATGTTGGTGAAATTTGGTCAGATTATATACATGGTAATGAGACAGTCAAATATCACATAAATAATACTTATTGTGCAATATCAACACTTAAATATATCTATATATATAATCTGTTAATTCTTTAAAATATGGTATAAATAATCACAAATGTCATAATTAAAACATGTTCTTACTAAGTATTATGGTGATCCATTAATTTATAGGCCATGATGGCATATCACATTTATGTTTTGTAAACTTACCGAAAATTTCCTATCTGACATGTGACAATGTGTAAGTTTATATACAAAACATAACTTATATCACAATTCCCCACTAAAATCAATTACTGAGCCACATATACATACTTATTGCTGCCTTACAATTCAGTGTATGATTTATACATAATATCATAACACAAACTGTCCCAATACAATAAAAGAACAGTGATCACATCTTATATCTCAGTTTAAATTAACCTTGATTAAAAACATAGGTTTCCCTTTCTTCTCTCACAAAGTTAATCTACATGTATACAAGAACACAACTATCCTCTTCCAGTCACTCTGATATACATCATGATACTGGCATCAACATAATGGCACCAAACCCATTCCCCTCTCACAAAGTTAATCTACATCAACTATCCTCTTCCAGTCACTCTGATATACATCATGATACTGGCATCAACATTATGGCACCAAAGATTACCGGGTATTCATCAAACAAATAATATCACAATTAATAATGGAGATTTGTCCAAATGCCTTCAAAAGACGACCAGTCAGGAAAAAATGTAATGGAGATTTGTCTAATGCCTTGACAGCCTTGATTGGTCAGGTAGTCAGGAAAGTTGTAATGGAGATCTCTTCAACGCCTCCATGCCTCGGACAGACAGAAAAAGACATTGGATTTGTCGACATCTCCACTAGTCTCTGTTAGTCACAATAAGAATTATTCTCCTTGTTATACAACTTGCTCTCCAGTACCAAACATAAGATAGACAATCCACCCAAATACACAAACACCAGCTGTCTGATTGAAGACTGCACTCCAACTCTTAGTGGCTTCTAATATATGTCCTGCCATGTAAACACCAACAAAACCTGCAAAATAACACAGATATACACTGTATTACTATAAATACACACACACCCTAACAAAACATACAAAATAACATACATACAGCTGTATTAGTGTGCTCACACATACACACACACACACACATGGTAAACACCAACAAAATCTGAAAAATTAAAACAAATATGTACTGTAAATACTGAAACACACACACACACACACACACACACACACACACACACACTTTTGTATCTTATAGTACCATGAACTTATATGATTCTGAATTATTGAAATATGCTTGTTTACTTATTACATTCAATAAGCAAACAAGGTTGAAAGGCCATTGGGTTTCAAGACCCAGGATTGTAGGTTCAAAATCTTCTGTCCTGTGGCTGCTACAGTTGATGCTTATAATTTAGACATAACTGAAACAGACTGAACAAGAAAAGCAGATAACATTTTGGCTATCAGAATTCAAATAGTAAGCTGTCAAAGTAGCTCACCTGTACATATATACATTATAAAACTTTGACCAAACACTTTTATACTGGATGCTTAGTATTGCTTACACTGGTAGTCTGGGGATATAACTTAGAAGGTAAATAACTACATTGTATGTTACTAATGACAAACGCTACTTTAATAATCTTCAATTCTAACTTACCAGGCACTGCACCTGCCATATTCATTATACCTAAAAATAGAATGGAAATCATTAACTAGTTTAGGATTGATTTCTGCTTTCTATGATGTCTTTATATAGAAGTTTAATTGTAACTAAAATCAACATAGTTTGCAGTGATATACAAAACTTCTAACCATGTCATTAATTCAGTCTGTATCTTATATTTAATTTGATAATAAAACAGACACTTTTATTAGCATAAATCTGGTAATCACTATTTTGTTAAGAATTTTTGTTTTTGTGGTGTAGTGATGGAAAAACAAAATATAGACATTTAAATCTGTACAGTAGTTAATGACAAGTCAGTAAAGGATATCACAATAATTTCATGATGTAAAATAAATTTTCATACAAATCAATAGTATACTGTTACATGACAGAAACTACATTAAGGCACAAGAAGATCTGTTCTACTTACCAAACACAGAGCCAGCATGATGTGGTGCTATATCCTGTGGATTAACTAGTATACCACTGTTATGGAAGCCACAACATGCCACAGCTAATGCCATGAAGAACAAAGCTCCTTCATAACTAGATGTGTATGATATTAAAACTAATGAAGCTGAAGTCCCTAATAATGCTATAGACTGAAAATAAAAAATTATTAAGTTATTATCAATTTTATGTTATTGTGAGTTAAATGGCTTCATGCCCTACTTTCATTCTGTATAATGGAAAAATGCACAGGAAAGAAATCGCAAGGTTACTTTGCATTTTCAAATTTCTTTTGTAATCACATAATGCATATTTTTAGGATTTTTAAAGCAATTAACCAATTTTTTTCATATCATTGCTATACTAAGTAGTAACATTATTCAATATAATTAAAATGTCACTGTATATATCGTGTATATGTTTATTACTTAACAATCTGTGCATTTTTTTTTTCATTTCATGAGAAAGCATTTGAGAGAGAGAGAAAATGTTGTACTGTAAAAGTATTCATTTTATCATGTACTAATTCATAAATAGTTATTTGGGTAAGTTGATGTGGACTTGAATTAGTATAAACCTCATGGATCACTTTGTGTTATATGATGGTATTTAATTTGGCAGTTTCAAGTCAGTTTGTATAATTGGTAAAAATGCTGAAATAAAAGAGTTACAGTATTTAGTGTAATTAAACTCCAAACATGTTATCAGCTTTATATCTTACCTCCATAAATTTTCTTACAAATGTAACACTATAACCTAAAAAAGAAACAAAATTTATATAGAACCTTACCAAATCAAAACCGGTTTCTTCAAAAAGTTTTTATACACACAATGAAAGTTAAAGATCATTTCACTGTAAATGCTAATGATACTAATAATCAGTGGTTTTATTTGCCTAAAATTTCCAATAAAACATTTAAGAACATGACTAAAGTTTCTCAATTTGACCACTAGAATGTCTAAAACAACAGTACCGGTAATACAGTACCGGTAATATACATGTACTAAGTCTGTAACCTCCAAAAAATTTCAGATATTGTGACAATATACAATCTTGGCAATGAGGATCCTAACTTTTACCACCATGCAATAATTTTTCAGAACTTTCTTTGTTTTAGAATTTTCATTTTCTTAAATACAGAAGTACCATACTGGTATAATATATAACTTTATATAGTAGTAAGAATATAATATTCTTTTCAGTGCACTTTATATATCGAGTAAAATAGCACCTAAACTGACAAAAAATTACACAAATCATTAAACTGAAAATAAACTTACCTTTCATGAGCATAAAGTCAGCAAGCCATCCACCAAGGATTGTGCTAAACATAGTAACAACCCAAGGTACAACATTAAACACCCAGCCCTGTAATAATATAAATAAAGCTATTGTTAAGTGGACAAAAAACCTCTAATATAATATATATTCTTGAAAGATATTAATAAAAGTAACCTAACTGTTCATACTACATATAGGCAAATATGAGTGTTAATCTTCTAGAAATTGCATTCTTTCTAAAACCATTTAACATGAAACCTGACACAGATATTGTACAAATCAAAACTAATATGCAAGGACATGCAGCTATAAAAATATAGATTGTGTATAGTGTGTTATTAAAGGAGATAAATCATGCAACTTGTTCAACAGTGTGTACTTTTATTGAATATGCCATTTATCACTGATGGTTTGTGCCAGTGCACACACAAGTCAACAGAAATCACATTTACAAAGTTAATGGTCTTAGAATTAAGATGGCATCCCAAAGACTAAATTTTAACTAATTTTGAAACTATTCATTGAGAACATGCATTTCTGTTTATATAATCTTGCACTTGTACTAAGGTACATATTTCTAAACAGATTATAAAATAAACATGAAAATTGTGCTGACAAATCCAATACAAGTTATTTATTTGGAATTTATAATCCAGTCAGTGCCCGTGTCTGATTCTAAGGGAGATAACTGAGTACATCTGGATGTTAAAAAATCCTATATTATTGTTTGCTACCTTTAAATTGACACAAAAATTGCCTGCATAAGTGCTTTGGAAATCAGAAGCACTGTCAAACATTCTTATGGCATATACAAATGTTTGCTATGTTGTAAAGGTCATTAAAGGGGGATAACTTAAAATTTAAGTCATGCTACATCAACTAGCAGTATGTTATATTATACAGGTAGATAGTATAAGGCATGCAGCATTAACTACAAAACATATGTATTAAAACCAAAATTAAATTTATAGAAACCCATGCCAAAAAGAGGTATTGGAAGAAAAGAATAATAAACTAATTAATATTGTATAAATAGATCTGGTGGATGTTATAGCATTACAAAATAAAAACAACCAGTAGTTTTTATATTAGTCAAAATACATTCAGAAATAAGGATTTATAGACCCTACCTGACCATTGCTAACATACAGGTATATATAATAATTAGACAAATAGGTATATTATTTGCTCACCTGAGTATGATGTATAAAGTCAATAATTTACTAAATGCCCTCTACTAATTCAACATAGTTAATAAAATATCTCAATCTTTGTACAAATGTAGAATGTGACAAATTACTGTCAACCTTAATTTTTTGTCTGTTCCCATTCATATATTTGAATAAAGTACATCATGGACATATTTTGTATGCTGTAATATTGCTGACCTTCAATAACAGATTTGTACCTCACAGGTTCTGTCTAAAGCTGCTGACATACATATAACCCTAACCCTAACCCTATATAAATACAGGACTATTTCATGATTCTAGATTTTAGTTTTAATGATGGTATGACATATACATCTTGGCTTTAACATTCACTCAGGTGAGCTTAAAACTAAGAATCCTTAAAAAATCAAGATGCTTAAATAAAGAGGGAAAAGGGATTTTCAGTAACAATAATTGACAATTGGTAACAAAAAATGGTCTACGGTACTTTTATAATTCTACATAGTTATATATACACAGCACTACCAAACATGCCAACTGTCTGTAATTACCTTGGCATCTGGGAAATTTTCATGGAAATATGTAGGTATCCATGACAACAGGATATAAAAAGCATTATTTTCACAAAAATGCCCAATTATAAGGGACCTGAAAATAAATAGACAAGTGTGAGAAATATCAAAATGTGAGATGAAATATCAAATACCAGGTATACATATTATAATGTGAGGTTTACCTTTGCTTTTGGGTAATTCTCATGGAAATATGATGGTAACCATGACAACAGGATTTGAAATGCAAAGCTTTCACTAGTATGTCCTATTATCATTCCCCTGTAATAAGTTTAAAAAGTTTGCTTTTCAAACTAACATGTCTCTAGATGATTATATAGACTGAATTATTTTGAGGTTTATTTAAAATTGTATACAATTATAATGTAGTTATACTTAAACATAATTTATTCATCTTACAATGTCTGTCATACAAAATGTGAAGTAGATGTCTGTCAGTCATACAAAATGTGAAGTAGATGTCTGTCATAAAATGTGAAGTAGATGTCTGTCATACAAAATGTGAAGTAGATGTCTGTCAGTCATACAAAATGTGAAGTAGATGTCTGTCAGTCATACAAAATGTGAAGTAGATGTCTGTCATAAAATGTGAAGTAGATGTCTGTCATACAAAATGTGAAGTAGATGTCTGTCATACAAAATGTGAAGTAGATGTCTGTCATAAAATGAGAAGTAGATGTCTGTCATACAAAATGTGAAGTAGATGTCTGTCATACAAAATGTTAAGTAGATGTCTGTCATACAAATTGTGAAGTAGATGTCTGTCATACAAAATGTTAAGTAGATGTCTGTCATACAAAATGTGAAGTAGATGTCTGTCATACAAAATGTGAAGTAGATGTCTGTCATACAAAATGTTAAGTAGATGTCTGTCATACAAAATGTGAAGTAGATGCCTGTCATACAAAATGTGAAGTAGATGTCTGTCATACAAAATGTGAAGTAGATGTCTGTCATAAAATGAGAAGTTGATGTCTGTCATACAAAATGTAAAATACAGTATAACCTGTGTATAAAGACCACCCAGGGGACTGAGCAAAAGTGGACTTAATAGACAGGTGGACTTTATATAGAGGGTCACTTCTTATGAACAAGTGAACATTTATTGTTGATACTGGTATACAAATGAGTGAAAAATATGTGGTATCTATTAAAATACTTAATTATTTCTTAAATGTTTTTTTTAAAGAATTATTTTTTTAATTGATTATTCAGATTTAATTACAGAAATTATTTGAAAGTATACTTCAATCTTGAGGGACTGTATTTCTGATTACATGGTAACAGTATATCTAATCAGGATACACCTGGCTGATTGTCTTTGTTTTCCTAAGAAGCAAGGTGTCACTAATTAAGTGATAGGTATAGAAAACATTCTACCTGTAAATAACAAAGAATTTTTTTACCTTCTGATCTAATGGATTCAGTCATTGACATGAGAATAATGAGTCCATGTATTTGTTAAATGTACACTGATGGATATTAATATTCAAAGTAATAAAGTAATATAATATTCCTCAAATTTTAACTTATTCTCAAAATCAGACTCTTTTACAGAAAGTTGTAAATGTACCTATATATACAAAATTTAAAGAATTCTCATTATAATAATTATACTCTTATCTTCATGCATTCAGAATATAAGAATTACTTGGCTAAAACTGATTCCATAACTTAGAAATCATAAAATACTAAAAACTAAAAAAAGTTGATTGAAAAAGTGGACTTTATAGACAGGTTGAGGAGTCATTTGGGACTAAAAAGGGTGGACTCTATTCACATTAGACAGGTGGACTTTATATACAGGGTCATTATATAGTAAAATCCATTGGGGATACCTCAGACCGGTTGCTATAGACAGGTGGACTTTATACAGAGGTGGACTTTATAGCAGGTTATACTGTAGATGTCTGTCATACAAAATGTGAAGTAGATGTCTGTCATACAAAATGTGAAGTAGATGTCTGTCATACAAAATGTGAAGTCGATGTCTGTCAGTCATACAAAATGTGAAGTAGATGTCTGTCATACAAAATGTGAAGTTGATGTCTGTCATACAAAATGTGAAGTAGATGTCCGTCATACAAAATGTTAAGTAGATGTCTGTCATACAAAATGTGAAGTAGATGCCTGTCATACAAAATGTGAAGTAGATGTCTGTCATACAAAATGTGAAGTAGATGTCTGTCATAAAATGAGAAGTTGATGTCTGTCATACAAAATGTAAAATAGATGTGTCATACAAAATGTGAAGTAGATGTCTGTCATACAAAATGTGAAGTAGATGTCTGTCAGTCATACAAAATGTGAAGTAGATGTCTGTCATACAAAATGTGAAGTTGATGTCTGTCATACAAAATGTGAAGTAGATGTCTGTCATACAAAATGTGAAGTAGATGTCTGTCAGTCATACAAAATGTGAAGTAGATGTCTGTCATACAAAATGTGAAGTTGATGTCTGTCATACAAAATGTGAAGTAGATGTCTGTCATAAAATGTGAAGTAGATGTCTGTCATACAAAATGTGAAGTAGATGTCTGTCATACACATGTGAAGTAGAAGTCTGTCATACAAAATGTGAAGTAGATGTCCATCATACAAAATGTGAAGTAGATGTCCGTCATACAAAATGTGATATAGATGTCCGTCATACAAAATGTGAAGTAGATGTCCGTCATACAAAATGTGAAGTAGATGTCCGTCATACAAAATGTGAAGTAGATGTCCGTCATACAAAATTTTAAGTGACTGTTATTAGTAGTTGCTGAGAAAACTGTTACGAAAATGTTTGTTTTGGACAGAAATATAGATTATTAATGTATATACACTGTAAGAGAAGGTGTTTTACACCCCAGTCAAGATTATTTCACTTATATCGAGGTGGAGACTTAAGAGATGGAGGGAGAAACCAGAGCATTTGAGAAAACCGACAACCTTCAACAATTGAACAGACAAACTTTCCACACTATGATTTGCTTGAGAGAGATTTAAACCTAGGCTATGAGAGGAGCTGTGATCTGTAAGTGCACACTTTAAACCACTCAGCCACCAAGACTCCTTAGGAGGGAAGGGTTAAGTTGTGTTCACAGTCCTGATACAACTCTTGTATATATTTATATAAGTAACCAATTCCACAATTAGATACACATTGTATTACTTACCAAAATGGAGCTTTAGTAAATAATGTTAACCAAGGTACAGATCTATGTTGTATTGGTACAGTTTTCTCAGTGACGGATTTATTGTCAGCGGATACTGGTGGTAAATATTTCCTACGATGGCGCGCTATTAAATAGTATCTCATAAACAACATCCATAATATACTACAAAGACCTGAAAATATACACACACAAGTAAAATACATTCCTGTAAATAATTAATGGAGTAAAGTGGAGTAACGAGAGGTAAGCATGCTCTTTAGACCATTTAGCCACTTAGGCCCCCTGTTTCTATTAATGATGATGTACTAGGTACAAGGGTTCAAAATTCCCCGGGGTCTGAAGTTCTGGACCTATTGATTTAACATCGGAACCCTTGATATTTAAACTGTAAAAGTCTGATGGAACTGTTGTTTTTTGACAGGATTATACTGATGTTTCCATATGATAACATGGTTGCAAATAGACCTTTCAGTGTTAATTTTAGCCTTTTAAAACTTCATGTTGGACCTATCAAAAATAAAGACAAAAGGTCCTGGACCTTCTAATACAAAACATAATTTTGAACCCCTACAGATACTAATTATTATATATGTCTATATAGTGAGATTTATGTATTGTGATTTATCAACACATGACTTTGTTCAGTGATTCTAATACTTATTATTGTGATAATTATTTTTCCATTGTTAACAATTTATAATTGTGTCATTAACTATAGGGTTTGGCTTTCTCTTACCATACTAAATTTACAAACATAACAGACCATTTGTGGGTTGGGGTATTTTATTGTAAGATAACCTTTCCCATCTAAAATGTCATAATCACCTACTCCAGCTAATTTGATGATGCAACCATTTCAAGAAAAATCCATTATGTCACTTCAAGAGGACATGGATGGTGGTATTAAAACTGAGCATTTGAAGCAGCTATTTGTTTGAAATCATGTTTTTATGATGCAGATGAGTTAGAAAAAGAAGCCTACACCAACAGCATTGTAAGACAGAGATGTCTCAAACTCAGATGAATATTTTAAATTTTCATAATTCAGGAAAATATTCATATCTCTCTCTTACTCTGTAAGAGTGAATGTTTTATACTTACCAACAAAATAAAATACACTCTGCCATCCATACGTTTCTAACAATAATGAACCAACACTGCCACATAACATGGTCCTGTAGAAGATCGGGTATATAAATACAAATAAAGTTACTATATAGCATCAGGTTTACACAATAATTTTATATTCAAATAACATATTATAATGTACTTCATATAGGTTTGTCAATTCAAATCTAATCAATAAATATTTATTATGTACATGTAAATAATTTTTCATGCAAAGACAATTTACAGATTTCAATCCATTCAGAAGTTCAATATTGTAACATGCAAGATTCATATTTATCATTGAATTTAAAATGTTATAAATATGAACATCCTGAAATGAAACATCTACAAAAATGTAGCACAGGTCTTGAAATAGCCATGGTGACATTTTGATAAGGATGCAAATATTATGCACACATTTCAAAGTAATGATAAGTCACAGATACAAAGGTTATCCACATGTTTTCAAGTAAACAAGTGACATTTTGAAAAATAAAGAGACACGCATACAAAGATTATGAATTATTTGTACTTCTGGAATACATGTTTTTTCAAGTAAATGCGAAAAAACTTCAATAACTTTGAAGTATAACATAGATTTATTATTACCTATAACCTTATACAAATCATTGTTCAGTAACTATACCAGTATTAGTAGACTATATCTGTGTTACTATGGCGGTATGTGTTAGTCTATTCTACACAACAAGCTTTGATCGACACTAGCTAAAGCATGCAGACATCTTCAAAAAGTGTCATGAAACTAATGTTTGATGTGTGTTTACTATATAAAAAATCAATCAGACAAATTAGTATGTCATTATTCTCAACATAGAAGATAAGAATACAACACACAAAACAATGTTCATACACACTTTTTGAACAACCAGGACTGTCATTATTTTAAATACATCTCTTTTAAATGTTTAAAAACTGTATTATTATCTAAATACTACTGAGAATTTGTACTAAAATATTCCTAGTCAAAATTTTAGAAAGTAAAGGATTTCATCAAATGAACTTTAAGATACAATATAGAAGAAATTTGTGTCTTAAAAACATGTACCAGGTACACATATTTGGTAACAGCCAACATAACAAAAACATGACGGATAACAAAAACATGACGGAATACAAGCAAGTGATAAAACAGCCAAACATGGCAAGACAAAGAAGGACAAACATTTATTTAGAGTCATATTTAGGACCAGTCTCTTTTATTCTATTAAGTATTTAGTTTTCTAAATAACTTCTCCAGATATCCTAAATACTGTTAACCCTGAAAATTTAGCAGCAGTTTTATTCAAGTGCAATTGGTGGAAGAATTCAACCGCTAAAATAATACTGTCGCTAAAACTTTACAACACTAACGGGCAAATTTATATAACTAGAAGTACATGTAAATGATTTTTTTTCCCATTCTGGATTATAATTATGTTTGTAACAATGACATTCCTGGTTTATTACATAACATTAGTACAATATGAGGTATTTCCATTACCCAAGAGTGGTTCCAGCACATATAAAACTGTATGTTAATGATCTTTCTTGTGGAGCAACTTTTCTTGAGACAATAGAACTAAACCCTGGATAATGGAATCCTGTTTGTGGAGGAAAAATGACATTATTATCTAACACCTGGCTGGCTGGCTAGAGTTTGCTAGCTGGCTGCTACTGCTTATTGTGTAAGTGAGAAGAAAAGATCTATATAAAAGTATTAAGATCACAAAAAATATAAGTTTTTTAACATTTTACCCAATAGTTGTTCCGGAACATATTAAACTAAAAGTGAATGATTTTTCCTCAGGTTGTACTTTCTGTGAAACTATAGATGTAAATCCGGGAAAATGGAAACCTGTGTTAGGATAAAGTCATAAATATCCGTTAAAACATACTGTGAATGATAATGGAATCCAGTATTAGAATAAAGTCATAAATATCCGTTAAAACCTACTGTCAATGATAATGGAATCCTGTGTTAGGATAAAGTCATAAATATCCGTATATAACATACTGTCAATGATATCTATTTAACACACTTTAATCTGGACAGATTAAACATAATTATTTGTCTGCAAGATTTCTGGTACTGAAACCAGATACATCTGGCACTGCATGATTGTACTAAACTGTTATATTATATACATTTCGTCTCTGTTTTGATAAGATTTATAAGACAAAATGTCTAGAGCAAAATCCAGCATCAAATAAAATATTTAACAATCAAATGATTATCCAACAAGTACAAGTAGAATCATGGAGAACATGTCTTGGAAAGGTACCGGTATGATATGAAATATCCAAAACATAACAGGTCTGGTGTTACAGTGTATGGTACAAAATGGTTTGGTATGAAGTATGAAATGTCCAATGGGACAATATGTTCTGTGCCCGCTAATTCCAAGGTGATTATTACAGAAACATTAATCAAACTAATAGATCTGACAGTTGTATCTGAAGTAGTAATCACACTGTGTTGCTGGTGAACAAGAAACAAAAATGCCGCATTTAGGTTTTAGCATGATATTAAATCCTAGAAGAAAGGTTTGATAAGGTAAACAGGTGGTATATGTGTTACTTAGTGCATCAGATATTGCTCTAGTTCTATTTTGTTAATTTGTAATGATTGAAATAAATCACAGTTCTTCTGGCTTTTGTTTAAATCCCTCCAACAGGAAATAATGTAAGGTATTTCAAGTAAAAACAAACAGCTGATATTGACAAGGATTTTACGTTCCCATAGGGAGGAACTTTTACGTTCCCATAGGGAGAAACTTTTACGTTCCCATAGGGAGGAACATAGAGATTTATTCTATCTTATCTCTTTGTATTCTCAAAACCTTACTGTAAAAGAAACTACCAATTAAAGAAAATAAGACAGTAAAATTTTGGAAATAACAGGTCTTATTTGGTTGATCACGGAAGTTACCAAATCTAATATTAACAATAACATATAGAAACAGAAACACTATGAAATGGATGTAATAAAATACACATGTATATTATAAACCCAATAAAACACACGGTTTACACCAACAATGGTCTTAAATCATTTGGTGGAAAAGTTTGATATGAATATTTATTTTTAATTCATTACTGTTACCAAGAACAGCTTCACTCTAGAATTCTCGACTGTCAAAAGCAAAGACAGTTACCTCCCTTTATCCCATCTCCAATTTCTAAATTCTTCTAAATAAAATAAGATTTAAGCAAAAGAAAAAGAACAGAATAAAGAGTGCATTGAAATTTAATTGTTTTGTAGTACTAATGAGAGTGAATATCACTGCAAGGTTGATGCTGAGATATATACTTCCACTATATCAAGTAAAGGTAACCAAAAGTTATATATAAAATATATAAAACTACAAATGCTGTTTTAACATCAATTTATATATCATTTTTCTAGCACCGGAACTCTCAAAGCAATACATCACAGTTTCTAAACCATTCATTATCCAATATAAAAATCAAAACTCGCAAAAAAATGAAATTGAAAGTTATTATGTGTTACAGTGTATTGATCAAATGATGACAATAGAGCTGTAACAGTATTACATCTAACACCAAATGACTCTATTTTTAGCTTTAATTATCTTCTGAACAATTAAATGCCAAGTAAAATATATAGACATATAGACATATACCCCATAACTATGCTATATGATTTAGATTTTTATGCAAATCTATTGCAAAAGATATAGTTCAAAGTTGAAATATAAAACTGAGAATGATAAATCCAAACTTATCTTAATTTAAATATATACTACCAGTGCTACCATTCATAAATAGTAAATAAAAGTATTTTCTTTAAGTTTAATTTTATATTGATAATGAAAACAAAGTAACTGTGACCTAGTTTTATAGTACCGGTAAACATGTAGCAGCATCTACGTAATAACGAAATACCCAAACAAAAAGAACTGTACATTAATCATTTAAACTCAAATGTTTAATTTTATGTGAGTGTATGTGTCATCAACAAAAAAGTTGCAATGTAGGATTTAAATAATAATAGAAATTAACTCTAATTTAAAAAAAATCAGGTGTAACAGTTCTTTTTGAAAACTGAAATGATTAGCAATTGCAATAATTTAAAAATTTTCCCTCATAGATTTATGGAGCATACATTCATGGTCTTATTTGACAAGACATTTCAGATGTATACTCACTAATCCAGTTCCTCTGACTGGCTCTCAGAGTATTGTGGACTTACCCCGCATATTGCCCTGCGACTACAAACGCAGAGTAATATGACTTCTCAAGCTTTTCCACAAAATGACTTAATAAACTGGTAACTGCTGGCATATAAAACCCTGTAGACATATATATCATACTACTACCTTTATCAAGTAAAATAATCTCTGTGTCTCCCTTTTCCATTTTTAAGTTTATTTATGTTTATATTTGGTTTTTTTTAAATAATTTTCAACTGTTCTGACTTTGTGTTTAAATAATACATCATTTATTTTTATGTGGCTATTTGCTTGTAATAACTTAAATGTTTGAATGTCAGAAAACTAAAATAAATGAACGATTAGTGATTTTCACCACAGTCAAAATATTCTTTGTCAGGCATGTCTGGGAAATGTGATAATTTCTTGATCCCTTATTTATTGTGCCTACCAGGTACTTATTAACATAAACCCAGTGTTGTCACAAAAATGTCAAATTTAACTTTGGACTTTGGGGAATAACTAAAGTGTTTAATGAGACCTATTATTTGTTTCAAGTGTATATACTAGTATATAACTTAAGTCTTGTACACTAACATTTCAAATCTGAGTCTGACAAAAGTAGTGATTTTAGTCATGTAAATTCTAACTCAAATGAAAATATTTCATTGCTTCAAGTTAAAAACAGACATGTAACATAGTACATGGATTCTTTTACCAAAAAGGATAAATCAATAATGGTGCTGATGACAGAGATATAGCATCAGTTTATGTCTACTACTTATTATTACCATGGTAACCACAAATTTTATCCTTAAAAAATTATCAAGTAGATATTGTACAAAATATTGAAAAAAATCAAACAAAAATTTTCCAAATGATATATGATGATAAATGTTTAGTAAATACCTTGAAATATTCCCAGGAATACTCTGGACATGACAAGTATCTGTAATGTGAGGTATTTATCTGTAGATAGGTATGCTAACTGTGGTGTCCAGAATGTTATCATGGACCATATACTGGCTGCTATAGGTAACACTACATCTCCACCAATCCTGTCACTTAAGTAACCACCAAGGAACTGTGTCATCGTATATCCCCAGAAAAATGCTGATAATACAGAACCCTAAAAATGACAAATTAATGACCCCTTATACGGGTAATGTCCCGGCGCGAAGCGCCGGGAATTTCCCGTCTATAGGTAACACGTATGTATTATGACGTCATAGAAAATTGTGTAAAAATTCTATAGACCGTACGTCCAAATCATTTGACGCCGCGCGTGCACCACTTTTCACTTTTTTTCTCAAGGCCATTGAAGGGGTCAAATCGACAGGAAGTGAGCTCCATATGGGGGGAAATCTCGCCCGTCTCGTACATCAGAAATGAAACCAAGAAACGATTATCGTGAAAATTATTCATTGAAACAAGTAATAATTTAAATAGGTTGATCGAGTACCAAATTTTTACGTTTTTTTCGCCATTCTGGCTGATCTCCAAGTGTAGCGTTTTAAGATTCGCGATGACGTGATTTCTTTTGATCGGGTCAAAGTTCAATTCAGATCGAATACCACTGCAAGCCAATCAGCGACCGACTTTCCCACGTGCATCAACCATGATCACACAGTATACAATGCGGGAAGATACAAAATTTGCCGATTTCAAGTTAGATAAATCGATAACCATAGTTACCTGACACAAAACTATTACGAGGTTAGCATAACCACAGTATACGACTTCTACGGTAACTCTTTTTCACATATTATTACTTAATTGAATCCAAATTTTGAGTGCATCTGTGACCCTCGCTGAATGCAGTGTAAACAAAAAATGGCGTTCGTCAGGACGGGAAAGACGTTCTTACAAACGATCGATTTTTAAGAAAAATAATAAAATGCGTTTTTCAAAAGAATTAATTAACAGTTCGTCCCAATAATCATTTTTATGAAAATACAGATAAAATTTATTGAATTTATTCCGAATTTAATGTAAATATTGACAAAGCCTCTTGTTTGTTTACATGTGACGTGGATATCATGATCAGCTGATCGAGCTGGACCAGTTTGACTTTAAGGTGCTGACTAGAACTGACTTCAACTACAATGGCTGCACTCATCAAAAATCTAACTTGGACATAACTGATGAGGAAACTGCACATGTTGTGCAATGAGATGGACCGCAGTCCCAAAAAGTTGTGATGAAAATAACAATAATAAACATGTTGAGTTTAGCAGCTGACTGTAGTTGAGATCCACTTAGGTAAGGTCTGAATTGACTCCTTGAAAACCTCCAGGGATGGCGACTGGACTACTGATGCTGACAGGGGATTTCAATAATTTAGTTCTTGGAATGAATATCAGTAAAAATTTTAACTAGGATAAAATCAACATTACCTTCTTCAATATCCCAGACTTGGTCTCGAAAAAAAAGTTGGTATAAGTGAATAAATGCCAATTTCCACTCCACTATCCACATAAGCGACCATTTCAATATAAATCTTAACGCACCATCTTTCTAGTATATTATCCCAGAATATTTCATTTCAATTTAGGTGAATAATGAATAATCTTGACGGGTAAAAAACTCCAACCCACCATCCTAGAATTAAACGTCTCGATATAAGTGAAAAAGCATTTTCAACTCTCCGGGGCTGGGGCTCTTCATGCAGTGAAACTTAAAGGGGCTGGGCAAAAATTAACATTATTTCGGTACAAGCTGTCAAGTTTTAATCATATCATTTGTTACTTGCAATGGTATGTGCTTTAGAAAATTCTCATTATGGTACTATATGCCTGTGAATGTTGAAGGTGTAAGAGGAGCTTACCCTCATACCACTGTATCAATATCGGGTTGTGGGTTAAAGGTGCTGCCTAACAGAGTCACAGACAAGCATTCCACTCCCAATTAATATAATTCTATAACCAGTCGATAATCTATCCTTTAAGCCAAATGTGGCTTGCAAAATGAGGAAGCAGTAACTCAAATTTTGAAGTATTGTCATGTATAACACAAGTCAGGTTGGAACCAAAAACCTTCCACTCTCCAAGAGGATGCTATACCACCGAGCAACCAAGGCGGTCACAAACAGAATAGATTGTTGGCCAAGGGATATTGCAAGCCTAGGCTTATCAGGGCCTTCGGCAAAAAGTTTTATGACCATAATCACTGTATTGTTGACAAGTTTGATGTCTCTGTGTCCAATATTGACCTGGATGTTTTAGTTCCATGTTCCCTTCACTTAATATTGATTACACACGTGGCCGGTGTAGCTAGCTAACAGAAGGTGCTTACTCTTCCAGAAAAAGGTGCTTACGCTTCCAGAAAACTCGGTCTCACTTCCCTGGTGGGAGTTCGTGCGTTCAACCTAACTTGTCAGTTTCAAAGTTTTTTTTCTTTACTCCCGGATTGGGATTTGGACATGAATTAGTATGTTTGTTTTTCATTGGTATAACTGCTTCATTAATTGAATGGGGCAATCTTGAACTGTGATATGATACACGTCTTGTTTTAAGAAACAGGAGTAGTTATTTATGCAATCCATAAATCAGTAGATTAAATTATTCACATGGTATGGTAAAAGGTGATTTAAGATGAGAAGACATTACAACGTGAGAATGTTGTCGTGGTATGGATTAGTATATTCACTATATGGGGTAATTGAATAGCTTTTTGTGTCCCTGGAAAGATCATACCAAAACTCAGTTCTGTGTGACAGAACATGATTGAAAGATGACGCAAGAACTCGGCGGTAGTTAACTATAGTCAGTCCCACTAGTATTTGGTGAGACAAAACAATGTGTGTCATCCCTTTTTTGGGTGTGGGTGTGTGTGTGTGTGTGTGTGTGTGTGTGCAAAATAACCCGATAATAAATTTGGACATTTCCCGGGATAGGCAATGCCTATTTTCATATTATACATTGTACATACACTCACAAACTGTTGTCAAAATACTACCCTACAAATGACAAATTATGCATACAAATACGGTAAATAATTATGCATTATACACTCACCTAGAAACTATGTCATTGTGTATCCTCAGACGATCACCGGTGATTGTGAACCATGCAAGCAACAAATTACAAAATACAAAGTCAGTTTTGTCAAAAATCAGATTTTTATCTTTTATTCTAAATCAACTTAATAGAAACTTTAGGGTTCATACAGCCAATGCCTGACACAATTCAAGGACTTTTCAATGATTCTTTGACCATTTTTCAAGCAGACTCTTAAATCAGTATTTTTGACCACTGAAATCAAATTGTGCGTCTTATTCTCTGTAATTTTCTTCTTGTATTGGAACACAGTGCAACTGGAATTCTTCTATTACAAGTCGTAGACACACAAATGATATTGACCGAGACAAGAGGGATAACTCAATGTATTTTATTTATCATAAACGTTGCAACTGCATTTTTACCGTGAGTTTCAGGTTGATTAGTTCAAAATTCCAGGACTTTTTAAGACAGACTGACAGAATTCCAGGACTTTTCAAGGACTCTGCTTGTTTTTACTCATTTTTCAAGCACTTTTCAAGACTGTGCGAACCCTGAACTTAAGATATTCTGCAGGTGATTATGACTTTATCAGAGAACTATCTCATGTTTCTAGACTTACAGATTCTGTTTTATCCCATCCCATTTCTTTTGCCATGGAGGCAACACATAATGGCGTAACTGTTCTGCATGCATATAGCACGGCACATCCAGCAAATAAACCGCTGGCCCATTGCTTCTTCTCTTGCCTAAAATTAAATAATAACAGAATACCAACAACAATAATACAAGTTGAAATAAGAAAGAATATGTATAGATTGCAGCTTATACTAAATAACATTGTAATGATAAATGGAATATTTTCTAATTTGCTGTTGTTGCCATGTACCTGATTATATGTTTATTTAATTTATACATTAGTATAAAAGTTAAAATTACAGGTAAATCAAAGAATTAAAATGTGAAATAGATCTAACAGTATGTGTTTTAAGTAAATAAATAGATCTATAAGTCAATTTCACCCTTCATGTTGTTTGCCAAGACAAACATGTAGCGGTCTGGTTAGCCCAGTTGTCTCTAATAACACTAAATTTGTTTTTATTTTGTGTATTGCCCATTGAATCACGATTATTAATCAACAAACACTTTTTAAAAATCTTCTTTTATGAAAAAACAACACAGAATGGTAATTTTTCTTATTTTTTATTTTGGATTTTACAATAATTCTGTGTCCATGTCTAACAAAATCGGGAGGGTGCCTGGGTGCCGATAATTAGACGGTCTTAAATTCACCCCTTAGACAATGATCTCAATCAACTCATGGTAACTATCACTAGTGGATAATTACTTTGTTTATTCAGTGACACTCGCTGATCTGTCACTGGCTTCAATGTGTATCACCTGTTAATTACAGGTGACCAAGATACCTGTGAACTTTGAAACACTGTTGCCAAAAAAATTGCCAAGTGCCTATTTTTGTCGCCAGTTAAAGAAAAAATTGCAATTTGCGATGGCGACATTGGCGATGCCCCAAGTAGACTGGCAATAATGGGCTATATAAAGTCCATCAGACGACCTAAGAATTTTGGCGAGATTTCCAAAAAGTGGCCTTGAGAAACTAAAAATTTACATGGGAGGAAATTTTATTATGTAGCAGTCCATGTGACGCAGTTGGTACAGCATTACCTATAGTGTGGGAGGTCAAGATTTTATTCCCCTGTCTGGCCCTGCAGTTTTTCTTCTTCCTGTTACAAACAGCAAATATAAATGGCTAGCGCCCCAACATTAACTTTGTGAATGTCAGATTTTTCAGATCAAAATAAACAACACGATAAATTCTTTTGGACACAGCTGCAAGCTTTATGTCAGCCACTTTCACATGGGCAACATGGCTTTTTTTCCCCCGAGACGAAATATCTTCACATTCGATCTAAGGACACCACTAATCGATGAGTTTTTACTGGACCGTGACAGAAGGAAATTAAATTACCGGGGGAATTATTGGAGATCTAAGTTTAGAGAGAAATTTAGATACACAAATTGTTTATGTCACCTTGTCCAGTATCTTCCTTCGACACCCTTGACGTCTTCATTTGAGATATTTAATTTGTAAACGTCACCAATTTTAACATTTTTCGCCATTCTTCATCCTGATCTATGTGAAGGTAAGGCTTGTTTCAGTCAATCTGTCACTCAACACGGTGCAAACATTTCAAACACTCGGAATTTTAGAGCTTAAAATATTACAGAATTCAATAAATAATTTTGAAAACGAATGTAAATAATTCGCTTCGTATTTCATATAAGTCTGTAATTTTTAACATTCTGTGTTCAAAGTCAATAAATTGTTTGTGATCAATAAAAATAGAAAGGAAAAATAAAGCAGTAAAAAGACTACGTACACATCTAAAACCACGACGACGCGATGAAAGAAAGTTAGAATAAAAGTTTATTTCTACAACTAATTATATATATTTTGGCCACGATGATGGAAAATGACGAAGAAATACAAGAAGGGAAATATTGGACACGGTAAATAATTTGGGCGTCATTATGATACCCTTTCAACCCTTGCCTCAAGAAAAAACAAGCATTGCAAGATACTTTGACAACGTTCGCTCTCAATTTAAGGAATTACAGACGTTTCGTCCCATAGGATTTTTCGTCCCATGCCATTTCGTACCATTTTCGAGACATTTCGTTCCATGTTCAGGACTTTTCGTCCCATAATTATAAGACGTTTCGTACCATAGGACTTTTCGTCCCATGACATTTCGTAACATTTTAATGACTTTTTAGAGATTTTATTAATTAATTACTTTATTTATTTATTTATTTATTTTTACTATGTTATAAATAAAATTTAGGACTTTTCGTCCCATAACATTTCGTAACATTTTGATAACTTTTTAAAGATGTTTTATTAGTTAATTACTTTATTTATTTATTTATTTATTTATTTATTTATTTTTGTTTGTTTTTTTTACTGTGTTATAAATAAAATTTAGTTACATATAAATATTTAATTTCCCTGTCTTGTCTTTTTAATGATACATATTTTTTATATGGATTTAACTAACCACAATTTTATGCCAGTATACTTTTTCTCTCGCTTTATCATATTATTCAATTTTTTTTTAATCCCAATAAAAAAAAAACACATTTTCCCACAAGCTTTTATTGTTCGGTTGATTGAAACATTCTACAAACATGAGGAAGCGAACGTGGGACGTAGTATCACTTTTACTTATCGTGATGTCTGCATATAGAAATGTAAGAGTGATATATTGTTGAAAAATGGCAATGTTAAAATCTGAAAAAAATAAGATGTAGAAAAATAGGATGTGCACATGTCCAATATGTAATAATAACATCATGCAAATTTAGTTTCAGACCGTTAGTGGAGGCGCACATGTTCAATAAAATATATAGTATAACAAATGTATAATGCCAGGACGAAAAGTACTACACGGGTCCGAACATGACATTAAATAAAGTTTAAAGCCACAAAGTCTAGGGATTTCTTACGTTTGTTAAAAACCAATAAAAACAAAAGACGTTTTTCCACAAGCGTTCGTTGTTCACTTTGTTTGTTTTGCAGCGTGGCTGTGGGTCAAGGGATAGCCATTTCAATGGAAACGGTCTACAAACATGAGGAAGCTTGGGGCTTATGAGATATCAAAAGAGTCATACTTCAACGTCTTAACTTTTGGTACAGCCAAGTTATGATTTAATTTTACAAAGGCTGAATGATCAGTATCAGCAAACTTGAATGTCTTCTATTAGAGACTTTATATAGCTTAAATTCTTACATTTTTACAAATATATTGAATATGATTATCACTTTCACTTATAATGATGTCCCACTTATAGAAATGTAAGATGTAATGTTGTTGAAAAAATGACAATGTTCAAAATTGTCCATTAAATCCTGAAATCTGAAGAAAATAAGATGCAGAAAAATACATAAAATCATAAATCAGTACCATCATTTGTAATATTGTTGAAAACTACTCAGTTCAACTATCTGTAAAATCTGAAAAAAATTAAGCATTTATTAATGCAGCCAAATGTATAAAATGAATATATAATGCCAGGACGAAAAGTATTCCACAGTCCTGAATAAGGCATGAAACGTTCTGAAAAGTTACTTAATATTATGGTACATTTTAAAAATTGGGAACGAAAAGTCCCAAAAATTTTACGAAATATCATGGGACGAAAAGTCCTATGGTACGAAACATCGACGCATGTTTTTGTTTCTGCCATTTTGCCAGAAATTTCAAGAATTTAATAATGGAAGCTGTGAGACCACAAACCCCCAACAAGTCAAAAATCAAAATGGGGGTTTAGTGGGCTGATTAGTCAGACTACTTTGACCATTGAATGATTGATTAGCCTAACATAAGTGTGTGTAAACATCATTCTGTTCATATCAAATCAAAAGTTCTTTGATGTTACTCTGAATACTCATCTGCACAAATAGGTCATTTCTCAGATACAAAGTGTTCAGGTTGAAGTATCAAGTGACTTTCATCACCATGTGACTTAATTTAGGGCACTTTTATACCACTTTGATTGTAAACAATAATGCTGATGTACATGGTGAATTGCAATGACATCATTTTAAGTGATAAATCAGTGCTTTTGTTTGCCTAAAATACTACCAAATAAAGGTAGTTTCCCTTGGGGGAAAATGACCAAACTTTCCCATTTTGATCATTGAAAATTCCCAAAACAGTGATATACTAGCAATACAAATCTAATTGCCCTTACCAACAAAATGTTAGATATTGTCATTGTCACAATATAACATCATTGCAAAGAAGATCCCCAGTTATTGCAAGCATCTCATTAATGATTATGCAGTTTGCTGTATTTCAGAACTTAAAATTTTCCCAATTTGAAAGGCAGAAGGTTGTTTTTAAAAAAAATGTAACAAAATTACAGTAAATTGAAAATAATCATTTCTCTTCCATGTCATTTGAACATCTTGTATTTGTTGTTAAAAATGATATAGGCATTTTAAAAAAAGATTATTAATTCATTTTACCCTATTCACGGACATGGTACTGTAGTGATGCTGGGTTGCATACAAGAATATTCAAGTGTTGAAAATTCAAATTTTGCATCACTTTTAGATGCATTTTTGTCTAATAATAACTAAAAAAAATTAAATTACCGGTAAGTGTAAAATTGAGCATTGTAAAGTTAAGTATAGTTACTTAAACCCCCATTTAACTTCTTCTTGTCTGACAAAGGATTTCTTATATTACTTCAGACTGAAATGTCTGATAAATCTTTATGAACTATACTTAGATGTTGAAATGTCATCAAATCTATTCATTTAAAGTATTTTAATTATTTGATGAAGGTATAAGTTCAAAAATATATGTAATAAGGGTTTAAATACAGCCCATGGCTACCATCCTGATCAATGTTGACATTTCTGTTATGCCCTAAATTACAGGCCAGTCACATGATTTAGACCGATTCTAAAATCCAATTTGGCAAGGAATGAATACATCCAAAAAATGATGTTTATGCTTTATCTGTCTTGGGTCGCAGAGAGAACAATAAGAGATCAGAATGCTTTATCTGTCTTGGGTCGCAGAGAGAACAATGAGAGATCAGAATGCTTTATCTGTCTTGGGTCGCAGAGAGAACAATGAGAGATCAGAATGCTTTATCTGTCACAGAGAGAACAATGAGAGATCAGAATGCTTTATCTGTCTTGGGTCGCAGAGAGAACAATGAGAGATCAGAATGCTTTATCTGTCACAGAGAGAACAATGAGAGATCAGAATGCTTTATCTGTCTTGGGTCGCAGAGAGAACAATGAGAGATCAGAATGCTTTATCTGTCTTGGGTCGCAGAGAGAACAATGAGAGATCAGAATGCTTTATCTGTCTTGGGTTGCAGAGAGAACAATGAGAGATCAGAATGCTTTATCTGTCTTGGGTCGCAGAGAGAACAATGAGAGATCAGAATGCTTTATCTGTCTTGGGTGGCAGAGAGAACAATGAGAGATCAGAATGGTTTATCTGTCACAGAGAGAACAATGAGAGATCAGAATGCTTTATCTGTCTTGGGTCGCAGAGAGAACAATGAGAGATCAGAATGCTTTATCTGTCTTGGGTCGCAGAGAGAACAATGAGAGATCAGAATGCTTTATCTGTCTTGGGTCGCAGAGAGAACAATGAGAGATCAGAATGCTTTATCTGTCTTGGGTCGCAGAGAGAACAATGAGAGATCAGAATGCTTTATCTGTCACAGAGAGAACAATGAGAGATCAGAATGCTTTATCTGTCTTGGGTCGCAGAGAGAACAATGAGAGATCAGAATGCTTTATCTGTCTTGGGTCGCAGAGAGAACAATGAGAGATCAGAATGCTTTATCTGTCTTGGGTCGCAGAGAGAACAATGAGAGATCAGAATGCTTTATCTGTCTTGGGTCGCAGAGAGAACAATGAGAGATCAGAATGGTTTATCTGTCACAGAGAGAACAATGAGAGATCAGAATGCTTTATCTGTCACAGAGAGAACAATGAGAGATCAGAATGCTTTATCTGTCTTGGGTCGCAGAGAGAACAATGAGAGATCAGAATGCTTTATCTGTCTTGGGTCGCAGAGAGAACAATGAAAGATCAGAATGGTTTATCTGTCACAGAGAGAACAATGAGAGATCAGAATGCTTTATCTGTCACAGAGAGAACAATGAGAGATCAGAATGCTTTATCTGTCTTAGGTCGCAGAGAGAACAATGAGAGATCAGAATGCTTTATCTGTCACAGAGAGAACAATGAGAGATAAGATTGCTTTATCTGTCTTGGGTCGCAGAGAGAACAATGAGAGATCAGAATGCTTTATCTGTCACAGAGAGAACAATGAGAGATGAGAATGCTTTATCTGTCTTGGGTCGCAGAGAGAATAATGAGAGATCAGAATGCTTTATCTGTCTTGGGTCGCAGAGAGAACAATGAGAGATAAGAATGCTTTATCTGTCTTGGGTCGCAGAGAGAACAATGAGAGATCAGAATGCTTTATCTGTCTTGGGTCACAGAGAGAACAATGAGAGATCAGAATGCTTTATCTGTCTTGGGTCGCAGAGAGAACAATGAGAGATCAGAATGGTTTATCTGTCACAGAGAGAACAATGAGAGATCAGAATGGTTTATCTGTCACAGAGAGAACAATGAGAGATAAGAATGCTTTATCTGTCTTGGGTCGCAGAGAGAACAATGAGAGATCAGAATGCTTTATCTGTCTTGGGTCGCAGAGAGAACAATGAGAGATCAGAATGCTTTATCTGTCTTGGGTCGCAGAGAGAACAATGAGAGATCAGAATGCTTTATCTGTCTTGGGTCGCAGAGAGAACAATGAGAGATGAGAATGCTTTATCTGTCACAGAGAGAACAATGAGAGATCAGAATGCTTTATCTGTCTTGGGTCGCATAGAGAACAATGAGAGATCAGAATGCTTTATCTGTCTTGGGTCGCAGAGAGAACAATGAGAGATCAGAATTTCTTTTGCAGAACATTTATGACTGGAATGATCAATAGTGCATCTGACTTCAGACCTAAGTATTGTGGTTTGGAATCCACTAGATTCTTGTTTTATGATTTAAACAAGTAACTTCATTTCACACTGATGCTGTCAGACTTGTCAGATGTCTGAATAATTGACCATTACCACAGCACCTTAAGTCTCCCCAAGTGTGTACTATACCGGTATATACTTCTTGTTACTTTAATTATTGATCTAGTGTACGTGTGTAAAGTGGCACTGGGATACAGTGCCTTTATTTAGCATGTATAACAAACAAAATAAATGGGTTTATAATGCAGTAAATTTCAAAATCATAAACACAACTACTCACCAGTTACAAGAATTTATAAACCCAAATGTAAATTATTTATCAAATACATTAAGATGCAATGATTGTTATTAGTTTAACCTTTTTATTGTAGACAAGAAAGAAAACAATGGGCTCTAGGACTTTGCTCTGGTACTGCATTTTTATATGTGTCGGACTGTAACTTCAATCACAATGCCAGCAATGTCTAAAGAGATGGGATGGGATAAAACACAATCAGTGAGTGTTATAACAAATCAACTGCTTGGTATGTCCTTATTTAAAACATGTCCAGACCATCTAACTGATAAAATAGTTTTATTTTGGTTTTTAAGCACAGGACATACTTTTAGTGACTTTAGCTGAACATACTAAACTAGAAATAATTTGTTAGGTTTAAATAGTCCTGCTTTGTAGCCACTTCATTTTTTAAATGAGAGGCATCCAAATAACAATAGCACACACACACAACACACACACACACACACACACACACACACACCAGTTTTGTTTACGTAATGTATTGTTTTATTTTCCTTTTTCAGGGATCTGTTTTGTCGTCATTTTTCTGGGGTTATGCTATGACTCAGTTACTTGGTGGCTATCTTAGTGACGGACTTGGTGGAGATGTTGTTCTGCCTATAGCTGGATGTTTCTGGGCAATGTTGGCCTTCTGGACACCTACATTAACATACATATCATCAGATAAAGCCTTTACTTTACAGTTGTTTGTCATGATGAGAGTAGTCCAGGGAATATTTCAAGGTATATTATAGACACAAATCTGGTTATCAGAGAGTAGTCCAGGGAATATGTCAAGGTATATTATAGAAACAAATCTGGTTATTTTTACGGAACTGTTAATGTAACTGTGTTTGTGGCATGATATTTTTGGAAATTTTCCCAGAAAATTCATTGAATTGGGATATAATTTTGTATTGTTAAATTACTTTAGCAGTATTAAATAAAAAATCACTGTGTACACATTGATTACAACAAAAAAAAAAAAAAAAACTGTTTACTTGTTAGTTGTTGTAAATTTTGTACATTCTGATTTTTCTTGAATCCTATCTTATAATTTGTTTATATTTTGGTTTGTTAATTAATATGATGATTCTTTTCATTGAATAAATATTGGTATCTGTATCTTGGTGAAATAACATCTTAATGCATGATTGATATTTAAATAATATACATGTACTGATAATATGCATGTTTTCAGATGAACAAATAGAAAACTAGAAGTATATTAATGAGCCAAAAAGAGGAAAATTATACTCATTTAATGAAGTACCATACAAAAATATATCATTTTATCAAGAAAATGGTTTATAAATTCATTTTGGGAATAAGTTGTAAATTCCTTGTAAAATGTTTTTGTTTATTAGGTCTACACTTCCCAGCTTTAACATCCTTGCTGTCAAGAAAAGTTGCAGATAAAGAAAGAACATTTACTGTTAGCTTTGTTTTTACTGGATCACAAATTGGGTAAGTCAGAAAGAAGGGTGACCTAGATATAATACATGATATGACTTAGATTTATATCAAGGATATGACCTAGATAATACATATCATGGATGTGACCTAGATATAATACCATGAGTGTGACCTAGATGTAATACCAAGGATGTGACCTAGATATAATATCATGGGTGTGACCTAGATATGATATTATGGGTGTGACCTAGATATGATATCAAGGATGTGACCTAGATATAATATCATGGATGTGACCTAGATATAATATCATGGATATAACCTAGATGTACTATCAAGGATGTGACCTAGATGTACTATCAAGGATGTGACCTAGATATGATATCATGGGTGTGACCTAGATATAATATTATGTATGTGATCTAGATGTACTATCAAGGATCTGAATGACTTAAAGTGCACATATAACTGATGTACCAGAAAATAACTCTGCTAATTTCTTCAATAAAATAAATAAAGTCACAAAAATAACTCTATGGTAATATAAATGACAAACCTTTCCTACACTAGGATCTGATCTGCTAGGGTGAGATCGGGACCTCAGCAGTGAAAGGAGCTGTGAGCTGTATAAAGTAACTTTAGACCACTCAGCCACCAAATTTCTCTATAATCTGTTCTAGTTATAAAGTAAACTGAAATGTCATAGTATTAGGCTACACATTTAATATATTAAATTGTTTAATATTTTTCAGAACTTTGATATGTGGATTTATTGGTTCCTTAATAATGGAGAGATATGGTTGGAAATATGCTTTTTATTTTGTAGGTTAGTACATATATCATTAATATTGTTCACAATATTTTTTAATTTCTTGTCTTTTTACTTTCCTAAATTGTACGTGAAATTAAATGAATGTGGAAAAATTAGGATTTACAGTTGTTTGATTTGTGTGCTTATTGTAATGCTTATTTCAGGTATACCAGTATTATTTGGGTTATTGAGCACTTTTAGTACTTTGATACATGTATAAGGGTATTACCTTCAGCATTTTCAGTACTATGATTTATTGAACATAAGAATAGTTTTTCTACCTAATTTGACGAAATACAAGTTTTACCAAACACATATGATGCAGAATTTTTTATTACCACACGGTGGTGACACAACATTGACAGTAAAGTACACATGCACTTTTAGTTGGATTACTCATTGTGAATCTCGGATTTGTCAAATGTAAAAAATGATGTCATTACTACAGAACATATGTCATGACATAGTTCAGGGTTTTGCTGTGATAAAATACAATTTTTTACATAAATTGTAGTTTTTATTATTTTAAAACATCTAGTCAAAAATGTCAGATAGCATTATCGTATACATGGTGTGAATGTACAACCCTTCGTATCAGGTCTTGTCCTGTTTTATTAGCAGCATCACTACTTGTCGTGCTCATAATGATACGGCTACTAAAATAGGACTCTACCTGATATGGAGGGTTGTACATACATACTGTGTATATATATGTATGTATATTCCACATATAACTAGTATTATATGGGGTTATTACAATGAGCACTTTCAGTACTTTGATGCTTATTTCAGGTATTACATTCAGCACCTTCAGTACTTTGATGTTTATTTCAGGTATAACCAGTATTATTTGGGTAATTACTATGAGGTATGCTTTAGTACTCAGACACAGACAGAAGTATCCACCTATAGTATCTGTAGAAAACAATGTATTAGGAGATAGTAATGTAAAGAAGGAAGAAACAGCAGTACCCTGGTCTATATTACTTAGAAGTTCAGCATTTTGGTAAGTAGGATGTTAATGCTGTGAGGGGAAATCACCATAGTTGTTTGATGTCTTGGGGTATTTTGGACATTTTACAAATTAAAATGTGAAGAGAGATGTAGATAAATCAGGGCTCTCTCACTTCTTTTTGTTAATGGGTTTAGTGTACTTATACATTTAATTGGGAAATAAGCTTCATTCTGGCAATTTTGGAGAAAATGTAATAGGAACATAAATACTGTAGAAGAAATGTAAAAATTACAACTTTGTTCTTAATTTATTGAAATTATCAAATTTATCACTAAAATATTACCTATTGGTTAAAATATAGGTTTTGAACCCTGGGTAGGTGGCCACATTGTCCGGCTTAAAATTAGAAGATTATTAACCTTGTAAATGCAAAAGTTTTATTTTGGTGTTCACATTCAAGATAGATTTTAAAAATAATTTTGAAAAAATCTTAACGCATCTATTTCAAAGTCTTCTTGTCATAACCCAGGTGTTTAATTACATGTTATATACCGTTATGCAAGCATTACAGCATCAATATATGAATTGTATCATGGCGTCCCAGTATTCTCTCAGCTCCACAGTGACAAGGATGCATAATATTTGTGTAGTACTAGCATTTTTCACTGAGAATGACAATGTTTCTTGGATAATGTGATTTTCAGGAGAAAATGCAAATTGATTCAATTCCCTATTAATAGTTTTTAAAAATGGCTATGGGAGAAATCCCAAGCTGCACAAGTAAATTGTATTGATTTTTCTTAATCTAACTATTTCTAGTTTCAGTTTTATGAAGTAATATTGTATACAAATTATATGTTTTTATTATATTTGTAATTGACAGGTCTATAGTTGTTGGACATTTCTGTATGACAAATGCATTCCATATTCTGATAGCATGGTTACCTACGTACTTCCATGAAAAATTTCCACATTCAAAGGTAATGCTCTTCTTCAAATCTTAAAATTCAATCAGTTTTTCAAAACTGAAATTATGTGATAAATGTGGAGTGCAGTGGACAATATAAGGGTACCTGTATTTTACGCTGCAGTCAAGATTCTTACCCTTATATTGAGGTGGTTAGTTCATGGATGGTGAATGAAACTGTAGTGACCAGAGAAGAAAACACAGACCTTTAGCAATGGAACTGATAAACTTTCTGACACTAGGATCTGTCCAAGTTGGAATCAAACGTATTTGATGAGAGGTACTTTGATCTGTAAGTGTATGCTATAGACCACTCAGCTATCAAGGCACAATTATTGAATGTTAATTTTGAGATAGAAGGTTAAATATATGGGTATAACATACCATATCAACATTTGTAAGGGTTTTAATAAATACCCTTATTGAGTAAGCATAATATATGTAATATATGGACTGTAGGTTCTAGTCAAGCTTATTATTGGCATGAAATGACTCCTCCTCAATCTAACATCAGTTGATAGCAAGGTTAATAGAGTGCCTATAGTCTTGTTTTGAAACAAAATGTGTATATAATGTTTTAGAATAAAAGTCTTCCTCTAGTAATGTTTTTCTGAGGAAAATATTTTGTAAATTATATACATGTACATATAGTTACTTTAGAATTCTTAAGATTAACCTATTTCTTTTCACTCACATTCACGACCTGATTTTATAACAATATTAACTATCCAATTATCTCACAGAATGTCATCAAATGACAACATGCATTGTTTAATTGACAAGCATTCCTTAGCCGACATGTCTATCCTTATTTGGATAAAAGCTGTTTCATCAATCCCAGATGTTTATTGGAATCTTGGATAAAATAAATTATTTAATGATACTTTTGTATATATATTTGTTTGATGATTTATTGTATGATATATTTCAGGCTTGGATATTTAATGTAGTACCATGGTTAATTACTATATTTATGTCTATATCTGGTGGTTTCCTTGGTGACTACATGTTAGCTAAAGGTAAATAACCAATATTAAAGTTACAAGATTTGTAAAAATTCAGACATTATTTTGTGTCTGTTTATGTCTCTTTACTATTTCAAACATGTCATATGTTGACCTGTCTTATTGGGGTTATCTTAGTTTTCACACTGACTGACATGTACAGTTGACTGAACAAGAAATCTGTGAGCTATTGCTCACTTAGTATACCCCTACTTTCAACATATGTTGAATTACAAACAAAATGTGAAGTTGATGTGTGTCAGACTTGAAATCAGGTCTTATGGTATGGGACCTCATACTGAACTCGCATACAAAATTTCAAGTGGCTGTGTTTAGTAGTTGTTGAGAAAACTGTTACGAAAATCTTTTGTTTTGGACTGACTGGTGAAACCACAGAGGTTAAACAGTAAAGTTCAAAGTTTGATTTAAATTTGATCGTAGAGTTATCTCTCTAAGAATACTTGTGATGATTTAAAAACCCTTGTACCCATGTCACAGCAGGTGTTGTAAGTAAAAAAAAAACCAAAGCACATAACAGAGGTAAACATTTCTGGAATTTCACAGACGTTGACATTTTGTATTATTAAAGTTATTCTCATTTTACTTCTTTTGTTAAACTTGAACATTATTTCAGGAATCATGATACATGTAATATGTCAGTAGTACATGTTTAACATTGAAATTGTATCTTAATTTAAAATTAGAAATGTTAGAACAAAAATAGAAAATTAGTAGAGCTGGAACAGTTATATCCGATCTTTTTTATGACACATAATATTTATTTATATTGTGTATATTTTATTGTTTATTTTTAGGTTACAGCACTACATTTGTAAGAAAATTTATAGAGGTAATTGGTTTTACTTATTTATTGATTTATTTTAAATTTTTTGGCTTAGATTTTGTATGTACAGCTTAACTTTTTTTTATTGTCCCTCAATATTTTCGCCACCTTTCTTGTGGCCACACCATTTTAAAATTCCATAATTCATTTCTGCAATGTTTTCTTCAGAAGCTTCCCTCAATTTTCCCCCAAACCTCCTTATAATGCCATCATTTGACAGAACAACGGATAGCCATGAATTCGGGTTTCACTGTATTTGTATGTAATGGGAGTACATGTAGAAGGGACTGCTTTGAAATGTGTTCCTTATAGTAGACTGAGACTTGGGGGTAATCTGTAGCCATCACTCTGTGTCAGATTAAAGTGTATTTTATGTACTGGTATTCTGTAAACAAGTGAAAGCTGTAAATTTGACTCATGGCAGTCCACATGAAATTTGATCATATACTAACCTTAAAGTTTTGAGATAGTTTTTTTTTTGCATTTGAAGAGTACTGACCCTAAAACAATGGATTTTGCAATCCTAAATTGATGTCTACTTGGCAACACTTGGTTACCATGATGAATTAGGTCATCATGTTTTGTAAACATAAGCACATGCACTGGTGTGTAGAAATGAATTTTTAATCACAACCTTCATATATATAGCAATTAAAGTCTTAACTCTAACTGTTAAACAAAGATGTTACTGTGATCAGGGTTCGTTCAAAATTTTATAATTGATAGTTTAATAATAGAACTATAAACTAAACAACTTTGTTCTGGTTTTACATTGTGCTTGTTGTTATATGTAACATAACTGAACTTTAGGCATATTTTTATACATATAGAAATATTATTTATATATTTCAGACTATAGCACTTTTAGGTACAGCGTCGTCATTGATAGCAATATCAATTATGTATATATAATTTATGTATTTCAGACTATAGCACTATTAGGTACAGCGTCGGCATTGATAGCAATATCATTCACATCAAGTTTTACAGCATCTCTATTTTTCATGGCTTTAGCGTTGTCATGTAACAGTTTTCATAAAAGTGGTATAATTCCTAACTCACAAGATATAGCCCCTAGATTTGCTGGATCTGTCTTTGGTAAGTGTACCCTTTATTGTGTATATTATTTATGTATTTCAGACTATAGCGCTTCTCGGAACAGCATTATCATTAATAGCAATATCATTCACATCAAGTTTTACAGCATCTCTATTTTTCATGGCTACAGCATTATCTTGCATTAGTTTTCATAAGGCTGGTATAGTTCCTAACTCACAAGATATAGCTCCTAGATTTGCGAGATCTGTATTTGGTGAGTGACCATAGAGAGTAGAAAATAATGATTAAAAGTTATCATGTAGTGTAGAATATTTTATGTCAGTTACATCAAAAACATTGGAATATTGGTTTTAGTTTGGGTTCAGACATGACTGGTTAATTTTATGGCTTTTATATTAAATCATGAATCATTTTTTACCATGGAATATTTTGATTATACATTACCTACCTACCTATCCTCTTCACTTCATGTGGAGCATAAGGTCAATACAAGATTTCGCCATTCAGATCTGTTTTTTGCCTTTGACTCAGCCTCTCCCCAAGTCAGCTGCAGATCTTTCAGTTGACCTTCTACAGTTCTTCGCCATGTTGTTTTTGGCCTTCCGCCAGGTCTTTTTCCTTGGGGTGTCCATCTTAATGCTTCTTTGGTTATGCATATCCCTTCCATTCTAAAAACATGCCCAAGTCATCTAAACCTTCTTTGAGTGATTATACATTACATTGTTCTTTATTTAATTTGTAAATTCTATTCTAGACATTCTATAACAACTCATGTCATTGTATATTTAATATAAACATCTTTTTTTAATACGAAAATGTACCATTTTCAATCAGTTTTTTTTCAAAATCACATAAACATTTTTTGACATGAAGTATAAGTAATTGATTTTATTTTTTGTTTACCAGGTATAATGAACATGGCAGGTGCTATACCTGGTAAGTATGTGTGTTTATGTACTGTATAAAAAGCTTGAATAATCCATCCTTGTACTCATAATTTATGTCTATAGAAAGTCTGGTACGTTACATAAAAATACCTGAATAATGGGCTCCTTAAAAGTTTATTTTTAGAACTTTGGGACCATATACATAAAAACATTTTGGAGAAAAAATATATTAATTTTAGAACAGAGTGGTGGATTTGATTCTTGGACATCTGGGTTATGGTGCCAGCATATATCCACTGCACCACTATGCTCCATATTGTCTTTCAGAAACATAATTTATACTAAAAGGAAATGCTATTCTGTGTTTGAATTAACCTCAAATGGGGGGTTTGTCTTAGCTATTAATGCAACACTGTAATATAAGCATTACGTGATTACTTATCAATTCTACATATGCTGGTTTTCAGTCAGTCATGTGGTTGATTGATTAATTAAAGGTTCTTTTCAGAAAATAAATATTTGAATAAAACTTATTTAAATACTTTCAATTAACACAGTGAATGTACTTTTAAGATAGGAAATGGTTCTTTCTCCTTGTCTGTAACATGCCAAATAGTTGATTCAATTACATACAGATTTAGAAAAAACTGCTAGCTCAGTGACTTTGGCTAACAAATCTTCTCAGGATAGTTTAAACCAGGAAAAATATTACAACTAGAAGATACGAATTGATGGGAAAATTCTTAGTTTTATCAAAGTTGTGGATATGCTTTACAATAGTTAAATCTATCTGTCTGTAGATCTATCCATTCATACATCAGTGTGTGTGTGTGTGTGTGTGTGTGTGTGTTATTAGTACTTTTCTTCCTGCTGTGAATTTCAAGTTAACACATTTTGACTGTATATTACAGGTTTTGTTGGTGTCTACATGGCAGGACATATATTAGAAACCACTAAAAGCTGGGCAGCAGTATTCAATCAAACAGCTTGTGTGTGTATATTTGGATGGGTTGTATTTATGATTTTTGGTACTGGAAAGAAAATTGTTTGATGATAATGATAATACTACTTACCATTGTGGATAGACAGGTAAAATTCTCTGACAAGCATGTTTGGATTTTTACCTTACATTCATGTGATAAAGAAAAAGAATTTGTCTTTCAAATTTGTTCATTTTATACTATTTTTATTCATTTGAAAAATAAAATTTGAAATTTGTAACTTATGACCCAGTGACATTGTAATAATATCAGTGCGGCTTTTCTTAACTATGTATTCAGGAACACTCTCACTACAACTATAAAAATACAGGACCTATTATAGTAAGGTCTGCTGTTCAACCATATTTGTTTGTCCTGCCTACTCCTCTTATACTGTTGAAGGTATTTTAACTAAACTTGATACCTATGATTACCATAATATGACATTTTGCTCTCCAGAAGAGAATGTAGCTTTCTCAAAGTTCTGCCCCTTTGAAACTATTATCATAATATTTTGTTATCAAATTTCTCAGAGTTGTGCCCCTTTGAAATTTTAAGCATGTTTTTAGTTTGTGCACTATACCAACATGTAACTTATTGTTAATGGCAAAACTGTAAACAGACATATCTTGCTGCTCGTAGTGGAAGTCTTTTTTATTTTTTGTTATAACAATCAGCAAGTTAATATGGCAATAACTGCAAATTAAGCGATATTAGTTGCCGTGACGCTACTTTGGTACCATGATGGCGGCCAGTGTAGGAACATAATTGGCATGGCTGGCGATACGTCAATTATACCACCACTTCAAAGGAGGTATACTGGTTTACCTCAGTCCTTCTGTCTGTCTGAAACAAAGTTTTTTGTAACAGTTTTCTCAGCAAATACTTATCACAGCCACTTAAAATTTTGTATGTAAGTTTAGTATGAGGTCTCAAACCACAAGTATTGATTTCAAGTTTGCTTGACATCTATTTCACATTTTGTTTCTATTCTAACATATGTTAAAATTAGGGGTATACTAAGTGAACAGTAGCTCACAGATTTTTTGTTATGAGATACAATTGCTCAGAATGTTTTCATTCCAAGTCAAAATTGTACGGGTCTTAAGAATATCTATTTTATTTGCAAATGGATTGAATGATCTGTGTGTATATAAAGGATTTTGCATTAGGACAGTTTTCAATTTTGATATTAGAAATATGTAGGGAACTGGTTTTATCATAGACTTTCATATATCATTGACCTTGACCTAACTGGTAACAAGTTTCATATTTTTCAAAATTTTTAACACATTGCTATAGGAAAACCAAAAATCAATCTCTTTTTACTTGTACTTCTAATATCAAAATGGGTAACAGGAATGGTGTAAAATCATGTATGGTTTAATTCTGTCCACATTTGTTAGCTTTTGTCATATTTTCTTTGATATTCCAGTCAGAATTTATTTTGTATTTGGCTTATGTACTTTGATTTATATTAATCTGTGATACATTTATATATTAATACATTCCATAGTTAGTAATTAGCTTTCTTTAATGTTAGCCATGTTAGATTACTCAGGACAACATAAATGTTATATCCACACAGACATCATCCAAACATATCATAAAGACATTATAAGTCATACAGGGTTTTGGCAGGTTACACGGCCCCATGTACCTTGCCAAGGATTTATGTACCCTTAACTGCAGGCAAAAAGTACATTCATCTTTGACAGGGTATATGGGACGGTGTAACCTGCCAAAACTCTTTATAACATTTTTGTCACCCTTCAAAGTGGTACCAGTTTGATATTTTTAACTTCCATTTCATATTTTGTGTGACTTGCGTATGTTGACCCTATGTTTGTTTATCGTAACAAGATGTCCATGTTGTATGAGTTATTTCCCTTATACCTCTAAATGTCATGTGCGTTCATGTACCCCGGCAGATTTCCGAACATAGTTCACCAATCGCTATGTAAGAAATTTCTTTGAAGGGTGACAAATAGACATATCATACAGGATCCAGTTTTTCAAAGCTCAGTAACCTAAACCAAAAGGTTAAGTAAAAATTCAAAGTGTTATTAAAATTACAGATATTTATCATTGACATACAATTTTAACCTAAGTCATTTCTATTTGATTAAATAAAGTTCATCCATTTACTTTTGAACAGACATTTCAAAAATATTATCTTCTATACAAGATACAAAACTTAACTAAGTAGTAAGGCTGAAGGAGATTTGAAGAACTAGACCCAGTTGTATTGACATGTTGAACATTATTTGATAGAAGTCCCTTTTTTAAAAGCATTCAAGTTAAAAATTTGTGTTGCATTTAATTACAAAGCAATATGTTCATTGTTATATGTTACATCAAATATGATTGAATTCTCAAACATTGGTATTTTGCTGTACAGTTATCACATATTTATAAATATTTTGTTATTAATTTCATTTTTAGCTCACCTGGCCTAAAAGGCCATGTGAGCTTTTGCCATCACTTTGCGTCCGTCGTCGTCGTCATTGTCGTCGGCGTCGTCGTCGTCCGTCGTCCGTCCGTCGTTCGTCCGTCGTTAAAGATCAACTCCTCAGAAACCACTGGGCCATTTGCAACCAAACTTTGTCACAACAGTCCTTGGGTGGTCTACTTTAAAAATTGTGTCCGACATGTCCGCACCTAATCCAAGATGGCCGCCAGCGGGTGACATAGATTAACATTGGACCCTATGGGAAAATATGTTCAAAGATATTTTTCTCTGAAACTACTGAGCCAATTGGAACCAAACTTGGTCACAGTAGTCCTTAGATGGTACCTTCTGAAACTGGTGTTTTTTAAGTCTGCACCTAATCCAAGATGGCGGCCAGCGAGGAACATAGGTTAACATTGGACCCTAGGGAACAATATCAAAGATCTTTTTCTCTAAAACCCTTTAGCCAATGGGAACCAAACTTGGCCACAATAGTTTTTGGATGGCCTCCTATAACATTGCGGTTTTTGAGGGCCACACCAAATCCAAGATGGCCGCCAGCGGAGAACATATTTTAACATTGGACCTTATGGGAAAATACGTTCAAAGATATTTTTCTCTGAAACTACTGAGCCAATTGGAACCAAATTTGGTCACAGTAGTCCTTAGATGGTACCTTCTGAAAACAGTGTTTTTTTAATTCTGCACCTAATCCAAGATGGCGGCCAGCGGGGAACATAGGTTAACATTGGACCCTATGGGAACAATATCAAAGATCTTTTTCTCTAAAACCCTTTAGCCAATGGGAACCAAACTTGGCCACAATAGTCTTTGAATGGCCCCCTACAACATTGGGGTTTTTGAAGGCCGCACCAAATCCAAGATGGCCGCCAGTGGAGAACATATTGTAACATTGGACCTTATGGGAAAATATGTTCAAAGATATTTTTCTCTAAAACTACTGAGCGAATTAGAACCAAACTTGGTCATAGTAGTCCTTAGATGGTACATTCTGAAACCGGTGTTTTTTAAGTCTGCACCTGATCCAAGATGGCCGCCAACTGGGAAAATAGGTTAACATTGGACCCTATGGGAACAATATCAAAGATCTTTTTCTCTAAAACCCCTAAGCCAATTGGAACCAAACTTGGCCACAATAGTCTTTGGGTGGCACCCTACAACATTGGTGTTTTTGAGGGCCACACAAAATCCAAGATTGCCGTCAGTGGAAAACATATTTTAACATTGGACCCTATGGGAAAATAAGTTCATACATATTTTTCTCTGAAACTACTGATAGGTCAATTGGAACCAAACTCGGCCACAATAGTCATTTGGGTCTTTACATTTGGTATTTTAAAATAACATCTGCATTTAAAAATCAACTCCTGTGAAACCACTTGGCCAATTGCAATGATATTTGGTATGTGTCTTAGTCTTGGAGAGTACATGTCAGTCTGCCATATGACTTTTGTCTTTGACCTAAACTTAACCCTCCAGTGACTACGTTGAACTTTTTGGATTAGGTTAGTTTCTCTAAATCTCAAATACTACAATGGTAGGTCAATGATATTTGGTATATAGCTTGATCTTGGATAGTACATCAGTCAGACTGCCTTATGGCTTTTGTCCTTGACCATAATTTCATGGTCCATTGACCAGTTTTTGGATAAGGAAAATTTCTCAGGTATTATACATGAAAAGTCGATGATACTTGGATGTATTGTCTCAAAATTTTGAAATATGATTTAGTTTTGAAAGGAAATAATATTGAAATTTTGTGATAGAAATAAATATTGTGTAATAAATTTCAAGCATTTATTTAAACATTAGACAGTCTGTTGATTTTCATTCTGCAACAACTCTACCTAGGTGAGCTATACAGGCTCCTGGGAGCCTCTAGTTATTTTATATTTATACATTATTATATAATCTAAAATTGACCATCCATTTTGTAATTTATTCATGTCAATATTTCACATATTGCCTGCTGTCCACATCTGACATCATTTAGACAAAAATACAACCCACCTATAACATGCTGATTAATGAGCACAATGTATGATGATGTCATTATGATTGTCAGTCTCATATCAATGAGCACAATGTATGATGATGTCATTATAATTGTCAGCCTCATATTAATGAGCACAATGTATGATGATGTCATGATTGTCAGTCTCATATCAATGAGCACAATGTATGATGATGTCATTATGATTGTCAGTCTCATATTAATGACTACAATATATGATGATGTCATTGATTGTCAGCCTCATATTAATGACCACAATGTATGATGATGTCATTATGATTGTCAGCCTCATATCAATGAGCACAATGTATGATGATGTCATTATAATTGTCAGCCTCATTAATGACCACAATGTATGATGATGTCATTATGATTGTCAGCCTCATATCAATGAGCACAATGAATGATGATGTCATTATAATTGTCAGCCTCATATCAATGAGCACAATGAATGATGATGTCATTATAATTGTCAGTCTCATTTTAATGACCACAATGTATGATGATGTCATTATGATTGTCAGTCTCATAATAATGAGCAAATTGTATGATGATGTCATTATGATTGTCAGTCTCATATTAATGACCACAATGTATGATAATGTCATTATGATTGTCAGACTCATATTAATGAGCACATTGTATGATGATGTCATTATGATTGTCAGTCTCATATTAATGAGCACATTGTATGATGTCATAATGATTGTCAGTCTCATATTAATGAGCACATTCAATTCTATGATGATGTCATTACCATTGTTCTAGCTGACATCACACACAAATGTTGTATTCTTCCTTAAACACACCATTTATTATTAATATTATTATTAATATTATTATCACTTTTGTCGAAAAATATGTTTATGGTTAACTGTTGCTTCTTACAGTATTATATTAATTTAAGAAAAATGGTTAAAAAATGGGTTATTGAGTTAGTATGGTAAAATATTGATGGATGGGGTTATTTCACTTGATATGGTAAAATATTATTGCTTGGGGGAGTTTTCACTTTGTATGGTAAAATATTCATGGCGGGGATGTTTTAAGTGGTAAAATATTGACATTGGGTTCTTTCACCTGGTATGGTATAATAATGATGACTGGTGGTGTTTTCACCTTGTATGGTTAAATATTGTAGGGCAGAGAATTTTCACTTTTTTTCATATTAAGATAAAAATAAATTATACTGGTTAATTATACTTTTTTAATGTTTATGTTTTAGTAATTAATACATGTAAATACTATTTTACTTTAAAAGTAAAATAACTGCTGTCAGAGTCACTTTGTTTGTGACAGTGAATTATGCACAATTTTCATAGAAATGCAATTAACTTTAGCATATGATATTACACAATTATGTGAGCCAAGATGTAATGGTCATTGGGTATTCACATTGGTAATTACCATACAACATCTCTATAGAAAGGATAAGTAAGTGAAAAATACCAAATTCTGTAAGAAGTAATTGGATTTTCTATGACAATTTTGACACTGATAGTAGTTGTAATGGTAATATTGAAAACCTTTAGTGTGTCTGTCTGATTGTATGTCTGTCTGTATGTTTGTCTTTCAGTATCTTTCGATATCGTCTTGGAGATCACTGTGCCTGTCACTTTATCCACATGTCATTATCACAAGATTGTCATACACTTTCAGTTGTACACGTATATGATAGTATTACTTGATAAGAGGAATTACAATCAAATCCACCTTAAAATATCACCTCTATATAAAGGCCAATACAATGTTATCACAGTTCCTCTTTCTTCGTGTTATTTGGACATGTATAAAGACCACCTGCCCATAAAGGCCACTTTTACTGATTCCATATAGTGGCTTTTATAGACAGGTTTGACTATAGCCTTAAATCTTAAAACATTGTTATGTATGTGTCATTGTTACTGTTAAACAGTATTGTTTGAGATATTTATTTATGTTTTTATAAATTATATTTATGTATCTAATGGCTCATGTGATGAGTCATATAATAATTTGTTTGATATTTATTGATCATATATTTATACAATGATAAAAAATAATGTCGATTTATACATGTTTATATATACTCTTTAGGCTATAATACAAGGTGTTCCAGAAAATATATCCCAACCTTGAGTTAAAAATACTCCAACAAATAAAAAATATGTTGCTAGAAAGGTTTTCATCACTATACAAGTGATGTATCACATTTATGTTAAACACACCCAGTTAGATACACCAGTAGATTTAATAAATGTTTTTTTGTATATATTTATATAAGTTGACACTAAAATTTTGCCTGTTTGATATTGGACTAGAGGTGGTACTTTTCACATATTTATTTAAACTTGTCTGAAATAAACATGTAACAATATAAGGTACATTAAAAAGCCACTTTGGAACTGAATCATCTGTACTGAAAATAACTTTCTATCAATTTCACGTTTATGAAGTTGTAATATTTGGAAGCAAAAGCTGTTGGCATTTAAACTTGGAATATGTTTTCTGAAACACCATGTATGTTTGGTATACCTGTAAGGTATATGTTGAAGCAATACTTTTCAACTACATTAATACCTAGTGACAACTTTCTTAGCTTAGATACAAGTACTTAAATACCTGTAAAGATTAGTTTAGATACAAGTACTTAAATACTTGTAAAGAAAAGTTCCAAAACCTCCAAACATGTGTAAACTTTTATAGATATATAAATTTTACCAAAATGAATACATGTCAGAGACATGAATGTGTTGTCAAAGTATTTGTTCTGTGATTGAAATTGTTCCAAAGGATAGTTTTAACTAGTGGTTATGTTACATACAGAATAAAGCAACCTTGGTTTAACATCATCCAGGATTTCATGTTATCTCAAACTTTTCAGGTAGGAACAAAATTTTGTTAACAAATGTATTCCATATATGTATATTAAGATAAATATATGTTTTGTTGATAAAAAACTGAAAAAGAGTATCACACAGTGGTAAATATGGATACAATTTGTTGAGGGTGATTTTATTTGAAGGTTTAAAATGGTTTTCTTGTTTTAGTTTACTTATTATGTTATTGGGTTGTTTATTTGTTCGGTTTCACGGTTTGTTTTAGTCACAGAATTATCAGACATATTTTTAGAAAATATAAAATTTGTAAAATAACTTCAGTCCAATATTTGAGGCATAGATAGATTGCATTTATGATGAGTTGAAACTCATTTGAGAAATTTTTTTTAAAATCAGATGGTTTTTTTTAATCATTTGAGAGATACAGGCCCTATTGGGCATCTTGTTTAGCATTTGGTTCAAGTTATGAGTTGTTAAAAATTAAAATGTTTTTAGAATTTTATGAAAATGTACACTCAGTGTATTCTAATGTCTCAAGTGCCATAAACTCTTATTATATGTTATTGTTTTATCCTTGCAATGATAATAAAATTGGGAAGTTAAATATTGATTAAAGTGTTGTCAGTGTCTTACTTGTCTGTCTTGTTAACAAGTCTTCAGATACCTACAAAAATTAATTTAATCCAATAATTAGTGAATTTATGGCATTGTGGTCCAAAGTGCTGGATTACAAATCACAGGAGGTTCCACCTATCTGTAGAGTTCCTAGTACCGAAAACTGTTAGTTTGCTTGGCAAATGTCGAGTTTCTCCCAGTAAACTGGTTTTATATCCACCTTCTCAGAATTGACACCAAACCTTGATATAAGTAAACGAGTTAGGAGGAAAACACCATTACTTCATCTCATGCTTCTCATCGTGCAAGGATAATAATGCCGTGTAGCTTATTATAAAATATATTAACAAGCATACCATAGTGCTTGACCAGATGAACATTTTCAATAAAGTCACTAAGTTTGGACATGGATTGATTATACTCCCGGTATAGATATATATTCTCCATCAGCCAATTGTTTTTGAACTCGGATTTGAACTGACCAAACCAAATTGGCGTTAAGACACTTTGTACCTGTTGCAAATTTTTATTCATCATTACAGACTTGAAGAACATCTCCCGTCAAACCATAGTTGATAAATGTTTTGGTCGATATTTTTAAAAATTTCTGCTTAGCTCATTTTCACAATGCATTCTTTCTGTTTTATTTTTACCATGATTACCATTTATTTTAGAACACTATGTGGCGTGTATTTAAAAGGGCTTATTGTTTATTAAGGCGATTCCATCCACTTACAAGACTTACAACTCGCAGGCACTTGGGACCAGGTATATTATTTTTTAATTTATTATTTTATCGACCCAAGAATGAAATATTTTGCTATTTTATTATATCCGACAACGTTCTGAACATTCTGTGTGTCAGAAATGAACCGATTAAAGATCAACTCCTCAGAAACCACTGGGCCATTTGCAACCAAACTTTGTCACAACAGTCCTTGGGTGGTCTACTTTAAAAATTGTGTCCGACATGTCCGCACCTAATCCAAGATGGCCGCCAGCGGGTGACATAGATTAACATTGGACCCTATGGGAAAATATGTTCAAAGATATTTTTCTCTGAAACTACTGAGCCAATTGGAACCAAACTTGGTCACAGTAGTCCTTAGATGGTACCTTCTGAAACTGGTGTTTTTTAAGTCTGCACCTAATCCAAGATGGCGGCCAGCGAGGAACATAGGTTAACATTGGACCCTAGGGAACAATATCAAAGATCTTTTTCTCTAAAACCCTTTAGCCAATGGGAACCAAACTTGGCCACAATAGTTTTTGGATGGCCTCCTATAACATTGCGGTTTTTGAGGGCCACACCAAATCCAAGATGGCCGCCAGCGGAGAACATATTTTAACATTGGACCTTATGGGAAAATACGTTCAAAGATATTTTTCTCTGAAACTACTGAGCCAATTGGAACCAAATTTGGTCACAGTAGTCCTTAGATGGTACCTTCTGAAAACAGTGTTTTTTTAATTCTGCACCTAATCCAAGATGGCGGCCAGCGGGGAACATAGGTTAACATTGGACCCTATGGGAACAATATCAAAGATCTTTTTCTCTAAAACCCTTTAGCCAATGGGAACCAAACTTGGCCACAATAGTCTTTGAATGGCCCCCTACAACATTGGGGTTTTTGAAGGCCGCACCAAATCCAAGATGGCCGCCAGTGGAGAACATATTGTAACATTGGACCTTATGGGAAAATATGTTCAAAGATATTTTTCTCTAAAACTACTGAGCGAATTAGAACCAAACTTGGTCATAGTAGTCCTTAGATGGTACATTCTGAAACCGGTGTTTTTTAAGTCTGCACCTGATCCAAGATGGCCGCCAACTGGGAAAATAGGTTAACATTGGACCCTATGGGAACAATATCAAAGATCTTTTCTCTAAAACCCCTAAGCCAATTGGAACCAAACTTGGCCACAATAGTCTTTGGGTGGCACCCTACAACATTGGTGTTTTTGAGGGCCACACAAAATCCAAGATTGCCGTCAGTGGAAAACATATTTTAACATTGGACCCTATGGGAAAATAAGTTCATACATATTTTTCTCTGAAACTACTGATAGGTCAATTGGAACCAAACTCGGCCACAATAGTCATTTGGGTCTTTACATTTGGTATTTTAAAATAACATCTGCATTTAAAAATCAACTCCTGTGAAACCACTTGGCCAATTGCAATGATATTTGGTATGTGTCTTAGTCTTGGAGAGTACATGTCAGTCTGCCATATGACTTTTGTCTTTGACCTAAACTTAACCCTCCAGTGACTACGTTGAACTTTTTGGATTAGGTTAGTTTCTCTAAATCTCAAATACTACAATGGTAGGTCAATGATATTTGGTATATAGCTTGATCTTGGATAGTACATCAGTCAGACTGCCTTATGGCTTTTGTCCTTGACCATAATTTCATGGTCCATTGACCAGTTTTTGGATAAGGAATATTTCTCAGGTATTATACATGAAAAGTCGATGATACTTGGATGTATTGTCTCAAAATTTTGAAATATGATTTAGTTTTGAAAGGAAATAATATTGAAATTTTGTGATAGAAATAAATATTGTGTAATAAATTTCAAGCATTTATTTAAACATTAGACAGTCTGTTGATTTTCATTCTGCAACAACTCTACCTAGGTGAGCTATACAGGCTCCTGGGAGCCTCTAGTTATTTTATATTTATACATTATTATATAATCTAAAATTGACCATCCATTTTGTAATTTATTCATGTCAATATTTCACATATTGCCTGCTGTCCACATCTGACATCATTTAGACAAAAATACAACCCACCTATAACATGCTGATTAATGAGCACAATGTATGATGATGTCATTATGATTGTCAGTCTCATATCAATGAGCACAATGTATGATGATGTCATTATAATTGTCAGCCTCATATTAATGAGCACAATGTATGATGATGTCATGATTGTCAGTCTCATATCAATGAGCACAATGTATGATGATGTCATTATGATTGTCAGCCTCATATTAATGACCACAATGTATGATGATGTCATTATGATTGTCAGCCTCATATCAATGAGCACAATGTATGATGATGTCATTATAATTGTCAGCCTCATTAATGACCACAATGTATGATGATGTCATTATGATTGTCAGCCTCATATCAATGAGCACAATGAATGATGATGTCATTATAATTGTCAGCCTCATATCAATGAGCACAATGAATGATGATGTCATTATAATTGTCAGTCTCATTTTAATGACCACAATGTATGATGATGTCATTATGATTGTCAGTCTCATAATAATGAGCAAATTGTATGATGATGTCATTATGATTGTCAGTCTCATATTAATGACCACAATGTATGATAATGTCATTATGATTGTCAGACTCATATTAATGAGCACATTGTATGATGATGTCATTATGATTGTCAGTCTCATATTAATGAGCACATTGTATGATGTCATAATGATTGTCAGTCTCATATTAATGAGCACATTCAATTCTATGATGATGTCATTACCATTGTTCTAGCTGACATCACACACAAATGTTGTATTCTTCCTTAAACACACCATTTATTATTAATATTATTATTAATATAATTATCACTTTTGTCGAAAAATATGTTTATGGTTAACTGTTGCTTCTTACAGTATTATATTAATTTAAGAAAAATGGTTAAAAAATTGGTTATTGAGTTAGTATGGTAAAATATTGATGGATGGGGTTATTTCACTTCATATGGTAAAATATTATTGCTTGGGGGAGTTTTCACTTTGTATGGTAAAATATTCATGGCGGGGATGTTTTAAGTGGTAAAATATTGACATTGGGTTCTTTCACCTGGTATGGTATAATAATGATGACTGGTGGTGTTTTCACCTTGTATGGTTAAATATTGTAGGGCAGAGAATTTTCACTTTTTTCATATTAAGATAAAAATAAATTATACTGGTTAATTATACTTTTTTAATGTTTATGTTTTAGTAATTAATACATGTAAATACTATTTTACTTTAAAAGTAAAATAACTGCTGTCAGAGTCACTTTGTTTGTGACAGTGAATTATGCACAATTTTCATAGAAATGCAATTAACTTTAGCATATGATATTACACAATTATGTGAGCCAAGATGTAATGGTCATTGGGTATTCACATTGGTAATTACCATACAACATCTCTATAGAAAGGATAAGTAAGTGAAAAATACCAAATTCTGTAAGAAGTAATTGGATTTTCTATGACAAATTTGACACTGATAGTAGTTGTAATGGTAATATTGAAAACCTTTAGTGTGTCTGTCTGATTGTATGTCTGTCTGTATGTTTGTCTTTCAGTATCTTTCGATATCGTCTTGGAGATCACTGTGCCTGTCACTTTATCCACATGTCATTATCACAAGATTGTCATACACTTTCAGTTGTACACGTATATGATAGTATTACTTGATAAGAGGAATTACAATCAAATCCACCTTAAAATATCACCTCTATATAAAGGCCAATACAATGTTATCACAGTTCCTCTTTCTTTGTGTTATTTGGACATGTATAAAGACCACCTGCCCATAAAGGCCACTTTTACTGATTCCTTATAGTGGCTTTTATAGACAGGTTTGACTATAGCCTTAAATCTTAAAAATTGTTATGTATGTGTCATTGTTACTGTTAAACAGTATTGTTTGAGATATTTATTTATGTTTTTATAAATTATATTTATGTATCTAATGGCTCATGTGATGAGTCATATAATAATTTGTTTGATATTTATTGATCATATATTTATACAATGATAAAAAATAATGTCGATTTATACATGTTTTATATACTCTTTAGGCTATAATACAAGGTGTTCCAGAAAATATATCCCAACCTTGAGTTAAAAATACTCCAACAAATAAAAAATATGTTGCTAGAAAGGTTTTCATCACTATACAAGTGATGTATCACATTTATGTTAAACACACCCAGTTAGATACACCAGTAGATTTAATAAATGTTTTTTTGTATATATTTATATAAGTTGACACTAAAATTTTGCCTGTTTGATATTGGACTAGAGGTGGTACTTTTCTTTTCACATATTTATTTAAACTTGTCTGAAATAAACATGTAACAATATAAGGTACATTAAAAAGCCACTTTGGAACTGAATCATCTGTACTGAAAATAACTTTCTATCAATTTCACGTTTATGAAGTTGTAATATTTGGAAGCAAAAGCTGTTGGCATTTAAACTTGGAATATGTTTTCTGAAACACCATGTATGTTTGGTATACCTGTAAGGTATATGTTTGAAAGCAATACTTTTCAACTACATTAATACCTAGTGACAACTTTCTTAGCTTAGATACAAGTACTTAAATACCTGTAAAGATTAGTTTAGATACAAGTACTTAAATACTTGTAAAGAAAAGTTCCAAAACCTCCAAACATGTGTAAACTTTTATAAATATATAAATTTTACCAAAATGAATACATGTCAGAGACATGAATGTGTTGTCAAAGTATTTGTTCTGTGATTGAAATTGTTCCAAAGGATAGTTTTAACTAGTGGTTATGTTACATACAGAATAAAGCAACCTTGGTTTAAAATCATCCAGGATTTCATGTTATCTCAAACTTTTCAGGTAGGAACAAAATTTTGTTAACAAATGTATTCCATATATGTATATTAAGATAAATATATGTTTTTTGATAAAAAACTGAAAAAGAGTATCACACAGTGGTAAATATGGATACAATTTGTTGAGGGTGATTTTATTTGAAGGTTTAAAATGGTTTTCTTGTTTTAGTTTACTTATTATGTTATTGGGTTGTTTATTTGTTCGGTTTCACGGTTTGTTTTAGTCACAGAATTATCAGACATATTTTTAGAAATATAAAATTTGTAAAATTACTTCAGTCCAATATTTGAGGCATAGATAGATTGCATTTATGATGAGTTGAAACTCATTTGAGAAATTTTTTTTAAAATCAGATGGTTTTTTTTAATCATTTGAGAGATACAGGCCCTATTGGGCATCTTGTTTAGCATTTGGTTCAAGTTATGAGTTGTTAAAAATTAAAATGTTTTTAGAATTTTATGAAAATGTACACTCAGTGTATTCTAATGTCTCAAGTGCCATAAACTCTTATTATATGTTATTGTTTTATCCTTGCAATGATAATAAAATTGGGAAGTTAAATATTGATTAAAGTGTTGTCAGTGTCTTACTTGTCTGTCTTGTTAACAAGTCTTCAGATACCTACAAAAATTAATTTAATCCAATAATTAGTGAATTTATGGCATTGTGGTCCAAAGTGCTGGATTACAAATCACAGGAGGTTCCACCTATCTGTAGAGTTCCTAGTACCGAAAACTGTTAGTTTGCTTGGCAAATGTCGAGTTTCTCCCAGTAAACTGGTTTTATATCCACCTTCTCAGAATTGACACCAAACCTTGATATAAGTAAACGAGTTAGGAGGAAAACACCATTACTTCATCTCATGCTTCTCATCGTGCAAGGATAATAATGCCGTGTAGCTTATTATAAAATACATTAACAAGCATACCATAGTGCTTGACCAGATGAACATTTTCAATAAAGTCACTAAGTTTGGACATGGATTGATTATACTCCCGGTATAGATATATATTCTCCATCAGCCAATTGTTTTTGAACTCGGATTTGAACTGACCAAACCAAATTGGCGTTAAGACACTTTGTACCTGTTGCAAATTTTTATTCATCATTACAGACTTGAAGAACATCTCCCGTCAAACCATAGTTGATAAATGTTTTGGTCGATATTTTTAAAAATTTCTGCTTAGCTCATTTTCACAATGCATTCTTTCTGTTTTATTTTTACCATGATTACCATTTATTTTAGAACACTATGTGGCGTGTATTTAAAAGGGCTTATTGTTTATTAAGGCGATTCCATCCACTTACAAGACTTACAACTCGCAGGCACTTGGGACCAGGTATATTATTTTTTAATTTATTATTTTATCGACCCAAGAATGAAATATTTTGCTATTTTATTATATCCGACAACGTTCTGAACATTCTGTGTGTCAGAAATGAACCGATTTTATTGCACTTTAAAATTTTCTCCATATAAAACAGATAGAAAAAATTAAGAAAATTTTAAAGTGCAATAATAAAAAAATATCTGACCCATAGTGCCTGTGTTACAGCTATGAAGAGTTTTGGTACATGGTTGTTGGTTTACTTCTAATACGCCCGTTTCTAGAAGTAAGAAGTTGTTTGTCCGTCTGTAATAGTATGTCCAGACTATTGCTCCTACTACTTTCACTAAACTTGGTACACATTATAACCAGGGTACAACATTGTGTGCACCAGAGGAGGTTGTGTCAATCTGGTATTTTATTCATTTTTGTGACAAACGTGGCGACTTCAATTTTTCTATTGTCAACATTTCTTTTTCCTGCTTGTCCTGCTTATGGTGTATTTGTTTCCCAATTAATTCGCTATAGTAGAGCTTGCTCCCACTACGGGAACTTTATCATGAAGCAAGCGTGGCGGGTGTAGCCAGTTAAACAGGAGGTGCTTACCCTTCCGGAGCACCTGGCCTCACGTCTCTGGTGGAAGTTCACGTGTCTTACCTAACTTGTCAGTTTCAATGTTTTTACTTTGCTTCTGGATTGTGATTCGGATAAGTATGTTTGTTTCTGATTTCTTATTCAGTCTAATGTTCCATACAACTGAACAAAAAAGGACAACTATAGTTTTTTATTTTCCCTTTCACATGATATTACTTAACATTACTTTTGTCATTGCGATCTTTACCAGTTAAGTGTGACAAGTGGGCGTATTCTGCTCCGTCTAGCAGGTGCTCTCGCATGTTGTTGTACATATAACCTTACACAACTTGCGCATCAATGATTACACCAATGATAAATACCGATGAATAGAGTATATGTTATTTATGATATTTTAACCATTTTTATTTATAGAACGATTTTGTTTATAATGTTTACATACATGTATGTAGTGTTAACTTACAAATCTTTTTTTTAATAACGTATATTAAACCAAAAGTAACTCTAACCTTTCTATTTACACTTTCCATCAATATTATTTGTCTCGATCAACCAATACTTTAAGTCAACAATACCCCTTGACCTACTTGTAACTTGTGTGGAGGTGGCTTATATTGACTAAAATTTCAGGCTTTAAAGATTTTCTATAAAATTCACCAACAAAGAGAATATAATTACCAACACGACCTCGCCCTTTGTAAATCTCTGTAGTACGTGTAAGTACTGATAGAAGACCACTACAGCTGGCTGTTATAGCGATCTATCTCAGGGACTGGTAAATAGGTAAGTATTACCTCAATTAGAAATGTTGTTAATTGATATAGTTAGGCAATAATAACATTGTATACAATTAATATTAATAACATTGCATGCATCATTTGCAATACAAAAACTTGCAAGTAAACATTTGAAAGGTACCTATGAAATGACCTAAGTACTAGCTGTTGTTGATAATGAGAATTCTATTCGAAGCTATTGTCTTCAGAAACCTATATAAATAAGGATAATTGAATTCGATTATAATCATTTCGGGTTTTCAGTTTGTAAAGTGATGCATTTTGAAGTTGTTATACAGATACAATTGTTGGTTATTTTGTTGATCAATGTATTAACAGCTGTATTACCATTCCTCTTTGTTTATTATAGGTTAACAAGATGGCCGAGGTCCGTTTTAAATTTAACGTTTCCATGGTGATAGCTATAATCGCCGCTGAGTTGGTCAGTATGTTAATGTATACTCATTTCACGCCTTGGTATCATCATATTGGTTATAGATACTTAATCAGTGCTGTAGTAGCTGATATATTACTGATTTACATCATACAGAACATCGTAGAGTAAGTTATTATCCATACACCATTAATACTGTAATTAATATGATGTGCTTGAAGCCTTCATCTGCTAATACAAACATGTCTTGATTTTCTCAATCTCTGTGTATGTAAATAGATGTCATATACTAACTTATTATCCGGAAATGAATGATCTAAACAAAGTCCAGTCAGTTAGTTATGCTATAGTCTTCATTGAAACACTTGTCAGTTGTGTACATCTTGTTACACAATGCATAATGCTATGTAGCAGAATTCTTACAACACTTGCAATAGCATGTCTTACCAAAACTCCTTGTGTAACGTTAGAACGTGAATTTGCCTATCACTTGTTCGTTATAACCAGTTTTATTTACGGTCTTGATTGTTATACAGAAATGTTCTGAAAAAATTAAAGTCATCAATAATTATTTATATCAATTGTAATTCTGCTTAACTTGCAAGGTCAGATTCAAATTATAGCACTTTTGTTGATTGGAAACAGCTGGATAAACATCTCCAATCAAACACGAGATGATAGGCTTATGATGCATACTAATATTATTAGTTTCGGTTTTGTCCAATAGTTAATGGTCACGGCTATCATATATGGCTAACATTATACTGAGCTCTTTCCCCTTCATGCACGACAAAATGCACTAAGTTTTGTTGATACCAGTTATCCTTTACAACATGTGAAATATTCTTTACTTGGAAATCTGGTTTTATAAAACTGTCAACAGTAAACACATAACTGTACTTTTACAGTAACAAATTTCTGTATTCTACATGAATGCAAACAAGTTTTAACCGAAGCATTGCTGACGCGAACACAGGTAGCTGTTGACCTGTTTTAGCTGAAGCTTTAACTATTGATGTGAAATTTCACGGTTCCACAGTGATGAATCAATCTCCAATTGAATGTAACGAAGTTCACTCTATATACAACTAACATACCGTGGAGTGATGGTATATTAGGATAAGATTCTGAGCTATATATCGCGTTAACTTATGGCCATATAACCGATGGTAGGGTGACAATCATAATCAAATCAAGATATAAAACAACATTACCTTTGAACAAACATCAAAATTGTTCAATAAATTTAAATTTTGAAAATCCAAAAAAATCTTGTTTTAAAAATTGGATTGCAATTTTCTACAATAACAAAGTTATGTAATTGGCATAAGGAAAAGCAACCGACAACAGCGGATATGTTTGTTTTGATTAACTTAGAATATATCTATATTTTTTATATTTTCAGCCGCCATTGGTCAATAAGAAGTTGGGAAGACGCCGCCGTTTTAAGTTTGTGGTTGTCCTTACTGTTTGCCGGATACCAGGCACCACATGTGGTACACGACACGTGGAGCTTCTCATACTTCAGTTATCATGTGCTTCATAAATTTGTATTTACATTCGTATTAATATTTGTCATGCATTCGTTCAAAAAATATTGATATATTATTAAGTGCAATACAAAATATGATAATACATTTATATCATTGTAATTTAGATATATAACTTGTAATTAAATATTAGTTGTAGTAATAAAATAATCAATGTAAATACGTCTTCATTATTATTTATTATACAACCAAAACAATCCAGTTATGGGGAACTTTATTCCGAACAGACGGATAGTGCTGTAAAATTAAAACAAGTTTTGTAATAATTATATAATTAAAATAGAGATTTTTCAAGAACCCTTTAAATGTTATACAGGCATAAATCTATGTTCATTTCTTCATAAATAAAATAAATATCTATAATATAATTAATAACAGAATGGAATTAAAAGTTCTGACGACTATAAGAATGGTTGTCTGACTAATGTGATTTTTCGAGCTTGTGCAGATTTGTTGAATATAATTTCATTAATGTTTTCAACATAAGGATTGTAATGTACATATTGTGTCTGGATTATTGAAACTTTTTTAATATAATCTGAATTCACTTCCCTTGTGGAAGTTCACGTGTCTAACCTAACTTGTCGGTTCCAAAGTTTTTACTTTGCTTCTGGATTGTGATTCGGAAATGGATTAGTATGTTTGTTTTTGATTAGATATAGGTTCTGAGTCAGCCTTAAGTCGACTTTTTTATATACACATCCAATTATAACGTGTGATTGCATTAGAGTTAATGTTATTTATACAACTTAAGAAAATTATGAAAATGATTGATGAAATTAAACCATAACAAGATCTAATAATGTTAACCAAAATGGCTTATCATATGCGGTTTGATTGGTGATGGATATCTAGTCGGTAGGTTTTGAATGTTTGATACATGTAATACTAGTAGTGTAATTTCAGAAAAGCAAAACAAAAAACAACAAAAATGTATATACGTACTTGGCAACAGCAAGACCACAAAGCTGCCGAAACATGTAGTTGGCAACAGCCTATGCAACCAAGAAAACACAAAACAACAAAAGCGTACTTGACAAAACACAATGCAACCAATAACACAAAACATCAGAATCATGTACTTGGCAACAGCCTATGTAACTAAGAACAGAAACAACAACAAAAACATGTACTTAGAGATAGCCAATGTAACCAAGACCACAAAACCTCAAAATATATACCTTGCAACAGCCAATACAACAAAGAACAAAACAACAAAACTGTACTGAAAAAAAACAATGTTAACAAGAACACAAAGCAACAAAAATATGTACTTGACAATACTCACTGCAACCAAACATACCTTGCAACAACCTATGCAACCAAGAAAGCGAGACAACAAAAAACGACTTGGCTGTAGCCAATGTAATCAAAAACACTTAACATCTGGACATGTAGCTGAAAAAAAAGAAATGTATATGAGATAAACTGTCAAACAAGACAATAAAAGACAAAATCAACTCACTAAAGAATCGTGACTTTGGACAAACATCGAGCTAAATGACAAAAGAATGTCAGATATGTCGTTTAAACTGATTATATCCGGTTATATTAGGGATGTGCAGCATGACGTCTTCAATGAGTACAATGATATTGTAGTTGCCAACTTACAATCTTGTTACAAGATAAACAGTGTTACAATAAAAACATTTACAAGTATGTAATTTGTCTTGAAAATTATGGAATGTGATGTTTAAAGTGAAACGAAGACGACGATTGGACCAAATGAAGGGATAAAACTTCCAAGGTTCGTCCATAAAAATAATCCCTCTCCTAGACATAGGATATATATGCCACCGGAAACTGCATATTTAGATAATGAATAATCCCATACGTATACAAAGTAATGGACTAAATTGTACACTAATGGAAAGTAAACAAACATAGCTTGACCTAAACCTGAATGATAAATGTACATAAGTATTGTACAGAAGAATTTCACGCTTCAGAGATGTTTTATCATCATATAATATATATAAAAACATACGTATATATACTGAAGTTAGCTTTTTGATATTATTTATGATAAAAGTAGATACCATAAGTATAATAAGACTAGGGACTTCACGCCTTATTGCTTAAACTGTAATATTATATATTGTAAATATATAATGTCTATTTCTTAAGAATACATCAGGTCAGATAAATATAGTACTCCTGTTTGTACATTACCTTCACTGAGACATATTGGGGTGTGGTAAGGTTGTAGAAATTAAAAGAGCACATTAGACGTGTGGATTTGGTAAAGAGTCAGGTATGTAAGCGGATGTACTTTTTATTTAAACATTGCTGTTTAAAAATGAGATGAGAAATGACTGTTTACAGTTATGGACTATATTGTGGTCCATTGTTAACATATAACCATAGCTTTGTATGGATGTCAATCAGACAGACAAATACATTTATGACATGTAGCATTACTAGTCTAAGTCTTGTGGTAGCATTGTCAATAAAACAGCAGTTACAAATTCCATGTATTCTATTCTTAAAACTTGTATTTTGTCACGTTTACAAAAGAAATACGTATTCTATATGTACCAAATTTTTTGTACAACAGAAAAAGGCAATCTTTAGTTGAAAACATAACCAGTGTCACTAGGGAAACGAAATAATAAAAACATATAAACATGCACTTGGCAACAGTCAATGTAATTAAAACAATACAAAAAGGTTCTTGCAAGCAACAGTCCGTGTAACCAAGGAAACAAACCAAGAGAAAGGTACTTGGCAACAGCCCGTGTAACCTAGTTAACGAAACAACAGAACCGTGTAATTGTGTTTCCAATGCAACTGTCTTTGTTCAGTCTTGTCTTCAGCCTGTTGTTCAGTTGTGTTAATTGATGTTACATAAGTTTCTATATTTATTTTGTTATTATATAACTGTTATTATTACTATTGCAGTAAATTCTTGCTGAGCAGTAAAACAATATGGTAGATGTGAAAGGTAACAGCTATGTTGGTATAGTTGTATCTGTCATTGCTATAGAAGTCATCAGCTCTATAATGTCTGCCAGTTTTATACCAGGGATAAGCTTGTTAGATCACAGATATCTGATCAACTCTATTATAGCCGACATAATACTGGTCTACATCATTAAACATATCATACAGTAGGTATCAAACACCACCACCACCACCACCATCGTCATCATCAATATCAGGGCTAAAGCTTTGTACTGTTGATAAGTTTATTGTTTCTGTGTCTAGGATTGTCCTGGATATATTCGACGCCCCATAGTTCCATGTTCCCTTCACACAATTTTGATTACTCACGTGGTGGGCGTAGCTAGCTAAACACGAGTTGCTTACCCTTCCGGAGCACCCGGTCTCATTTCCCTGGTCGAAGTTCACGTATCTAACCTGACATTTCGGTCCCAAAGTCTTTACTTTGCTTCTAGATTGTGGTTAGGACATGGATAAGTATGTTTGTTTTTTGATTTGGATTAAAAAACTAAGATTTGCTTGAAAATGTTTAAAAATAAAAGAAAATTGTAACTGAAATCAAATTCATTTACTTGGTAACGGCAACGAAAAGAAGAACAAGGCACAATAAAAGCAAATGATATAAAACAGTCAAGACAAGGGAAGGCAGGACAATACAATTGGACGTTAGGATTTTGCCAGAAAAAAATGAGTCGTGGTTATAGAAATTATAGAAATGTTGGGACAAGATTTCTTATCAGCGAGATTAGAACCATATACTATTTTACACGACTGACATACAATAGTTGTTTCCAATAGAAATATTAGAAAAAAGTATCCAATATCGGTTTAAACCAACCCGTGAAACAAGGTTTATAGAATGTCTATTTGCTGACAACCTCTGCCTTGCATTTTAAATTCCATCTGTAGTAAAACATAACAATATGTTTTTTTTTATTTTCAGGAATTACTGGAGTGTTAAGACAAGAAAAGATGGATTCAAGTTCAGTTTGTTGTGTTCCCTTTTGTTTGCGGAGTACCAGACACCACACGTGTTTCCGGACCCGTTTAGTCTCGCGTTCTTCAGTTATAATGTACTACATAAATTCACATGTACTTTTGTTGTAGTGACTATACTGTTGTACTTTAGAAAGTAAACCGTGAAGTAGTTCTAATGTTAATGTAATGCTCATTTGTTGTTGCTAAGAATCAGTGCACTGTAGTATTATCATATATTAATCATATACATGGTGAAAATTATATATTGTAGTCTTAAAATTATGTTTTATATTATTTATACACGATGGGATTTAAACAATTACTTAATAAAACTATATTTTGTATTTTGTTTTGTGTTTTGTTTTTCAAACATATTAAGAGTATTCGTTTTAATTTGGTGTCAACTATTACTGAAAGGTGCTTATATTGAAATGCACCGATTCATGTGCTCATGGAAGGGACCACGGTGACGGACAAGATTACAATTTCTAATAAAACCAAAGATATTAAACAAAAACAAACATACTTATCCATGTCCGATCACAATCCAGAAGCAACGTAAAGTAAAAACTTTGATACTGACAAGTTAGGTTAGACACGTGAACTTCCACCAGGGAAGTGAGGCCGGGCGCTCCGGAAGGGTAAGCACCTCCTGTTTAGCAAGCTACACCCGCCACGTGAGTAACGGTTTTGTCCACTAAACATATAATGTTATTATATAATGCAATGATAACAGTGTTAACATTATAGTTAACGATGTTAAGATGGATGAAGGAGGATATTAGTATATAGACTACATTGGTATTGTATGTTTCAAGTCTGGTTTGATTGGAGGCATTCATTCACTCAACCTAACTTGCACTTTTATTTACACAGAGACAACTGAATAACATGTTATTGACAATGGTAATAACAATTGACAAAATATTTTATCCCATGTCTAATTGTTCTGGCTCTGTATAACCCTCTTGGATTGGTATGTTTGTTTTTGACATATAACAAGTTTTTAATTAAATATGTGTGGAATATATTCTAAAGACAACTTGTTTGAAATTTTAAACACCTCCAGCAACATAAGTAAATACTTGTAACATATTTGTAGTATCCTATCTGCAGTATTTGTACAGTGCATGGCCATCAGTAAATGTTGGCACCGCGGGACTATGTAACAAAAACGGACGCCACTCTCTCTTGATGCAAATAAGGTTAATCAGAAAACTTAACATCAACATGTTATGTTGATATAGTCAGTCATTATGAAATTCTAGATTACTAAATGTTCAAAAGGGTCAAGTGAGTAATTTGGAAAACCGGTTATTTTATGACACAAACGGTCTTTAATTGTTTGACTTATTTAAAACAGCTGGGTAAGGTAATCTAGAAACTATAACGCGTTCGAAGAATTCAAGTTTAATTTTTGCTATTTAGGTGTTAGGGTCTCGAAAGATTATAATGATTAAATCTTAGATTTACTGCATATTCTCGCTCTCTCTCTCTCTCTCTCCTTTTTTCTTTTTTTTTACTATTTTAACACATCGATCTATTTTCTGTGTCGTTTCACCAATCCACCCAATGTCCAATGTCCGATAATAAGTTCAATTGGTCACTTTTGTCCAGTATTTTCAATAGATCATTGATTTTATGCACCATACAATTGATTTCACGACTGGACTCAAACTATTTAAATACATAGTAGGCTAATTTCTCACCCAGCGTTTCTATTGGTTAATTTTAACCGCGCCGCCATATGACCTATAAAATCACTTTGATTGTTTAGAGTTTCGTCTTGTCAACAGACAGGGATATTTTATATTTCATCTGTCAGTGTAAGTATCTATGTTGTAATGATGTATTTGATTCGTTATAGATCATAATGTCAAAATTAACCTTGATTATTGTAATTTTAAGTTATTTCACTGTGTTTATATGCAATGTGTATGATTATAGTGTTTACACATCTTATCTAGACCATTGTTTGAAACGGTCGCACCTTTTTCACACCCTGTTAAACCTGAACCCTAGCTTACAATATGCAAATGGGAATCTGTATAAAGATGATGTAACCCAGAATGTATTGCACTGCCGAATCCGACAAAATTTATAACAGATTTCTCTTACAGTATTCAGTTTACACCCACCGTGATAGTACACATGTATTTATCATATAAGTAACACTATTAAACTTGTATTTATTATTATAACACGTGAAATCATATCCGTCAGTTTTATAAGGAAGCTAATGAATAATCACGGTTTCGTCACGTTTATAAATTTACATATATAAATCGGCTACATATCGATGTCGCTGACAATGCATGACCATTTGTTTTGTTACTATATATAGCCCAACTGACCATCCGATAGTGTTGAGTATATGTCCACCAGAGTTGTCTCCCTTATAGAGTATGCTCTGATGCATTATTTCTAGTGTCTTTTTTCTTGGATCTTTCACATAGCATATACGATAATAATAATAATAATAATAATAATAAACCCCACCTTCCTGATATGATTGCTTAAAGCGAGGAAAACAATGAGATGACGATGAAAGCAGCAATTCTTGACTGTATGCAAGAAAACAATATTGTAAACAATATATGGGAGCGAGATCGTAGCTAGATGGGGCTTACTTCCTTTCACACAATCTTGATTACACACGTGGCGGGTGTAGCTAGCTACACAGGAGGTGCCTACCCTTCCGGAGCACCCGGCCTCACTTCCCTGGTGGAAGTTCACGTGTCTAACCTAACTTGTCAGTTCCAAAGTTTTTACTTTGCTTTTGGATTGTGATTCGGACATGGATTAGTTTGTTTGTTTTTTATTGTATAAATGATGACGTTTTCAGTTCTATAAAATGTCGAGTCCTACCCACAACACCAACAGCCCCAATTCTTACGTGAAACATGCGCTACCGTGCCACAAAATGATGGTGTTCACTCTAAAATTGACATATACTTGGTTCATACAAAAGAATATCGAACCCAGTGGTCATTGACACGGGACATGAAAAATACGATAGGCAATAGTCACAAGAACCAACGAAGGATAACCTTTATTGATTATTGTCGAATGCCTTGGCAAAGTCTAGAATGGCAACGTGGATTGCCTGTTGTCAATTTCGAATTCCTTGGTGATCTCGCCAATGGTCATTAGAAGCTGCATTTCACAAGATCTTCTTTGCCTGAAGTCATGTTGATTCTCGTGTAAGATGTTTTGGTTGCCCAGATGGTCCATCTAAAATTTTGTCGTCTCTTTTATGTTTTTGCGATTATTTGCTATGTTTTGTTTATGTTTTGTCAGTCCATCTGGTTTTCGATATATAGTTTATTTGTGAGAATCGCTGGTTCTGTTTCAGGTGCTTGGTATGTTGTTTGCGAGTTTATTATGTTATGATTAATTTATTTAATTCTTTCTCAGGGTACCAAGTATTAAGCCATGGAGTTTAGAGTTCAGTTTAGTATCTCAATGGTAATAGCTGCCGTGGCAGCGGAAGTCATGAGTGTATTCTGGTATAACGACCATTCACCATGGGGACGTAGAACCGGGGACAGATTTATGCTGGCAGCCATTATTTCTGACGCCATACTTGTGATTATCCTCAAATTCCTCACAGAGTAAGTAAAATTATTTGTACATGTATATAGTAACCATGGTGACAAACAGTGACTTTATGCTAGCTATATCTTATACTAGTACTTAACAAAGTTTTACCAATAACTCACAAGAAATCAATTTTGACATAGCTATTTATGGGTTTAGACTTCAAAATACATATGTAAAGATTTATACTGTTTTAAACAAGCCTGCAAATAAATTGCAATAGATCTGGCCACAGTATGAGTATATTGAAGAATAGAAACAATGAAGCACTACCTCAAACAAAATGTGTTTGTACAAGCATCAGTTTCAGGAGATTGGTTGTTGGTGCTTGAAAACATTGGCTCTTGTTTTACTTTAACTTGAACTGTTTACCGCTATTTAATTTATTGTTTTTCTTAATTGCGTAACATAACGACGTTCTGAAAGTACACGTCAACATCCGAACTATCTACCTTAACGATGGTAGCAATATCAAACTTACTCACCATCCTTAAGGCAGAGTTCGGCCTACTTAATCATATGATGTACTAATTAATATACTACATTATTTGTATTTTGTAGCACGTACTACCCTATAGGACGCTGGGAAGACGCTGTGATATTCGCACTTTGTTTAGGATTGGTGTACGCCACCTTAGAAGCACCACACGTGGTACACAGTGGTAGAAGCTTTTCCTACTTCTTTTTCCACGCAGTACATAAGTTCTTAGTTATATTTGTAATGGTTATGTGTTTAGTAAGTTTTAGGTACTTAGGATAAATGATGTTTTACTTCGTATCATTAAGTTTATCCAAGGTAGGAAACGAGAACTTAATCAAGAAATGTTTCTTACTACGCATATCTATAACTATACTCAATTTTTTACTCTAGGGTAATGAAATACCGAATTCATTGTCATTCTTATAATTTGTTAATCACATCATTAATTATCGATAAATATTGATTGTTTGTTGACATTACAACTTAACTCAGGTATGTAGATTTATAACGTATATTACCGATGATATTACTCGTTGTGTAAGTAATGTATCTGTATTTTGTCATGTTGAAGGCAATGTTGTAGAACATCTGTAGTCCTGTAGACTTGTTGTGATTCTTGTATGTGTATAAAATATAGAACGTTAGTTCATGTATAATTTAGTGTAAGGATCACATTTACAATAAACTACAATGTACAATAGTCTGTTGTGTTATGAGTGTCTATTTAAGCATATTTCATTGATGCCATGACAGTATTGAAGTGCAGATATTAGGTTAAGACACCCGAGAGGATAAATAATTATCCAGTAGAAGACACAGAATCAGTTACCACTAGACTATTTCTGCCTAAAGTGTAAACCCTTTTGTTCATGTTCAAGCTAAACGTTTGGTATTACAATAAAGATTTTACACCTCGATTGTGACGCCAACGAATAGGCTACGTTTGAAACTGTATTTCACACCTGATGACTTCAATTTTATTATTATTGTCAACTCTTCTTTTCTATGCAACAAAATTCCTGCTTCCGCTTGTGGTGCATTTGTTTCACAATTAATACACCATGGTAGAGATTGATCACTACTTGGACTTTATGCAACGAAGCAGACTGCTTACCGATAAATTGTGCAAGGATATTGCAGGCCTAGGCTTATCAAGGCCCTCAAAATGTTTTATGGCCGTTATCACAGTATTGTTGATGTCTCTGTATCCAAAATTATCCTGGATATATTTAACATACCATAGTCCCATGTTCCTTTGATTCCCAATTTTGATTACACACGTGGCGGGTGTGGCTAGCTAAACAGGAGGTACCTACCCTTCTGGTGCACCCGACCTCACTTCCCTAGTAGAAGTTTACGTGTTAGAACGTATTTGCCATCTTCAAAGTTTTTACTTTCTTTGAGATTGCTTGGACATGGAATGGAATGTTTGTTTTTGATTTTATAACTATTTCTTTCCTTTAAAATTTACTACTTTCTGACTAAAGAATTTGGTTGCAAGAAAGAGAGGTGGGGTTTGGTACGTGTTCATCCTAATTAAATATAAACAACGATAAACATTCTGCTGTTGCTCACTGGGTTTTCCTTATAAAGATTCAGCCCATTCAGTAATCTAGCAGAAGAAAATTTTCACAGCAAGTTTGGACCAATTTGTATTGCAAAACACATTCAGAAAATGTAAATTTGGTGGAAGTAGGTGACAAACTTAAACTAAATTCAACAAAGTAGAAGATAACTCCCATCGCCTTGCTGGCTTTATTGAAGTCGCTGATCGTTACAAAGTAGTTTATTTGCAACCAATTTATCAGGTTCATCTATCGATTCAAAGGAAAGACTTCCATTTGTACCCTCCACTAAAATTTTAATTTCGCCAAAAAATGACGGAATCAAGCAATTTTGAACATTTCTGTGATTTTTTTTTAAATTTCAACATTTAAATTAATAAGGGGGGGGGGGGGGTACAAAAAGGAACTCTCACCCAATCAAACATTTTGATTTGTTTTATTGTCAATTTCGGATTACTTTATAGCAGAAACAAACATTTACCAAAACATGTTCCACCCCTTTGTGCTTTGCTTGAACTTAAGATTTGTTGGTTAACCTTTAGATAAACGGCGATCCCTTTTCTGTAGACGACGCTAGACAAACAAAGATAACAACATAAAAATAAATTTTATTTAATATTAAATATAAAATCTGTTTATATAAACATTTTATGGACATATTTGAACACTGGAAGACATAAAAATGAAAAACCACTACATGAGCTACATGTATAGAAGTTAGTCAGAAGTATGATATAGATATGTTGTATATGCTGTTTGAATTAATGATATTGTCTAACTGGTCCTTAATGATAAAGAACCGTAACGTCCGAATCTACAAAAACATACTTGAAATGCTTATTTTTATTATTGATTTGCTAATAAGGAAACTTGATAACATGTAATCTAATGTAAAAGAAATATGATTAGTGATTGGTCGAAGTTGAAGACGACATCAGATTGGCAGGGGCGTAGCCAGGCGTACGTTTGTACGCAAAAACGTCCACATCGTTTTCGCAAAAAGAAAAAAACGAGAGAGAGAGAGAGAGAGAGAGAGAGTATAATATATTTCTTATACCAAACCGTTGGTCTTCACCGGAAATGTTATATACGAATTCGGTTTATACCTGACTTCGATAGCCTCTGAGGTGCGATTCCGGTGTTGTCTTGACTTTGCCGGCATGGCAAAACAATGAAAACTATCTGATTTGATTACATTAAAGAACTTTTACTAGCCATTCGTCACGTTTCATTATGTATTAACGCAATATATTTACAAATATATTCCCTCTCCTCCGTTTAACCTCACCACTATATTAATTGAACTCTCATTTTAACTTGACTTTCTCAATTATTGAGTGTGTTGTTTTCGTAGTGCTTATGCCATACAACATCAAATCCCCTTGTACCTCGTTTTCAGGTTTAAGAATGAACCAGTCCTCAAAAGAACGACAAAAACTACCACAGCATAGCATAAAATTATAAGAAAAATTCTGATAAATAGCGCCCTGGAGGGCCGAAAATTCGCATCAGGGCGGCCCCCAAACCCCCTGCCCTCTTTAGGCGTCCACATCGTAAACACCCCAGCTACGCCCCTGATTGGTGATTGGTCGAAATAGTAGATGATATCCGATTGGTCTTAGCCGATTAGTCTAAGTATTGTGCTGTCTGTACACTGACTCCAGACCATCACTTCCTCGTTTTAACGTGGTCCGTATACCGCCATTATGATTAGTGCTAACACAAAGAAAAATGTAGGGAACGTCACCAGTATGATGGCATTAATCTTCTCATGTGTTGATAAAGGTCCGATTTCTGGATATTGGTTCTTCAATGAAGTATATGGATCAGACCCAATCGGTCTTGTATCAATTGTTTGGGCCTCAACCTCTTTATCTTTTGGGCTCATCACCGTAAATACGGGTTCTTCTTTGGTCGCCTGTAAACAAGATAAAACACAATATCAATATGAGAACTATCAGTTCAAAATCATTCTACGTAGAATAAAAACAAACGCCAATCCATGTCTTAGCCACAATCCTAAAGCGAAGTAAAACCTTGAAGCTGTTACATTCGGTGAACTTCCACCAGGGAAGTGAGACCGAGACTGGGTGCTTCGGAAGGGTAAGAATATACAAGTACAAAATAACTTCACTAATTAATACGTTGATTGCAAGATCCTCTTTCAGAATGAAATGTGTTATTTCCCGTAATTGCATTAGTTACATATCTTTCTATAGCTCTCATGTCAGTCATAACAATATCACGGACTATATTGCATCTGGGGTTTCAACAGTGGAATGCCTGTCTGGCGCGTTGAAATTCAGCCACCCACCATTTTACTGTAGCATACTTTATCAGTATGGATATTCCTATGTGATAAACCTTTCTTACGGAAATATTGTATCACTTTCTTTCACTGATTTTGTCTATTTTGCAAATGTAACTTGCCTTGTTTACTTTAGAGCACTTCATGTACCTCGTTATAAACTGACTAAATGTCACCAGTCTTCGGGTACAAGGGTTTAATTAATCAAGAAATAGTAGGAGTGAAAAAGAACATAGATGCTAATATCCTTCAATATAAGACTCACAACATACCAACCAGTCCTCGTATGAATAACGTATAATAAACAAAACATCCACTTACCATCCTGAGACTTATATCAAACAGGTTAATGTCCGTCCTCACTATTTATATTAAATCCGCCATCTTATGTGTTATTTACCTCAAAATTTACGACCCAATTTTTACAACAGGATCTACCTGTACGTAAAGGAAGTGAAGCACATCGTGAAAGCTTTTACAACATTAAAGGTGGGCAACAGGTATAACATGCAATGAACCATAACATTCAAATAAGGAAACAAACTCAATCATATCAGCGAACAACCGTGAAAATAAGCTTTAGTATAATTAGAAGAATTCAGTTGAACTGTCATATACCTTTTTTTTTAAAAAAGTTTAATCATACAAAGCAATAAAAATAGTATATGACAGAACCATGTAAAAGCATAATCAGACGAAACGCAGTGCACATTGTTAAACACACACACACACACACACACACACACACACACACACACGCACACACACACATAAAATGTTTTATATATGTTGAAAACTGTTACAGCAATTTTGTTTTCACCTCTTGTGAAGGCTGTAAAGATAAAACCATAAAATAATTACCTATAGTGTTATTGTTGTTCTCCTTATTTAGTCTGCTTACAAACATCCTTTCAATATTCAGAAAGAAAATATTGATTAAAAATTTATTCTTTGAAAAGTATCGACTAAACCGGATTTGTTTTTTGTTCAAAACTTACAAATTTATATGCAATAATGCAACACTTTTCTGTAAATATAAAAAATATATTTCATTTTTTTAAAATGACAAATAAATAAACCAGTTATTGCTATTCGGGTTTAAAATATGTTCAATATTTTTATGTGGCAAAATTGTGTATGTTCCATATGAGTAAAAAAGAGATGCAATAATTACATTATGAGTAATGCTGAAAAACATGAGCCAATGACACCGTCGTTACATACATTACTCAGAATACAATTACCGTTAATGCATCTTTATGTTTTCACACATATTTTAAAAACATACACTTTAATGCATATTCTCGAACATAAACTTTTACTTCTAAAATATAAATAGAAATATGTTGCATTTATATTGATGCACTTTAAACATATTTTTTTGCAAATAACATTTGTATGTTTTGAACCACTTTTAATCGCTATTTTTGGAACATATATTTGTTTTGGAATCATTATTTTCTTTTTCAATATTGAAACATTTCATGTGTCATACACGTCAGCCTTAATGTATAGGAATATTCAAGCATTAGCTACCATCATGACAACTTCGAATAACGCTGCCCAGAAGTCCAAGTCATGTTATCATAGACCCACGTCTGTGGCATGCGTCTTCTTATCCACATAATGTCATTCTATGTTTGGAAGAGTTGTCTTTCTTAGGTCTATAGTTTTTTTACGGGTGTACTAACAGTTATTTAGGAAACAAGGGGTGTGAACTGTATGGAATAGTTGGGACCATAAAGGGTTAGGGTTAGAGAAGTACTTAAGTCGTGCTACTGGATATCGTAATGAAATAATGTCCGGTAACTACCCAAATGCGAAGGACTTTTACTTTGTGACATGACGTTACGGCTCTTGCATTTTGTTGAATTTGGGGTTTGAAGAACGTCATTCAACCATCATTCAACAAAATTTTAATCCATGAATTCCAGACGAGACCGTAACTATTCAAGAACAGTACAAACACTGGTTTTACAGCCCCAAGTGAAATGTACAATCTTTTTAAGTAAAGAATAAGCCAAAACGCTGATTAACTGGCTACTATAAGCATTTTTAAATCTTATTCCAGAAACTAAAATTTTGTAAATACATGCATTGTAATGTATTATACTTGGCAATTGTTTATACATTCAGGTAAAAGATCATTAGATACGGTAACCTATACACGTACTATAAATAGACAATACAAGAATAGAGAGTTGTCTCTCTTATCACGGTTAATATCGTATAAGTTAGCTACTGGTCTCACACACATTTTCTCTGAAATTGACGAGCCTTTGGTATCTAAAAATAATTTTCCAAAAGATTTAATTTTATTTAGTTAACGTTTTCCAGACTATTCAATCGTGTGCTTTGAGTTTATATCCAAAAAAACTTAAAAAATATAATTGTAATCCTTGCCTTCGTTTTATTTTCGCGTAAATTTGCGAAAGTAAGAATTTAGGACACGAAAATAAAACTTTGATGAATATGTTGTGTCGAAACAATTCATTTGAAATTTCACTTACCATCATCCGACAATACGGAATTAAAAATACGCAAATATATTGCAATGACAATTCTCACACATTTTTCCTATTTATGGTATTGACTCTTTTTGGCTTGTTGCTTACTTTACTTTATTCCAATATTTATACCTCTCAGCATTTTATTAATTACTAACAACAGCCGGCTCTAATGGAACCAGAAATGGTTCATTTTTGAGTTCTTATATTTAATTGATTCAAATACATTTAATCTATGGTTAATCGAAGTCTTATGTCGTTGAAAGACACCAAACAAAGCGGTAAACAAACTGACGAAATAAGAAAACAAAAAATAAACAAATACCAGTGATTATTAAAAGTCTCGACTTTGTACTGACACTGGATCTAGAAACAAGGCACAAAATAAACACATATTGATGCCAAAGACAATTTCTTACACAAGCACCTGTCTCCTGTAGGAATCGAACTTGGACGATGAAATACACCGACGGACCCCAGAAATAAACAAAGTACTACCACCAGATTTTTCAACATGTACACACAGACGTATTATTGTTTAGTCAGACATGGCTATTATCATGATTAAATTTTAATTTGTCATGTGTATACAAGTTATATAACTAAGGACGAAGGTAGACATTAAATAAACATAATACTGTGATATAAAAGTCAGACAACGAGTTTAAAAAATGAAATAAAAAGTGTATGAATTCGCACTTTTAAACAAGAGACTAAACCATAGAAAAGAATGAAATTATAAGAGATTTTAACAGTTTTGATCCAAGTCACTATGATAAAGCGTTGAAGCAGAAGATCGGATTGGATTAAAGATAAATTCAGCCCCTGGTACCGTGTGTACCGTTTACCTATTTTGATACTATTTAAGTTAATACAAATCCGGTGTCGGACATGTTTATTTAACTTATGTCACTTGCTGGTATTGATTTGGTAATAAAACCGACCCAGACAACTTTAATGGTACCGTAAGGTACTAGAGGGTTGTCCTCTATTTATTTAACATAATTACAACCATTCTTTACTAGTTAATTTCAAATTCAATGTTTTCTGGAATAATAATTCTAAATTGTCTACCAATCTAAACGAAGATTAAAACAATATTTAAATTATATGTGTAATTTAATAACACTTAACTCAAATATAATATTAACAAGAGAAGTAGAAATTCACGGGTTTAACTTAATTTTCCGGTTTCAAAGTTATTGCTTTTCTTTGGGATTGCGGTTTGAACATGGATCTGACTGTATGTGTTTGCTATTTTTATGTTTAAATAACGTTACGTGTTAAAGGAAGAATAAAGGATCGAAGTATAAATGGTGTAGCTACAACCTTGCTATCTAAAGGTGTTACATTATTAAAGATCATCAATAACTGTGTCAAACACCTTTTTGTTTGTTATTCTACACCACTTCTACGTCAAGCGTTAATTAATACCTTGCTTCATTATAAACTTTGTTTGCACACGTGGCGGGTGTAGCTAGCTAGACATAAGGAGGTATTTACCCTTCTAGTGCACCCGGTCTTACTTCCCTGGAGGAGGTTCATATGTTTAACTTAACTTGTCAGCTTTAAAATTTTTACTTTGCCTTAGGATTATGATTTGGACATGAACTGGTGCGTTTGTTTTTGAATGTATACCAGAAACTCATCATAGGCATTTTTAATCATTTCCCATGGTAAAAAATCAACATTTTATTTGGATTGTGACCAGTATGTTTATATTTTACCAGATGTACCCGGAGATGATAATCCACTCTGTGAAACATCATGTTGTTTCTTATTCTGCACCACTTTTATGGTCGCTGTCGATATAACATTCGGTTATTGTTCTAGTCGTAGAATTAGTAAGACAAAAATTTGCAGTCTTTATATTCTTTGACTTACCCTATTCGAAGTTAACAATGACATCAAGTTTTTGATTTAGACTACATCGCATTATAATCAACATCTTTTTACGGGCTCCTACAGAAAAAAATCATTGCTGCCAAACAAATTGACAGGATCTTGCAGTAGCGAGTACACCACCGGATATAATCTTATTATCCAGTATCCACCCAAAATTAAAGGTATAAAGATATGGTTACATGTTGGAGTTTTTGTGGCATCTTGCTTATTTTTATGTTTTTGGATTTAAAGTGTGCTGGATGCTATAAGCCGACATACAAACAAATTCATTGTTCATTGCCTGTTTACAATCGAAACGTTTGTACATATTATACCAGTTTTAATTTTACAGCACTAGACAGCCTTTTCGGAACACAATTCCTCATCAGTAGTCAATTGTGAAACCATTTTTACCAAGATGTTTAATAAATATCCAAAGAACAAAACTATATTTTACTAAATTACTTTGCATAAGGTATAAGTTTTGTTATCGGAGATAATAGACGGTAAGTCGTACGGACAAAAGGATCCAAAACACGTTTGTTGATGTCAAAACGCTCCCTTCCCTAAAATATTACCGGCTTGAATACTATTGCTATACTTAGCTATAATTACGAGTGATGTATATATGAAATCCCGTGATGATATGTCCAGTATTCATGTAGATATTTAAGGTAGTCATATACACTAATTATATTTTGATGAAAAATGAAGCCTAAAAAGTCTGAAATAAATTTTACATATAGGAAATTCAAATAATTTGAGATTTTTGAAGTAGCACTGGTCGTAATATTAAGTGAAACAGAGATATGGTTTAGTTATTTTATCCTAAAATAATCAAAATCACACTTATTTCTCGGGAAATAGGTAAATACTTTTAACCATATGTAATGTATGAAATAACATTAAGGTGCTGATTGTATCAAGTTATTTTTACTGTCCATTAGATCATCTATTTTGCTTTTTCCGTGATGGTTTCACATCTGACGTGAGTCATAAAGGGAATCATTCGGTTTACTGATTGAAGTTTGTACCAATATCTATCAATCGCTGATCGATTGATCTTCCTGTTTTAACTGGTGCTAAAATCACGCTTTTATGCATCAGAAGTTTCCACAAACATGTTTGGAATTTAAGGTATACGTTTTAGCTAATACAAAATACTTACCAAATGTGTGATTTCAGATCGGTTAGGTATGGATTGTTTTAGTTAAATAAAAGATTTTAAAAATGTTAATTTGACAAGTTCTAGGAGTTTCCCTATATCACGGACTAAAGTTAATGAAGGGATTCGTTTCCTAAATGTGATAAAGTGGCCCGAGATATCAATCCAAATGAACGAAAATAAAATTCATAACTTTAATATAAGTGACTTATCATGAATGAAGTAGGATTGTTATGACCAAACAATTTAAGTGCTTGAAAAACACAGAAGGGTACAGTCCGACGACTGTTCTAAGTTGTCAATATATTTATCACAAAAAACAAATATACTAATCCATATCCATATCAGAATCACAATGCAAAGTAAAAGTTTTAAACTGGCAAATAAAGTTAAATGTGTAAATGTTTACTTGGGAAGTGAGGCCGGGTGCTCTAGGAGGATAATCCTCTGTCTTGCTAGCTACACCTACCACGCGTGCTATCAAAATTGAGAATGAAAGTAACATGGGACTTTGGGACGTCAAATATATCCAGGGTTATTTTGGATACAGAGACATCGATCATACTTTCTTATTTCATTGTTTGCTGTTTCGTGGTCTTGGTAACATTTTGCTATTTGCCAAATACATATTTAGTTGTAAATTACTGGTAAACTAGTAAATATAATCTTCGATATATATTTGGAAATTTCTATTAGATTATAATTTTGTGCGTATTGATTAGAATAAAACCAATTTACCATCCGAGTGCTCGGAGGCTACGTATCAATCAATATGATACAATGTATGTGGGTACATGTGCACTGGAAAAATGGTTTTCCTGACACAATCTATTAAAAAAAACATGTGTTCCAAAATATATTTAACATTTTTGACACAGCATTGCCACTGGATATAAACTAGTTTCACAACAATTTTTTAAATTGAAATAAACAATTAGTGTTTTATTATATATCTAAGCTAGAACAATGGAATTTATTATTAATTATTATATTGTTAATATTTGTTTTACATAAAAAAGAAAACAAACATCTTTTAAAAACTCTATTAGCTATTATATTAAAAGTTATTTTATTATAATGCCACACATTTATGAATAAATACATAAATTAAATGCTTCAGAATAAAGGCTATAATAGCCATTCAAAATTTACTTATGAGACACTGCTGGTATTGCCAAAAAATATGTATTAGCTACACTTGCTGATGATACCTTTCTTGATATTAAAATTTCTGGATATTGTGTCTGGTGGATTGTCTGCCCGATGTTTAGTGTTGTAGGACTTACCGTGTAAACACTGGTGTTTACATAAAAGACACCCCTCCCATATATATTTTATTGTCGATGATATTTCATAGTTTGAAGTTTTGTTATTCTGTGTTAGAGCCAGTTATAATCTGTGACATTTCATACTTTTAAGTTTTGCCGTTCTGCTTAAGAGCCGATGATATTTGATAGATTTACCACTAGATAAACAGAAAGTGCTTACCCTTAAGGCTCCGACCGGAGCCCCGATCTCACTTTTCTGGTCAAACTTCACGTGTTGAACCTAATTTTTCAGTCTGGATTTTAATTTGGACACGGAGTAGTTTGTTTGTTTTTACTTTGTTATGTTCTATTTTGGTTGCTTTGACTTTTGTTAATTGTATTTTTACGACTATAAATTCTGTTTCATTAGAATATTACACGAAGTAATGTACCTATTAATTTCTCAGTGTACACGGATGGTGGTGACAACTTAATAGACTAAATAGCATTTGACACACGTCGGCATACTTCCACTAAAAGTGTTTTTCTTGTAAAATAATATTGAGCGTTACATCATTGGAAGCAATGCATACATCATCTCTGTATTAATATCGGATTGTTTTGATTGGAATTAAGTTTAATTGTTATTTGTTAATTAGTATTCAGTATAAGAATGGTAAATGACCACATACTCAGCTCATCTATGTAACGGTGTAACATGTGACCAGTAACAGCTGTGTCTTAGTATTAGTACATAAATCATGTAATACCCATAATGGTGTTATCACATTAAATGTAAACATAATTATAATTAACATTTATCTGTTTAAATGCTCAATTTTTTACATCAATCAAGGAAAGGAAACAACAAAAATGTACGACAGAAACAAGCAAATAAATAGAATACAAATCAAAAACAATCATACTTATCCATGTCTCAATCAAAATCAAGAAGCAAAGCATGTAAATAAAGAAGTCGAACACATATCGACATATCGAGACAATTTCTTGTAAAACGCTCGATCAGTTTGAAAGTTATTTTTGGAACTTGTCCATATGCTTCAAGTGAATTTATTTTGTAAATAGCAATCAATATGCTTTTATACAATAAATCGATCGGAATAGATAACGAGACACAAGGTATTGAGTGTTACCGAAATAATGGTATACTGTGTGCCTTTTTATGATTATCATCACAATATTGTTGATAAGTATGATGCCTCTGTATCCAAAATTATCCTGAATATATTTCACGTCACATAGTTCCATATTTTGATTACACGTGTGGCGAGTGTAGCTAGATGAACAGGAGGTGCTTTCCTTTCCAGAGCACCCGACCTCACTTCCCTGGTGGAGGTTCACGTGTTAACTTAAGTTTTTAGTTTCAAAAGTTTTACTTTGCTTCTGTTTTGTGATTCGGACATGACTTAGTATGTTTGTACTTGATTACACTTCCGGTCTCGCTTTTCTGAAGCAAATTCCAATTAATCAAAAACAAACATACTAATCCATGTCCGAATCACAATCCAAAGCAAAGTAAAAACTTTGGAACTGACAAGTAAGGTTAGACACGTGAACTTCCACCAGGGAAGTGAGACCGGGTGCTCCGGAAGGGTAAGCACATCCTGTTTAGCTAGCTACACCCGCCACGTGTGTAATCAAAATTGTGTGAAAGGAACATGGAACTATGAGACGTCAAATATATCCAGGGCAATCCTGGACACAGAGACATCAAACTTATCAAAAATACTGTGATGACGGCCATAAAACGTTTTGAGGACCTTGATAAGCCTAGGCTTGCAATATCCCCGAGTCAACGATTTATTTGCAAGCAGCCTACTTCATTGCACAAAAACCCCGTAGTAGGAACAAGCTCTACCATAGCGTATAATTGGGAAATAAATACACCATAAGCAGGAGAAGCAGGTATATTGCTGCATAAAAAAGGAAAGTTGACAATAGAAGAATTGAAGTCATCACGTTTGTCATAAAGTTTCAAATGTAGCCTTTAGTGTGCGTCATAATTCAGGTATAAGTCTAAATATGAAGCAGAACTTGATGAATCAGTTTGTCTTTTATTTCAAGCTCACTAGGATACATGGCATTTACATAGTCTCCAAATTTAGGATTGTTAAGAGACATAACGTCATCTATATATCTGTATGTTAAGTTGAATGATTTGGATGCTACACCCGCCACATTTGTGATCAAAATTGTGTGAAAGGAGCATAGAACTATGAGACGTCAAAAATATCCAGGGCAATCCTGGACACAGAGACATTAAACTTATCAACACTACTGTGATGACGGCCATGAAACTTTTTGAGGGCCTTGATAAGCCTAGGCTTGCAATATTCCTGAAATTTAAATAATCAATAGATAACTTTTGAGGCAAAAGAAAAAAACCAATTTGTTACATATAACAAGCAATTATATCCTACAAAGCACTTCTAGGTACTGAAGATATTGTTGGTGTCAGAATGGTTTTATAGTGTCTATATTAACGCCATGACTAACTCTATTATTTAAAGAGTCCTGCGAAAGAGACCTTAAAAATTGATTCCCCGTGTCACGACAGACGTGGCACGTTAAAGAACCTTTTTTTGTACATTTCCTTGAGCGTACTGGAAAGGTCAATCATTCTGCCTCTTCATTTATAGCTACTAAAATCTGACCTAGACGTAAAACACAATTAATTCAATCAACCAATCCATTATTTCTACTTCCAGACAATAATATTTTAATGTGGTGTATAAAATATATACACCATGTACCACTTTAATATACAGGTACGTAATTTATATAAAGAAACATTATGGTTTTACCCATTGTTAAAGTAGTCACTACTGAATTCATGTAGAAGATCAGTTTTATTAAGTAACTTTGTTTTTCATTTAAGAAATGACATTCTGCTTATAGTATTTCAAGAGGTAATGCAAGATAGTATGGCGCGTGCCAACATTCGATGAAGGGCAAAGCCCTTCATTTTGAATTTGGCAGGCGCTACACTATCTTGCATTACCTCTTGAAATACCATGAACAGAAATGTCATTTCTAATATTTACAATTTTTTCTTATAAATGTATTGTACCCATATTTGTTTCAACTCTTTGCACTATTTCTTCCTTACCTGCTCATGTGCGATAGGGGTTTTTTGCCATGCGAGATTGCGTGAGCTTTAGTGACGTCGTAATCAAAAGACAATCACATAACGTCACTCTGTGGGGAACATGACGTCATCTTGCGGGGAAATTCATACGCATCAAGGGTCATGACCCCTATTGTCTTTCAACGAGAATTGCAATACAATTGCTTCTGCGTGTTTCATCGAAGAGAGATAAAGTCATATTGTACTAGGGTTTGATGTGTTAAATGTTATGTTTGTAAAAAGAATTACAAAACTATATCATAAAATACTAGAAATATCCATAAAATTACGGTTCATAGCGAGGAATTATTAAAAGTAAACGTTTTATTATCCAACATAGAACATAAAAAACTTACAGCTTCAAATATCTCTAACCACTCCAGGGTACAAAACAGTGATAGTTTTGCTGTATAAAAGTTCATACTTGGTGTTAAGCAAGGATTCTGGCTGGCATAAAATGTTTGCTCGTAGTTAAATAGAACACCTCATTCCTAAACGTCTGCTTTTATTGTTTATAACGATGTGTACTTGGAAGTTATTAAGAATACCTGTAGGCACATTGCTTCAGATTTCAGGCTATATAGCGAAATAGCGGAATATTAATGTCATATAAATGCAATATTATCAGACTTCTGTTTTTCGTCTTTGATAAAAGCAATAATAAACAAATCGCTGTATTTTGTTTCAAGATATAATATCATGTTTAATGAAATACTTTATTACATTCCAGCTTACCGCAGTTGAAAATTTAAACATCCAAGAATCACATTCTCAGAAACAATAGACCTTCAAATTTCCGTTTCAACGATAACGATAATCATAGCTAATATATAACAAAATAAAAACTCAATACTAATCTAATAACGACATTGTGTTAATATATTGTAAATGAAACTAATAAATAAATGGCTGAGATTTTTTAGATGTTCATGTAGAATATCACCTGCAATCACCTCACGATATATACCTGTCAGTGTTGCTAAAGTCAAATAATAAAAACAAAACGTTATAAATCTAAAAGCTATCGTATTTACTATTTTATGTAGAATTAACTTAAATATAGATTATGTACTTAGAATACGTAGTTAAGATATTAGCTGCAGTAAAATATATGTATACAGATAAAATACCTAGTTCAGTAATTTTGGTAGATGTTGTCGAAAGGAAGGTAAAACATTTGTTAATCAAAAAAAGAAATATACCAATTCATGTCAAAACCACAACCCCAAAGCAAAGTAAAACTTTGATGCTGTTGACAAATTAGGTTAAATACGTGAACTTCCACAAGGTAAGTGAGACCGGGTGCTCCGGATTGGTAAGCACCTCCTGTTTAGCTAACTACACACAACACATGTGTAATAAAAAATAAAACAAAACCATGTACAGGATGCTTCAGAAAGCACTCTGTATTTTGTATCTTTATATCATATACCATTTTTTAAATTTGATCATAAAATACATTCAAAAATGGTATATGACATTTATATGAATCTTCCCGATATCTCTCCTGGTGGCAAATTAAAATTAGATTAACGTAAGTAAAAGGACTTACTTCATTAATCAAAAACAAACATACTTATCCATTTTCCGAATCACAATCCAGAAGCAAAGTAAAAACTTTGGAACTGACAAGTTAGGTTAGACACGTGAACTTCCACCAGGGAAGTGAGGCCGGGTGCTCCGGAAGGGTAAGCACCTCCTGTTTAGCTAGCTACACCCGTCACGTGTGTAATCAAAATTGTGTGAAAGGAACATGGAACTATGAGACGTCAAATATATCCAAGGCAATCCTGGACACAGAGACATCAAACTTATCAACAATACTGTGATGACGGCCATAAAACTTTTTGAGGGCCTTGATAAGCCTAGGCTTGCAATATCCCTGAGTCAACAATTTATTTGCAAGCAGCCTACTTCGTTGTACAAAGTCCCCGTAGCGGGAACAAGCTCTACCATAGCGTATTAATTGGGAAACAAATACACCATAAGCAGGAGAAGCAGGTATATTGCTGCATAAAAAAGGAAAGTTGACAATAGAAAAATTGAAGTCATCACGTTTGTCATAAAGTTTCAAATGTAGCCTTTCTTGTGCGTCATAATTCAGGTATAAGTCTAAATATGAAGCAGAACTTGAGGAATCAGTCGTGTCTTTTATTTCAAGCTCACTAGGATAGATGACATTTACATAGTCTCCAAATTTAGGATTGTTAAGAGACAGAACGTCATCTATGTATCTGTATGTTGAGTTGAATGATTTGGCGACAGTTTTCTCTCCAGATTAAAGTATACTGAGCATCATATGTCTGTAACTTATTGATTAAGCAAAGGTAGAATATGTGTGTTGATAAGTTTGATATATCTATGTCCGGGATTGCCCTGGATACATTTGACGTCCGCGAGTTCCACGTTTTTCAATCAATTTTGATTACACACGTGGCGGGTGTAGCTTGCTAAAAAGAAGGTGCTTACCCTTCCAGGACAGCCGACCTCACTTCTCTGGTTGAAGTTCACCTGTTTTACCTAACTTGTCAGTTTCAAAATTTTTACTTTGCTTCTGGATTGTGATTCAGACATAGATCAGTATGTTTGTTTTTGATTATTTATCTTTTTTCTTGTTTTGAATTCTGTATCTCAATATGTTGTGGTATGATCTTGGCTGTGCTAGTTATTCTCAATTACATCTTACACAGTTACAAATTTATATTTTGAGCTCCGTGATGAGACGAGTAATCAAAATACAACAACAAACTCTATACAATAAAAACAAAACATATGGCAGCAGACAACACAAGTTTATAAGTGTAGAGTCAAACGAAATGGGAACATCATGAGGGTTATAAAATTTTTAATTCTATATAGTCCTTAGCGTGCTACGCCTCCGATGATACGATAAATAGATTATTTTTCTCTTCCAGACTCGGTGACTTTCATTACTAAATGTCGAGTGCATGGCGAAAGAACAGTCACTACCCATTTTCTAGTCTTGGTCAGACACCGACTGGGGTTTGAGCCCTCACGTACAGAGCGAGTACTCTACTAACTGAACTAGTGGTTTACTATGGATTAAAGAAGCATGTAAAGAAACATTGAGATATTGGGTATCTGTTATATTATCAGCGGCCCTAAAGTATAAAGGTTTTAATTGCTATCTCCCTCATAACTTGTATTGCTTCAAATTAGAATTTAAGAGTGGACCAGGTATTCGTTTCCTCAAGTCCACTAAGATTGTAATTCATTACAAGGCGTTACCCATGTAACCTCTACCAAATATTATGAGGAGATTTGTGTAAGTAAATTATCTAAATATCTGAATCCGACAAAACTTAAGTTTTAGTAATCACGTAGGATTAAGTCTTGTTTCAAAATGTAATAAAATAGGAATTAAGTACATTAACCTGATGAAAATGGAATCATCAGCATCATTTAACATTAGTAATTGTAACTTTATGCTAAAGTAATAAAATAAACATATGAAATTATTAATTGTAGTTTATGTATACCCAGAGGCAATAAAATATTTATAGCTTAAAGCTTATGAATTACATGTTGAAGGTTTTACGGCAATCTATTAACAATAGTTTTAAATTGTCAGTTACCTTGCTTCATTGAATATATTGTAAGAGCCAAAATGATAACTTTGGATTTAATGTGTGTCATTCTAACCATAGTCATGTCGCAGTTATATTATACTTACAGGCAACTTTTGAATTTAGGAAAATGAAAACGTAGCAGCTAAGCACCACACACTTGACAAAAATAAAAGCAAGAACGATTTGGACTTGTAATTGATGCCGGGCATTACCAATGGTGTGACTAATCTAACTGTTGGTGGTTGAAATTATTTAAGTGGTGTGACCTTAGGCAGATGCCAGACAAAACTTATACCGAGCAATCTGACCTTTGATAAGCATCAGACAAATATGATTCTCTATGATATGACCTTTAAATCTTGCCAAAAAAGGTTCCCAGTGATGTGACACTTATCGTGTGACGAACAAAAATGGTCCCCAGTTTGTTTCGTGGTGGTGGTATAATCAACTACAAACACGCTGATACATGTTCAAATTACAATCCAAAAAAGCGAAGTAAAATCTTGGCAAAAATAGCAAATTAAGTAAAACACGCGAACTTCCACCAGGAAAGTGAGGCTTTGTACTCCGGAAGGGTTAGATTATTCTGCCTATCTAGCTACCATCAACATTTAAAATAAAAATTGAAAATGAAGTAAAAAAAAAATAAATAAAACTAAATATACTAATAAGGAAACTTGGAACTATGAGACGAAAGATACCCTCAAGACATATCTTACTTATCAATAATCATATTGTTGATTATTTCTGAGGGTCTTGATTAGCCTGGGTTTGTAGTTTATCTGAGTCAACAATTACTCATAAACAGATTCCTTTGTTGTAAAAAGTTTCTTAGTTTGAACAATCTTTGTCATTCCAGAAATACACCGTAAACACGAGAAGCAGGTATACTGCAGGATGGAAAAGGAAAGTTGACAATAGAAATATTCAAGTCATTACGTTTGCCATACAACTTCAAACATAGACTTTTATGGATGTGAAAATAAGTCCGAATATAAACCAGAACTTGAAGAAAAAGTAGTTATCTACTTTGTTTTTCTAAATAAATGATTCCCACTTTTGTGTTATGACTTTTGACTGTTTACGGGCAAAAATAATTCGCAGTTTTTGGCGTTTTGAGGATGGAAAACAAAAAATTATTAACTTATAAGTGATTTGAAAGACTGTGAGCAGAAATGATTCACAATTTGTGAGCTTTAAAGAGAGACGAAAAGAAATGATTGCAAGAAATTTCACCCTGTACGGGTACCTGGCATTTACGATTCCTTGTGTTGTGTTGTGGTAAGAAGAGAATTGACACATCCAATGCAAACCAAAATAAAATAGTAAATAAAAAAGTGATCTGAAATATCAAATTTACAGAACATTTACTTAGAAATGATGTATTTGCAGTTGCATTTCATTGGTATTTTACGGAATCGAGTATTTGAAGTACATGGTTTTTACCTGTATTTATTTTGTTTTGCATTGTGTATGTTATACTTCCTCACTACAACGCTTTATTTCTCAGAACTAATTATCGTTGAAACAGAATAATTTAATAATGAACCAATCATAATTATAATGACAATAAAACAAGCAGTATGATAACACATATATATTATATCGGCCATTACCTGATTTATATAGTAAGGCACAGGTGCGATGTTAAAATGGCCATATGTTATCTGCGTAATATATAAACGTACATTTATTGTCAAAACTATTTACAGGTTAAAATTTCTCCTGTAACATTTAAAATTAGTCAACCACAATAAACTGCTAATAAATAGAATGATAAATTCATATAAATGAACAATGCAACATTTTGGATTTATTTATCAACAATACGTCATCGTCTTCATTTTAAGAGAAAAACACGTTTTTGGAAGCGCGCCCGCGTGTGTCATCCTCCATTAAGGTGTCAACTTGATTCAAATATTTTGACTCATAAGTTAATTTATCAAAACTAAATTGTTTATAAAAACAGAATGAGAATTTCTCGCCGGAATGTGAAATAAAATGAATAAGCAAAGAGTAATCAGGGAACGCTATATTACATGTACAGAAAATCAAACCAGAACATATAGGTACATGTTCCAAATCTTTGCAAACTATGTTAAACACAAAAACTTCCAACATGGAAGTGAGGTCGGGTGCTCTGAAAGAGCAAATACCTCTTCTCTAGGCAGATACACCCGCCATTTGAAGTCAAAATTGAGAATGTTATGAACTTGGAATTACGAGACGCAAAATATATCCACGGTAATTTTGGATACAGAGACATCATAGTTATAAACAATGTTGTGATGATAGCAATGAAACTTTTGAGTGCCTTAATAAGCATGGGCTTGCAATACCACAGAATCAAAGAAATAATTTTTACGGAGAAATGTAATATGTATATTCCTATTACGGTCGAGTTCTGGATACCAAAACTGTTACCATTAAATATATTCATTATATAAATCGATGGTGGTCCTAATTTAGGCCAGAATACAGATTACCTTGTAATATTGTCAAGTGTTGTTTATGAAATAATACAACTCAAAAGTATCTGATGATACATTCATACCGGCAAAGAGTCTATGGAGAATTCTCTATAAACCCTTATTGGAATTGGTTGTAAATCTGAAATGCCAAGGGTTACTGCGAATCAAAACTAAAATATAAATATTCTTATTAATAACGCTCGGTGTTCCTTTCATTGCCAATTTGTATTACATATGTGGCGAGTGTAGCTAGGTAAACATGAAGTGGCGAGTGTAGCTAGGTAAACACGATTTTTTGTCACCATGCACAACAAATATGTTGTCTATCAATAATTTGAGTCGCCCGGCAAAATAACCAATCCCCGGTCAGCACTTGATATTTGTATCTGGAACAAAACATTTCGATAACTTGCTTAAATTCTAAATATTAATAAACTTAATTTAATAAACGCATCCCTGAAAACAATATCAAAACCGACAACAGTAGTTTCTTTTCCTGTTCTGGACTTAAAATTACAAATATTATTACTGAACATTTTGTTAAAGGGATTTTAATTGTAACAATTCCTGAGTCCCATGTCACTTACTATGATATATATATTTCTGAAATTGAAATAATTAAATATTGGTGATTTTCACTCCAAATCAAAAAAAAATAAATATTAATAAATGTCCAAATAGCAATCCCAAAGCAAAGTTAAAACTTCCACCAGAGAAGCGAGAACGGGTGATCCGGAAGGAAAAGCACCTTTTGTTCAGCAAGCTATTCCCGCCACGAGTGTAATATATGAATCATTGGTTTAAGTTATTATCTGAAGAACATTATCACAAACAAAATTTTTAAAAAATTATTAAAAAGTAAAAAAAAATGTTAAAATTCGGTACTGGTTCCTGTTATCAAAATCTTTCAATAATGACAACTTAGCTTTTATTCTTTCCTCTGGGAAACTTATCAAAATTTTTGAAAGAAAATTATTATTATACATATCCGATTAAATGTTGAAAGAACATTCACTGCAGTCTCTTGCCGAGTACATTGTCTGATAATGCCGGTGGGACTCAATGATGGACCCAACCTAAAGTTTGGCCGAGCTTCTACAAACCAAGGTTCCTCAACTAGCTAGGTTTTTTGAAGCAAAGTACTTCCATACGGTATACTATAACTTAAACTTTTCTAAACAAATAAAATTAACAAAAATAAAATTAAAATATTATTTGTTGATGGACAACATATATATGCAAGGTTGTTGGCTCATTGTTTGGTCAAATAAGGCTTATTTTAATTTTTATGGAGCACACCGTGGTGGTTGTGATATAAGTGGAATGGAACAGTCCACTAGCACTATATCAACGCCATTGGAATTTTTTTTCAGTGCCTATCCAAAGTAGGACATTGTATAACCAGTGTCCCAGACAATCATTTGCCTTTTTGCCTTGTTTTAAAGTTTTATTATGAACTTGAATTATTTCATGTTCTTGTGTGCGTTCGTTGTTGCCAAGCTAAGTTCACGTTCTATTTGCAAATGCTTTTTTTTCAATTATAACAATAATTATATTATTAATTTGTTTTGTCGGATTTACTCATTTTTCTGTTTTAATTGCGTGATATTTTTTGTTTATTGGGCAATTTTTCAACATCTTGAATCAATTTTGGTTTTACAATTTGGTCTAAACAATACTGATGAGAAATTGTATAACGAAACTACTTTCTAGTGCTGTGAAATTAAAACTGGTATAATATGTAATTTATTTGACTAATGTTAGTAATTGTTTTTTATAAATTGTTTTTTTCTTCTTCAATTGCAGATCAATTATAAATAAAACTACCAGTTGTATGACAACCAGAATTCGCTGTAATTTTTAAATTAATTTGTAGACCCCCTCTTTCAATTTTCTTGCCGTTTTTTAATTTCACAATTTTAAATTATTTGATTTGTTTGTATTTTTTTATTGGTCACGTAATAAGAAGGATATTTGAAAGCCCTTAAATCGTACCTTAACTACATCACTGGATATCATATTGTAATCATATTATGAAAATAAAAAATATTAAAATAATTTCAATTAGTTTCATTTAAATACATTTACATGAACGGTTTCCATAACAACGATTTCTGCCTAAGGTCCAGTTATTCATATTTATTATCAGTTTCACAGTAATTGTTTTTGTTCAATGATTTGAGTATAATTTTCTAAGAATGTCCTAGATTAATTGTATAGATATATTTATTACCATTTACTTAATGAGGTAAAACAGACACAGGCTAAGACGTGAAATGCGAGAAACTATCTTAATTTGTTTTCAAACATCCTACATGAATTCATTCATATGTATAAACTGATGGTCCTATCTTAATAGGTGATAATTTACTTCTGAAATGAAACACTTTGTCTTGTTTATTCTGCCCAGAGCTCTGGTTTTACCGTGTACTCAATCTACTAATAAAATACACCATTATAACGTTTGATCTCAAAACTAACACATGCCAAACACTCAGCGTATGGTAGGAAGCAAAAATTAACCAAAGAATTAAAACTATTATTTTTGTTTAAATTTCTGAAAATACGTTATATTATCTTATGATAACAAGAAAATATAGCACTTGTGAATTAAGAAAATAAAATAATCACGGCGGCATTTCGACCATTATATACTCCTCGTGATGGTTCATGATGTGTATGATGTGTTTATATTGTATTATACTGTATTGTAAATTATCTGTGTTCATTAAGTACATGATATATATGCAATAGTAGTCATACAGGTGCAGATAATCCAGTCATACGTCAAAGTTTTATTGTTTTTAATATAACATGTTTTCGATCCATTTTATATATTACAATATCAAACTCCGTTTGTCGCGGAGATGTTGTTTGGAATTTGCTATAATGAGTTTGCGATAACTCTAGATTCCTGAAGATGTCCCCTGGTTAAGTTTCTTACAATAGGAAGTATATGAAAATTTATTTTAAGAATGTATTTCGGTTAGGGTTAATTAAGTCTTCCTGATGGAACTTCAGGAGATTAGATTATTTGCTAGTTTTTTACTTTGCTTTTGTGGCTGTTTTTTATGATGTTTGTGTTTCATTTGATATATAATTATTATTACTTACAATTTGTAAAAATTGAGAATATATATATCAATATGTAAATGTACTAATAATAACTCCATAATTATTACATATAGGCATTTTATACATGATTCAATACAATTTTTTTTAGTTTTTATTTAGTTTTTTTGCAAAGGGGTGCATGATTATATTTAGTTTACTTTTCTCAATAAACAAGGCTATGGTTTATTCTTCAAAGTATTACCTAAGGTTGATTTGGTGAAATACATGTTGGTCCTTCTATGTTTCTTATTTCAACATCTAAACGATACCTTGATTTCTACCATTTTGGTCCAAGCACTACTGTCGTTTGCAATTAAAATTAGTTTTGAAATAAGTACATCATTAAACAATTGAAATATAACAGGAGATAGGAGAGGAAGGTTTCTATGTAGCTACCTTCGTTATATCAAAAACAAATATAATAATCCATGTCCGAATCACAATCCAGAAGCAAAGTAAAAACTTTGGAACTGACAAGTTATGTTAGACACGTGAACTTCCACCAGGGAAGTGAGGTAGGGTGCTCCGGAAGGGTAAGCACCTCCTGTTTAGCTAGCTACACCTGCCACGTGTGTAATCAAAATTATGTGAAAGGAACATGGAACTATGAGACGGCAAATATATCCAGGGCAATCCTGGACACAGAGACATCAAACTTATCAGCAATACTGTGATGGCGGCCATAAAACGTTTTGAAGGCCTCGATAAGCCTAGGTTTGCAATATACCTAGATCAACAATTTATTTGCAAGCAGCCAGCTTTGTTGTACAAAGTCCTCGTACTGAGAACAAGCTCTACCATAGCGTGTTAATTGAGAAACAAATACGCCATAAGCAGGAGAAGCAGGTATATTGCGGAATAGATAAGGAAAGTATTTTATACTTATTGAGTTTTAGAGTTGTTTTTTTTTACTGAACCAATACAAAATATATTAAATGGCGTAATACCGCACCTTGAAGCGTTTATTGTGTTTGTACAGAACAACTTAAATGCATCTTTAGGTATCCTTCTTCATTTATACTTTTCTGGGTTTGCCAGGGCTAGGCATAAACGTTTTCTATTAACATCTCGTCAAATTATCTGGGTTTATTTCATTCCATCGTTATGATAAAAGCATCTATTAGAGTGTTTTATTCGCCCATCTTCATGCTAGATGTCTGGATTTGGTAGTAATTTGAGTTTAGTTAATTTTTAAATGAAATTCATCTTCAATTCATAATTACATTCAGAATAACATAATTTTGCCTCCTTTTCCGACATCATTTCTTGTGTTCTTTTTAGGCGTAAAACATAACATTGACTTTTATGGTTATTGTTTGTCTGTTTTAAGCTTTCAAATATTTTGTTCACACTCACGGGGTCATTTTTGTGAACTAAACAATAAAAACCTTGGATTATATAGGATCATACCAAAAACGAAACGGTTTGATGAAATACTTGAACATTTTACACTCGGTTAAGTTATTTTTAACAAACTTAAATTGTGGTTGTTTGTAAACTATTCAGAATCTTTCAATGTTTTACACTGTAATAAAAGCAACATATTTTTAAAACTGTGAAGAATGACATAACTTCTTACATTATCAATATAAAAATATGACGGAAGTAACATGTACAACAATAAATAACTTAATGAACTAACAATAAATAAATGTTTAATTTCTTTTCAAGATTATAACAATATTATGTTTATAATTATATATAAAATCATTATTTTAAAGATTCTGGTAATTGCAATCAAAAACAAACATACTAATCATTAATCAAATGATTTTTTTAATTATTCACGTTTATTTCATTAATATACTAATTTAACAAAGTTTTTAAATAGTGCTTCCTTGAACTGAGCCAATACAAAATATATAAATGACGTCAGTATCAATAACTACCGCATCTTGGAGCGTTTCTTTCCTTTTTGCGTTTGTGTTCAAAAAGCCTAAATGTATCTTTAGTCGTTCATCTTAATTTAAACTCTGCTAAACTAACCAGAGCTTTTTTACTCAAAATCTTATTTATTTCGGTCTTTTTTAGACCAAAAAGGTAAAATGTCCATTCAAGTGTTCTTGCATGTCTACATGTCTGAATTTGGTAATAACGTGCATGGATTTTATTTAGTTTTTTTTAATAAAATCTTCAATTTATAATGATTAGATTATTATAATTATAAGCATCTTCAGACGTTTTCGTTTCCAGTCCGACATAATTGTTCGTGTTTATTGAAACAAGAAGGACATTTGATAACATGATCCAACAAAGAGGAAACGATTTAATGAAATACTTGAATATTTAACATTCGGTGAAATTTGGCTTTTTCGAAACCATGTCAAATTTAATGTCTTCGGGTTGTTTGTATACTATGTGAAATCATTCAATATTTAGGACACTATAATAAAGACAAACATATTTTTCTAAAACTGTAAAGAATGGCTTTTTAGTTCTTACATCTTTAAACAGTATATCCGATATAAGAATTATAACGGAAATCAGTTACAACAATACATACCTTAATGAATAAAAATAGATTGAACGTTCAAATTCTTCTCAATATAATAACAATATTATATTAATAAGTGATATCCAATCATTATTTTAAAGATTGTGTTAATTACAAATGATAAAATTTTAATTTTTCACGTTTATGTCATTGATATACTAATTTTTCAATTTTACATATGAACGTTTCTTGGTTGACTTAGAGTTATAACTACTGTTACATCAAATCATTCCTAAAAAAACTCAAATTGAAATTGTATTCATTATCCTAACGTAAGAAACATTGTCGAATCCTCATCATTCCTGGCTTATATATAACGATATCAAATGTATATAGAGAAAAAAGAAGAACTCAAGTCATGCCGTCATTTTCTACAATATCCAATGCTTTATTACATTAATTTTCAATATCTTTCTCTAAACGTCCTCCTCGTCTATTCTCAGTCATTAGAAATTTAGCCTAAAGGAGCGATAAAACAAAGGAGATGAGGATCAGCCTCGTCTTGAAATTCAATTATTTCAAACGATGTCATGATATTAATACGGTACTAGAACCGTAGTCGAGTTCAGTCAAATTTACAGATTGCTTGAAATTAGACGAAACACGTGCTTAGCAATGATATACTTCATGATACGCACATGTTAGTCTCAGGGGTCGTCATTTTTCTCGTGCAAAAATTGAAACTTTGTATTTTTAAATGTGGCACGTCTGAAATAGTCATAATACAAGTTGAATTTAATACTATATACAATATACTCACACGATGTCATCTCATGGAATTTCATCAAGTACGCTATAATTTGACACCAGACTTATAAATTCGAATTTTAAAAAATATGAACATATATTAATTAATATAAATTTCTGTGACCCAGTCAGTCAATCTACCGTGTTTAATTTTCATTTATTTTTTTAAAATAAAGTTTTTCAATCGAGTAGAAAAATGAAATAAAGAGAGTTTTTGTTTTCTGAAGCAGCACGTGACAAGTTTTGAATTGATAGTATCATAGAGTGTAAAGTAGGTAGTACAAAAAAATTTAATCCCGCCGAATATAGTTTTTTTCTTAATTACTGCGATTTCCATTTTGTAAAATACTGGATCATTTTATGCTTGAATAAACTTGAAAAACAATTTTACGCATTGCTAGTCAAGGTTTTGCGCATAAATGCAGATGGGACTGAGACCAATAATATAATGGCAATCAGTGCTACATATCCGTGAATCTTACACATGCTTGTAAACCGCATGCTACTCACTTAAAGATTGAGAGAATATCTCGAGTCTGTAAAACACACTACAACACCTAGAGGCCATTTTAATCTCAACGCCCAATTTTCCATCCTTAAAACCATTGGAAGAGAAATTTTAATTTAGTTTAGCACTTTTTTATTTACAAAAGACTAATTTCCGTTTTCTGATTGGTGTTCGAATTAAATTAAAAGATGTAAGTTCTGCGATTTGTCCTGGCTTTTAGGAATTAATATCAGCTTAAGGCAAATACTGCTAGCTTACAAAGAGAATTTGCAAACATCGCTTTGGAGCTTTTATAGCAATCAAGTGTGGTTAAGTAGTGAAGTTTTCTATAATGAAACTATCTATTTTGTGATTTATCAGATTTAAATGATTCATAGATAGAGTCTGTATGTTAGCAACTTGTCCTTTGATGTGACGTTGTTGGCTTGGTGTATCAGCCCAAGGGATGATTGCCTACACCAAATAACAAGGGTGTTCTCCACAGAAACATGATGCCAAAAGGGGGAAAAGGTTTAAAATATAATAAATCATACCGGTTAATATTCACCAAAACTTTGATCCTGGTCGCTGTATGCAATCGTTTTAGATAATTAGAATATAATATTGATTTTTTGTGTCATTTTGTAAGATTAAGTGACTTGTACAGGTATGACTATACTGTAGGCTATATTTTCACCTATAAGTTAATTGGTTACGTTGTGTTTAATCGGCCATTATACAATGCTTTATAGTTAATTCTCGATTTAATTTTGATAATTACATATCAATTATATCAGCAAAGATTACAAAAGATTTCCCTCCTCCTCATATTAAATCTTTATACATGGACCTCACCACTTGACGGCATCGATATACCTTCACGTTTTGTGGGGTACTTGAAGGCGTTTGTGCGTTTCTGTTTTAAATAAAAAAATTAAAAAACTGGATATTCATTGCTTTTTAATTGGATTGTATCAAGACTCTGTCCAAACGCGAGAATAGGGTTTCAAGCCAGAACAGCTTAAGCTTTCATCTCAGAACACGAAGGATTAATAGATGACATATTGCAGAGTTTCAAGAAAGGTCAACATATGTTTTTCTCTTTCTTTATTATACGTTTTGTGTTGGTTGTTTGTTGTTGGTTGTTTTGCCGTTTGTCACATACTTGGTTTGTAGTTATATTCCATATGTTTATTGTTTATAATTCTATTTTTGGAAGTTAACTTTTAAAATGCACTTCCAGCGTATTCTACGGTTTCAGTGGAGATATTAGTTAAGTCATTTATGGCTGTTATCACAATATTATCGATAAAATATATCTCTAATGAGTAAAAATTACCCTCGATATAATGTGACGTCACATAGTTTGTTGTTCCTTTTATTCTCCTTGTTCATTACACACGTTGTGGGTGTAGCTAGCTCAGTAGGAAATGTTTACCCTTCATGAGCACCCGGCCTCACTTCCCTGGTGGAAGCTTGCATGCTTTATTTAATGTACCAGTTTAAAGTTGTTAATTTTGCTTTGGGATTGTAATTTGGACATGAATTGGTATGTTCGTTTTTTATGAATGATTAGAAACGAGTAACGCGATAGCTTTACAGAAAGTGCGTACAAGTAGAAGCGTAGCAATATTTTCTAAAAGACGTTAAACAGTTAACTTAACCTTCATTTAATATGTGCCCATCAATTAAAACTGAAAACATCCAGTCGGAGACATCCAATGTAACCGACAAAGACAAATAACAAAAACATCCAGTCGGAGACATCCAATGTAACCGTCAAAGACAAATAACAAAAACATCCCGTCGGTCGGAGACATCCAATGTAACCGTCAAGGACAAATAACAAAAACATCCCGTCGGAGACATCCAATGTAACCGACAAGGACAAATAACAAAAACATCCAGTCGGAGACATCCAATGTAACCGACAAGGACAAATAACAAAAACATCCAGTCGGAGACATCCAATGTAACCGTCAAAGACAAATAACAAAAACATTCCGTCGGAGACATCCAATGTAACCGACAAGGACAAATAACAAAAACATCCAGTCGGAGACATCCAATGTAACCGACAAGGACAAATAACAAAAACATCCAGTCGGAGACATCCAATGTAACCGTCAAAGACAAATAACAAAAACATCCCGTCGGTCGGAGACATCCAATGTAACCGTCAAGGACAAATAACAAAAACATCCAGTCGGTCGGAGACATCCAATGTAACCGTCAAAGACAAATAACAAAAACATTCCGTCGGAGACATCCAATGTAACCGACAAGGACAAATAACAAAAACATCCAGTCGGAGACATCCAATGTAACCGACAAGGACAAATAACAAAAACATCCCGTCGGAGACATCCAATGTAACCGACAAGGACAAATAACAAAAACATCCCGTCGGAGACATCCAATGTAACCGACAAGGACAAATAACAAAAATATCCCGTCGGAGACATCCAATGTAACCGTCAAGGACAAATAACAAAAACATCCCGTCGGAGACATCCAATGTAACCGTCAAAGACAAATAACAAAAACATCCCGTCGGAGACATCCAATGTAACCGTCAAGGATAAATAACAAAAACGTTCAGTGCGACCAAAACAGTTTATTAAAATAACAGACAAGAAAAAACAACAAGTTAAACGCCTGATTTTGGACGAGCACTGGATTTTGACGAAATGGTGTACGGTTGTGTAGTTAAAATATGTGTTGGAGAGCTCCAACATTTTCATACCTAAACAACCAAAAATGGGGAAACGGCTTTCTTGTGGTAAATTATCAGCGATGTGTTACCAGTTATATCACAATTCATTGAATTGATACACCTGATGCAAAGTTTTAATGTCCACTCAGTGTGACAATAATCTGTATGTAAATAGATTATACCATCTTGTCAGATACAGGTATTTATAGGATACAGTTATCCCTTCTAACATCACAGATGACCACTTGATACAGAAAAGCTGTGTTATAAATACACAGTTTGTACAAGGGATACCAGGATATGGCATTACAAAACCAACAACGCCTTTTCAATATTGTTTTATATATTTTACTATTTTTAACTATTTTACTATTTTATTGTATTTAATATGGCCATTGGATATTTAGATAAGGGATTTGATTTAAGCCTCTGCCATTGACAATCAATAAGATTTCATTACAGTACAATTTATACACTTCAATTATTTGTTATAGGATGTTTAAGTAACCATTACTATTTAAATTTTCATGGTTAGTCTTGCAGATATTTGAATTATTGTTAAATAAATAACATCCGGTAAATGATTTAAATTCGGCATAGAAAGTTGTTGGTTCTGTGAAAACAACATTTAATGTGTTTGTTTAGTCCTACTAGTTACTCCAGGTCTTACGAACAAGGCTCTGAACTGCTGCCACAATAACGACTGCACTTATATATATGTATAGAGCTTACCACTGCTCAAACTTAAGTGTCGAATCGACAGTTCATATTGACCCCTCGTTAGCTATAACTCGGCGGCAGTTCGGACTCTTGCAATCTATATCTCGAGCAGGTGGTAGCCGAGCTCCCATTCCATTTCTCTAGCTCATTATTTAACTTTGACATGTCGTTATTAGGGCATAAAACAATAGATTTCATTCCGAGTTTCTGTTTAGCAAGTTTTAGTATATATACGGAGAGTTTTTGGCACGTGGCTATAGTGAATATAACTTTGTTTGCTCGAATGACCCGTATAGAGCCACATTGTTACATTAAAATAATGAAAAAGATAAACATATTGAGTGATACCACAATAAATAAACATTATCATCAGTTGTAGTCGAGGCACAGGAGAGCTTGGTATGTCCAAAGGCAGCAATATAGACTATTTTGAAGAATTGTTTTGAAATCATTGCATCTATCCTTAACCAAAAACAAGAAAAAGCAGGCATTGCATACATATATAAGTTGATACTAGATGCTCTTTGTCATATACTTTTTTAATTTTGACATTCAATATATGACATTCTTGTTAAATATATTTTACACGAGTATTTAATTTAATTTGTTTTATTACACTTGTTTTAGATATGTTGGAGAGCCATGGCATTAAATCAACACCCTCCTGTAATTATTAAGTAATTAAAATAAATCATCACAGACAGCCTTAGCAGAATTCTCTTACTTATCTTCTCGTGTCAAACAATTATTTCTAAAAATTATATATTTATCATATATCCATTTAATCTTACTATAGCAATACACTATTTTTTCCAGCTATGTGATATGGAAGTCTGTATCACACGCGTGTGTGATACAACATTCCGTATCACCATAGTAGCCGGAACTCCTTTTAGGGGAACTCCCTTTTCCGACAACAATAATATAACGTCATTATGTGATACGTAATGACAAAAATAATATGACGTCAATATGTGATACATACGTCATGTTAAGTTGGGAGAATTTACTCGAGTTGGGAGAATCGTTGGCGATGTTAAATATTTTTGTAAAATCAATGTTTGTTTTTTAATTTTTCCCAGTGTTTACGATGGTATTAGTAAAATGTTAACCAATAATGCGTAAACAAAGAGTTATCTGTTGTTTTTAATTACTTCTTTAGCAGTTTTTCCAGTCAGGTATCCGATTTTTCGAATCAGATCAAAAATCAATATGAAATACTGAGTTGATTGTGAATTCTTTGACAGATTAAGCCAAAGAAAGCTTTTCATTTAGTTTGGCAGGGTATGTGATAAATACAAAACCACACATAAGTGGTTTTCTGACGTAGCTTGATCGCACTCGTTTACAGAAAACCACATATGTGTGGTTTTGCGTATATATATAAATTATATTTTGTTAGAAAACAGTAGAAATTATGTACATTATGTATATGGAATATTGCCCTATCCGACAGCCAATCTGAAGGTGTGATCGAATGGCCATAATAATATATTCTAAATTTTCAAAATCTTCATTTTTACATTTCGTTACTCATTTGTATAATTAGTTTTTTTCACAAACGGTACAAATTATGCACATTACAGATATGGAATATTGACACAGCAGATGATCCATCTGAAGTTATGATCGAATGGACATAATAATATATTCCATTTTTTTCAAAATCTTGATTTTTTGACAAAATCATATTTTGACATTTTGTTACTCATTTGTATAAATTTTAATTTTAACAGTACAAATTATGTACATTTTGTATATGTAATATTGCCACAGCCTCCAGATTTACAGATGATCAATCTGAAGTTATGATCGAGAGGACTTAATTATCGATTCCATTTTTTTCAAAATCTGTTGACTTTAAACCTTAAATCATTTAAACTATCATCCACACCTGGCATAATTTTTGTAATTTTGATACCTGACCAAGTTAACACCTGCTTTAAAATTTGTAAATTTAATACAACATATGTACTAATAACAATTAATAGCGACAAACGCAAAAACAACCAACAACAACAACACAACAAATCATATTTATATAAAAATAGATAAAACAGATCTGATGAAAAAATCTCTACAAGCATGTAACAAATAGATCAGAACAAAGCGGCGTCTTAAAACTTAGTTCATTGCCTTCAGAATTACAAAATACTGCATTCAAAAACTACGATTTATTGCAAAACAAATAAAAAACAAACATACTAATTCATGTCTGAATCACAATCCAGAAGCAAAGTAAAAACTTTGGAACTGACAAGTTAGGTAAGACACTTGAACTTCCACCAGGGAAGTAAGGCCGGGTGCTCTGGAAGGGTAAGCACCTTCTGTTTAGGTGCATTGGTCAAGACGCAATGTCACAATATCAGATCTTGGCAATGTTAGGCACGGATGTATTTGTCTCTCAAACAACTGCTCTAGTTCATTCAGACACTGTCAAAAATATCAGACATATAAGATTTACATTTAGCTTTCGTTCGTTTAGAAGTAAAGTATAAAGTGTGTTTGCGCGCATGTACTGTAGTAATTGTTCCAGATTAAGTGATAAATTATAATAAGTAATGATATTATTTTATAATTTGTATATATCTCTTTAGTTATTTTTCGTGCTAAAATTTAAAATTGTATAACTAGCATCTAGTCAGAGAAATGATTACATAAGCTGATCCTTGTCATAAAGCATAGGTATATGAGTACAAGGCGAATTCTGACAACTTGTTATAAAAATTTAATATGGACTCCAAGATATTTCCTACAATCTGACGCAAACTTATGTAAAACTTTCACCATTCAAATTATGTATTTTTATTAATTTACAACATAGATTTTAATTTTCATCTTAAAATATTTCCAAGATTGAGAATCCCATATCTTCATTAATATTTTTATGGTCCATATTATTGTCATAATTGGCTACTTTTGAAGTATTATAAAAGCTCATAAAAACTAAAAAATAGCACATGCCATAATTTATAATCTGACATGTAAGACGATAAAGGCGTCGATCGATGTTTTTAGAAATGCATTTTTAATCAAGGAAGTTGTTTGCCAAACATTTAACTAATAAACCAAGAGTAATATAAAATATGAATTTTGTTGTATTTTTTTTAATTTTCAAATCATATGCAATATAGATGATGTATCGTCGTTCGGTAAAATAAGGTTTATCTTTTACTTTTATGGACAATAGGTTGTAAAATCGGGATAGTACTGTGTCCAACCATTGGACATTTATTCTGGACAGTGGCCATCCATCCAAAATTTCTAATATGTGTTTGTCTTTTCTAGACTTTTGTCGTTCAACTGTTTCGTTATTTACACGTTGCTGTTTCGTTGTTGCTTTGGCTGTTGGAAAGTTTATTTATTTTATTTCCTTCTCCTATTTTAAGGGGGCTAGTTTGGTTAAGGTATATACTTTGCATAGAATGTTTTTAATTGTATTGCACAAATATATAATATATAATTGTCTAATTTTTATTTTTTTCTTTCTTAGTATTGATTAAATTTTAGGTTGCGATCACATGATAGATTTAATTCTGGAAATAACAAATACATGTACCTGTCCGTAAGTACATAAAATTGTCAAAATAAGTTTTTAATCCATTGCAAATCAATTCAAATCTCAAATTTTAATTTTATCTTTGGTTTCCAAAATCAAACTAGTGAACAAAGTTAACTGACTTCCTTGTTTGTACATTTGGATTTATTATTGGCATACAGTTTTGAAATTAATCGCTTCAAATTGTATGCATTTATCTGAAACAGAAATATTGCCTTCTACACAAGATACAAAATTCACTAACCAAGAAGTTATGGTAACGGGGCCTTGAATAATCGGACACTGTTTAAGTTTTATATTCAGTTGTCTTGATAATTGTGTTTAATTATGTTTTGTATTCTGCCGATATCTAATATTGTAAATAATCTATAGACTATAAGCTTTATTTGTTATATAATGGTTAACTTCAACCAGGAAAATGAGATCTGTTGCTCCGGAAGGGTAAGCACCTCCTATTTAACTAGCTGCACCCGCCATGTGTGAAATTAAAATTTAGAAGGAAAGCAACATGGCAATATGTGCCCGTCAAATATATCCGGGATAATCTTAGACACATATCAACAATAGTGTGATAACGACTATAAAACTTAGAAAAAATAAAGGCAGTAACATTCCATGCACATCTTTGTGTTGGAGTTGATAAAGTGCACCAAATATTTTTTCATATAATTCAGCCATATTTATTGTCTTGTTGTGATATTGCGTGACATTTTTGTAATAATTGTAAATATAATATAAACTGGTATTGTCTGTCTTTGTGTTGCCGTTCTTGATGAAAAATTGTGATATTAAGGCGGAGAGACAAGACAACATCAACAAATAAAGGACTTTATTATTTGTTTAAATATCCAAGGCGTTGGTCTGACATTAGTCTATGTATACCTGTTATACCAGTCAAACATGTCAGGTTTTACTGCCCTTCATCAGCTGATGATGTCATCTATTACGGACCTAAAAATGATGCTTTATTGTAAAGTTATGTAATTTTTTGTATGTTTTTATGCCATTAAAATGAAAACTTGTAAAACATTATGCATTTTTTATTTTCATTAAAAAATTACCTTAACTAAAATTAGACTAATTAGAAGTCTGCTGACTAATCCACTGAGAAATTAAGACCCCAGAGGTCTCGAGCAAACCTTCTTATAATTTAACTAAACGTTCCTAGCATAACCACTAGATGTCCCTAGCCACTCATTTTATATTTCAAGCATTGGTCTCCCAATATGTACAAGTTTACTTAACTGTTTCTAATGTCACTGTGAGGGTGTTGCCTGTGATTGAACGGTTTTATAATGAATTATGATTATAATATAATGTATAATTTTTAAAAATATATCTGTTACAAAAAACGCCAAAATCAAAAATATTTTTCAAAAAAATGTAATCAAGAACAACTGTTGTATATAGGACTAGAGGGATAATATTGACATGTACACATTATCGGGAGTGTGTCGAACTTCTAAATAATATTTCTGAAGCATTAGTCGTGTAGTAAAAAGATGGATAGAAGATCGATGACAGAGCAGCATCTGTAACAAGAAATATCGAAATACGCCTTAAGTTAATCAAAGAAATGCTCATTTTTGGTTAATAATGAAGAAGAAAAAACAAAAAAATCTCAACGATGTCCATAAATGATTAATTAAACTGGTTGACATGTTCTCAATATTTTATCATTTGTACGTTTTACCAGGTGACTGTACACATGATGTATATCTGTTTTATGTGTTCTGTAAACTGTTCCCTATAAAACTGTTATCGTAGTTATTTGCCCCAGGTAGGACTCCGGTGAATTATCTCTTCACTGATTTAAACTTACAGATAATGATTGTTTTGCTGATTCTGAAGCCAAATATTTGATAGCCTTTAGCGAGATCATAGGTGTGCTCGGCAATGATGAGTTTATAGCCCAGGGACAAGAGCAACAAGGTCTGTCCCGCAACATTCTGTTACACCGCCAGTACCTCGTGATGTATATCAAACTTATATATACAAATATAGTATGTCCATCAGAGAGAGAGAGAGTCAGAGAGAGAGAGAGAGAGAGAGAGAGAGAGAGAATATTTTAAAATGACATTGCTTAGAAATATTGCAAACCTGAACAAAACATAATACCTCGAGTCTGATTTTTATAATGTTGCCAGAATATTTTCCTCCAACAAGATTATTTGCTATTCATTTCAGCTAAAAAATTTCGAGAGCCAAAATTAGCTCTGTGTCTTAAAATTCAAGAGAGAAAAATTAACCAAGAAACCAATTATTTTGCTTAAGATCCAGAAACTAAAAAATATAAGAAGCTTCATTAAATGTTGAATAAATCATCTCTATAGAGCTTGTAATTACAGACGTTCTAAAATTCTAAAAAAAATCCTCTCGTCCACAGCCGCATATATTTCAGTTATTTTAGATTTTTAAATTTTATATGTTACATCTGCAACTATTTTTCCTAAATAACACTGACTTGTGTCATAAAATTTAATAAAAATTTTTACGCCATATGTTTTAAATATTTTGGAAAAATATAATAAAAACCCAAGATTTCTTGGAGCAAAAACAAAAGTGATTAAAATTAGCACATTGCTTCATGACGGCGCTTATCTCTGTACTTGAGCATTGTCAAAGCATAAACAGATTTATAACTAGTAAACATACATAGAAATTATTCAAACAATAAAAATGGTATATATTTCTTGGTAAATGAAATGCCCTCGTACTGTTTCGATTGTTTCTCTATGCATTATACGTAATTTATATCTTTCATTCATTCATACTTTATTCCTCTTAAAGAGATTTTTTACATATAGAATTTCATATAATAACTACATGTGCTTAGTTATGTAAAATATATTTGTGGCAAAAAATCAATTTTGTATGCTTATCGCAATAAATTAAAAATATTGAATTGATTTCGAAGTCAAATGTTTGAGTTGCATTTTAAGAAGGGTAACATTATATTATTCTTGATATATATGTGATGCCCTTATGCTGGCTTGATTGTTTCTTTGGTTACCAGTATTATATTATATATAATTTGTGTTTTACTGTTGCCATCAGTTATGTAAAATATAATTGTTATTAAAAAATCGTATGGTTACTGCAATAAAAATATTGAATTGATTTAGAAATCAAATGTCTGGAGTTCCATTTTAACAAGGTTTTTTATATTTCAGTTCATTTAAATGTAATCAAAATACTGGATATTTTAAGACATTAAAATAAATAAGTTTGTTTTCAGTTTGTATTCGTTAACTTACGTGATACATTTCTCTCAGTCTTGTGGTTTTACACTACTTTTATTCAAGTTTGTGATGCGAAGATGTAAATATTTTTATTCTTATCAAATTGACTACAAAAATTAGTTTCATATCTTGCCAGCATTTTTAATAATTTTATTGGTGAGGATTTCATGTAGTTGTTGTTGTAATGTGCTGCTGCTGTTGCTACTGTTATTTTTCTTGTTATTGTTTGCTGTAATTGTTTTTGCGACGGGATTGTTGTGTGAATCATTGCAATTGATACTCTAAAATATTTGAACTATCCTTGCTGATACTTTTACGTAAACAAAAAATATTTATCAGTCAGAAACTTTATTTTCTGAATATTTAAAAAAAAACCAAACTTATTTCCATATTTATTTTATTTTCATAAAAGAAGAAATAAAAAAACGACAAATATTTCTGATATATACCATACAAAGATTGAGGCGATCTTTTACGGAATACTTAACCAAATATCAAAGGAATAGATAATAACAATAAAATATCGGTACTTACACAAAATCCGGGTTTGTTTTAAAACAAAGTAAAATTATCTAAATGAGAAATCAGTGCCTTTAGCTGTAGATTTATCATGAGTCTCTGTGTAACATCAACTCGTGGTGTCAGTACCGATCAGGAGTGACGGGACAGATTCAATGTTGTAACAAGTCTGTGGCACTGATTACAAAACAGTCGTAGACAAAATAATACCAAAATATGTATACTAATTTTCGTTTTGATATACAATGTATAAATATATATATTCATCGGTTAATGAATATAATCATCGAACTTGATCAGAAATTACAGTAAAAAACAAACTGTGCATGGAACCCAGATTTCGCTAACTACATCAAGTTTTACGAGCTATGAAGTAGAAAACAATAGATTATAATTTAAAAAACAGATGTAATATTTAAGTGTAAAATTCATAATTACTGTCCCAGAAATTTAACCAAAAACAAAATCTGTATCGAGTACATAAATTGAAAGAAAAAATTATAAAACATGAGTATATCGAGGAATAAATACATAAGTAAATAATAAACAGTTATTTCAGACATTTTATTAAAAACGTCAAAATCAAACCACCAAAAAACCGTCTTAATTCTCAGAAGGAATTTCAGAATGTTAACCTTCCCGTCATTTGTAGCTAGTAGTCTAAACTGTTATTCAAATTTCACATATTAATTTTTTATAATATTAAATGAAAACAAGATATAATAAACTAACAATGTGAAGTCAAACTAAACAAGATATTTCTTTATTTATTTATTGTGTGAAAATATTTTTGTTTTAATACAAACTTGTAAAAGTACATAGGAAACTTGTTCTTCATTTTGCCATTATCGTTTATAAATTTCTTCTAGGCAATTTTCATCATAAAATTAATTATTTTACACAGAAAATTCCTTGTAAGTTAGTGCAACATTATGAACAAGAAATAAAGTTTTTTTCCCCGCATTTTACAATATTTCTCATAAAACATGCAGTTTAATGTTAAGATGTTGTCTTTTGGCCTATGTTTCATTTTTGCTTTAGAAAACAATGATTGGTCATAAAACTATTCAATTTTAACAGCTTTTATTTGGCATTAAAATAAATGAAATTACATGTTGTTTGATTGGGACATTCTCATAAAGGTAAGACATTATTATGTGAATTAGAACATTATATTAGGTAGCGTCTCTTGTGGTATTCTGTAGTTGCACGGTTTTACAGACAACCTTCTGTTACAGCGAGTTTTATAACCATTTTATGTCACAAAAACTCTTGTTTCTTCTGATTATTATAGTGTTAATCATGAGATACGCGACATTATTATTACACCCTGTAAAGAGGACATTATTAAGATGACGCTTTTTGTGTGAAGATGATAATTAAAAGTAATATGATACACGGGACCGCTTCATTTGTGCTGCTTCAGTTTTGCTTTTTTAAAATTTGAAAGAAAAATTGATTTTATCCTGTATAGCCTTATGTCGTATTTTATGTTTGTGAAATAAACTAGTATTTTTTGGCTTTGGAGCCCTAATTTGACGGACTTCAGTCGCCGTCAAAAGACAAAAACACTCTCCACCCTGGGGCTAAGTTAACTATCAGATCTATTTAGCAGGAGGGGTGCACTTCGTTCATTTTACAGTATGGTATTTATATAGAAGATGATGCAGATGAATTTTTCCTTTAATTAAGCGAAGTGGATACAAAACTTACTCCCTTCAGGACATTGTGGTTCAAAGATTGTTATAGCAAATAGTTCCTCTGAACAGGAGGGACTTCCGAGAATATGGAACAAGCGACCTCTAAACATCATCTTGGCAATTTTTCCAATTAAAGCGGTTTTTCTTTGCCTTTAATTAAGGCTTGGAATAGTATCAGTTCTCTACTATCGAGAAATTCCGACAATTAAGGACATGGAGATGAAGAATAATTATTATATACCTCTGGGGTAAAAATGTGACAAAATAGTACACAGAAATCTATAGATGAATATGAATTCAGAAAAAACGATCTTAGATGTTTTAAGGAGACGTGTGACATTTGTATAGAATGTAATGTGATAGGCTTATATTATATCACGTGACTGACACAGCAACACTCCTAACTCCGTTAACATTTTAGTATGTCCAAACAAACAATAATTCACATTTTAGTGAGAAGATTCTGATATTTTAACTGACGGTTTTTTTTTTCAGAAAATGGCTAACTGCTAAGATCGTGGCAAATAACGAGTGTAAACAAAACAAAACAACATAAGAACGAACAAACATGTTAGGACAACTGTTATCTTAAATCACCGATCTTAGATGAGCATTGAAATTAATTCCAGTGGTGTGGTTATAGTGCTAACAACGGGTCTTAAACTACCCGAATTATGTTGCAACCAGTGGCACTCGAATATAACTATTTCACAAAAGCTAATTTTCCCGTTTTTTTTATTCTACTTTTATTTATATTAACTTATATTTTATTTGTGAGTGTGTGATATCATTTTTATCTAAATTTTCTAATTTTCTGAAGCCCGGAAATATTTAAACAATAACGATATGGTATTTAAAATATTTCAATGTTCAGAAAATTGAAAAAAAACCCCGACATTTTTTTAATATTTCGTTCAGAAAATAAAACTTAATGATATGACACGCGCACAAATAAAAGTGTTCGTGTTAAAGAAATATATCACTAAAGTTCCGTGGTGTACACGGTTCTAGGCATTCACATCAAGTATTGATCCAGTGTCATTTATACCAATGCAATACAGAACTTGAAACAGGCAACAAATAAAGCAATGGACAAAAATGAAATAATATTCGTGTTTTACCTAATAAGATGGGGATAAATATAATGAAGTTCTTGGTAGGTTTAACCATGTTCGAGAGGTTTCTGTATGTGTCCTGGATGTATTCTAAAGGGCTCTATATTAAACTTTTTGCTAATTTTTACATATTTTTAAGCATTATGTTGTAAAAAAATTCAAAATGATTGTTAATCTGTATTTTCGTTATTGATTTATTTTCCTACTTCTCTGGTGTAAATACCTAACCAAATTTGTCAGTTTGAAAGTTTGCTTTAGGATTGTGATTTGGGTTGTTATGCTTGATAACATATTTTTTCACACAATTTAAAGTTTAATGGAATTGTCATTTACAAAAAATATCGAACAGTAATAAAAATGTGATCGATATTAGAATAGCACAAGAAAACATCCTTAGTAATTAATTAAACCCATTTCACATTGCCATTTCCCCAGAAATGGATATTCCCTTCAGAACATTTACCAACGTCATTTAAATTTCCTTATTTGGTCTGGTAGCTACATACAAATAGAAAGACTTTAGGATATGTTAGACTGCTTTAGTTACGGTGTATATTTGGACAAAGATGTTTATTTGGCGTTGTTTTGTCAAATTTTCCAGGTATTCTTTCTAAGTTTATTGATGTAGATCAGTGTTAGATTACAACTGTTCTGTAGTTCTGAAGGAACATTTTGAGTGTTTTAAAAAGCGTGACAAGTAAAATTTCCTCATTGTAGTCGAAAGCACCCCCTGCATTGTCCTTATACAGAAGGTCATGTAAGGTCAGCTGAGGTCAATCATGACCTATACCAGGTAATATTGGGAACTTTTTATCACAGACAAACATAAATTAAACGTAGACAGAATTTACATAAACAGCCGTCAGTCTCAAACAAATATAAAACAAAAAAACAATATTATAATAAATATTTAATTAGTAATTTCATTATGAAAGCTAATTCGTTCGCCCGTCCCAAAAGGGATTTTTGGTAACATCTTGCTTCTTGTCAAAACATAAGTAAATTTCAGATTAATTAATTACAATGTATAATATGTATTTGATGTCCTGTTGTTTGTTCATGTTTTTAAAATATTGTCATCGAGAACATAATATTCAGCATTCCATATATCGGAAGAAGCTGGGTTACAATCGAGACATGCGCAATGTTCAGGGATGATGTACTTTGATCGAGGTGCATTTCCTGTTTGTACAAATTGTTTAGGTTATTTTTGGTAATTTAAAAAAGACAAAGAACACATAACAAATACTACAATAAAAGAGTTCTAAAATGTTTGGCGTATCAAAAACTGAACATTCGTCTCCGGTTTAATTTGACATGTTTATCTATTAGTCGATCCCTATAAAATCGTCAATGTTAGTGCATTGCATGGTCAAAAACTAGACGGACTGACGGACAAAAAGACATAATCTTGTAAGTTAAGCAGTATCAAATTTGACTTTATTAACAAATTCATTTTAGCTAATTTGTAATGTGTACATTCGTATTGCCTTCAGTTACGTATTTTAAATTTTTATTGTTTTTGCTATTTTTGAATCTTCTTGAAATAATAAAATTGAAAAAATACCTCATTACAACTCTTAAACGTTCTAAAGAAGCATATGACAATTCAATTTTCGTAAAAAGTACCACGAAAGAAAAGTGGTTTACAATAGTTAGTCGATGTATATAAATAAATACATAATCACTAATTCCTTAAGGAGGATTGTAAACGTTATACAAAACTGATATAATGTCAATTACTTTAACAGTTTGTTTATAACTAAAAGTCAAGTATATACCGAATGACTTAAATTTCAAGTGTTCCAAAACCTGTCGATTGTCACCTATATCTGCTGCACGTCTGCCAAAAACATAATCCTCCTACCCTGAGTTTTGTTTTATAATGTTGATCTGTAAAACTTGTCAGTCATGTCTACACCATATAAATAACCAAAATCAGGGGGTTTGTGGTTTTTATATAATCAGAGACCTTCTTAATTTTAATCTTTTGACAATTAAAATATGTATTTTAATGATTACACTATATCCTTGAAGTTTAGTTATTAAAAGTGAGAATTAAACTCTCAACAAGGACTTACAGAGTTTTATTTCAATTAAAATCCGACATGCTTAACTCTTAACAGGTCTAGTAGAGTGGACAAAGTCGTTACCGTCACCTTGTGATCTGCTAAAAACTTAAGATCATTAAAGATTTACTAAATATTTCACACCATGCGGCGGCAGACTTTATATTTTTCATTCTGGTTTGTTTTACAAAAGGGTTTACATGTCTTTGATCATTAAGTGTTGGTGCTACTCTGTCACCATCACTTAAATTTACCTTAACTAAGCTAGACCACATTATGTACAAAAAATAAGCCAGGTAGAAAGATTATTTTCATACAAACGACTCTGTCCACTCAAATTAAACAAATTGTCATCGGGTTTTGAATTATTTTTGCACGTGTAAAAAATTATTAACCCGTACTATAATTTTTTCCACTGTTGTGTATAATTCCTTATGCAAAAAAATGTAAATATTTCAAGCATGAATCCGTGTACAGGGTCAAAGGCATTACAGTAATTGTTATTGTATTTAAACCGAATATTTTAAAGGTAGCTGTATCAGAGGGTAGTGTCCAAACCCCAACCATTGTGGAACAAATGTTTAAAACGTTGAAAACAAATTTCCTGCTTTCATTAAGAAATAGAACTGATACGTTAAGCTTGTGGTGTTCTGCCTCAAGTATAACGTGTATATTTATCCTGTTTATTATTTCAAACAAATGATTGATAAAATATATGGATCTGAGCGTAACGCCCTTTGAAACACATTTAGAGCTGGGTCTGATTTCTGTCACATGTTCGGGTGTTGCAAAAAGCTTTATACAATATGCAAGAGGGTTCTGAGAAAAAAAGTTTGAAGGACCAGAATCAGATTGAAAGATAAAAACTGCGATATGATTGAATATGTTCATCTAGACAGCCACTTTGGAATTTCCAATACACTTAAAACTTTCAATTTGAGCTGTATTGTAACCAAAAACTACAACAAAAATGATTATATAGCTCTCCGAGAAGCTGCACTGCACTGTACTAGCACTGGTTCTATCAGAGCAAAGTGAAATCTACATCACTGTGGGCTTTATGTATGTTACGTGACATAGGACGGTCAGTTTACAACCATCTTTTGGCCACATGCATATATCCCCTGAACGCGTCCTGTTTCTTATAAATTAGTTCCCGTCTTGCCAACAATTTATTACGAAATTACGAATAATACGAAACAGAAAACGTCAAAGGCCGTTACACGTTTTAAATTTTATCCTTTTTTACTGCTATAACTGCTAAGAAAGAGTCTGAAATCTTTATTACACAGGAACGGTTTAAAATCACATTCAGTTATGCTTAGTATCCTTCAATAGTCTTTCGGATGAGACTCAAAACGGAGGTCCCATGTCTTAGTGCACGCTAAAGACACCTCTGTAGAGTTCGAAAAAGAATAGTCCACTTGTGGCCGCTACAGAGGACACTTTCAACTAGAAGCGATTGAAACAGACTGAGCAAGATAAGAAGATATCGATAGAGGATTCAGTCCAATAGTGCCTTCCTTCCGAAAATCCTTTTTGAGCCGTTCAACTTCATCTTATTCACTAGTGATTTTAATATATACTAGTTTAGAAGCAGATAAAATATTGAAATAAAAGGAAGCATAGACAAAAATAAGGCGAATTAATTTTGTAATAATAATTGATAATTAAAAATGAGGTTTCTGGAAAAAGTGTGATGGGCCAGAAAAACAGCGAAATATTATACCAATATTACACAGTTTACCTTCCCTCGTTTGATATGAGATGTTCATCTAGCCACTGTCACTATAAAAATTTTCGATACATCTTAATGTATTCCAGATTTATACCCATTGACTAGACGTCCTTAGTTATCAAATAAATTCAATTCATAAATGATCGAATTGGCACATAAGTAAACAAGACCAGATATGGTAAGTATTTTATTAATAAGTCTTAATATTTTGATATATAACCGCACTAGTAACACGAATCCGTGAAGGGTAATGCCCCTGTAGAACACATACATGGAATTTTTTGAAGATATTGCAATCAAGTTTTTTTCCTGTTCCAGACAAGAATTAATTTATAAATTTCAAGATAATAACGGTTATACTTCATCATATATGACTTGAGTTATAGCTGCTTAACGCCGCCGTAAATCTTCCTTAAAAGCATTTAGAAGGATATCGTTATTCATTTTCACTTTCCAATCAAAATTCATCTTGATAAGTCCGTCATTTTAGAATAAAAATTAACGACGAGAACTAAAATATCCGTTATTTTTCTTGCATAAATAAAGTTTTTTTTTTCAGTATATCTGATATCATTTACTTTATTCATATAAGATATAGGAGATAAGATTGAGGATTGGAAATATCGTGGTAACTTGATGGGGATTCTGATTTAATAATTGTGGCACACTTATGAAAGAGACTCAGATATGTTCTTACTTACAGGAGGTGCTTACTATTCCGGAGCACCCGGCCTTACTTCCGTGGTGGAAGTATACATGTCTAACCTAAGGTATCATACAACAGTTTCGTATTTTCGTCCACGGTCTAAACTTTAAAATTATCAAGAAAATCGCTGTGGCAACAAAAGGTTGCCCGTAACAACCGGAAAATGATGATAAAATCAGAAAAAAATGTTTTAGTAAGGAAGATATGGTGTTATCGTACTTGAATATATAAACTGCGTTAAATTGTGCCGTGTGTGTACGAATCTATGGCCAGCTCAACTTGACCCCCGGTTGGTCTCATTGCAGCGTTTTAATAGTGATATTTTTTGTACGTCTGACGTTACGTCATTTATCTCGAAAACGAGCTGTTAAAGGTTCGTATTTTTTCCCCATATTTTGTAGTATTTTAAACGAGCTTTCTGAAACACCCAAAAAATTGGACCTAATTTATATTTAGGGTTCCAAAAAATCTATTCAAACTTGAGGAATTTGGAAATTTTTTCAAACTTTTTTTATTTTTTGAATGTTTTTTTCCCGAAATGTAGGGGGCGCCACGAGTAATACACATTTGCAAAATAAATCTTAGAGATATAGCTGTAGATATGAAAAAGAAATGGGTAGTCTAACTTCAATAATGAATCTGTGATAAACTACGGAACTTGAGGTACAGGTTTTTCATGTGAAACCAAGATGGAAACTGTTGTATGAGTCCTTAAACACTGCAGTTTTGCCTCGTTCTGAAGAACAATAGGCTTGCCGGCCTCATTCTGATGAACAATAGGAACAATAGAGTCACTGATTCGCGCGTAAACAGTTTCACCCAGGCATGATAAATAAAACATAATACATGAATTTCCACATGTGTAGATGGAAGTGAGACTGGGTGCTTCGGAATATTAAGCGCCTCCTGCAGCGCATGCGACGCCTTTCATGTATTATGTAATTAACAAATAGAAAAAGAACGGATTGCAATTTAATCCGGATTCCCAATTGTCTATTTTTCAGCATTTTTTTACTTGTGTCGGTGCGTGTAAGAGCTTTTTTCCTTCCGAGATTCTTGTTTATTCACTATTCTTATGCATTATTCTCCTTTTTATATATTTTACTCCCTCTATTAGTGCTAAAGAACAGGCCAGTACCTTGTTTTGAGCATAAAGACAATATGGTTTTGAAAAGTTGACAATGAATGGAGGACTGGTTGTAAAATTTTGTGGAAGGAAGGAAAGGATTTTTGGGGACATTCACCAGACGCCACACGCAATTGGTTGTTTGTTTCTGGTAGTTTTCATGACAATGGTGTTTATATCTGTATTTTAAAAGATTAAGCAATCTGTTTTTTAAATAAAAGTATTTGGACTTGGACAAAATGCCGATATTTATCGATCAAAACTTTTTGATGAAAAAGTACCACTTGTAGATTAAGTTATACAAATGTCAAAAACCATTGAAGTTTGTCGCTCATGGCAGGGTCATACGAATGACAGCAGCGACGGCAATTTTAGAAGGACTGGACACATTGAGAAAAACGGTCCAAGGAATGGTTAACCGTACACCGGTTAGTTTATTATCTTTATTATGAATATGCAGTATTAAATCCAGATAACCATATTTCACATCAATGCCATAACAAAACCTGTATCATGTGACGTTATGGTTTAAGGCAAAATCGTCCAAAGGAGTTGAAAGGGCTAAAAAAATTATGATAATATTTCCCCCTTCGGGGTCAATGGCTTTATCTTCCGTTAATTTTGATAGTTTCGGGTCGGAACAATGTGTTTTCAACCCCAAGATGTCAGATCGGCATTAAAAGTAGCATCGTCGAATACACCAAAACCCAGACGCATGTAATCTTTTCTGAATTTTGTTTCACCGGAAGCCGTTAACATCTCAGAATTGCCCTTTGATGGCGATTTATTTCACGGGACATGTCTAATATTTAATTGGTGGCTTTGTCTGTGCTTCTTTTCGCGTTTTTGCCTCCAATCGCGTCGAATTTAGCCCATTATGTGCTTGAAACCATGGGAAAACAACATAACGTCATCATCAGAAGTGCATTATGACGTGGACGTCTGATGACGTCATATGTGTACCGGGAAAGGCGCCAAAAGTGGTTTACGTTATTCGTGTATAATTGTTATTGCAAACGTATGTTTATGTTTGATGTATGCCCTGAAGTAATTGATTTCAATTGAAAAAAACAACATTGAGACTATTTTCAACTATTTTGCAAATATTTTCAGCATTTTGGTAAGTCACGGAGAAGTACCCATTTTTCTAAATGGCTACCGAGGTAGTAAATTTTGTGCAATCCCGACATCCCGTATACCATTTTATTCCAATTTTCATACAGAATCAGATAGCATAAAATTAAAATTTCAAAAATAATTCAAAAAAATATTAAGGTATCATACAACAGTTTCGTATTTTCGTCCACGGTCTAAACTTTAAAATTATCAAGAAAATCGCTGTGGCAACAAAAGGTTGCCCGTAACAACCGGAAAATGATGATAAAATCAGAAAAAAATGTTTTAGTAAGGAAGATATGGTGTTATCGTACTTGAATATATAAACTGCGTTAAATTGTGCCGTGTGTGTACGAATCTATGGCCAGCTCAACTTGACCCCCGGTTGGTCTCATTGCAGCGTTTTAATAGTGATATTTTTGTACGTCTGACGTTACGTCATTTATCTCGAAAACGAGCTGTTAAAGGTTCGTATTTTTTCCCCATATTTTGTAGTATTTTAAACGAGCTTTCTGAAACACCCAAAAAATTGGACCTAATTTATATTTAGGGTTCCAAAAAATCTATTCAAACTTGAGGAATTTGGAAATTTTTTCAAACTTTTTTTTATTTTTTGAATGTTTTTTCCCGAAATGTAGGGGGCGCCACGAGTAATACACATTTGCAAATAAATCTTAGAGATATAGCTGTAGATATGAAAAAGAAATGGGTAGTCTAACTTCAATAATGAATCTGTGATAAACTACGGAACTTGAGGTACAGGTTTTTCATGTGAAACCAAGATGGAAACTGTTGTATGAGTCCTTAAACACTGCAGTTTTGCCTCGTTCTGAAGAACAATAGGCTTGCCGGCCTCATTCTGATGAACAATAGGAACAATAGAGTCACTGATTCGCGCGTAAACAGTTTCACCCAGGCATGATAAATAAAACATAATACATGAATTTCCACATGTGTAGATGGAAGTGAGACTGGGTGCTTCGGAATATTAAGCGCCTCCTGCAGCGCATGCGACGCCTTTCATGTATTATGTAATTAACAAATAGAAAAAGAACGGATTGCAATTTAATCCGGATTCCCAATTGTCTATTTTTTCAGCATTTTTTTACTTGTGTCGGTGCGTGTAAGAGCTTTTTTCCTTCCGAGATTCTTGTTTATTCACTATTCTTATGCATTATTCTCCTTTTTATATATTTTACTCCCTCTATTAGTGCTAAAGAACAGGCCAGTACCTTGTTTTGAGCATAAAGACAATATGGTTTTGAAAGTTGACAAATGAATGGAGGACTGGTTGTAAAATTTTGTGGAAGGAAGGAAAGGATTTTTGGGGACATTCACCAGACGCCACACGCAATTGGTTGTTTGTTTCTGGTAGTTTTCATGACAATGGTGTTTATATCTGTATTTTAAAAGATTAAGCAATCTGTTTTTTAAATAAAAGTATTTGGACTTGGACAAATGCCGATATTTATCGATCAAAACTTTTTGATGAAAAAGTACCACTTGTAGATTAAGTTATACAAATGTCAAAAACCCATTGAAGTTTGTCGCTCATGGCAGGGTCATACGAATGACAGCAGCGACGGCAATTTTAGAAGGACTGGACACATTGAGAAAAACGGTCCAAGGAATGGTTAACCGTACACCGGTTAGTTTATTATCTTTATTATGAATATGCAGTATTAAATCCAGATAACCATATTTCACATCAATGCCATAACAAAACCTGTATCATGTGACGTTATGGTTTAAGGCAAAATCGTCCAAAGGAGTTGAAAGGGCTAAAAAAATTATGATAATATTTCCCCCTTCGGGGTCAATGGCTTTATCTTCCGTTAATTTTGATAGTTTCGGGTCGGAACAATGTGTTTTCAACCCCAAAGATGTCAGATCGGCATTAAAAGTAGCATCGTCGAATACACCAAAACCCAGACGCATGTAATCTTTTCTGAATTTTGTTTCACCGGAAGCCGTTAACATCTCAGAATTGCCCTTTGATGGCGATTTATTTCACGGGACATGTCTAATATTTAATTGGTGGCTTTGTCTGTGCTTCTTTTCGCGTTTTTGCCTCCAATCGCGTCGAATTTAGCCCATTATGTGCTTGAAACCATGGGAAAACAACATAACGTCATCATCAGAAGTGCATTATGACGTGGACGTCTGATGACGTCATATGTGTACCGGGAAAGGCGCCAAAAGTGGTTTACGTTATTCGTGTATAATTGTTATTGCAAACGTATGTTTATGTTTGATGTATGCCCTGAAGTAATTGATTTCAATTGAAAAAAACAACATTGAGACTATTTTCAACTATTTTGCAAATATTTTCAGCATTTTTGGTAAGTCACGGAGAAGTACCCATTTTTCTAAATGGCTACCGAGGTAGTAAATTTTGTGCAATCCCGACATCCCGTATACCATTTTATTCCAATTTTCATACAGAATCAGATAGCATAAAATTAAAATTTCAAAAAATAATTCAAAAAAATATTAAGGTATCATACAACAGTTTCGTATTTTCGTCCACGGTCTAAACTTTAAAATTATCAAGAAAATCGCTGTGGCAACAAAAGGTTGCCCGTAACAACCGGAAAATGATGATAAAATCAGAAAAAAAATGTTTTAGTAAGGAAGATATGGTGTTATCGTACTTGAATATATAAACTGCGTTAAATTGTGCCGTGTGTGTACGAATCTATGGCCAGCTCAACTTGACCCCCGGTTGGTCTCATTGCAGCGTTTTAATAGTGATATTTTTTGTACGTCTGACGTTACGTCATTTATCTCGAAAACGAGCTGTTAAAGGTTCGTATTTTTTCCCCATATTTTGTAGTATTTTAAACGAGCTTTCTGAAACACCCAAAAAATTGGACCTAATTTATATTTAGGGTTCCAAAAATCTATTCAAACTTGAGGAATTTGGAAATTTTTTCAAACTTTTTTTTATTTTTTGAATGTTTTTTCCCGAAATGTAGGGGCGCCACGAGTAATACACATTTGCAAAATAAATCTTAGAGATATAGCTGTAGATATGAAAAAGAAATGGGTAGTCTAACTTCAATAATGAATCTGTGATAAACTACGGAACTTGAGGTACAGGTTTTTCATGTGAAACCAAGATGGAAACTGTTGTATGAGTCCTTAAACACTGCAGTTTTGCCTCGTTCTGAAGAACAATAGGCTTGCCGGCCTCATTCTGATGAACAATAGGAACAATAGAGTCACTGATTCGCGCGTAAACAGTTTCACCCAGGCATGATAAATAAAACATAATACATGAATTTCCACATGTGTAGATGGAAGTGAGACTGGGTGCTTCGGAATATTAAGCGCCTCCTGCAGCGCATGCGACGCCTTTCATGTATTATGTAATTAACAAATAGAAAAAGAACGGATTGCAATTTAATCCGGATTCCCAATTGTCTATTTTTCAGCATTTTTTTACTTGTGTCGGTGCGTGTAAGAGCTTTTTTCCTTCCGAGATTCTTGTTTATTCACTATTCTTATGCATTATTCTCCTTTTTATATATTTTACTCCCTCTATTAGTGCTAAAGAACAGGCCAGTACCTTGTTTTGAGCATAAAGACAATATGGTTTTGAAAAGTTGACAAATGAATGGAGGACTGGTTGTAAAATTTTGTGGAAGGAAGGAAAGGATTTTTGGGGACATTCACCAGACGCCACACGCAATTGGTTGTTTGTTTCTGGTAGTTTTCATGACAATGGTGTTTATATCTGTATTTTAAAAGATTAAGCAATCTGTTTTTTAAATAAAAGTATTTGGACTTGGACAAAATGCCGATATTTATCGATCAAAACTTTTTGATGAAAAAGTACCACTTGTAGATTAAGTTATACAAATGTCAAAAACCCATTGAAGTTTGTCGCTCATGGCAGGGTCATACGAATGACAGCAGCGACGGCAATTTTAGAAGGACTGGACACATTGAGAAAAACGGTCCAAGGAATGGTTAACCGTACACCGGTTAGTTTATTATCTTTATTATGAATATGCAGTATTAAATCCAGATAACCATATTTCACATCAATGCCATAACAAAACCTGTATCATGTGACGTTATGGTTTAAGGCAAAATCGTCCAAAGGAGTTGAAAGGGCTAAAAAAATTATGATAATATTTCCCCCTTCGGGGTCAATGGCTTTATCTTCCGTTAATTTTGATAGTTTCGGGTCGGAACAATGTGTTTTCAACCCCAAAGATGTCAGATCGGCATTAAAAGTAGCATCGTCGAATACACCAAAACCCAGACGCATGTAATCTTTTCTGAATTTTGTTTCACCGGAAGCCGTTAACATCTCAGAATTGCCCTTTGATGGCGATTTATTTCACGGGACATGTCTAATATTTAATTGGTGGCTTTGTCTGTGCTTCTTTTCGCGTTTTTGCCTCCAATCGCGTCGAATTTAGCCCATTATGTGCTTGAAACCATGGGAAAACAACATAACGTCATCATCAGAAGTGCATTATGACGTGGACGTCTGATGACGTCATATGTGTACCGGGAAAGGCGCCAAAAGTGGTTTACGTATTCGTGTATAATTGTTATTGCAAACGTATGTTTATGTTTGATGTATGCCCTGAAGTAATTGATTTCAATTGAAAAAAACAACATTGAGACTATTTTCAACTATTTTGCAAATATTTTCAGCATTTTTGGTAAGTCACGGAGAAGTACCCATTTTTCTAAATGGCTACCGAGGTAGTAAATTTTGTGCAATCCCGACATCCCGTATACCATTTTATTCCAATTTTCATACAGAATCAGATAGCATAAAATTAAAATTTCAAAAATAATTCAAAAAAATATTAAGGTATCATACAACAGTTTCGTATTTTCGTCCACGGTCTAAACTTTAAAATTATCAAGAAAATCGCTGTGGCAACAAAAGGTTGCCCGTAACAACCGGAAAATGATGATAAAATCAGAAAAAATGTTTTAGTAAGGAAGATATGGTGTTATCGTACTTGAATATATAAACTGCGTTAAATTGTGCCGTGTGTGTACGAATCTATGGCCAGCTCAACTTGACCCCCGGTTGGTCTCATTGCAGCGTTTTAATAGTGATATTTTTTGTACGTCTGACGTTACGTCATTTATCTCGAAAACGAGCTGTTAAAGGTTCGTATTTTTTCCCCATATTTTGTAGTATTTTAAACGAGCTTTCTGAAACACCCAAAAAATTGGACCTAATTTATATTTAGGGTTCCAAAAAATCTATTCAAACTTGAGGAATTTGGAAATTTTTTCAAACTTTTTTTTATTTTGAATGTTTTTTCCCGAAATGTAGGGGCGCCACGAGTAATACACATTTGCAAAATAAATCTTAGAGATATAGCTGTAGATATGAAAAAGAAATGGGTAGTCTAACTTCAATAATGAATCTGTGATAAACTACGGAACTTGAGGTACAGGTTTTTCATGTGAAACCAAGATGGAAACTGTTGTATGAGTCCTTAAACACTGCAGTTTTGCCTCGTTCTGAAGAACAATAGGCTTGCCGGCCTCATTCTGATGAACAATAGGAACAATAGAGTCACTGATTCGCGCGTAAACAGTTTCACCCAGGCATGATAAATAAAACATAATACATGAATTTCCACATGTGTAGATGGAAGTGAGACTGGGTGCTTCGGAATATTAAGCGCCTCCTGCAGCGCATGCGACGCCTTTCATGTATTATGTAATTAACAAATAGAAAAAGAACGGATTGCAATTTAATCCGGATTCCCAATTGTCTATTTTTCAGCATTTTTTTACTTGTGTCGGTGCGTGTAAGAGCTTTTTTCCTTCCGAGATTCTTGTTTATTCACTATTCTTATGCATTATTCTCCTTTTTATATATTTACTCCTCTATTAGTGCTAAAGAACAGGCCAGTACCTTGTTTTGAGCATAAAGACAATATGGTTTTGAAAAGTTGACAAATGAATGGAGGACTGGTTGTAAAATTTTGTGGAAGGAAGGAAAGGATTTTTGGGGACATTCACCAGACGCCACACGCAATTGGTTGTTTGTTTCTGGTAGTTTTCATGACAATGGTGTTTATATCTGTATTTTAAAAGATTAAGCAATCTGTTTTTTAAATAAAAGTATTTGGACTTGGACAAAATGCCGATATTTATCGATCAAAACTTTTTGATGAAAAAGTACCACTTGTAGATTAAGTTATACAAATGTCAAAAAACCCATTGAAGTTTGTCGCTCATGGCAGGGTCATACGAATGACAGCAGCGACGGCAATTTTAGAAGGACTGGACACATTGAGAAAAACGGTCCAAGGAATGGTTAACCGTACACCGGTTAGTTTATTATCTTTATTATGAATATGCAGTATTAAATCCAGATAACCATATTTCACATCAATGCCATAACAAAACCTGTATCATGTGACGTTATGGTTTAAGGCAAAATCGTCCAAAGGAGTTGAAAGGGCTAAAAAAATTATGATAATATTTCCCCCTTCGGGGTCAATGGCTTTATCTTCCGTTAATTTTGATAGTTTCGGGTCGGAACAATGTGTTTTCAACCCCAAAGATGTCAGATCGGCATTAAAAGTAGCATCGTCGAATACACCAAAACCCAGACGCATGTAATCTTTTCTGAATTTTGTTTCACCGGAAGCCGTTAACATCTCAGAATTGCCCTTTGATGGCGATTTATTTCACGGGACATGTCTAATATTTAATTGGTGGCTTTGTCTGTGCTTCTTTTCGCGTTTTTGCCTCCAATCGCGTCGAATTTAGCCCATTATGTGCTTGAAACCATGGGAAAACAACATAACGTCATCATCAGAAGTGCATTATGACGTGGACGTCTGATGACGTCATATGTGTACCGGGAAAGGCGCCAAAAGTGGTTTACGTTATTCGTGTATAATTGTTATTGCAAACGTATGTTTATGTTTGATGTATGCCCTGAAGTAATTGATTTCAATTGAAAAAAACAACATTGAGACTATTTTCAACTATTTTGCAAATATTTTCAGCATTTTTGGTAAGTCACGGAGAAGTACCCATTTTTCTAAATGGCTACCGAGGTAGTAAATTTTGTGCAATCCCGACATCCCGTATACCATTTTATTCCAATTTTCATACAGAATCAGATAGCATAAAATTAAAATTTCAAAAAATAATTCAAAAAAATATTAAGGTATCATACAACAGTTTCGTATTTTCGTCCACGGTCTAAACTTTAAAATTATCAAGAAAATCGCTGTGGCAACAAAAGGTTGCCCGTAACAACCGGAAAATGATGATAAAATCAGAAAAAAATGTTTTAGTAAGGAAGATATGGTGTTATCGTACTTGAATATATAAACTGCGTTAAATTGTGCCGTGTGTGTACGAATCTATGGCCAGCTCAACTTGACCCCCGGTTGGTCTCATTGCAGCGTTTTAATAGTGATATTTTTTGTACGTCTGACGTTACGTCATTTATCTCGAAAACGAGCTGTTAAAGGTTCGTATTTTTTCCCCATATTTTGTAGTATTTTAAACGAGCTTTCTGAAACACCCAAAAAATTGGACCTAATTTATATTTAGGGTTCCAAAAATCTATTCAAACTTGAGGAATTTGGAAATTTTTTCAAACTTTTTTTTATTTTTTGAATGTTTTTTCCCGAAATGTAGGGGGCGCCACGAGTAATACACATTTGCAAAATAAATCTTAGAGATATAGCTGTAGATATGAAAAAGAAATGGGTAGTCTAACTTCAATAATGAATCTGTGATAAACTACGGAACTTGAGGTACAGGTTTTTCATGTGAAACCAAGATGGAAACTGTTGTATGAGTCCTTAAACACTGCAGTTTTGCCTCGTTCTGAAGAACAATAGGCTTGCCGGCCTCATTCTGATGAACAATAGGAACAATAGAGTCACTGATTCGCGCGTAAACAGTTTCACCCAGGCATGATAAATAAAACATAATACATGATTTCCACATGTGTAGATGGAAGTGAGACTGGGTGCTTCGGAATATTAAGCGCCTCCTGCAGCGCATGCGACGCCTTTCATGTATTATGTAATTAACAAATAGAAAAAGAACGGATTGCAATTTAATCCGGATTCCCAATTGTCTATTTTTCAGCATTTTTTTACTTGTGTCGGTGCGTGTAAGAGCTTTTTTCCTTCCGAGATTCTTGTTTATTCACTATTCTTATGCATTATTCTCCTTTTTATATATTTTACTCCCTCTATTAGTGCTAAAGAACAGGCCAGTACCTTGTTTTGAGCATAAAGACAATATGGTTTTGAAAAGTTGACAAATGAATGGAGGACTGGTTGTAAAATTTTGTGGAAGGAAGGAAAGGATTTTTGGGGACATTCACCAGACGCCACACGCAATTGGTTGTTTGTTTCTGGTAGTTTTCATGACAATGGTGTTTATATCTGTATTTAAAAGATTAAGCAATCTGTTTTTTAAATAAAAGTATTTGGACTTGGACAAAATGCCGATATTTATCGATCAAAACTTTTTGATGAAAAGTACCACTTGTAGATTAAGTTATACAAATGTCAAAAACCCATTGAAGTTTGTCGCTCATGGCAGGGTCATACGAATGACAGCAGCGACGGCAATTTTAGAAGGACTGGACACATTGAGAAAAACGGTCCAAGGAATGGTTAACCGTACACCGGTTAGTTTATTATCTTTATTATGAATATGCAGTATTAAATCCAGATAACCATATTTCACATCAATGCCATAACAAAACCTGTATCATGTGACGTTATGGTTTAAGGCAAAATCGTCCAAAGGAGTTGAAAGGGCTAAAAAAATTATGATAATATTTCCCCCTTCGGGGTCAATGGCTTTATCTTCCGTTAATTTTGATAGTTTCGGGTCGGAACAATGTGTTTTCAACCCCAAAGATGTCAGATCGGCATTAAAAGTAGCATCGTCGAATACACCAAAACCCAGACGCATGTAATCTTTTCTGAATTTTGTTTCACCGGAAGCCGTTAACATCTCAGAATTGCCCTTTGATGGCGATTTATTTCACGGGACATGTCTAATATTTAATTGGTGGCTTTGTCTGTGCTTCTTTTCGCGTTTTTGCCTCCAATCGCGTCGAATTTAGCCCATTATGTGCTTGAAACCATGGGAAAACAACATAACGTCATCATCAGAAGTGCATTATGACGTGGACGTCTGATGACGTCATATGTGTACCGGGAAAGGCGCCAAAAGTGGTTTACGTTATTCGTGTATAATTGTTATTGCAAACGTATGTTTATGTTTGATGTATGCCCTGAAGTAATTGATTTCAATTGAAAAAAACAACATTGAGACTATTTTCAACTATTTTGCAAATATTTTCAGCATTTTTGGTAAGTCACGGAGAAGTACCCATTTTTCTAAATGGCTACCGAGGTAGTAAATTTTGTGCAATCCCGACATCCCGTATACCATTTTATTCCAATTTTCATACAGAATCAGATAGCATAAAATTAAAATTTCAAAAAATAATTCAAAAAAATATTAAGGTATCATACAACAGTTTCGTATTTTCGTCCACGGTCTAAACTTTAAAATTATCAAGAAAATCGCTGTGGCAACAAAAGGTTGCCCGTAACAACCGAAAATGATGATAAAATCAGAAAAAAATGTTTTAGTAAGGAAGATATGGTGTTATCGTACTTGAATATATAAACTGCGTTAAATTGTGCCGTGTGTGTACGAATCTATGGCCAGCTCAACTTGACCCCCGGTTGGTCTCATTGCAGCGTTTTAATAGTGATATTTTTTGTACGTCTGACGTTACGTCATTTATCTCGAAACGAGCTGTTAAAGGTTCGTATTTTTTCCCCATATTTTGTAGTATTTTAAACGAGCTTTCTGAAACACCCAAAAAATTGGACCTAATTTATATTTAGGGTTCCAAAAAATCTATTCAAACTTGAGGAATTTGGAAATTTTTTCAAACTTTTTTTTATTTTTTGAATGTTTTTTCCCGAAATGTAGGGGGCGCCACGAGTAATACACATTTGCAAAATAAATCTTAGAGATATAGCTGTAGATATGAAAAAGAAATGGGTAGTCTAACTTCAATAATGAATCTGTGATAAACTACGGAACTTGAGGTACAGGTTTTTCATGTGAAACCAAGATGGAAACTGTTGTATGAGTCCTTAAACACTGCAGTTTTGCCTCGTTCTGAAGAACAATAGGCTTGCCGGCCTCATTCTGATGAACAATAGGAACAATAGAGTCACTGATTCGCGCGTAAACAGTTTCACCCAGGCATGATAAATAAAACATAATACATGAATTTCCACATGTGTAGATGGAAGTGAGACTGGGTGCTTCGGAATATTAAGCGCCTCCTGCAGCGCATGCGACGCCTTTCATGTATTATGTAATTAACAAATAGAAAAAGAACGGATTGCAATTTAATCCGGATTCCCAATTGTCTATTTTTCAGCATTTTTTTACTTGTGTCGGTGCGTGTAAGAGCTTTTTTCCTTCCGAGATTCTTGTTTATTCACTATTCTTATGCATTATTCTCCTTTTTATATATTTTACTCCCTCTATTAGTGCTAAAGAACAGGCCAGTACCTTGTTTTGAGCATAAAGACAATATGGTTTTGAAAAGTTGACAAATGAATGGAGGACTGGTTGTAAAATTTTGTGGAAGGAAGGAAAGGATTTTTGGGGACATTCACCAGACGCCACACGCAATTGGTTGTTTGTTTCTGGTAGTTTTCATGACAATGGTGTTTATATCTGTATTTTAAAAGATTAAGCAATCTGTTTTTTAAATAAAAGTATTTGGACTTGGACAAAATGCCGATATTTATCGATCAAAACTTTTGATGAAAAAGTACCACTTGTAGATTAAGTTATACAAATGTCAAAAACCCATTGAAGTTTGTCGCTCATGGCAGGGTCATACGAATGACAGCAGCGACGGCAATTTTAGAAGGACTGGACACATTGAGAAAAACGGTCCAAGGAATGGTTAACCGTACACCGGTTAGTTTATTATCTTTATTATGAATATGCAGTATTAAATCCAGATAACCATATTTCACATCAATGCCATAACAAAACCTGTATCATGTGACGTTATGGTTTAAGGCAAAATCGTCCAAAGGAGTTGAAAGGGCTAAAAAAATTATGATAATATTTCCCCCTTCGGGGTCAATGGCTTTATCTTCCGTTAATTTTGATAGTTTCGGGTCGGAACAATGTGTTTTCAACCCCAAAGATGTCAGATCGGCATTAAAAGTAGCATCGTCGAATACACCAAAACCCAGACGCATGTAATCTTTTCTGAATTTTGTTTCACCGGAAGCCGTTAACATCTCAGAATTGCCCTTTGATGGCGATTTATTTCACGGGACATGTCTAATATTTAATTGGTGGCTTTGTCTGTGCTTCTTTTCGCGTTTTTGCCTCCAATCGCGTCGAATTTAGCCCATTATGTGCTTGAAACCATGGGAAAACAACATAACGTCATCATCAGAAGTGCATTATGACGTGGACGTCTGATGACGTCATATGTGTACCGGGAAAGGCGCCAAAAGTGGTTTACGTTATTCGTGTATAATTGTTATTGCAAACGTATGTTTATGTTTGATGTATGCCCTGAAGTAATTGATTTCAATTGAAAAAAACAACATTGAGACTATTTTCAACTATTTTGCAAATATTTTCAGCATTTTTGGTAAGTCACGGAGAAGTACCCATTTTTCTAAATGGCTACCGAGGTAGTAAATTTTGTGCAATCCCGACATCCCGTATACCATTTTATTCCAATTTTCATACAGAATCAGATAGCATAAAATTAAAATTTCAAAAAATAATTCAAAAAAATATTAAGGTATCATACAACAGTTTCGTATTTTCGTCCACGGTCTAAACTTTAAAATTATCAAGAAAATCGCTGTGGCAACAAAAGGTTGCCCGTAACAACCGGAAAATGATGATAAAATCAGAAAAAAATGTTTTAGTAAGGAAGATATGGTGTTATCGTACTTGAATATATAAACTGCGTTAAATTGTGCCGTGTGTGTACGAATCTATGGCCAGCTCAACTTGACCCCCGGTTGGTCTCATTGCAGCGTTTTAATAGTGATATTTTTTGTACGTCTGACGTTACGTCATTTATCTCGAAAACGAGCTGTTAAAGGTTCGTATTTTTTCCCCATATTTTGTAGTATTTTAAACGAGCTTTCTGAAACACCCAAAAAATTGGACCTAATTATATTTAGGGTTCCAAAAAATCTATTCAAACTTGAGGAATTTGGAAATTTTTTCAAACTTTTTTTTATTTTTTGAATGTTTTTTCCCGAAATGTAGGGGGCGCCACGAGTAATACACATTTGCAAAATAAATCTTAGAGATATAGCTGTAGATATGAAAAAGAAATGGGTAGTCTAACTTCAATAATGAATCTGTGATAAACTACGGAACTTGAGGTACAGGTTTTTCATGTGAAACCAAGATGGAAACTGTTGTATGAGTCCTTAAACACTGCAGTTTTGCCTCGTTCTGAAGAACAATAGGCTTGCCGGCCTCATTCTGATGAACAATAGGAACAATAGAGTCACTGATTCGCGCGTAAACAGTTTCACCCAGGCATGATAAATAAAACATAATACATGAATTTCCACATGTGTAGATGGAAGTGAGACTGGGTGCTTCGGAATATTAAGCGCCTCCTGCAGCGCATGCGACGCCTTTCATGTATTATGTAATTAACAAATAGAAAAAGAACGGATTGCAATTTAATCCGGATCCCAATTGTCTATTTTTCAGCATTTTTTACTTGTGTCGGTGCGTGTAAGAGCTTTTTTCCTTCCGAGATTCTTGTTTATTCACTATTCTTATGCATTATTCTCCTTTTTATATATTTTACTCCCTCTATTAGTGCTAAAGAACAGGCCAGTACCTTGTTTTGAGCATAAAGACAATATGGTTTTGAAAAGTTGACAAATGAATGGAGGACTGGTTGTAAAATTTTGTGGAAGGAAGGAAAGGATTTTTGGGGACATTCACCAGACGCCACACGCAATTGGTTGTTTGTTTCTGGTAGTTTTCATGACAATGGTGTTTATATCTGTATTTTAAAAGATTAAGCAATCTGTTTTTTAAATAAAAGTATTTGGACTTGGACAAAATGCCGATATTTATCGATCAAAACTTTTGATGAAAAAGTACCACTTGTAGATTAAGTTATACAAATGTCAAAAACCCATTGAAGTTTGTCGCTCATGGCAGGGTCATACGAATGACAGCAGCGACGGCAATTTTAGAAGGACTGGACACATTGAGAAAAACGGTCCAAGGAATGGTTAACCGTACACCGGTTAGTTTATTATCTTTATTATGAATATGCAGTATTAAATCCAGATAACCATATTTCACATCAATGCCATAACAAAACCTGTATCATGTGACGTTATGGTTTAAGGCAAAATCGTCCAAAGGAGTTGAAAGGGCTAAAAAAATTATGATAATATTTCCCCCTTCGGGGTCAATGGCTTTATCTTCCGTTAATTTTGATAGTTTCGGGTCGGAACAATGTGTTTTCAACCCCAAAGATGTCAGATCGGCATTAAAAGTAGCATCGTCGAATACACCAAAACCCAGACGCATGTAATCTTTTCTGAATTTTGTTTCACCGGAAGCCGTTAACATCTCAGAATTGCCCTTTGATGGCGATTTATTTCACGGGACATGTCTAATATTTAATTGGTGGCTTTGTCTGTGCTTCTTTTCGCGTTTTTGCCTCCAATCGCGTCGAATTTAGCCCATTATGTGCTTGAAACCATGGGAAAACAACATAACGTCATCATCAGAAGTGCATTATGACGGGACGTCTGATGACGTCATATGTGTACCGGGAAAGGCGCCAAAAGTGGTTTACGTTATTCGTGTATAATTGTTATTGCAAACGTATGTTTATGTTTGATGTATGCCTGAAGTAATTGATTTCAATTGAAAAAAACAAACATTGAGAATTTTCAATATTTTGCAAATATTTTCAGCATTTTTGGTAAGTCACGGAGAAGTACCCATTTTTCTAAATGGCTACCGAGGTAGTAAATTTTGTGCAATCCCGACATCCGTATACCATTTTATTCCAATTTTCATACAGAATCAGATAGCATAAAATTAAAATTTCAAAAAATAATTCAAAAAATATTAAGGTATCATACAACAGTTTCGTATTTTCGTCCACGGTCTAAACTTTAAAATTATCAAGAAAATCGCGTGGCAACAAAAGGTTGCCCGTAACAACCGGAAATGATGATAAAATCAGAAAAAAATGTTTAGTAAGGAAGATATGGTGTTATCGTACTTGAATATATAAACTGCGTTAAATGGGCCGTGTGTGTACGAATCTATGGCCAGCTCAATTGACCCCGGTTTGGTCTCATTGCAGCGTTTTAATAGTGATATTTTTTGTACGTCTGACGTTACGTCATTTATCTCGAAAACGAGCTGTTAAAGGTTCGTATTTTTCCCCATATTTTGTAGTATTTTAAACGAGCTTTCTGAAACACCCAAAAATTGGACCTAATTTATATTTAGGGTTCCAAAAAATCTATTCAAACTTGAGGAATTTGGAAATTTTTTCAAACTTTTTTTTATTTTTTGAATGTTTTTTCCCGAAATGTAGGGGGCGCCACGAGTAATACACATTTGCAAAATAAATCTTAGAGATATAGCTGTAGATATGAAAAAGAAATGGGTAGTCTAACTTCAATAATGAATCTGTGATAAACTACGGAACTTGAGGTACAGGTTTTTCATGTGAAACCAAGATGGAAACTGTTGTATGAGTCCTTAAACACTGCAGTTTTGCCTCGTTCTGAAGAACAATAGGCTGCCGCCTCATTCTGATGAACAATAGGAACAATAGAGTCACTGATTCGCGCGTAAACAGTTTCACCCAGGCATGATAAATAAAACATAATACATGAATTTCCACATGTGTAGATGGAAGTGAGACTGGGTGCTTCGGAATATTAAGCGCCTCCTGCAGCGCATGCGACGCCTTTCATGTATTATGTAATTAACAAATAGAAAAAGAACGGATTGCAATTTAATCCGGATTCCCAATTGTCTATTTTTCAGCATTTTTTTTACTTGTGTCGGTGCGTGTAAGAGCTTTTTTCCTTCCGAGATTCTTGTTTATTCACTATTCTTATGCATTATTCTCCTTTTTATATATTTTATCCCTCTATTAGTGCTAAAGAACAGGCCAGTACCTTGTTTTGAGCATAAAGACAATATGGTTTTGAAAAGTGACAAATGAATGGAGGACTGGTTGTAAAATTTTGTGGAAGGAAGGAAAGGATTTTTGGGGACATTCACAGACGCCACACGCAATTGGTTGTTTGTTTCTGGTAGTTTTTCATGACAATGGTGTTTATATCTGTATTTTAAAAGATTAAGCAATCTGTTTTTAAATAAAGTATTTGGACTTGGACAAAATGCCGATATTTATCGATCAAAACTTTTTGATGAAAAAGTACCACTTGTAGATTAAGTTATACAAATGTCAAAAACCCATTGAAGTTTGTCGCTCATGGCAGGGTCATACGAATGACAGCAGCGACGGCAATTTTAGAAGGACTGGACACATTGAGAAAAACGGTCCAAGGAATGGTTAACCGTACAACCGGTTAGTTTATTATCTTTATTATGAATATGCAGTATTAAATCCAGATAACCATATTTCACATCAATGCCATAACAAAACCTGTATCATGTGACGTTATGGTTTAAGGCAAAATCGTCCAAAGGAGTTGAAAGGGCTAAAAAAATTATGATAATATTTCCCTTCGGGGTCAATGGCTTTATCTTCCGTTAATTTTGATAGTTTCGGGTCGGAACAATGTGTTTTCAACCCCAAAGATGTCAGATCGGCATTAAAAGTAGCATCGTCGAATACACCAAAACCCAGACGCATGTAATCTTTTCTGAATTTTGTTTCACCGAAGCCGTTAAACATCTCAGAATTGCCCTTTGATGGCGATTTTTTCACGGGACATGTCTAATATTAATTGGTGGCTTTGTCTGTGCTTCTTTCGCGTTTTTGCCTCCAATCGCGTCGAATTTAGCCCATTATGTGCTTGAAACCATGGGAAAACAACATAACGTCATCATCAGAAGTGCATTATGACGGGACGTCTGATGACGTCATATGTGTACCGGGAAAGGCGCCAAAAGTGGTTTACGTTATTCGTGTATAATTGTTATTGCAAACGTATGTTTATGTTTGATGTATGCCCTGAAGTAATTGATTTCAATGAAAAAAACAACATTGAGACTATTTTCAACTATTTTGCAAATATTTTCAGCATTTTTGGTAAGTCACGGAGAAGTACCCATTTTTCTAAATGGCTACCGAGGTAGTAAATTTTGTGCAATCCCGACATCCCGTATACCATTTTATTCCAATTTTCATACAGAATCAGATAGCATAAAATTAAAATTTCAAAAAATAATTCAAAAAAATATTAAGGTATCATACAACAGTTTCGTATTTTCGTCCACGGTCTAAACTTTAAAATTATCAAGAAAATCGCTGTGGCAACAAAAGGTTGCCCGTAACAACCGGAAAATGATGATAAAATCAGAAAAAAATGTTTTAGTAAGGAAGATATGGTGTTATCGTACTTGAATATATAAACTGCGTTAAATTGTGCCGTGTGTGTACGAATCTATGGCCAGCTCAACTTGACCCCCGGTTGGTCTCATTGCAGCGTTTTAATAGTGATATTTTTTGTACGTCTGACGTTACGTCATTTATCTCGAAAACGAGCTGTTAAAGGTTCGTATTTTTTCCCCATATTTTGTAGTATTTTAAACGAGCTTTCTGAAACACCCAAAAAATTGGACCTAATTTATATTTAGGGTTCCAAAAAATCTATTCAAACTTGAGGAATTTGGAAATTTTTTCAAACTTTTTTTTATTTTTTGAATGTTTTTTCCCGAAATGTAGGGGGCGCCACGAGTAATACACATTTGCAAAATAAATCTTAGAGATATAGCTGTAGATATGAAAAAGAAATGGGTAGTCTAACTTCAATAATGAATCTGTGATAAACTACGGAACTTGAGGTACAGGTTTTTCATGTGAAACCAAGATGGAAACTGTTGTATGAGTCCTAACTTGTCAGTTACAAAGCTTTTACTTTGCTTCTGGCTTGTGATTCGGAGATGGATTAGTATGTTCAATTTCTTTTTTGTTTATACATAAAGCAAAATATCATTTCTAGGATATAAAACCCCGTTTACAACTAAACATAATCAAATGTCTCTCTAGAGATAAGCTTAGACTTGTTGAAAGTTTAACATTGAGCTCACGGAAAAGAGTCAAAGCTGAGTGGCCAAGATATGGATAGCCAGTGGACAACAATCTATCAACTGTCAAGAGATAGATAGCAGCTGCTCGGATAAAGCCTACGAGGGGGTGGAGATGAGCTGTCGAGTCAGCACTACATTTACTTTGTGAGCTTGGTTTTAAACTTTCAAAATGTATGCACTGCACATCTGTCTTATATATTGCCGACATGATGAACAACTCCAATTAATTGGTTGTAAATCCCTGTGTTTGGTTGTAACAACTGTTAGTACACTCCTAAGACTATATAACGTGTGTTAGTGCCACGTCGACGCCATTGTGATGTTAGGACTATATGACGTGTGTTAGTGCCACGTCGACGCCATTGTGATGTTAGGGCCGTCCATCGTCTCATGAAGGTTTTCAGATATCATTGCTTGCTTTTAATCTCTGTTTATAATTCTTCAAAACTTCTTTATGACCACAATTACCACGAGGACCAAAAACAACAACAAGCAACACATCCCACATCGTTGTTGTGATGCATTATCCAGCCATTAATATTTGAGTGCCGATGTTTGACTATTAGAAAGCTTATTGTCCCAGTACAGATAAAGTCGACAGAATGTCATTAAGAAGTCCAATCATACACATAATCTATTACATATAGTTATCGCAATATTACACAGATTTTCTTTAACATTTCAATAGAAAAATTAAAGTGGAAATAATTCGCTAACTCTATTACGTTTAAACTTTTGATCTAAAAGAACAAAACCAAATCATTTATGGCACTTTCATTATAATACAACATCAGTAGCATTCTGTCGTAATCGCATCAAATTCATTTTTCTAATCTGTCGGCAAAAAATCAGAATATTCCTTTATATTTCTGTAATGATCATTATGGGAACATCCCGTGGACTCCCTAAGGGTGTAACTTCCTGGCGAACTACCGCAGCTAAACACATGCTAAAGTTACAAGGCTCCCCACCTCCTCTTAAACTGACAAATTACTTCATCTTCCTTCTATTAGCCTTCAATTATTAACATGTATAATTTTTCTGCTGCTTAACATGAAATTATATGCTAGCCGGAAGCCAGTAAGCATAGCTGATCGTTGGCATTATTATGGAGTACCTTAACTTTTATCAGTAAGGTTTAGATTATGAATTCCTTTATTCTCCGTAATTCTCTACAATACCAACGGTATGTCATTTACTGAATATCAAAATGCTTTATTATCTATAAATACAGCGTCTTGTTGTTCAGAAAGTGACGGATGTGTAAAATCTGTTCATGTTTAAGGTTTACTCACCAAAGATTCTATATAGTGATCACATGAAGGCTTTTGATTAACAGTGAACAATAATTACCTTTGCATTTTTTAAAAAAAATATCTTCTGTAAAATCTTGTTAATGAAAAAAGGATAACGAAAACTATTTTGTTTTATGTATGTCGGCGTTATTGTGGAGTAACTTTGATTTAGATATGGCTTGTTTGTTTTTCATTTGTCCGGAGTATTAGAAACGGTTAGTTTTTGGATTAACAATTAAGCGTATATTTTTTGTCCATCAACATAAAATGTATTTTCAAAACCATTTCGTAACGTATTTAATGTAGTGATTTTAATTTTCCACGTCATTAAAATGATTATGATAAAATTGAAGATAAATATCAAAATACAATAGTCAATAGGAATAACCACTATATATATAAATGAAAGTTACTTGGCATTTTACATTTGATTCAGCTATGTTCAGATAATGCACAATTATGTATTTTGGAAAACAAAATACTATAGTATGTTCTTGTCATTCCTAATTTCGATTACACACGTGTCGAGTGTAAGCTAAACAGGAGGTGCTAACCCTTCCGGAGCACACGGTCTCACTTCCCTGGTGTAAGCGCATGTGTTTTACCTAATTTGCCAATTCAAAGTTTTAATTTTGCTTTGGGATATTTTGTTTGGACAAGGATTGGTTTGTTTGTTTTTTATGTGATTTGAAGATCAAATTAAATCATGGGTAAAGTCAAATATAATCTTCAACAACTAGACAACAACAGCATATAGAATACCATAGTGGTAACATAAGGTATTTGATTTGTAGTGGTCAACATCTTTGTATTTAAATAATAAAATTATAATTACCTTCGGTAAAAGATTCTTTGTGAAATTTGAAATTTTAAAACCTGAAACTTTTCTCAAAATCATTTTAACATTATTTAATACGTGTTTCATCATTAAAATGGTTTTGCTAAAATTGAAACAAAATGTCAAAACGCAGTTGAACAGATCAACATGCATATATAATTGGTAGTTAATTGGTATTTCCATTTGTTCTGTGACTTTCAAACACTAAACATATTTTGGAATAGCAGAAAAAATGTATTAGATTTAAATAAGAAGGCCAAATCAAGTTTAAATATAATGTACAATAGCTGGACAAGAAGAAAAATAAGAAGAAGCAAGTATGGCATTTATGTACGAATCATGAAATATGTCTATTTTTATGCTTTAAAATCTTGAATATCTTGAATGTTTTATATTTTTTATAGGTTTATTTTCTTTTTTTTTTCAAAGTTCATTAATACAGTATATTATAGAATAGAAACTCAAGTTAATTTTGAAATAAGAACGAGTACAAAGTTCAGATATCATAGGTTGTAAATAGGAATAATAAAATAATTAAATTTTAAACTCAGAATATTCTAGAAGGTCAGTTTGACCAGAATACACAATACCGAATACAAAATTCATATATTATAGATTGAAAACAGAGAATAATAAGATAATTAATCATAAGCTCATTATATTCTAGAAGGTCAGTTTGACCAGAACAATTATATTTGGCTACAAAAGTACAGAATATTTTAATAAATTAAGCAGCAACTGAAATAAACAAATTAATAAGGAATGAAGTTGAGAAACTGAGGGACTATTTATCATTAACTTCAAAGAAAGTTTTGATTAAGTACGGCTTCTACTAAAGGGAATTATTTATTTAATTGTCAAAAGTTTTATGCAATTTTCGAGAGTCGAAGAGGTTTGTAGGTCATCCAAACTGGTATATAAATCCCGAAAATTGGAAACAAACCACTTCCACTCTGTCATCTGATTAGATGTACGTTTTATTATTTTAGGTAAGTCAACTTACGTTACTTTATAGAACTTTGTAAATTTGTTATAACTTTTAGAAACATTAAGAAACATTGGTACAAAATTTGAGTTTAAATAGATTTGTTTTAATGTTTGATATCAGGAAAGCAAATATTTAACTTTTAATTTCAGAATTTTTCGGAACAAGAAATATTGATTGAATTTAGAGAACTGTTATCTCGATCTGTACAACAGGGACACCTGTTAAGAACTTTAGTAGAAAAGTTAAATACAATCCAGGAACGGGTAGACGCTTTACAGGCAGACCTAAATAAATCGACATAATTATGTGTCGGTCTGTCAAATTAATCAATATTGTACACTGTTTCCTTCTATATGATCAGCCTGATTTATTATTGATTTTATTATAGGTTTATATGCACGTATCGCGATGGTCAGTGTTTCGAATTATATTGTACTTTAATTAATATGTAAGGTGTTAATTTGGTTGGTTTACGTTGTCTATCTCTATTGATATGTATTTATAGTTGTCAATTTGTTATATGTTGTTGTAGTACAAATATTATATCTTGAAAATAAAGACTTCCACTCTGTCATCTGATTAGATGTACGTTTTATTATTTTAGTTATACGAGCAGTATAACAGATTGGTGGTGAATCAAATTCCCGGCCTATACTGAATGAAAGGAGTAAACCCGTATAATTTCCGCAAACGCCGAATGATGCAGCAACAACAGCAACCTCCGCAGCAACAACCTCAGCCACAGCAACAACAAGGCCAGCAACCACAGCAACCTCAGCCACAGCAACAACAAGGCCAGCAACCACAGCAACCTCAGCCACAGCAACAACAAGGCCAGCAACCACAGCAAGCCCAGCCACAGCAACCACAAGGCCAGCAACCCCAGCAACAACCTCAGCCACAGCAACAACAAGTCCAGCAACTACAGCAACCCCAGCCACAGCAACCACAAGGACAGCAACCACAGCAACCTCAACAGCAACCACAAGGACAGCAACCCCAGCCACAACAACCACAAGGCCAGCAACCTCAGCCGCCGCAGCAACCTCAGCAACACAGCAACAACCACATAATCAACTCCAACAACCTCAGCAGGGACAGCAACCTCAACAGCAACAGCAGCAGGACCAACAACCAGTGCAACAAGTAGGTGTTATGGCGTCTGCTATTTCCCTTGATAAGTTCTCTGGGGATGAAGGGCAAAACCCTCTCACTTGGGTGAATATGTTTAATAATTGGGCTGATTTTCTACACTTAAGGGAAGACAAAAAACTAAACTCCTTTCCCTTTCAATTGAAGGGATCGGCTAAATATTGGTATGACAATTTACCTGTACAAACGAAGTCTGATTATAATGCGTTGCAACAAGCTTTCCAAAATCGTTTTCGCTCTGACAATACTGTTGATATTGGCATATTACAAATGTCTCAGTTGCCTAATGAGACGATTAATGATTATTTAATTCGGATCCAAAAACAAAACCAAATGCAACAGCTGCCAGAAAACATTTTGGTGGGTATTGCCGTTAATGGGCTTTACACACCGTTAAAGCACATTGTTATGCCACATAATCCTCAAACTTTAGAACATTTCCGAAAAATTGCAACGTTAGCAGAAAAAACGGTAGCTGTTACGTCAATAGATCCATTGAATTCGATCTTAAAAAGCATAGATAGTAAATTAGAGGCTGTGTGCACCTTGAATATGACAAGAGATTCGAATACTGTGGCTCCTGTCAGACATATTCCTAGACAGGTTAACTTTCGGCCTGACCGAAGGCCAGCTGCCAATAGATCACAAATACCTGCTAATTCCCAAAGACAATCCACACGATGTCAGTGGTGTGGAAATTCGTGTATAAATAGACGTGTATGTCCAGCAAAAACAGCTGTATGTTATAACTGTACCAAAACTGGTCACTTCTCTCGAGTGTGTAGGTCTGTTAGACAGCATAATCAATAGGGGTGCGAGCCTGTCCTAGGGGGTTCTCTTCCAAAGGGCGGGCACAAAGGCAAGACAAGTTTTAAATCGTCTATCTCATTGGTAGCACCATTAGAGAAAAACACTATTTTCGTTACAATTGGTAGTAAATCGGTTTACGCTTTGCTAGATACGGGTGCTCTTATCTCGGTTGTATCAGAAGCCTTTTTACGTAACACGCAATTTATGTCATGCAAAACATCGAATACTAAATTTGACAGTGTATGTGGTGTTGGTGGTGAAGTGTATCCTATTTTAGGAACAGTCGCATTACCAATTAAACTCGCTGATTCTATTATCAATCATACCTTCCACATTTTACCGAAATCGCACCATTCTGTTATTTTAGGTATTGACTTTTTGCAACAGCATGAAGCTATTCTCGATTTGGCTAATCATAACATTCAATTGGGCAAACAAAATTTGCCTATATCGGTACATTCAAATGAAGGAATTGCTCGAACTAAAAAACACATAGAATTACAACCACGCTCCCAAGCAGTGTTTCCTGTTAGAATTTCCAGACAAAGTGGAAATAAACCGGTACTTTTAGAACCTAATTCCGAATTGTCCACATTGCAAGTTATTGGTGCAAAATGTTTGGCTCCAGTTTCAAAACATCTCAGTACATTTTGCTTACTTAATCCTACCGATTATCCGATTAAATTGCCAAAAGACACAGTCGTCGCGACTGTCGCACCGATCGATGATGTACATTCCTTCCGCAGTTTTAATGATAAATCAATATCAGCATAGATCATTCAGGGGATGCTACTGATCAAGACTTTCTTAACCTTTTTAATTTTTCTGAATCAAATTTATCAGAAAATGAATTAAAATCTTTAAAATCTTACTTTTAGAAAATAGAAATATTTTTGCAACAAATCTACACGAATTAGGTGAAACAGACATTTGTTCACATCGTATTGAAACTGCCCCACACCCTCCAATCCGACAACCGTTTTATAGGACACTCCGGCAATAAAAAGAAATTGATCGTCAAATAGATGAAATGCTCAGCGCAAAGTTGATCGAACCATCAATGTCCGAATGGACTTCACCGGTCGTGCTTGTTAAAAAGGCTAATTCAAATGAATATAGATTTTGTTGTGATTTTCGCAAGTTAAATCAAATCACAAAAGTCCAATCATTCCCAATACCGAGGCTCAATGATATTTTTGATACAATCGGTCATTCGGAAGCTAAAATATTCAGTGTTTTAGATTTGGCTTCAGGCTTTCTTCAAATACCACTTCATGAAGAATCAAAGCCTAAAACCGCGTTTATTACTCACAGAGGGGTTTACCAATGGAGACGTTTACCTTTCGGTTTGCGCAACAGTCCTATCACGTTTCAATGCATTATGTCAGAAGTCCTCAGAGATTTAAATTGGAAAAACGTCCTCGTTTATGTTGACGACATAGCAGTTTTTTCAAAAGATATAAAATCACACTTTAAACACTTGGCCGAAGTGTTTAATTTATTATCAAAAGCCAATTTAACATTAAAACCAAGCAAATGTCGTTTTGTTCTCAAAAAGGTCAAGTATTTAGGTCATATAATATCGGGTGAGGGAATTCACGTAGATCCGGCGAAAACTGAAGTCGTTCAATCTTTTCCTATACCAACTAATCAACGACAATTACGCTCATTTCTAGGTCTTTGCAACTATTATCGCCGATTTGTCTCAGGTTACGCAAAAATAGCCTCCCCGCTTAATAACTTACTTCGTAACGATATACCTTTCATTTGGACCGATAACTGTCAAAAATCATTTGAACGACTAAAAACTGCACTAACTTCAGCCCCAATTTTGATTTATCCAGATATGAACAAACCTTTTATTCTCTCAACCGATGCTTCGGGTACGGCAATAGGATACATCTTAGGACAGAAAAATGACAATGGTCAAGAACATATAATTGAGTTTGGGGGACGCGCATTAACCAAAGCAGAACAAAAATGGACTGTCTCAGAACTAGAATGTTTGGCAGTTTTAGAAGGCATTAGACACTTTCGTCCTTATTTGGCGGATAAACCATTCATTGTTCAAACTGACCACAAAAGTCTAAAATGGTTACAAAACATAAAAGACCCAACATCGCGTCTAGGTCGATGGTCACTCGTATTACAAGAATACAACTTTTCAGTCATACATAAAGAGCGATCGAAAAATCAACCGGCAGACGCACTTAGTAAACGGTCATATGATACTGTTGTCCCGCAAGCGGTCGATATCGATTATTTACCAAGTCCACTACCTTACGCATCAAACCTGACACCGTGCAGAACAGCTTATGCTCAGGTTGTTCTGAATTACGAGAATGACGATCCACCTATAAATTGCGAGTTAACACCGACTCAGCAAATCATAGATACCGAAAACTTAAGGGAACATCAATTAATTTGTCCAGATTTCAAAAATGTCATTAACTATTTGGCTAACAGTATACTACCTGAAGATAAGAAAGAAGCATCTAAGATCGTTGTGGAATCAAATCATTATGCATTGTTAAACGGCATATTGTATCATTTTTATCAACCGAGAGCGAAAGGAATTCCAAAGCAAGGTAAATTCGTTCGACAAATAGCGTTGCCCACTGCCTTGAGGCAACACGCATTAGAAGCCTATCATGATTGTCAGGCAGGCGGTGGTCATTTTGGACTTGACAGAACTTACGAAGCACTTAAACAAAAGTACTATTGGCCAGGCATGTATCAACGAATACATGATTATATCCTTTCGTGTCATAATTGTCAAATCAATAAACGATATCATCACGGAAAACCGCCACCTCTCACACCCTTACCAATCGACCCTGTTTTTCATAGATGGCATTTAGATTTTCTTTCATTACCAAAAACGTCGGACGGGTACAAATATGTTCTGTTATTAGTAGAGAGTGCTTCAAGGTGGACAGAGGCGTTCCCCATGAAAACCCAAGAAGCAACCGAAACCGCACACATCTTATATCATGAAATTTTTACGAGGTACGGACCGCCGAAGGTTTTGGTCTCGGATCGCGGCCAAACATTTTTGTCTCGGTTAATAGCAGCAATGTCCGACCTTTTTCAAATAAAACAACATTTCACATCTGCGTATAATCCGCGATGTAATGGTCTTACTGAAAGACAAAATGAAACCTTAATACAAACTCTTAGAGCGTATTGTAACAAAGAGCAATCCAATTGGCCACAATTGTTATCTAGTGTCATGATGGCATTTCGCATGACACCTGCTACACAATCTACGGGCGTGTCTCCCTTTAGATTTCTGTTTGGAACAGAAATGAATAATTCATTTGACGCGTCTGTAATGCCAGAGACAACACTTCCAATAAACACACAACAACATTTAACTAATCTCATAGACAATCTTAAGGTTGTTCAGGAAGTAGCGGCCGAACGCATGCATATTGTACAAGACAAAATGAAAAGCCGACACGATACCGCTGCTAAACCGCCACCTTTTAAGGTTGGAGATCTAGTCTTATTAAAAACCGGTCAGGTACCGAAAGGCCTATCACCAAAATTATATGAAAAATATCAGGGCCCCTATTACATAGTGGCGCAGGGTGACCATTTTACATACAAATTGAGACGTTGTTCAAATAACAAACTTCTAAAATCATTCCAGAACGCGTCGAGATTAAAACCGTATACGGATCCGCGCGATTATCGTCATCCGCAACCACAACAAAGATTGCCTACTGAATCACAAGATACTTTTTCAACAGATAGGAATACACTCCAATCTCAGACCAAATTCGGAAGTCAGTTAAATACAGCTCCTGTGAGGAGACAAAATAGTTCGCAGTCAAAAAACGAAAATGTCAATGATAAATGGTATACAGTTCAAAAGTTATTGAAAATGAAATTTATCAATGGTAAGAGACACTATTTAGTTAAGTGGGAAAGTGGTGATAAAAACTCATGGGAACCAGAGGATAATATTGGCGAAGGTGCCAAGCGAGATTATCACATAACTCATACATATCAGGGAAAGCGTCGAAAACGACCATTAGTAATTCGGCCACAAAACTAGACTAACAGGCACGCACATAGCTATTATGCTCTGCTCTTTGCCGGCTTTAAAACCACGCCCAAACTCTATTTTCTCCCTGATTATACAGTTATACGAGTGCTTAGTGTTTCTGTATAATGTCTATTTCCTCTTTCTCTCTTTAAGGGCATGGTTAGAGCAGTCATGAAAACGATGATTATCATGCTTTTGTGTGTACCTCAAGCCACGAGTCAGCAGTTAATTCAACGAGTAAATTATGGCATACTTTTTGAGCTCAAAGGACATTTAATGTTTACAACTGAAACCTGGCGCCATACGTTCCAAATAACATTACCGAAAGCACACGACATTGCACCGATGAAACTATGTAATGACAGCACTGAAACGTGTAACGTCTTTAATGCATTGCTTAACCATATGTCCACGCTTCGAGTTCAGACGATCGAGCGAACAACTGCAACAATCGATAAAGTTGATCAATTAATTCCGGTTACGAAAACTTCACACACTGGTCGCACAACAAGGTCTCTACTACCCTTCGTAGCAGATTTGTCTAAAAGTATTTTTGGTACGGCAACAGAACATGATGTTCAAATTCTTGCCCAACATATGAATCAATTGATAAGGAAAATGCAATTGACCGACAGAGCCATTAGACGTCATGGACAACATATTTCCTCGTATATGCATGATGTCAACGACCGTTTAGATAAAGCTATGTATGCTGTCAAAGAAAACCATAGGGCTGTAAATCACCTATTTGACAAGATGCAGAAATCTATTTCCAATTCAATTGATATAACTTACCTCGCAACATCTGTTTTGTCTGATCAAATCGGTACTGCTATCACGTATACTACTCTTTTGGACGATTTCCTACACGGAATAAATGACTTGATTAACGGAAAATTATCGCCATATTTAGTGCCTTCATCCTCACTTGATAAGGTCTTAACCGACATAGAACAAATAATAAAGTCCAAACACAAATCATTCCAATTGGTACGTACTGATCATAAATTTTATTACAATTTTGCAGAATTTTTATACGACCGCGATAGAGAGTTCTTATATGTCACTTTAAAAATTCCAATAACGAATCATTTTTCCCCTATGGATCTTTATGAGACTATATCATTACCAGTTCCGGTTAATAGTTCTAGCAAGCACGCTACTAAATTACTCGACATGCCGCGTTTCTTTGGTATAACAAACAGTAAGGACTATTTTGTTGAGTTTGATGAAACTAAATTTGCAAAATGTTCCAAATATGATAATATCTACCAATGCAATTTTCATCCGACTTTCCATTCAGCAATTAATCCTACTTGTTCTTTAGCAATTTTCCGAAATGATAAATCCGCTTCAAAAAACTTATGTAATTTTCGATTTCTACAAAACCACCTTCAGCCAGGCATAATGCAATTATCACAGCATTCCGTTCTTGTCAATAACATTCCAATGCTTTCTTTGAGTTGTACTGATCAGCAGAAAATGGTCCAAGGATGTACCTTTTGTATCATGCATTTCCCCTGTGACTGTGCTATTTCGACCCAACATTTTTATTTACCACCTCAGCTTTCACAATGTAAAATAAATTCCAGTACTATTACAAAAGTCTATCCAGTAAACTTAGCACTACTCCAGAATTTCTTTAACACTACGCGCCTTGCAGCGATATTACCTGATACAACCTTTAAAACTGAAATTCCTATTCAAACGCCATTCTTTAAGCTTTACAATCACAAAATGTCCGAGGTCATAGCGGCGGACATGCCAAAACATTTAAGTCTTCGAAAAATGGCAAATGCTGTTAAGAAGGATCAAGTAATCTTTCAATCAATGGTTGATCCTCTTCTAGATGGCACTATTACTACTGCGGAAGCATGGTCCATTGTTCCTCAAATAATAACCTACACTTCTTTTGCGTTGGCAACAAGTGCGATTTTGATTTTGGTATACGTTCTCTTTAGATTACGAAAATTAACTTTGATTCTCATGTTGCTTAACGTTTCGCCGCCGGCTAATTCCCATTCGGTCCCATCACCATTACAATATGACAATCAGAATCTGATAACTAATTCTCAGTCAGATGTCGCTTGTGTTACAACTGTTCAGTGGCCACATTCCCTTCTGGGGATATTTTCTTTGTCCATATTGTTAATGATCTTTGTTTGGTATTATAAACGTTACCATCAACACCATACCACGTTATCGCTAGAAATAACTACTGGTTCATCGTGCGTTTCACTGCCTATATTACATTTGCCGTTGTGTCCACCCTACTGGTCGATTACATTTCCTTCAAATATTCACAATATACACATTACTGGAACTTTGTTTCCAAAACTGCATGTTTCCTGGGGCGATTTCCATATTGATAGTAAATTTAATGACAAATCGATTTTTATTCCATGTCAGTTGTCCATTTCTCTTATCAAGGCATATCAGTTTAAGAGAATTTTGAAACGCCCTTTCTAGCTTTCATAGTAATAATTCATAATGGCTACAGTCAAATTACCGACCTTAATCCAGAGAGACATGACCAGAACAATCATTTGTATCCTACGATTGTTGTAACAACATCTCAAGTGTAACATTAATTACGAAGTTTGTAACTACATTAGCAGTTGATTGTGGACACATTCAGGAAGAGTGTGATTATTGATATTGATTAATACATAAGCCAATATTTTGTTATTGTTAACTTGTTGTCATTCTTAAATCAATCTTATCGGTCATTGACCACGCTACATTATTAATTGTTGTACCTTGTTGTCAATATAACTGTTGCTTGTACCTTCATTCACTGCAATTGTTTATATTTTTGTTGTTACAATATTTGAGGACAAATATTTTTTAAACAAGGGGAGACTTTTATAGGTTTATTTTCTTTTTTTTTCAAAGTTCATTAATACGGTATATTATAGAATAGAAACTCAAGTTAATTTTGAAATAAGAACGAGTACAAAGTTCAGATATCATAGGTTGTAAATAGGAATAATAAAATAATTAAATTTTAAACTCAGAATATTCTAGAAGGTCAGTTTGACCAGAATACACAATACCGAATACAAAATTCATATATTATAGATTGAAAACAGAGAATAATAAGATAATTAATCATAAGCTCATTATATTCTAGAAGGTCAGTTTGACCAGAACAATTATATTTGGCTACAAAAGTACAGAATATTTTAATAAATTAAGCAGCAACTGAAATAAACAAATTAATAAGGAATGAAGTTGAGAAACTGAGGGACTATTTATTATTAACTTCAAAGAAAGTTTTGATTAAGTACGGCTTCTACTAAAGGGAATTATTTATTTAATTGTCAAAAGTTTTATGCAATTTTCGAGAGTCGAAGAGGTTTGTAGGTCATCCAAACTGGTATATAAATCCCGAAAATTGGAAACAAACCACTTCCACTCTGTCATCTGATTAGATGTACGTTTTATTATTTTAGGTAAGTCAACTTACGTTACTTTATAGAACTTTGTAAATTTGTTATAACTTTTAGAAACATTAAGAAACATTGGTACAAAATTTGAGTTTAAATAGATTTGTTTTAATGTTTGATATCAGGAAAGCAAATATTTAACTTTTAATTTCAGAATTTTTCGGAACAAGAAATATTGATTGAATTTAGAGAACTGTTATCTCGATCTGTACAACAGGGACACCTGTTAAGAACTTTAGTAGAAAAGTTAAATACAATCCAGGAACGGGTAGACGCTTTACAGGCAGACCTAAATAAATCGACATAATTATGTGTCGGTCTGTCAAATTAATCAATATTGTACACTGTTTCCTTCTATATGGTCAGCCTGACTTATTATTGATTTTATTATAGGTTTATATGCACGTATCGCGATGGTCAGTGTTTCGAATTATATTGTACTTTAATTAATATGTAAGGTGTTAATTTGGTTGGTTTACGTTGTCTATTTCTATTGATATGTATTTATAGTTGTCAATTTGTTATATGTTGTTGTAGTACAAATATTATATCTTGAAAATAAAGACTTCCACTCTGTCATCTGATTAGATGTACGTTTTATTATTTTAGTTATACGAGCAGTATAACATATTAAACAAATAGAATTAACCTCAAAGTTGAATAATTCAGAAAGCAAAAAAACAGTGCTGGAAATCTTTTAATCAAATGAATTACACATTGAAACACAAAGAAAACCGAACGGATTCTGAATATCATTTGGAATACTAACGTTCTACTGAAAAGATAAAAACACAATTGTTTGCGAATAGTCTTTATCCAAAGATAAAATTAAGGCGAATTCAATGTTGAAAAACTGGTTACCCTTCTCTATATTAAGACTTAAACACGGATGTAATTCATTACTCGGTCAAGATGCACTGGTCCCTCGTCATCAAACAAAAACCAAATCATTTATGCTAAAAAATACATTACCAGAAAATTGCATTATACAAATGCAGATGCATCTGTATATGGTTGTGCAAAGTATATCCTTAATCGATCAGAAACAACGTTAAACCCCGAGGTTAAACGAAGTGAATTAGCACTTTGTGATATAACGTTCATTTTCAATTTGCACATTATTCTGCCACGGGTCATTATGCAACATGATTCCCTGACGGTAGGTCTGGGACTCGACGTGTACCATTTAGAAATGCTTATAGCATCTGAATTCTCTAATGACTGCTCTGTGGCAACGTTATCGTTGAAGTTATCACCATCGAAATCATTCAAAGATAAAAAAAAATAAAAATAATTTAACTTAACAGTTTGAGTTAGGTCTCTAGTACGAGGCGTATGCCATTAACATTGGAAGGTCCAATACATTAGCATGCATCAAATATTTTATAAGATTTAAACTATCCGACTTTTTTCAACAAGCGCAAGATAGCGATAGTTTAGCTGATCTAATTTTACTTTTCGGTGTTGGTTAAATTGTTGCATTTTACTACTAGTATTCGGTACTGCTTTAGTAGTATTCGGTTTTGCTTTGGCTGGTCAATCTTTACTATTTGGTGCTAGTTCAGTTGTTGTAATTTAACTATTTGGTGTCATTATAGTTGATCTAATTTTACTATTCGGTGCTGGATTACTTTGTCTAATTCTTCTTTTCGCTGCTGGTGTAGTTGGTCTGTTTTTTTCTTACTATTCGTGCTGTTATAATTGTTGCATTTTTACCATTCGTGCGTTTTAATTGTTGTAGCTTTACTATTCGTGCGTTTTAATTGTTGTATTTTTACTATTCGTGCTGTTATAATTGTTGTATTTTTACTATTCGTGCTGTTATAATTGTTGTATATTTACTATTCATGCTGTTTTAATTGTTGTATTTTTACTATTCGTGCTGTTTTAATTGTTGTATTTTTACTATTCGTGCGTTTTAATTGTTGTATTTTTACTATTCGTGCGTTTTAATTGTTGTATTTTTACTATTCATGCTGTTTTAATTGTTGTATTTTTACTATTCGTGCTGTTATAATTGTTGTATATTTACTATTCATGCTGTTTTAATTGTTGTATTTTTACTATTCGTGCTGTTTTAATTGTTGTATTTTTACTATTCGTGCGTTTTAATTGTTGTTTTTTTACTATTCGTGCTGTTTTAATTGTTGTATATTTACTATTCATGCTGTTTTAATTGTTGTATTTTTACTTTTCGTGCGTTTTAATTGTTGTATTTTTACTATTCGTGCTGTTATAATTGTTGTATATTTACTATTCATGCTGTTTTAATTGTTGTATTTTTACTATTCGTGCGTTTTAATTGTTGTTTTTGTTACTATTCGTGCTGTTTTAATTGTTGTTTTTTTACTATTCGTGTTGTTTTAATTGTTGTATTTTTACTATTCGTGTTGTTTTAATTGTTGTATTTTTACTATTCGTGCTGTTTTAATTGTTGAATTTTTACTATTCGTGTTGTTTTAATTGTTGTATTTTTACTATTCTGTTGTTTTAATTGTTGTATTTTTACTATTCGTGTTGTTTTAATTGTTGTATTTTTACTATTCATGCTGTTTTAATTGTTGTATTTTTACTATTCGTGCGTTTTAATTGTTGCATTTTTACTATTCGTGCGTTTTAATTGTTGCATTTTTACTATTCGTGCGTTTTAATTGTTACATTTTTACTATTCGTGCGTTGTAATTGTTGCATTTTTACTATTCGTGCGTTATAATTGTTGTATTTACTATTCAGTGCTAGATTAGTTGGTGTAATTTCACTATTTACTATTCAGCACTGCTTTTGTCGGTCTAATTTTAATATCGATCGTTTACTTATTCTCATGCTTCTTTTCAGTGCTGTTTTAGCTAGTCTATTATTACCATTCAGTAACGGTTTAGATGTCTGCCTATAACCATATCCTTCCAAACCTAGAGCATAATAATACACATATATAGGTGTTATTTTCCGACTCTTAGGATAAGTTATCAATACATAGTTCTCTTATAAAATAATAACTTTAATATGTTGTGTTGAATATTTTACTATACACAGTTTAAGTGCGGGTATAAAACTTGTTTTATTGTAAAATAATTCAAGATTGTTTACTGGAAATATAAAACAGCTTGAGGATTTAATCATTTCAATGGAATTTCACATACTTCTAAATATTAAAATGTATACAAATATGGCCCCAAACTAGTTTGACATCAAAAGTGAGCAATTTCTAAATTAAAATAGAAAAAATTCGCCACGAGAGAATTTAACAGATAAGATGATCGCCTTTAGGTGAAATGTGCATAACTTGTATTGTCTAAACAGATTGCACAATTCTCAATGGCGAAGATTAAACTCTACCGAAGTAGTTTTATGTCTCGATGTTATCTAACGTTATTGCATAAGGGTTCATACGTGGTTTGATTATGGAGTGAGCATGCGTCCTACTCACGTGTAAATACGAAACTACTGAAAACTTAGACACGATTGACACAGAATGATCTAACTTTATCATACTATTGCAGACCATGTAAGTGTGTAGGTGCGCCGTATTTGTTCAACGTATATTTTTTGTGTATTGTTCTCGAAAATATATAGAATGTGTAAAATAAAGCGAGTTAGAACAATTTATTATGTTCTGAAAAATAAGTACCAAAAATGAACACAATTTTTTATGAAAAAAGTTATTTAAAGCTCAAATGCAAAAACGCAAGAGAAATAACTTGTATTTAGAGCAATATTCAATTTAACCAAGAACACAAAACAACAAAGACATCGAGAACACAAAACAACAGACATATTTCTTCGGAAATAGCCAATGTAACCAAGAACACAAAATGATAAAAACATCAAAAACACACAACAACAGAGATATTTCTTTGGAAATAGCCAGTGTAACCAAGAACACAAAATAATAAAAACATCAAGAACACAAAACAGAGATATTTCTTTGGAAATAGCCAGTGTAACAAAGAACACAAAACAACAAAAACATCAAGAACACAAAACAACAGAGATATTTCTTCGGAAAAAGCCAGTGTAACCAAGAACACAAAACAACATAAACATCAAGAACACAAAACAACAGAGATATTTCTTCGGAAAAAGTCAGTGTAACCAAGAACACAAAATAATAAAAACATCAAGAACACAAAACAACATCGGAAATAGCCAGTGTAACCAAGAACACAAAATAATAAAAACATCAAGAACACAAAACAACAGAGATATTTCTTCGGAAATAGCCAGTGTAACCAAGAACACAAAATAATAAAAACATCAAGAACACAAAACAACAGAGATATTTCTTCGGAAATAGCCAGTGTAACCAAGAACACAAAATAATAAAAACATCAAGAACACAAAACAACAAAAACATATTTTTTTGACAATAGCCAATGTAACCATCAACACAAAACACAAAACATCAAGAACACAAAACAACAGAGATATTTTTTCGGAAATTTGCAATGTATCCAAGAACACAAACAACAAAAATATCAATACACGAAACAACAGAGATATTTCTTAGGAAAATGATAATATAACCAAGAACACGAGACAATAATAACACATTTTGCAATAGTAAATGTGACCCAAAACACGAAACAACAAAAATATGTGTTTGACAATAGTCAATGAAACAAAACAAAAAACCAAACAACTAGCTAATGTAACCAAGAACAGAAAACAACAAAAACATCAAGAACACAAAACAACAGAGATATTTCTTCGGAAAAAGCCAGTGTAACCAAGAACACAAAATAATAAAAACATCAAGAACACAAAACAACAGAGATATTTCTTCGGAAATAGCCAGTGTAACCATAAACACAAAACACAAAAACATCAAGAACACAAAACAACAGAGATATTTCTTCGGAAATAGCCAATGTAACCATAAACACAAAACACAAAACATCAAGAACACAAAACAACAGAGATATTTCTTCGGAAATAGCCAGTGTTACCAAGACAAACAATAAAGACATCAAGAACACAAAACAACAAAAACATATTTTTTGACAATAGTCAATGTAACCATCAACACAAAACACAAAACATCAAGAACACAAAACAACAGAGATATTTTTTCGGAAATTTGCAATGTATCCAAGAACACAAACAACAAAAATATCAATACACGAAACAACAGAGATATTTCTTAGGAAAATGATAATATAACCAAGAACACAAGACAATAATAACACATTTTGCAATAGTAAATGTGACCCAAAACACGAAACAACAAAAATATGTGTTTGACAATTGTCAATGAAACAAAACAAAAAACCAAACAAATAGCCAATGTAACCAAGAACACAAAACAATGTAGCTTAGTAGATAGTAGGTGCTTACTCTTCCGGAGCACACTGCCTCACTTGTCTGTTGGAAGTTCACGTGTTATAATTGATTTACAATATTTTATACTTGGGGTTGTAATTTAGGCATGGATCTGTATGTCTGGGGTTTTTTTTAAGTCTAACGTCGCCGTAAATAACGTATAATCCGGAGACCAGTGTTACGGTACAACTGGTGCCAACATAACAGAGATTATAATTTATAATTAGTTATTGTCTATACCTACCAGCACCAGGACCTCACCAGAACTAACAGCAGCAGAATGTCTTTGAGCAATAACTTGTCATTTCTAGATCTAAATGACAGTTGTCTATGTTAACCCCACGACTAATGACGTTTAATAATAGATAGTAAATTATATTAAATGAGACCATCAAAAGTGTAAAATAGATGTTTAGCATCACATGTTACAAAAAATCTGTCCACGGGTTCATCATTTATATCTGATATATTTACACAACATCAAAGACTAAAATTAATTATGGATAAATATGAAGTAGTTAAAATAATTGTTATAAATAAAAATTGTGATAATTATGAGGAAAGATGAAAAATAACATAAACCTGCTTCCAGCTTTGTTTAGATTATGTGTGTAATGATAAGATTTATTACCGTACACGTCCAGTACACACACCGACAGAGTGGCAAGAATTTAAAGTTTTAGAAAATAGCGAAAATTACGCCAATTATTAAAATAACAGTCTTGTTTACGATTGAAAAATTTGATTTTCCGATTTCAATTTTTGGGTTTATGATTTGGGAGTTTATAAAATGGAACAATCATCAGAAATTCGTACACTTAATACGTTAAAATATAATTTGTAGAATTAGAACTACTTTGTTAAACAATCTGCTAAACGAGAATTTTATACTTTACATTATATATTTTTAAAACGTTCGTCTTTTATATATACAAATAACACTTTTGTCATTTTCGTATTTTCCGAGAAATCATGTGTGACTTAATTTTGAATATATGGTTGATTTTGCTGCTAATTTTCAGTTTTTAGAATTTTTTTTAATTTTTACTGTATAATTTCAAAAGATATGTTCAGTAAACCAAGTCAAAGAACGCCAATGGTGTACTAAATCACATATTATACCAGTTTTAATTTTACAGCACTAGACGGCCGTTTCGGAATACAATTTCTCATCAGTAGTGCTTGGACCAATATTGTGAAATCAAATTTTTCAGGCTGTTGAAAAAATATTTAAAGGGCAAAAATATATTCAACCAAATTTGGCTAAGGAGATACTTTGCATGAAGGAGTATACTTTAGTTTTTTTTTTAAGGATTTTAGACTTACTTAACAGATTAAAGTTATTGCTTTTTATTAATTTGTTTTATGTCCTTACAAACTAATTGTGAGGTAGATCTTGGTTCATATACATATACCGGCATATAATTTCACTGTTTTATGTGGGATAAAAATTCAAGAGTGTAATACGTTATATTTTTTTGGAAAATTCAATACAATTCAATTCAACTCATTTTATTTACGTCTCACCTTTTAAACAAGCAAATGAAGTAAGTATTCAAATTGATTACATTTTTCGGAAACCCTGATTTTAAGTTTATGATTGTTGACTATTAGCGGAATGGTATAATATGTATTTATTTGTCTTATTAATTACAGCAATGATCATTAGTGTAGACACGCGTCAGATTCCTCTAGTTCATTACTTATCGTCAAAAGTGCCACGTCATTAATTATTGTGCACTTCAAATCAGTCATATTTCACACTATGAAACATGACTAGTACATGCCTGTTACGTCACGGACAGAGGGAGGGGGTGGTAAGCTTGTTAAGGATTGGTAAGGAACACGAAGATATGTCCGAAAATAATATGTTGTAATTAATTACTAGAAACAACTAACAACAATGATGGTCTATAGTGCTTAAACGGTATACATGAATAGCGGTTTTATAAATACAAAAAATTCCAAAAACAAAAGGCACATAACTAGCAATAAAATCACGCAGATCGTAGAAAACTATAATTTTTTCTGGAATAACAGAAGTATCCTACTTCAATGTGAACCCTCGCATTGGAAATTAATTTATCACGGTCGTCGTTTAAATTATTTTAATATTTTTGGTTTGCTCTTTAATGGTGAGGTGCCATCAGATATTTAATACAATATTTATAAATATAAATTAAAAACCATGCGAGCATTTCCCTCTACTTCAGAAATTGTTCCTTTGACGTAATGATTAAAACATGTAATAAGTACAGACCCCATGCGTGACCTGGTGATGCCTTCATATCAAAGGAATCTAATTTCTATAATGCAGTTTCATTTTCTAGAAATCCGAACCATTTTAATTATTTCGTTTTGATTATTTTGAATTTTATCAATCAACGAATTTATCATTATCCAGGTGCTGTATCATAGGTCTGCGTGTTTTACTACCGTGTAGTGACTTTTGAATCATTGATAAGTAAGTTATCATACACATAGATTACTTCTTATCAAGGTTATATCAAACGTCAACCACAAATCACCAACTTAAAAATCCAAACATTTCAAAGTTGATTGCACGTGTATTAACCAGAATGCTCACACTGATGGAATCCCTGCAGCAGGTGTGTAAATAAATAATGAAATTCCTAATCATCTTCACGCAGTTTAAAAAATGAATGTATAATTGAAACGTGAATATTGCCACTTGTGACTTCAAATGTGACGTTAGATACGATTTTCCAATCACTTAATGATAATTATATCGATCAAAATTAAAAGGTTTTTTTTTTTCATTTTATATATGCTATATTAAAATTATAGAGGTAAAACCATTAATTGTAATAGATATTACACAACCAAAAAAAAAAAAAAAAAAAAAAAAAAAAGATATAGGGTCCACAAGTTTACAAACGCTCTCCTTCTAAGACCATGTTCTCCGTACAGGAATAGGAACGTCTGGAACGACTTTGACAATACTTTAGATACAAGAATGTCATATAGTTTTTTATTATAACAGTAGTTTGCTATTATATGCACTATTGAAGATTTCATAATGACCGATTAAATGGCCTTCTCCAATCAAACCTGAGATGGTGAGCTATTTGGTTTACGTTATTAGCTCCACGTGGTTTTGGTCAGTCAAATATTGTCAGAATATCATTCTTTAATTATTAATAACGCTTAATATAAATACAGTTTGGTTGTTGTTTTATGTTTTTAGAGAGTGATTTAAATTGATCATTGAATTTCGTGATCAAGGATTGTCAATGGTTTTTCGGATGTTTTGAAATCGAATATTCCATGTACTCAATATGTGGGTTGTTTCTGGTCCTTGCATGCGTCATGGAGTCATGTATACATCATTTTAGGCCTTATATATGCCATGGCTTAATGTTCTTTTCGTTCTCAGTTTTTATTTTTATTTTACATGTAGCGGATTTAGTTAGCTTGGTAGGAGGTGCTTAATTTGTCTATTTTGACTCTAGTTTATAGATTGTGATTGAACCTTTATCGATATGTTTGTTTTTGATGATTACTAGTATATAGTTATATGGCTTAGATTAAACAGACTCCATTTTACCTCATATCGTTCTACATTGTATATGTCAAATGTATTTCCGTAATTAAGGGAACCCCCAAAATACATTGTTTATTTTTTAACCCTTATAGGCAACGTAACCATGACAATTTGTTGGCACATTGTTTCCAATAATAAGGCATTCTTAACATAATTTTATGTTGGTTTCAGTTTTTGTGACCGCTGGTTATAAAAAAGTAGAATGGTTGGTGTACCTTCAAAATCATCTGAATCACACCATTGGACACCGTCTTGATATCATACTCGGTGTCCGTTATGAGTCCAATATGATGAGACCATTAGAGACAACAACTTCGTATTTTTGAGGATACATATGTAGCTGATAATTAAAACAATTTGAATATTAATGACATGATAGATTAAGTGTTTAATTGGCATATTATACATGCCTGTTTTAAGATTAAAAATCTGTTGTCGTAATAAACCGCCCCATTGATGTGCACACAGACGCCATATAACCCTGTGTATATAGATTAAGACATACGCCAATCTCATTAAATTCAGGACAGTCTGATTATAATGATCCATCAATGTCTTACAACACGCCACACAACAACATCAGGCTGTTTCCAGAATATCGACAATAACACTGGTCTTACATGCCCAACAGTCAAATATAATTGATTAAGTATATATCTTATTTTAAAGGTTTTTTTTGTTTCCGATTTATTTAGACTGTTTCTCGTTTGTTTGAGTTTTTATTTCAAAATATTTTTTTTTATTATTTCACTGGTACAAACATCAAACTTACCATTGCTGAATACAAAAAAAGCAACGTGTAGCTTAAAAAGTACATGTCAAAGCGACAGTAGCAAATGCAAAGAAAAACAGAAAACTAGTTTCTTGTTCTTCAACTAACTTTTTGTAATGGTTATGACATCATTGTTGGTTCTGGGGTAGGAATTTGGCGGCACGGCGCTGTACAAACGTATTGATGCTCTTTATTATGCATACAGAATGGATAGATCAGAAGTTTCCTATGATGGCTACTCGTATTGGGGGAAGGTCTGATTGACATTGTCGTTATGGCTAAAGTAGGCTTAAGTAGACTTTTCGTAAAATGATTATGTTGTTGATACAGCCTAAAATTCTATGTCCAGTAATAAAATCTCGTCTAGAGATTGTTCATTAAGAACTTATCTACAGAATTCAGACTGTTAAGGTTACCAAATACTAGCTGTTTGCTGCATTGCGATCGGATAAGCATGCGAACATAAAACATAATTGACACAACAAAAATAAAGTCAATCACTTTGGCCATTCTAGCATTTCTGTCAGTAACATATCACGGATATACATAATTTGCTGTTTAATATTTAATTTCATTTATATAATTTTATCTTCCAACAAAATAGTGTTTGAGTGCCGAAGTGGAATAACAAGCATTGCAGGCATTGCATAGATTCAAACCAAATAAATAGCTCCAATAAAATCAGAGTAAGAACTTTTTAGATTGAATTCTGGTAAATTTTATATTATGATTGTAAATTTAACAGCACAAGACGACCGTTTCAGAACACAGTTCCACATCAGTAGTGCTTGGACCAAAATTGCGAAACCAACATTTTTCCATGGGGTTGAAAAATATTATTCAAATATTATTTAAACTTTTTATCGCAATATTTAAAAACACAGACTACTTAAATTTACGGCTTTAATGTTTGATATTTACGGAGTAGCAAATAGTATTTACGACACTAATTAAACAGAAAAGTGTTACTTTTTATGTGTTTAGATAATTGTTTATTTACTTGTAAAGTTTGATGTTAACTTACATGATCACGTGACATGTTTTATACTTTGATGTGGCATATCCAAGGTTAACTCCCACTGAGACATGTAAATAGTTGACCAGGTCAGGGGAGTTGTTGAAATACAAATAAAGTGTTTATAGTTAACACCATACTAATCTTAATAATAATAATAATAATAATAATAATAATAATAATAATAATAATAATAATAATAGTCTCTCTTAATAATTTCGTATTATTGTCAGAAATATACTATAATTGTCTTAATTTCCTGTAAGTTAAAATTCTCAAAAACTAAGGTATACTCCCTCATATGCATGCAAAGTATTTTCTTAGCTTAATTTGGTAAAATATATTTTGGTCTTTTGGGTAGCTTTTCAACATCTTCAAAATAATTTTGGTTTCATAACTTTGGTCCAAGCACTACTGATGAGGAATTGTATTCCGAAACGGCCGTCTAGTGCTGTAAAATTAAAACTGGTATAATATGTAATTATGTACGTTATGTATAAAAGATGTGAGGTTGAATTACGCTAAAATTTATATTTCAAAACAAGTAAATATGTTCAGCACACTGTTGCAGATTGATCTGCTGTTTAATTTTAAAAGTTTTAGCATCTCCTTTTGCAATAAAAAATGATGCAATGCAAATTAACTTACAGATGAGCATGTGGAAAACTGATTTTATATATGAGCGTTACGAAATGAGTAATCTTACAAAACCAAGTTATGACGTCAATCTTACCGCCAACAAAGCAATCTGAAAATGTCGTATTTGAATACCACTGATATTTGTTGTTGTATCTGGAACGAATCCTTAGACAGCTTGAAGAAGATTATGAAAATGCCAAGGATTTCTTTGGTCAAGTTTATTTTATTTAAAAAAAATCTTTCTGTTTATTTTTGAAAATTAAACCATAATTTTTTACTGTTTTTTTTTAACTTGTATGATGCTTTTAGTAATTTAATTTGATACTTTCGTTTTTCTTTTATAAATTATAACATATTTTTTTCTTTCTTTTTTGTGTTGTATGATGCTTTTAGTTTATTACCTGTAACAATTTGATGTTGATTAAAGCAGCCTACCTGACCATGATATACGACTTATACCTGTCATAACAGTATGGAGATGAAGTAAGTGTGCTGTCTTCATTAGCTGTTTGAAAACATATTACAATGTTCATTAGCGGCAATTATTAATTGAAAGTAACCAATTAAGTGGAGTGCTGATTTGTCATCAGTAAAGTTTAAAGATAAATGGCTTTACATAACTCCTTCTGGCGCCACACAGAATATTTGAAATGAATATAAAATAAATAGCTAATGTCAACATTTTGTGAACAGAAATGTAACATTGAAAGCATAAACATTAACCGGTCACTTATTATTTAAAAACATCGCATACTTTGTATAAAGTATCAGGAATTTGCATCCTTTTACAGTTTAATTTTTGTTGTACTGATATTAAAATTATCAATAATATCTGTTACTGTGAAATATAACTTCAACATAACCCTGGGCACATGTATTTATGTTTGTGTTTCTTTTCATACGACATTTAACGTTATTATTAAACAAAACTTAAGTATTCTTGCTAAAGGCTCCAAAAATTCAAAAGACTGAATCGATTAATTTGCTGTATTTTTATATCTAAAGAATGATGAAACGAATAAATAATAATGATAATAATAATAATGTGCTACAGGGTTACGGTGGAGGGCGGCTGTTTGTCGTTAATACGCGCCAATCTTCACGTTACAGATACCCGATATTGTATAAAGTTCAGGCCGAGATTTAAGATGTCGGTAAAGGCTAATGGTTAAAAATTTAATTTGATATATAGGATCAAAACAGTACAATTACTTTGTATAAGACATGGCTTTTCTTTAAATCTTGTTGAAATATGATTCGTCTTAGGAATGGTTAATTTTTGTAGCCTATCGGGGTACAACATCTCCGTTGATTGGAACTGTACTCTTTCGTTCAGATCTTTGTTATTAAATATATTGTGGCCTTTTGGATAAATTATTTGTTAAATCCCTGACAACAAAGCAGTGATATAAAGTTATTTATATGTTTAGCAGCTACTTGGCATTTGTTTGTTTTGTATAGCAACAAATAGTCATTTTTATTGTTATTTTATGAGAGAAAAATATAGTGCAAACCATATACATCACAGATGCACCGCAAACCTTTGAATCAATTAAAGTAACAATTCCGATTAATATATGGTTCAGACCATCTTGAATCCTTCATGAATTCCAAACTTGAACACATCTGGAAATCATTTTCTCATGTATATCCAATACACGTCTAAAGCCAGGGACAAGCATTTTTGAGATTGATTCAGTGCCCGTCCAAGGTCAGAAAACACACCACTGTATACCATTTGCCAGTGCCCATCCAAAGTAGGAACTTTTATTGTAAGTTCTTCTTATAATGCGTTTGTCATCACTCATAATGGTTGCTGAGTTAGGCACTAGTATATCCAGTACACAATTGGATATATTTGATGTATCAAATAAATAAATAATAAAACAAATTGGAATTTGCAGTTTATAAAAGCTTGCACATTTAATAATAATAATAATAATTATAATAATAATAATAATAACCTGTGCAATATGAACTTATTGAGCTTTAATTATACATCATCTCTATATAAATTTTAAATAAAGTTTAAGCTCTGATTGTAGGCTGTGAAAAATTAAGACCTTTATAAAACTAATTACTTTGTTGACAGCGGGTATGCAATGGGGTTATATCTGATATGCTTGATTCACTAAAATACAAAAAGGATATGACAGAGGCAGGGATCAAAGTAGAATTACGGAGATGAGTCAAATCGAGGTTTGTTATGCTGTTAAGAGTAAGTTAGAGATGATCTTTTACCTACAGGCAAAACTGACATGAAATCCTGCTCTCACATTTCAAATGCATTACACTTCTTGTTCGTATGATGTCAAATACAAAATCTCAATAAAAAGTATAACAATAAACGATGGATGCTAGCTCAACCTTATGATTTATACAGTTTAAACTAGACCATTCTTACCGGTACACTGTAAAAATCACCTTTATATTTCTTGTAATTTCAAATGAAAATCAATTAACCTTTCTGATGAAGAGGTCATCAATTAGACGTACAGATAAAATTAAATCAAGACGTGACAAATTGTCAATTATTTCTGTTTAATATAGCCTTTATATTGTCAACGTAATGTGTTATAAAATTTAATTTGTTAAACTTGGTAATTAAGTTATTTTACACGGCAGTAGAGATACTACAAGTCACAGGTGGTCTTTTATACCCTTATCAATATTCTTTAAACTCTTGTGTAATTCTTTACATAGAAGGGTACATGTATCATTAAAATCAAGGTTTTTTTTAAAGACGAATAATTCTGGGGTGCATTAACTTTGGCAAACATGCATACTGGGTTACAACCTTTCAAAGAATACAAGTAAATATCATGAACAAAATTTATGTCAACTAAAACAGTGACATTTAGAACATTTATAACTATTTTAAAAATTAGAAATGCTTTTCGTTTTGAAAGTATTACTTAGTGAATGTTTTTGATATTATGGATTTATTTATTTGCTAACTAATTTTTGCCGGCACATTTTGCGTATTTTGCTGATACATTTCTACGCATTCTACTGACAAATGTTTCTGTCTGCGTATTTTGCCAAAACATTTTAGTACTTTCCCAATACTTATTGCGTATTTAAAGGGTTTTTTGCATATTCAGCCGACATATTTTATTCGTATCTGCAGATAATATTCACGTATTTTGTCGAACTCTTTTGCGTATTTTCTCGATACTTTTTTGCGTATTTTCGATATATTGTTTACGTATTTTGCACACACATGTTTGGGGTATTATGTCGACCCATTTTGGCATATTGCATCTTAATATTTATTAAAAACTTATTGGACTGAGGAATTGAACATACACTGAAGGGTTTAAATATACACACAAGAAAGATTCCATTTTTTTTTGTTCCCCGTGTAAAATTGTTTTCAAATTATTTGAATCTGCTGAAAGTTGTTAGGGATAAAGCTGATCCAAAAGAATTCCATTTTTAATTCAAATGATAAACATTCAATTGAAAACTTTGCTTGGCAACAACAAAGGAATAAAAGTTTTAAAAAAGTCCGTCCAAACTAGGGACAACTAATTATAAAATTTCCGACTTTGGACAGACATTGGATTTAATTGACAAGACAATGTCCAGTCAAGTGGCTATACATGTAGTACTATTCCAGCCATTCAACTTATTTTTTACAAACTGTGGTCCATATATAATAAATGATAACCCTGTTTTACCGAGCAATGAACCAACAACCTCTGGATGTATGGATGTATACGTTATCCATTACAAAGTAAGAATTTTTTTTAAATACAATTTAGGGAAGTAGGAAGTTCATATTCAAACTTTTTACCCGACTGTACATTGCGCTTGGTCCATACAGCCAGTATAATTATACCAGTGTTTCTGAATCCATTCCGTCTTCTATACAGTTTATTATATGAGCTGTTCAGAAAACAACTACTGGAATCTTGAGAGTCGATAGGTACAGCAATCTTATGAACTACAAATTTAAATATGCTACTAGTATTACTATTAACTGTCTATTTTATTTGGCGTCCACTATTGTTGTCATATTTTTTCTAACAGTGGAATTTTGAATGTTTTATCAGTTGAATTGTATCAGATTCCATTAAATTATTAAAACCTGTCTGTATTATAATACAAGTGATGTTTTACTGAATTGAATCCTGCCGATAAAATAGCAAGTCAATTAAAATTTTTAAATTTAAACTGATGAGTAATTTATCACTGGTTTATGATGCATGCCGTAGAAGAATTCTCAAATCTCTTCTTTATATCTACTCTTTATTGTGTAATTATTACACACCTCAGAGATATTGCAAGCATTATACTTTTTCTTTGCAATTATTATTGATATGCAACTATACGGTTGTTCAAAGCTTCTTCAAATTCTGTTGTCATAATAATGCATTAGGTTGATATAGTATCGGTTATACGTCACAGACAACCCAATTAAACACTAACTACTAACATTATCACGTGATACGTAATGGATAATCCTATTGGAGGATATAGTCGAGATTTTTTCACTTCGCTTGTCTAAGAATAAAAACAACTCAAAAACAAACATACTTATGTATGTACAAATTACAATAAGAAAGCAAAGTAAAACCTGACAAATTAGGTGAGCTTCCGCCAGGAAAGTTAGGACGTGTGGTCCGGAAGGGTAAGCGCCTCCTGTTTAGCTAGTTACGCCCGCCTCTACAACTTGATAACAAAAGCAAGTCAAGTATATAGTTTCTAGAACTTAAAAATAAAAGAAGTCAACAATAAAGTTCTGGTCATTGGAGACCAAAATATATAAGAATACAGTTCTAGAATTTTAGAATTTAAAAGAGCCATCAACAAAAAGTTAGAGTTTTATAGACAACATATTTGCTGTGTTTAGTTATTTAATTTTCCAACAAATAATCAGCATATCAATGGGCACTGGCTTGCTGATTTGTTTCTTTGTTTGTATGAAGCAGAACCGTTGGAGAACCTAGTTAAATCTGGAAAGAAGACTGTCACCAAAAATAATTCAACTCCTCATACAAAGGAATAGATGAGTTCTATTTATTAATTATCTGTTTTGAGACTATGTGAATGCCATCTATCTCAGTGAGCTTGAAACAAAAGACTAGACTGATTCTTTAAGTCCTGTTTTGTATTTGGACTTTTACTTCAATTACGGCACCAACGACATGTACATTTGAAAGTGTGTTACAAACGTGATGACGTCAACTTTCCTTTCCTATGCGGCAATCTAACTACTACTGCTTGTGGCGTATTTGTTTAATTCATTATGACAGAGCTTATTACAACCATGGGGACTTTTACAACGGAGCAAGCTGTTTGACTGTTGACACAGGAATTATGCAAGCATAGGCTTATCAAAGCCCTCAAAGTGTTTAATGCCCGTCATCATAATATTGTTGATAAGTATCATGTAGAATATATTTGACGTCAAATAGTTCCATGTTACTTTCATTCTCAATTTTGATTTCACACTTGACGAGTGAAACTAGCAAAACAGGAGGTGTTTACCCTTCAAGAGCACCCAGCCTCTTTCCCTGTTTCCATGTGTTCAACTTAACTAAACTCTTCCCTGTTTCAGTTCCACGTGTTTAACTTAACTAAACTCGGCCTTTAGAAATAAAAGTCATAAGTCTTTCGGAAGAGACCAAAAATATTGAGGCACTGTCGTGTTAAGCATCATGTCACGTTAAAGAACCCTCCTTGTCCATTGTCCTGAGTACACTGCAAAGGTTAAAAATTCCTGTCATTTCACCTGAAAGTTGTTACATCTCAATATAAGTAAAATATTCTTGATATGGACGTTAAACCCCATTAAGTTATTTAATCAATGATATGTTTGGTCATAGTTTTTGTTTATTGTCATATGTCTCATATTGAATAGGTGCGATGTCAAAGTGCATAAGAACGAATCAACCGTAAAGCCTTATCTGTATATATATACGCCTAGCTAGCAAAACAGGTGATTGTTAACTTTCCAGAGAGCCTTGTCCCCACTCCCGTGATACAGGTTCGATAAAATGCTAGCTTTTAACGTTTTATCTTTGTTTTGACTGGTCTCCATAGTTTTCTTGAAGCTGGTAAATTTTCAACATTAATAACAGTAATATTGGGAACCACTCATCAACCTGCTGATCTACGTCACTTGTACCTAATGTTACATAGAGATACATGTAAATGATAAATTTTATATCTCTGCCGCGTGTCCGAATGTCCAGCTGTTTCTGAACTGACCACTGAGACAAATTACTACTAATGTTTTAATTACATCGTGCAGTGTAGCATATGGTGTTGTAATTTGACAGAGCGGGGGTTAGCATTCTGACTTGTACCGTTGTCTCAGGTCCATGTCCTGTGAGTTTTAAAATGACATGACAACATCTTTTCGTGACGGATTCTAAACTAAAATCAATTTGGGTTTTTTGAAGGCGTTATGGATGCCATGTTTAAGATCACATTGGGGTGGTCGTATCCCCCGCTTTAACAAAAAATCTTGAGTAAAATTAATGCGATTATAATTAAGGTCTTCTGCAGTGATTTAACGTGATTCAATCAAAAACAAGAATGCTTCAATGTCTGTGGTCTAATATTGCCTTATGAAATCGGACAATACATTAACCACAAGTTGATGTTTTCTCCCACCGCTCGCTGTGAGAACGGATACCAGAATGTGTGCTTTAGTAGCGTTATGTTACAACGTAACATTGTTACACCGAGCCAATATTGATAACTTTATACAATGCTTATATGGACAAGCGTTAATGAAACAAAATTGAGTCAGATTTTTTGCGTTTTTATCCCTGTCAAGACAAGGGTAGGTGAAAATAAGATCATTTTTCAGAGTAACACCTTTATGAGACTATGTTTATTATTTTTACAAATAAAATTTCCACCAGGGGCTATATAGCAGGTACATGATACGTGATACGGCGTTTGTATATACACAGGCTGAGAAATTCTGTACGTTAAATCATTACGTTTGTTGCTATGTAAATATCATGTAAGGACCACTTACACATCAACATCAATAATCTTGTAAATCTTGATTATTTCTTCTAATTCATGTCAGAGATTTATTTACAACAAAACGGTTCATATGGAAAGATTGTTTCATATAAAGATCTAAGTCTGCAGGTATCAAGTGATGCTGTTACAAGGAAGAAGATAACTGACATTTCTGCCATAATGAGATATCTGTATGACTAACGGTTACAATATTTATAAATATTTTTATAAGAATTTTTCGTTTTCCTGTAATTTAATGAAAAACAGAAATGCCATAGAGCTCAAGAAAATTTCAAATGCATAGCGAATTTTAGAAATATATAAACTTTTATTTCATGCATCCTATTAATTTGTTCCGAATTATTTTCCCCATTTTATATTTTTACTTTTGTTGATACTTTACAAGCTGCCAAAATTTCATTCATATTTTTTTTAAATGTTGCATAAAGAAACAAAAATATCAGAATCATAAACGTCCATATATCATCATTTATCAGAGGTTATTCACATTAAATTTAAAAGATTAAAAAACGTATTTTTATTTTATATTTTTTTAGAATAACACATTAATAATGTTTTTCCCTAGCCCTAGCATGGCTACATATGAAAAAATATGCAAATCAATTAATTTATGTCTCAAAAATTTCTCCTCTGAACGAATATTTCAATAAACTAGAAACTTGTGTATTCTTAATTCCAAATCATTATTTGCTTCTCTGTTTTTGTTAATAAATAAATAAATAAATAAATAAAATAAATAAATAAATAAATAAATAAAAAATAAATAAATAAATAAATAAATAAATAATAAATAAATAAATAAATATCTTATGTCATTCATAAAGTAACTTCTAAATATTTAATTTACTTTAGCGTTGTTTGTAAATTCTTTTTTTCTCTGAAATACACACAAACTGCTAAAGCAACGGGTAGTCAAAAATTGTGCTTAATTTTATTGTTTGTAATTGGGATCACGAAATCCAACTGACATCAATTATATGTGGTTTACAACATGCATTCTGATATCCTCATCAACTTACGATAATCTGGTTAATATTGATATCAAGAAAAACATTTCTATTATTTCTTTACCATCCTGAATTAAGTTCAAAATACGAAAATATGACATCAATTCCTGTGTTTGATTGGCAGGTCAATGTTTCATTTTACAGGAGCACCTGCACGAAAATTTCCGAGTCAAAATCTATAATTGTTCTGTCAGTGACTGGATTTGTTTTAGACAAATTGCTCTTTCTTGGAATAAGGTTTATCGCTTAATGCTGCCTTCTCTTACATCTCCTGAATATTTCATTTACAAAATCAATAACGTCACTGTTTTCCATTAGAGGATAAATTAATTCTCAAATCGAATGGACAAAAATTCGGCTGAAAGAACTGTAATTAAAACTATTGACTCTTTAATCTTGAATTTGTTTGCCAAAGGTGTTCATTTCCTTCAAAGAGGGCAATTTTATCTTGAAATTACATCCCATCAAATGAAATTACAGATATTACATCTGAAGACGGTGTAAAATAAGGCAATGGTACTATAATCTAATTAGAGACGTTTTACACAACACAAAAATATAGACAACTATTGGAGGACAGTGTAAAATAACGAAATGGTATAACAGCCTTATTGGGGAAGGTTTACACTATACAAAAAATATAAAAAATATTTGAAGATTGTGTAAAATAAGAAAATGTTTTCATAATCCAAATGGGGACGTTTTACACAATACAGAAATATAATTATATAATATTTAAAGATTGTGTGAAATGATGCAAATGTGTTATAGCCTAATCACAATACAAAAATTTAGAAAAAACACTAAACATGGTGTAAAAAATTGCAATGGTATTGTGGCCTTATTGGAGAAGTTTTACACGATACAAACATGAAAAGAATATTTGAAGACTGTAAAATAAGTCAATGATGCAATTATCAAATTGGGTATTGTAGGCGTTATATAAGGGACGTTTTACACAATACAAAAATAATGATAAAAAAAAATAAAGAAAAATACCCGAGGACGGTGTAAAATGGCAATGGTATTGTAAGCCTTGTAATAAGGGATGTTTTACATAATACAAAAATATATATACATTTTTTTTTAAAAATCTGAAGATTCTGTAAAATAAGAAAATTACATTATTATCTAATAAGGTACGTTTTACAAAATACAGAAAAATATCACTTTTTACAAAAATATATTAGGGAAAATATACACTTTTTCTATTTCTTTCATGTTGTGTGCAATTATATATTTTATGTTTCTCATTTTAAACACAGCATCGACATAAACAGATCACCTGTTACAATCGTGACTATTTATTAGTGTAACATTTCCATAATTTTGGACAGCGCACTACTGATGAGGAATATGAGGAACTGTTTTGGTTTTGAAAAGTTGATGGCGATACATATTCCCTTATACAGATATTAGATACTACTACAAATTATATTTAAAAACAAATTTGAAAGAACACCTAATTTCGAAATCCATTTTATAAATTTTAAAACAATATTTTTTAGTTTGATGAGATAATATTCATTATGATCTCCGCAACAAAAATTTCCAACAAAAGTTTGTCAATATACAATAATCATTTTACTAACTAACTAGTTAAAGGTATCTGACCCAAGTTTCCGACAATCATTTCTTAATTAAGATTTTCCTTAACTTAAAACTGGAAAAAATGTTTGCAACATTTAATGATATTACACATACATGTACATGTAAAAGGTTTCGATAAAATTAAATTAAAACTGTAATAAGCTCTGGCCAATATTAAAAATGGCACCTTAAGTTCCCGAATATCTTAAAAAATAGCATAATTATTACAGTATCAAACTTGCCAAATTTAAGTTAAAGAAATGATTGTGAATGTTGGACCAGTGAACAGCTGAGTTCCTGATGTGTTTTGTTATATTTTAGTTGAATTATTGACTTTATTACATTTTGTGTTAATCGTGTGTTTTATTTTCTTATTTACCCTCTATGTTGGCACTGGCTGTTGTTGTTGTTGTTGCCAGTAATTGCTTGTTTTTGCTATTGGTGTCTATATTTTACTTGATTGATTCAGTATTATGTTTTTCCATAGCTCATAGTTTTACAAGAACCCCTATAAATTTTGTTTTTAGTTCACAAAATATGTTATTTTTCTTAATCTTTGCATTTTGTCTGATATTTTACTGTTGTCAAAGTTTTCTGTTGGTTAAAATCTAAAATTCCTCAAAAACTAAGATATACTCCCCCAAGCAAAGCAAAGTATTTCCTTAGCTATTGGTAAAATTTAATAAGGTCCTTTTGGATGTCTTTTCAAATTCTTGTAAAAATTGGTTTCACAAATTTGGTCCAAGCACTACTAATGAGGAATTGTATTCCCAAACGGCCGTCTAATGCTGTAAAATTAACACTGGTATAATATGTAATATTTTCAGCAGTTAAAGATAAAACATTATTTCAAGTTGGATTTATATGTTTATATTTTATCATAATTGGCATATGATTAAATTTAAGACCACACTTGTTATAAAAAATCACAATAATTAAAAAATGGACGGAAAAATAAATGACACATTATAAACCATTTCTGTAAGAGTCCAGACTTCGGCAGACCATGGTATCAATTTACATTAGTAACGCATTCTGAATAGTTATCTTGAATTGATATTTTTATGGTTTTATTATTTTATATATAAAATTCCATATTGCTTATTGATATAATTCATGGGACATTACTTAATGCATAACTACATAAAAATATGGTTTTGGGGTAAAATTGTCCGAGTAATCAGAGATTTACAGATAATATCGGTCTATCCTGATCTGACACATGGACTATATTTCGTCTTATCTATTTGCATCAATGGATACACTGATTGTTATCACTGTACTCCTACTTTCTATGAGATGTAAATATATTCAGATGTAATACAGGTATTCTTGACGGTCACCTTCCTGACTACCGCTAGTACATCTGGATAATTTACTTTTATTTACAGGCATACTTGTTTACTTAGAATGGAAGTTGCATGGTTAAACCGCTGCATTGATAAACCTTTTCATATCTTAATGTTACTTTATGATGCTTCGCCCTTAAAATGAATTCAACACTTCGTCATAGACCATGGGACGTAATAAAAATTAATCAAATCCTAATTGATGCACAATAATACTAATAATAATTACAACGCACATAATATAAATGAACCAACCACATACCTACCGATCCATGTTCATATCACAATCCCAAAAGCAAAGAAAACACACTTTGAACTGTAAAATTAAGTAAATCCCATGTCTTTGTCTTATACTATTAAAAAATTAAATAATTATTTGAAAATAAAACCGAACGCATGAACTTCCACAGGGGAAGTGAGACCGGATTCTTCGGAGGGGTAAGCACCTTCTACAATCTTGAATTTAAAACTGATAATGAATCAAAGGCAAACATACCAATCCATGTCCAAATCGCAATTAAATAAAACATTTTGAATTTAATTTTTACCATTTTATATTTTAGAAAAAGAGGGGTAACTAAATTGTGTTATCATGAGATTATTAATAATAATATTATCATAATAAGTTGAAGCGGATAAAAAGCATAAGTATATTGTCAAAGACAACAAGAACACAACACAACAAAACCAAATCAGACTGAGAGTAAACTAGAAATAAAATCAGCTATCACAATGTGCAACGTTAAATTCAACTGAAAAATGTAACTTATGGTTTTTTTTGATTGCTATAACTCTGGGTTGAGCACTATTAATGAGGAAATTTATTCCAAAACGGCCGTCTAGTGCTGAAAAATTAAAACATTTTTAGTAATAATTATGTTATCCAGGATACAATGTGCTATTTTGAATTTTATTTTCACAAGTCAAACTATTGGCCGTCATCACAGTATTGTTGATAAGTTTGATGTCTCGGTGTCCAGGATTGCCTTGGATATATTTGGCGTCTCATAGTTCCATGTTCCTTTTACACAATTTTGATTACACACGTGACGGGTGTAGCTAGCTAAACAGGAGGTGCTTACCCTTCCGGAGCACCCGGCCTCTCTTCCCTGGTGGAAGTTCACGTGTCTAACCTAACTTGTCAGTTCCAAAGTTTTTACTTTGCTTCTAGATTGTGATTCTGAAATGGATAAGTATGTTTGTTTTTGACTATTAATACTTAGGAAAATGATTGGTAGCTAGCTAGACAGGAGGTGCTTACACTTCCGGTGCACCCGGCCTGACTTCCGTGATAGAAGTCACCTGATATACTGAATTTGCCAGTTTTTATGATTGTGATTTGAACATAGACCGATACATTTGTGCTTGATTAAAAAAAAGAAAGAAAAAACACAGTTGGTTTCGTGTTCTAGGCGGTTTGTCTCGTTTATATCAATTGTAATTGTGACTTCTTATTCCGGGAAATCTAATTTGTTGTGGCACTTGATACTGTTAATGCGGATTAGTTTAAATACAAGGTGATAACGTCTATGTCATCCTGATTAAGTACTAATTAATTACAGTGTTTCTAATCTGTGTATTATTTCATTAAAAATTATCAAAGAAAAGTTTGACAATCAGAATAATATTAAATTTCCAATCGCGTGACTGACAGAAATATGAATGAAGACTATCAGTGTAATACTGAATAAATAAATGTCGGATAACGTGTGTTATAAAGACATGTCGGATTATATCAGCTTGTCTTACACCATTACTGCTGGAATTATCATTATTATAACGTGTGTATGAAATCATAGCAAACTGGGAGAATGTCTGAAGTGAAAGTTGTTACTAACTTATTGTGAACAGGACAAAATACTTACAATCTGGGCTGTTTTATCGGAGATGTATATATTTAAGTAGTCATAAAAAATTCGTTCGAAATTGGCACGTGAACTTTAACAGAAGAGTGAGACCGAGTGTTCCGGAAACGTAAGCAATATCCTGTTTAGCTAGCTACAACCGCCACCTCTGTAATCAAAATTGAGAATGAAAGGAACATGGAACTATGGGACGTCAAATATACCAAATGTTATTTTGGATACAGAGACATCTAATTTATCAGCAATATTATGATGACGACCATAACACTTTTTGAGGGCCTTGATAAGCATTGGCTTGCAATATCCTTGTTTCAACAATTTATGTGTAAGCAGCTTGCTTCAAAGTTCCGCAGCGAAGGCAACGGTAGCCACTTAAACGTTGTGTGCTAAACGGGATATGTTCATCCTTCCAGAGCACCCGGTCTCAGTTTCAAAGTTTGTACTTTGCTTCTGGATTGTTATTCGGACATGAATTAGGATGTTTGTTTTTTATTTTTGCCTTGTGCTAATTTGGATGATTTTTCAGAAAAAAAATGTAAAGAAAAATATGAAAAATAAATACACAATACATGTATATACTTCTTTGACCGATTTTGAATATTTCAAACGCACGGAAGAGTAAGTAAATAAGTGAAAAATAAACAAACAAATACTCTAATATAAAAGTAAGTCACCACTGTGGATATTATAGCAGTGATTCACCAAACCTAAGGTGCGGGTTAATAGTTGAAAAGTTATATTTTGTAGTTACTCACTAAGGACGGACGGTCACAATTGATTGTTATTGTTGACCGCTGATTAATAAAATATAATTACTCTCTGCCTAATACTTAAATTTGAAGTTTGTTAAATATGTATTACTGAAACGTCTACTTTTTATGTTAAATCAACCACAAACATACCAATTCGTCTTCCAATTACTAACCTAGAAGCAAAGAAAAGGCGTAAAAAACTGGTAAATTACGTTAGCACGTGAATATCCACTAGGGATGTGAGACCAGGATAATTTCGAATACAGAGACATCATACTTATTTCAACGATACTGTGATGACGACCATAAAACTTTTTGAGGGTCTTGTAAGCCTGGGTTTGAATATCCCCCGTGTCATGATGTAACAATATGCTCGCATGCGATGTTTATAATACCATTTTGATGCTCTAACTTCGCAGGCCCCAGTTTCACAATCATTCCTTAGCTAAGATGGTCCTTAACTTAAATTTAGCAAATTTTTGTAATCTCTTTCTGGAACTACCAGAGAATATTTTTGTCAAAACTAAATGCAAATGTTTTAATCTAGAAGTAATCTTAAAAATGACACCTTAAATTTCTAAATATCTTGAACATTAACAAAATTATAAAGATTTGGAATTTTGCAAGATTTAAGTTAAGGAAAATCTTAGCTAAGGAATGATTGTGAAACTGGGACCAGAACCAAGAGACATAAAACGAGTTCTGTTTGAATCCACTGATTATAAAACTACCAACAATATACGGACACTACACAGGATGAAATTTTAGAAAATAAAATTCAACACCAACACCAAGGTATTTTAGAGACTGTTGCGGCCCATGGCCGTTTTTACTACATAATTTATACAATTTTGACATAATGCTGGGTGCTCGTCCAAAAGACTATATAGTTATTGTAAAGTATACATGTATGTTATTCGTTTGAAAACATTAATGATTTTTCACATTAATTATTCTGGACTTTGTCACACTGGAAAGTATTTTATTATTTTTCGAAAGTGCTATTGTAAGGAATCTCTGTAACATACAACTTTGTGTATAAATATGGCAAAAGTATGTTACTAGTATCATATACCATTTTTTGAATTTAATCATAAAATACATTTAAAAAATGGTATATGACAATTTTTTGAATGTATTTTATGATTAAATTCAAAAAATGGTATATGACACTACTATCGACACGCAACCTGTGTACTTTGTGTGGATATCGCCATCCAAAGAATACCTCCAAACATGAAGAACTTTGATGATATTGTTCACAATACACGCCGTTCATATAATCCAAAACTTGTTATAAATTCAGCTATCCAGTGATCTTCAAATGACAGCTACCAAAGATCTCACTTTTGGATTATTGCGCTATGTAAGTCCACCAATCTCATAATTAGTCCAGTCAAACAACTAGAATGACATTTTTCATTTTTGTTATTTCTTTAAATATCGGGTAGTTACACCAAACCTAAACCAATGTTGGTGTTAATGACTGTGATTTAGACATACACTGGTATATTTGTTTTTACTATGTTTTGGGACTGTGGTTTAAACATAGACTGCCATGGTTGTTTTTACTTTGTTTTGGCATTGTGAGTGGTTTGGACATAGATTAGTATGTTTGTTTTTACTTTGCTTTGGGGTTGTGATTTGAACATAGAATGGTATGTTTGTTTTTAGTTTGTTTTGGAATTGTGATTTGGACATAGATTGGTAGGTTTGATTTTACTTTGCTTTGGGGTTGTGATTTGGGAATAGAATAGTATGTTTGTTTTAGTTTGTTTTGGGATTTTGGTTTAAACATGGATTTGTATGTTTGTTTTAATTTTGTTTTGGGATTGTGAGTGGTTTGGACATAGATTAGTATGTTTGTTTTTACTTTGCTTTGGGGTTGTGATTTGAACATAGAATGGTATGTTTGTTTTTACTTTGCTTTGTGATTTTGATTTGGACATGGATTGGTAAGCTTGTTTTTACTTTGCTTTGTGATTGTGATTTGAACATGGACTGGAATGTTTGTTTTTACTTTGCTTTGGGGTTGTGATTTGTACACAGATTGGTATGTCTGTTTTTACTTTGCTTTGGGATTGTGATTTGGACATTGATTGGTAGGTTTGATTTTACTTTGCTTTGGGATTGTGATTTGGACATTGATTGGTAGGTTTGATTTTACTTTGCTTTGGGATTATGATTTGGACATTGATTTGTAGGTTTGTTTTTACTTGTTTTTTGGATTGTGCTTTGGATATGGATTATATGTTTGTTTTTATTTTGGGATTATGATTTGGGCATGAATTGGTATATCTGCTTTTACTTTGCTTTGAGATTGTGGTTGGGACGTGTAGTCTATGCTTGTTTTTAATTACAATTGTTCATCTTAGTAATCAATTTCTCATTCAACCAGAAGCACATACAGAAGTCTCCATACAGAAACTGTAACAGTGGACCGAGGTTGTAGGGATTCCGCTCGTGCCTCTGCCAATTTATTACTAAACTAATATACTAGTTCTTGAGTTACACCAATTCGTATATTGTACTATAGTATTTGCACACCGTGTTCATGAAGTTTATTTCGCCATTGACCATTTTTATCGTAAGTGATGACGCACTCTGAGTAGCGTGATTTTGACATAAAAAATCCCTAAGCATGATGATACGTTTATGTTAAGCCCATCTTAACAAACGACATCACGACTACGGTTTCTTTGATGACATCAAAAATATACATACGTCATTTTGTTCATTGGGAAATGACTTCAGCTTCTAAACCAATAATTACTTATTGTCACAATATTGTCACGATACGTGTTGTAAATGTATTTATCATACTTGTTACAATACATTTCGATATGTATTTACGATAATTGTCCCAATATTGTTACAATACCCACGATAGTTGTCACAATACATGTTCGATATGTATTTACCATACTTGTCAGAATAAATTTCGATATGTATTTACGATACTTGCCAAAATGCCTGTTCGATATGTATTCACGATCCTTGTCACAATACATGTTCGATATGTGTTCTATGTATATTTACTATTATAGTTGTCACAATATATGTTCGATATGAATATACGATACTTGTAACAATACGTGTTCGATATATATTTACGATACTTAACACAATACCTGTTCGATATGTATTTACGATACTTGTCATACATATTATCGATGTGTATTCACGATTAAAATACACATTCGTATGTATTTACAATATTTTTCACAACACGTCTTCGATATATATTTACGATACTTGTCACAATACAAAAAACATATTCAATATGTATTTACGATACCTGTCACAATACGTATTCGATATGTGTTTACAATACATATTTTTAATGTATTCACGATAAATGTCACAATATATGTTCCAAATGTTTTTGCGACACTTGTCACAATACGTGTTCTAAATGTATTTACTTGTCAGGATGCATTTAGATTAGTATTTAAGACAATTATCATAATATTGTCTGTCACAATTCGTGTTCTAATTGCATTTACGAAACTTGTCACAATACGTGTTTGATATATATTTACGATAATTGTCACAATACGGGTTCTAAATGTATTTACGATACTTGTCACAATACATTTCGATATGTATTTACAATACTTGTCACAATATATGTTCGATATGTATTTACGATACTTGTACCAATATTGTCACAATACGTGTTCTAAATGATATTACGATACTTGTCACAATACATTTCGATATGTATTTACAATACTTGTCACAATATATGTTCGATATGTATTTACGATACTTGTACCAATATTGTCACAATACGTGTTCTAAATGATATTACGATACTTGTCACAATACATTTCGATATGTATTTACAATACTTGTCACAATATATGTTCGATATGTATTTACGATACTTGTACCAATATTGTCACAATACGTGTTCTAAATGATATTACGATACTTGTCACAATACATTTCGATATGTATTTACGATACTTGTCACAATATATGTTCGATATGTATTTACGATACTTGTACCAATATTGTCACAATACGTGTTCTAAATGATATTACGATACTTGTCACAATACATTTCGATATGTATTTACAATACTTGTCACAATATATGTTCGATATGTATTTACGATACTTGTACCAATATTGTCACAATACGTGTTCTAAATGATATTACGATACTTGTCACAATACATTTCGATATGTATTTACAATACTTGTCACAATATATGTTCGATATGTATTAACGATACTTTTCTCAATGTATTTATATGTGCATTTATGATACTTGTCACAATACGTCCTCGATATTTATTTACGATGCCAGTCACAATACATGTTCGATGTATATTTACGATACTTGTCAATATACGTTTTCGTATATATTTACAATATTTTTAGAAAACGTGGTCGATATGCATTTACGATATTTGTCACAATATATACCGGATATTCATTTACGATAATCGTCACAATACGTGTTCGATATGTATTTACGGTACTATCCTTTTGTATTAATAATTCTTGTCATAGCACGTGTTCAATATGCATTTACTATGCTGGTCACAATACGTGTTCGATGTGCCATCGCCATGTATGATAATTTTCTCTAAGTTATTATCAAGACGTTGAATATACACAATACTTTATGAACTTTGCAATGTTTTTTTTTTCAAATTAAATAGACATAATTGCTGGACACCTATAAACATTATATGTAGCATCTTTTTACCAATTAAGATTAAAAAAAGTTAAGCATTGTTAAAAAAGTAAACATTACTTCTTTTAAATTCATGTTTTACCAATGACTATCTTAGCTAATTATTTATTATTTATTTATTTATTTATTTATTTATTTATTTACTTTACTTTACTTTACTTTATTGCCAATCAGTAGCTTAGTTTAATAAACTTTCTTTTCTACTTTTAATAGAATTCCATGTGCTGATGCTGATTTTGAATGCATTATTTTAATATAAAATTCAAAATCATCACATGGCAGAATCATATAACTAGACTGATAATGTAGACTTGTGACAAATAGGCGTCATAAAAAATATAAAAATATAAATATAAAAATTAATTCAAAAACTTAATCTTTAACTAACCGTTCTTCTTGACACAATATAATTACATATACCTGATTTCTATCAGGGGTTTTATCAGAGTAAAAGTTAAAAAGTTCATGTGTCTTATTAATCGTCTAAGTTAAAACTATTGTAAAAGTTTTAAAATTTTTAAATCTATTTTACAACTATTTAAACTTACCGATTTTAAATTCCATTTTAATTTGATATAACACCTTGAAACTCAAGGTTAAAAATCACACGTTCTCCAGTAAGACACAAATAATTCATAAACAATTCAACACAGATTATCCCTTTTTAATTATCCATTTCTGTCAGTGAATTTAATTGTTTATGAATCCGTATATAAAATTAAAAAATTAAAGTGATCAAATACAGTAATCTATCAATACAACCACAGAACCATACATAAACAGTGTCCTTCCATGATCCACTATTCCTCTAAATAAAAGTGTTAACGCGATAAGACGTTCATTTTTATTTTCAACTTGAGGTTGCTGTGTGAGCCTTACATAAATAACCGCTGCTTCCCGTCGGCAACTTCTCGGTTTTTGTCTCCCGACTTTTGAAATCAACAGATCCGCCCGCTTTACTGGAGGGTATCATGTTGGCAGGTGAAAGTTTACCGATTTACCTAAAAGGTAAAAAAAATCCTTCTTATTGGTGACATCACCATGAGGACATTGATCTTTTCCGGACTCTTTTGTTTTAGTTTCGTGTTTTTGTCCTGTCAGTGACATTATTCTCAAGTCACACAATAATCTCTGGATAAAATCGGATACTCCTTACATCTTATCTGGGATTTCTTCATCTTAAATGATCATCATACAGATACAGAAATTTACAAAGCTTTTCTTAATTATAATTTTTGGTGTCCCATTACCAATTTAGAATCAATTTCTGTCAAATTTTGGTGAGAGTGTGTGAGTTTTGTGACAAGTTTAGAAAACCTGCTTACGGATGCAGAAAAATGATTTAGTAGTAGTATCATTTTATTTAGTCGGTTACCTGTTATAATCTCTATTTGAATAGACTAATACCAGGGGGGTGACAATTTCTCCTGTTTTCTTTTGGTAATTTGAGGGGAAAACAAACTAGAAATGAATCATGAGACAGCCCTTCTATTAAATTAATTCAGACAAATTCTAAAGAACAGCTCGTCCGTTAAATACCTCATTGAGAACTCTATGCTACGTTTTTGCAAATTAATTCTTTTTACTATTTATCAAAGGGTTTATTTTTTATAGATTTTTCTAACGATAAAATCAGATCCGAACTTTAAAAAAAATCTCGCGTTTGTGATATTTACTGGTGTCAGGATTTATTTATAAAACGGAGTATTACATTTATTTAGTTTGGTTAATATATAAATATTATGCATGTTATTTGTGTTACAAGCGTGGTATTGGTAGAAGCTTGTCGGATGATTGATCGCGGAACTACAGTGGTTGGAGATATATTATGCATATCTGAACAGTTATAGGGATATCACTAAAGGGTAACACCCACTTCACTTAACATAAACCTTACAACCAATCACAAATCTTCACACTATATGACAAAAAACAAAATTTGAATCCAAATCACATTCAATTAATGATGATAACAAAGTTTTAGATATACGCTTTAGGTTAGATGAACAATACCTGGCTATCTGTGTACAGTCTGGATGGTTACATTAAAGGAATTGACTGAGTGCCGGGGCAAAGACAATCTTACCGAGTAGGGAAAGATTCGCTTAAGGAGAACAAGATATAAATGATATAAAAAGCAGCGAATCATTAGATAGTAAACTTATTGATCGGTCACTGCTGAAATATAACCTGCGGTGGCAAAACAGGGGGAAACAGTTTCTCCTCACCATCCTCAAGGCAAAGCTACCATGTCGTTCCTTGCCATAGAATCCAACAATCCCTGGCAGGTAAGAGAACATTATATATTTTATCGTAAGGACCTAACAAAACTCCTTTCGGCAAATCTTAAATATGAGCTCTGGGTACTGGGGGCTAATTAATAGAGAAGTGCAAACTTTTTACCGTATTTGTTTACAAAATTGGCTATTTTCCTCCTGGGGTATAGAAAGTTTGGTGTGTTGGTGAAAATTACACCTCAAGGCTGGGATGTTTCCCAAATAAAATTAATATTAAATATTGGCACCTTTTTGGATTTTGCCCGAGTTTCCCCTTCCACTTCATTTGGTCCTTCATTAGTTTACAAGTCTTAAAGAAAATCAGATAGAAACAGAAGAGAGCTTCAATATCGCCAAAGGTTTATTTTTATATTTTTTCTTTCGCTTTTATAAGATTTGATAATTACCTTAATGAGTTGAACGTGCGTTAGTAATACTTCAAAAATCTTATTTAACTACAAGCAGGTGGTTAGAGAGTTTTATTCACCTGAAGCAAGTAATGTCACTTTCTTATATTCTAAATGTCAAAGTTACTTCTAGTGAACGCATATGTAAACATGTAAATGACAGCAGACAACGGGTCAACTAAAAATATCATATTTATACTCTATTTCGACATTTTTCTCATTTAGCAAATAAAACTTTCTATTGCGTACGTGTGTTAACATCCAGACAAATAGCCATGCCGGGAATACCTAGGACCTTAACATGTATCTATAAATTTTCCGAGTTTCTTTTTTTTAACAATCGGCGAGTAACCGAGCGTGATGTAATACTGTTGTTTTAATGTAATGAATTAGGAAGAAATGAGTAATTTTTTATGCTTTGTGGATATAGAAAATTTCAATAAACGCCGAGACATTACAAATGAGAAAACCGTTATAAATAGTTACAATGTGACGTGCGCTCTTAAAATCAATTACAAACAGGAATGAAAACATTATTATTTTTTCTGAAGTTCTGGAACAAATAATAAAAACAAAATAATGTCAATGGACACTTATCTGAATAAGATTTTTTTATATAGAATTTAAAGTCTGGTTTTACACTCTTGCCTGCAGTTATTTTTCGCGCCGATTTTGTTTTTGTTTTTATAAAATGTCGACAGTGGGATTATATAGTCTTCCTCATTCTGTGATAATTCTTAGCTTAAACAAATACAAACCACATATCACAAGAAATGTTTAGTTAAGGATTTTTAAAAAAGTTTTTTATACTGGACTAAAACTATTTTTAATTCCGTCCAAAAATTTCCAGTCATGTAAACCCCGTGATAAATTTACACCTTTATTCAGGTGTGTAAGATACCACTCATCAATCTAAGTTTTTAAACAAAAAAATCCGTGTGGTGTACTGGAGTGTTGATAAACCGGAAGTAATATGAATATCTATCCACTTTATAAATATTAAATGTGTAAATTGGCACTTAAACGAACAGAAAATTAGATTTATAAATATTGATAAAACTGAATGAATTAAATAATGAAGAAAAGTACTGATTGATTTATAATATTTGTGTAATAGCCAAGATAATGTCAATTTCCTCCTGCTAAGGTAGTCCTTGTCTTATACCGGGAGAACTGAGATAGACCGAGATTATAACACTGTCAATATCATTGTTATCACATCATATAATTGATACAATTACTGATCCATCTTCATGGAAATTAAATCTAAACCAATATGCCAGAATTATGTTAGCCTTATCATACCCTGTTAGCGGCGTTCTTAGCTGATATCACAGATAAACATGCTAATATTTCTAATAGCGTCAAAATAGTCGATCTCAAAATGCGAAAACTAAAATATTCTATATTTAATAACAACCATTAACGAACAATTAAAAATCCATCGAAGATAACAAATATATAAATTTAAATTCATCTAAGATACAGATACAAAATTGTCCTGTTTTGGTAGTTTAGTGGTTAGATGTTAATATTTATATACCAGGATATTCTAATTTCTTGTTACCATGGAATTTAATTATTCTTCATTATTCGTAAAAAAAAAATTCACGCGTTTTTAGAAATAATTCCTATTAATTTTTTATGAATTTTATTTGTTGAAAAAAATCTGAAAATTGTGGAGTGTAAACTTAATATTATATGCAATTACATATAATATAAATTTTAATTTTGCAGCACTAGACAGCCGTTTCGGAATAAAATTCCCCATCAGTAGTGTTTGTACCAAAAAATTGTGAAAGCAATTTTCCCCAACAGGTTAGAAAAAACCAAAGGATGGAAAGATATTTAACCAAATTTACCCAAGAAACTCGAGTTTATAAACCCTTATCTAATGTTTTATTTATTTCTAAATAATGTAAAAAAATAATATATAATTCTATCTTCTATTATAGTTATACTTGATTTACGCTTTTGGTTATTTTTAGTTATACCTGTGATTCAACAACGCTAACGTTTGGTTATTTTTTAGTTATACCTGTGATTCAACAACTCTAACGTTTGGTTATTTTTAGGTAGTTTCCGTCATTTCATTCACAATTCTATGTGTGTCATGCACTAATTACACTGAGCTACCACATGCATTGTTTATAAAATCATTAACATATGCAGAAGTCCTTTGTCTTTGTCTCGCTAGAACAGAGGTAAAATTGGGAAACCTACAAATATGTCATCTGTGAAAGGTAACAATTAAAAAAGTACCGTGCGCATCTAATATAATACATACAGTCTAGTTATAATATTTTTAATTGCTGTTTATTATAATAATTTTTACAATCAGATAATGCACTTTTAATCTACGTAATATTTTTCAATTTGTACCATTTCATTTATCTGTTACGTTTAATATTTGGTTAATATGCCAGTGAGCTGATTTTTTCCCTTGAACATTTTAGAACAAAATATAAACCATCAAAACAAACCAGTAGGCTTTATATTGGAATTCCGGATGTCCAGTTTCATTTGCGCCCAGCTCACCGTCCCATTTATCCACAAAAAAAGAAGAAAAAAAGAAAAAGAAAAGAACGAATATTCATTTGAAAATATTCATCAGAGGTTTACATTGTATTTATAAATAGTTTTCCTGTGATAAAACTAAATCTTAAAATTGCGCTATTTGATATAATGTCTAGTGCTACTTTTTAATTATTTTTATAAAATAAAGTATTCAAAAAATTGTCAATGGTCAATTTTACCAAAGGAAAATTAAAAGATTATCGCATAATAATAATAATAATAATAATAATAATAATAATAATAATAATGATAATAATAATAATATCATCATCATCATCATCATCATCATCATCATCATCATCATCATCATCATCATGTAATGCATCCTACGTTTTTGATAAGAAACAAAAAAAATGTCACCAAAATTCAGAAAAATTGACTGTCAAAAAGAGAGTGTTGTAGCTGTTTGTAGCATGTTGTCATTACACACGCACCAGAGAGGGGTGTTTTGGCAGGTTGATCCCTATGATAGTTCAAATGATGGTCTATCTCCACAAATGTCCCCCGGAGTCATGAACGTTAATTGTGTGGGACCAACTGTGACAAAAAGTAATGACCGTCTTTGTGAAAATGATATAATTTATAACTTGGAGATAAAGATCATGATTTTGATTTTTGTTTTTACACAATGTGCAACAGTTTATTATAAAGCTTCACCAATAAATAATAAACCGAACAAAAATGTAATAAAATTGTCAGTACTAAATATTCTGCTACTTTTGATTAAAAAAATAATTTATTCAAAAATTGCACATAATTAATTGTACTTTTGAATGCATTATTTTTTTAAAAGAGTAAAAGCCAATTCTATTTTTTTTATCTTTTCTTGTTAAATTAATTTGTTTCGATGTTTCTAATTGTTTTATTTCTATATTCTTTCTTATATATATATATATATATATATAAATGCTTTCATTATTGCAAAGTGCATTTTTCAGCTGTTGAAATTAAAAATTTCATTTTAAGCGACCAATATGAAAGATTTTTATTCTACAAACAGCCGTAAGAATTATTTGTCAAAAATATACATTTAAATAATTAAAAGAAGTAAAATAAAATGATTAAATTGTGATATAAGATTTATATGGTTAAGAAAGAAGTGTGTATTTACTTGGAATTCACGTGTGTAATGGTACAATTAATAAATCCCCGGTAGGATTTAATAAAGCAGATTGTTGATGATGATCAGAGTCGGTAGATGAGTTGTGTATTGTCTATCGTGAGATATCATTGTTTATAACGCTAAGTTACAATCTACAGTATAATGTGGATATAGTAATGACATCAAGTCTCCCTCTATTGTTTTATTGGCAAATAATGAAGACGTAAAATCGATTAAAGACGGTAGAACCACACCGTATCCTGGGAGGTAGTTATAGACAACTTCCCGGAATAATCTCGGGAAATCCGACAAATCAATATCCCGGAATCCTGTAATTGAAAAAAGCCCAGTCTTGACTTAATTAGCTTTATGTAAATTAATAGTCGATTAGATTCTTGAAAAATTATTGCAATAGTTGAAATTAAATATTGGCTTTAATAGAAATAAAAACTGTCACCTTTTTTAAGTTTTGAAGTATATATGTGTAGATAAATTATTTATAAAATAGTATAATATTGTTTAGATGTCAGTCAATAAATACAACAAAGTATCATTTAAAATTAAACAACCGTATAACTGATAAAAGCCGCGGTTATCTGTATGCTACCAAAGTACCCATATTATACTTGCAATAGATATAACAAACACTAACTCGTTATTCCAAATGCCAAGTACAGGCGAATTATTTTATCAACCTGTCAAATATACAAGTAACATATGCGCCAAACTACTTCAGACATTGCTCACACACATGTGCCTCGATTGTAGAATCGCGATGGACGTCGTTTTAATGCAACAGGTTATTGTTTTTGCCTAGAATTTAAATTGTCATCACGAGGAAGCTACTTTATATTTCTACTTGTCATCAGTAATGATATTTCCGACGAGGTTTATTGTTCGTGATTATCTGTAAACTGTAGTTCTGGGACAATATAATGACATGTAACTGTCATTAGACATATTCCGGGAAGAATTCTACTCTAAACGTTTTTCGCTCCAAGATTTGTAATCCCCATGTAAATTCTGGCATACTCATGATGAACTGATCAACCAAACTGAGAACCATGCTGAGAATAGCGAATTAACCGAATGTATTCAAGCTTTATAAGCTGGCACCATTAAATGAAGTTTACTTATACCTTTTTAGCCTTTGTTACATGCTCTTGAAACTATATTGTCCTCCTCCATCCGCCTCACACGAAGCTAAAACCAGTACCCTCCATCTCTGCCGATGTTTCTATCTTTGATACATAAAGCTGAAACCACAACCCTTCATCTGACCCTGACTTAGGTGATTGTCTCCTTTCTTCTGCTTCGATTGTCCTTCTCAACTCTTTTTGGATTTCATTATTTGTGTTCCAAAGAACAAGGACTCAAACATGTCCCTGGTTATTTGAGACAAACGACATGTAATATGTTGTATGATTATTTATCCGAGAAGCAACTATTGCTGTATAGAAAAAAAATATGATAATAATAATAATAATAATAATACAAAACACAATGTTTCAGTTTTAATAAAACACTAGCACTGTTCCAACAAAATACAACATAAGGTAGTACTAAACCAAATTATTCAGAACCATTGTTATTAAACATTTCAACAATTAAATACTACATGAAACAAATACAAAAATCGTGTTCAATATTTTGATAAAGTACAGTTATTTTATTTTAAGCAGCCAGGACCACAAAAAGTTAAAATAAGTGTGATGGTTAGGGCCATACAATATGACTTAAATGCTTATAGTTGCAAAATAAGAGGGATTTTAGGTCCATCTAAAGGTACTATATAACCACATCATTAGACATTTACTATAGTGGTCGTCCACAGTCAGGGATTTTATAATTGGTGATCTTAGCATGTATTTTTATCCATCCTTATTTCGTTTGGTTATTTCTATCATGTACTTGTATTGGGTCGTGTTCGTGTATGGTTTACGAGAACATAATTTAAGTTACAACCCTTCTATTTCATGACTTTCTTGTTCGGCCAAAGAAGTGATGATATGTGTCAATCTTATATATATTTTTGTCGTTTCTTTCGTTTGTTTTGGTATTATCGTCGTTGATTTTGGCTATTATTAAGTATAAGTTCTCAACTACGAGTTTGGGTTATTTTATTAATTTATTTCTTTTTTTTAGTTTATTGTAGATACAGCTATTCAAAATAGGCATGAAAATGCAAGTATTGCATATCACTTACATTACTACATTATAATTCTAATTGATAATACTGAAAATGTTTAACATAAAGGTAGATTGTTTCCATCACCTTTTAGAAATTTATCAAATTAGCAACTAGTATTTTCTTGAATTTTTCATTTATTTTGAGATTAACATAGCTCATAAACTATAATAGTTAGACAATATTCGTATGGTTTTAGCAAAGTTTGAAAGATACCTTTTGTTGACGATTTTAGAGATTTTTTAAAAGTTTTTAAACACCAGTCGAATCGACATGCTCCCCAAATCTCGAACTTTTTGTTAAAAAATAACATTTACAAAGAATTCTAATGATTCATTTAATTTTGAAACAATTTGTTAAATACAATCTATTTGATGTAAAGTTCGGTGACTTCCACCATTAACGGTACAACCAAGTCACGTGATTATGTACAATATTTTTATTTATGAAGATCTATCAGTAGACAGTTACTTAGTTGTAATTGATAAAAGTCTGTTATTTAAGATATTCATCATGTTAATGGTATGTGGCCACTCTTTATAATTGTTCTGAGGAAGTCCTCTTCAAATGGTACCAATAAAGTGTTTCTATAATGGTCACTATCATTAATGAATGGAAATTGTTAGTTTTACTCTGAAAGCTTTTAACAGTCCTATTCTGACTCTACCTGTAAAACTCCTTATTGTTGGTCATTTCGCTGGACATTTTTATAAAATTGTTAATTTATAAGTAACAGTTTAAAAAATTCCTTTATATTTTGTCATAACTTAACACTTTACAACATCAGTACTTAACTGAAGTCTATTATAAGTAAATAACCATAAATATCAGTAAGTCATAACTAGACTATAATTGTGATGTTAAATTGAAATTAACTAAGGAATCAAAAACGATTCCCTCGCCATAACCATTATTAATAAACTAAGTTTGCTGGAGATAAAAAGTGTAATTAACTAAAGAATCAAAACGATTCCCCAAATATTATCACCAATAACAGGGCAATGATTTTGTTCAGTAAAAATTATAAGAATTTGAATAATACTAGTTTAAGAAGATTTGCAGAAGAAAAGAAGAAATAAAAATAAATAAATACAATTGCATGGATTGTTTTTTTTTATTGTTTTTATTCTCGTGATACAGTACATATAATTGCTGAGTAAAAACCAATTTGCCCAACATTTTATTAAGAATGAATTAATTCAGAATTATAATCATGAGATATTGTTTCCTTTGTGAAAACGAAACCGACTGGAAAACGAGTGAACGTTTTATTTCCAACCTTAGATTTAAGTTAAACTGCAGGTATGAAAACTGATGAGATAGAGAAAATTGTCTAGATTAACATCAACTTTACACGCATTGTCGGGGAGTAAGTTACCCATTATTATTACTACTCGCATGTGGCACAGTGAGAAAAGGACGACGTCCTAAAACTCATTCCTACAGTATCTAGTATCATTTTCTGATTATAACTTTGGTCATCTTAACATTTATTGTTGTAAGCACGTGTATAATACTTCATCATGTAAGAAATATATCCTTGATATAAACTAATTCACATTGATTTCATATTTGGTTGCGAAAATTTTACGTTTTATTATTCGTATTTTTATCCGCGATAGAAAATTAAAATATTTCCTACCCTGATACGTCGTCGTGTTGCTGTATCTAGTGTTATAATGAATTAACATTTTATTATTTTCATCGCTACGATTGTAAAATCTTCATAAAAAATATCATATCTATATAAGCATTTGTGAACTAAATTTAATTCTATGAACTCAAAAGTCTAAGAAAATAAGAAGGGAGGTCGGTTAGGGAATAAGACAAATAATGAACAAAAGATAAATCAGCGGTTGTACTCATCCGTCTTAAGTAAAAGTTCGACTTAAGTCCTACTTATAAATATATATCTTGGTATAACAGATGACTGGCTTAGGACTTAGCTGTTCTTAAGCCTAGTTGGAGCTTTAGATAGAATCCGAACTATATCTGTATTGGTTCAACAGTTTTTGGACTTTGCCAGGTATGATTTATATTCGACTTGCGACCGATTGGTGCAAGCAACCATACAAATTAAAAAAACCATACCAATCGGTGTTCAAACCGCAATCCCAAAGCAAAGATAGGAAAATAACAATTTATAGAAATAACGTACTAATACCTTAGGATACGGTAAAACAAAAGTGCAACTTGATGATAATATTGTAACAATAAATAGCAAACTGAATTTAACTTGTGTTACAGTTATTCACGGGGAAAATTGTAAAAACTCACGGTAAAAGTAAAGTACAAAGAGATTCCGAGTTGGGTCCGAGAGTCGAGCAGTGTCACTAAAGACCTCAAGATATCCGGGGTAACGGGTATAACGGGTCGCCCGGAATGGTAAAGTTGCTCAAGATTTGACGCTAAAACTATCGATAAAATAACTAAGGTGTGGATTTCTATAAAATATATTTTATGTGTGTGTGTGTGTGTGTGTGTGTGTGTGTCCCCGGCGTAGGTTAACATTCCAGCTACCCGGTATATTAAAGGTGTAGAACTGCACGGTTATCTTTGCTGGTTATATAGTGTGTGTGTGTGTGTGTGTGTGTGTGTGTGTGTGTGTGTGTGTGTGTGTGTCCCCGGCGTAGGTTAACATTCCACCTACCCGGTATATTAAAGGTGTAGAACTGCACGGTTATCTTTGCTGGTTATATATGCGGAAGTTTTTACACATTTTACATGAATTAATTGGAGTAAGATGGATTGACTTATATATATCATAAATATCCAACACGTCTAACACCCAGAGTTAATCCATCGTTCACATTTGACATCTCTACATAACGAACGTTACTGAATACATACATATACCCGTATAATCAACTACTTTGTGCTCGGTCTACGAAATGGTAAAACACGCAATGCTAAAAATAATTTTTAAGATTAAATTTTGTAAAATAATCCTTGTAAAGTTATGTAACTTTATTTGATACAGAATTTTGACATGTCATTAATTGATTTGATATTATCTGAATTAATTTAAATCTAGATGCAGATGATTAAGCTGCCATTACATCCTTTATTGTTCTTTGTTTATGTATGGCATTATCTCTGTGTTAAACCATCACCATACATCAACATTTAACCATCCTCTAATTTGACAAAGAACAATACATGATGCGTTCGGGTGGTGTTTGTTTTTACTCGACAGTTACCATACATCACCAAAGTCTGAGTTTTCTAAGAAGAAATAACAAGGCGTATCCGAGTCAAGTTAGGGTGAAACAATGTCAAACTGCACAGAAAGGTGTCTTATAACAGATGTATTGTGTACCAAAATCAAACATAAGACAAGATAAAAATGAAGAGACGGACACGTGTAGCTAAGATAGGACTTGTTAACACAGAACAGTGTTATATATGATACATTTATCAAGTTAAACAGTCATAGGTCAACTACATGAACAAAATATCAGCAGAAGATTTCTAACTCGACATTTTTTGTGCATCATTTTTTTTACTTATATTAAAAATAGGTAACAGACCTGATTTATTCCGAGATGTTTAAAGGGACACTGAAGTCTAGGGGATTATGACCAAATCGATAGTTATAAGTACAATATTAATAATAAAATTCAAAAAAATAAAAAATTATTCCATTAAGATATATATTTCGCTATTTGAAAATTGCCGAAAATCATCGCCGCAGCTCTTCTGTGTTGGAGGTGAGAAGAACACGCTGTGACGTCATGTGTGAACAACCCTCGCCATGCTATCAATAGTGTGGTTACAGTATAGTGTAAAAGTTGTTAAAAATATTGTTGAAATATGGTTTTGTGTGCTACCGTTGATTGTAAAAATAATTAAAAAATTATGATGACTTAGAATTTGTCTCTATTTAGACTTATTTTAAATTTAATAATGACCAATATTGGCTAAATCATGTGCACAATGATCTATGCATCAACTAACCTAAAATGATAAAATATTCTTTTATTTTTTCACGATAAATCAATAAGATCCCAATTTCTTAAAAGTAGAGTTTACATCCCTTTCTCGCATACAGCTAATTAAGAGATTATCAGTAACCTACAGTACCTTTAGATCCTGTTTATTAGACATTCCATCGCCGGTAATCAAGAGGTAGATCTACCTTACAATATACAACATAGATCTGAAGATTGATAGGTGTAAATAAATTAAGTGATAAAGTCTTCACGATATCCCATATTAAATGTAAGTATAATTAATTTGGAATTTTGGAAAGATGCATTAAAAAATATTAAATATTTCAATATTGATTTACGAATGTATAAATTGATGGGTGTCGTGACTGGCGGTATGAAATTAAAATGATTTAAATTAATGAAATATTCCTATTCGTAAGTTCAATTTTAAACATCAAATAATTAATCCCCCCCCCCGCTTCTCATGTCATTGATGCGAAGAAAAATTATGTCTGTAACAGTGTGATCTAGTTCAGGACAAATTTGAATGCTGACGGCGAGAGTCCGTACAGGCCCGTCCTTTAAAATTGTATAAATTTACTTTTAAATGAATTTCCATACAATGACGTTTTTAGTAGACTTGGCTGCAAATTTCATGAAAATCTCTTAAAAAAACTAAAATAAAGTACAATATCCACAGTATATTATTTACTATGTTATACTGCTGTTTGTGTTTACCATATCATTTCATAATTTCTGCTACTTCGTCTGTTTCGCATCTTGATATAAATGAAATTATCTTGACTACGATTTTGCCTTACAAGTTATAACATATTCAGATATAAATGGAATTATCAGGACATGGATTATACAATTCAAGCAATAATTATAGCTAGCGTCATCTTGATATAAATAAAATAATCTTGAGATATATAATACAATCCAAGTTATAATTATTGACATGACTGGTGACATCTTGATATAAGTGAAATTATTGTGAGATGTGAAGATACTTAAATGTAACTACAAATAATTAATACATGTATAAACTAAAGAGAATGTATTGTCCAATTTTCATTAGATTTAAAAGGACAGCTTATTTCCCGGTTTCAATGGTACACATATATAAAGAAATTAGGAAACAATTACAACTTATAACTTCTGAAAGAAACGCATCTCTTATTTTCCAAACTATACACAGGGTGAAAAACTCTCCTGTTTATTGTGTAACCAGTAGGTGATCTGATGACGAAACGCATTAAAAATTAAAATAAAAAAGTGAAATTAAATTCTTGGCTCATAACAATTGTGTGGCGGAAAGGGCTCAATAGGTGGTCAGGTGGCCCAATCGGTAGAGCGTATGTTAGTACATGTATTGTGAAGGTCCCGGGTTCGAGTTCGGTTACGCCGCTGTTACATTTGGGGAATCATCCGACCCTGGGCATTGGCTGACCAACAAGTTGGTCCCAGGGGTGGAACCCGCTGATTTCGATTCAAGGGAGTTGAATAGAAAAGAGATGGGAGGAATTTGGCGGTCCGTGTAGCTCAATCGGTAGAACGTCCCGCTAGTATTAGGAAGCTCCCGGGCTCGAGTCCCGGTGTAGCAGCTGCATGTTCCCCTTTCCTGTTAGTACATCAAAAGTAGCTATCCCATCTTCTGATTTACAAATGCTTGTTATTCTTTTTTCATATATAATTATTATCATCATTAATATTATTTTAATGCATATTAACATCATTTTCTGGAAGGACCTATTTATTTATTCTATATACGTATTTATTATAAATAAATATAAGTAAAAGTCTGAAATAATTATTGTGAAAAATGATGTTTTTAAAAATTCTCTAAAAATTATAGATATTTATGAATTACGAGATTATCAACATCTTAAAATAAGGTGTGTAAATACACAACTACTGTTGCAGTTAAAGGGTTGGTAAATATACAGGAAGTGTCGATATACCTGTCTCGTTAGTTAAGTGGATTGGGTACACTCCGATATACAACTAGTCAGTCAATATTGAGGGTTTAATTACAGGTGACTATAATAATAATAATAATAATAATAATAATAATAAAAAACTTTATTCTCATCAACCGTAAATGTTTTTTTTTTCATGACTGGCCATGGTGTAATGTCTCCTCGTCTTATGTTGTTTCTTGCAATCGTTGCTAATCGCAAAACTTCTTGGTTGAAATGCACGATCTCAAGGTCAAAGCTGTCGATTATACATTTTTAAATAAATTGCAATTTTTAATTTTGTCTTTGATCTGTGCGATTTCTGTGCAGCAAATGCATTCCCTCTCAGTGTTCATTGCTCGGCAGTTTCATTATCGTCGACCGTCCTAAAATCGAGAGCGTCCTAAGATTCGAGGCCATTTTTGTTTTCAATTATTATATGCGAGTATCGTCTCTGCAGTGACGATTTCATGCATTAAAGACAAAATTTAGGTATTTACTGTGAAACTTTCCAGAAAAATCGGTTGTCTATTTTTCAGCTCTCAAATTCTTGTTGCCTTAGCAAATTTAATTCGTTTTCTATTAGAGTCTCGAATCACCAGATCACGGACGGTCGAGGCTATATGTCCCAAACCTACAAACGATGATCATTATCTTTAACTTCGCATGAATCCGATTTGAATAAATTCTCTGGTTTACTTTCAGTTCCCTAATATTCTGACTCAAAATCAAAAAGATAATGCGCCATTTCTAATAATATGGATAAGTAACAACTCGTAAGATGCGACAATTCAGTATATATAAACAGTAGTTAGGAAGAGTGGTTGTTCACACATGACGTCACAACTTGTTTTCGTACCTCCCGATTGAAGAGTTCCAAAATGGCCTGAGGTTACGAATTTTGATTTTTTAAACTTCTATATCTTTTTTATTTCGGCGAATAAAAAGGTGAAATTTTCAATATAATAATAATTTAACATAAATTTTCATATTTTGGTCAAATTGGCTAGACTTCAGTGTCCCTTTAAATAATGTACACCTTTAATTCTCTTTACATTTATTGTCATAACTTAATGGTAATAATGCCAAGAATTACTCATTGATGTAAGCTCATTTTTCAGCTAAAGTGTTTAAACGGTATAGGGTTAACCGATTGAATTACCTCCCTTTGTTCGGTTTTGATATCGGAATTCCATTCCGCCTTTGGCTGCAACACACTGCATGCATGACAGATGTCAGTCATCATCTGTCAAACATATAGAGTACCACCTACTATGAATAATTTAGTCACAAAATCAACTGAACGCATTAATATTATGATTCAAATATTTTACTGAATTAAATACTGATTTTGCAGCAGCAAAGAAAACAAAGCATCTACGATAAAAACTGGAAACACACAAACACGATGGAATTCTCTTATTTATATTTGCGAATCGCTAATAGTCACTTGTTTTGGTCACCTCATAAGAACGTTTCATAAGTTAGGTTTGGAAGAAAGTGTTTAATTGTTTTTAAATCGTATCCACTGAACTTTAAACTTTTATTTGTCTGATGTTTAAAAGCATTGTATATACGTTTGTTTCTGTTATTGTTTCCTTTGATGTTCAGTGTTGATGCTGCTGATGGTGAAATACGTGTGAATTAACATATCATTTATAGGGAATGCCTGTATTAAGTTCTGAACACAATATTACACGGAGTAAATGATGCTTATTAAGATCTCTGATGTGACCTTATGAATTCTGTCTATATTAGGTATTAAGTCTTTGTTAAAGTCGGCAGGAGATAATCTTTTCTAATCCTCGCTGATTTTAAAATTACAAACTTTGACGATTCATCTCATTTTACTCACATGCAGATATTCAATCGTGTGAAGCCTAATTTAAACGTTCGACAAAAGATATCCGTGTTTGCGTGAAAAATTTCTAAACACTTTAACAAACTGTAGGAAATGTTGGTTCCCGCCTATCTTTTATCCCGGATAGAGTTAAGGTGGCGTTAATTGGTGGGTAGGATAGCAATTTCCACACAAAGATTCATCCATTTCTTCACACGGCACCATTGTCATCGGTGATGAAACTCGAAGTAACAGAAAAATCGGTATTTTTAATCCAATTCTCTCCAGCTTTATCTACGCTTCATCGTCTTAATTGAATTCTCGGAACTTATTACAAAATTCTATGTCGTTTAATATTATACGACAAAATACAGAAGTGTAAGCTCTTCAAGACAAAGAAGGTGACCTTATAACCTTCTTAACAATTTATATTTTGTGCTCAGACACGTATAGAAGTTAAATCCAACCACAAAATACCCAAATCTAACCATGATTTATGCTTCAGAACAAGCACATTCAATTAAGTACCTAGAATAACAAAATTTTGTTCAAAATGACTAGTCCTAGACATTGGAAATATTGGATCCTTTAACAGAGTTTCGGGTCTGTTACGTAAAGTGCTTTTGGTATAACAACAATCTCAAAGATGGGCAAAGTATGCTTTTCCGGCATCATACTAAGTGTTCTGCTATATTATACAAAATAATTATTACTAGTTATAATGTAAGAGGGATGGTCAATCAGGGCATACAAATATAAATGGCATTCATTTACCAAAACTACCAGGAATACGGAATTGTTGTAATAAAGTATAAAACCTGTGTAATAAGTAATTTTTGGTTACCCATATACCAGATATTATACAACAAATCGTATACTAATTTCCGTGTCGGATTCTCCTTGATATTTTTCTTTTTCTGTTTTAATTTTCTGTAATCTATCCAACTGGAATACTTCCACGATCAAAACAGGTTGAAAAAATTGTTTGTTATGACGTCATTCGGTTTTCTTTATTCCATGAGTCGGATTCGGAATGAATTAATGAGCTGTCCGGAAATCAAGGTTGGATGAACAGATCAAAGCCGTGTGTTGTGTAAGGGGGGTTACATGGACTGACATATCATCAAGTTACACCCAGAAATTAGCCACTTCCTACAAATCATCTAATTCTTGTAGATCGTCTCTATCCATCTTCCCAGACATCAGTTGACCTATTTTATGAGTTGTCCGAACTTTCTGTCATTTTACAGTTAAATCTTCTGTTAAAACACCTTGCTCTGTGTCAGAGGAGAGCGTAAGTGATAAATAATTAGGTATTAAAATGTGTTCATGGTTTACCTTATTCATTAAATAAATTGAGGTTTTTGTCTGACATTTGACCAATGACCAATGGTGACACATCTTTACCTCACCACCTGTGAGTGTTAAAGGTAACAGTGATATAGAACTATACCGATAATAATGCTGGTCTGATGCCGATGTAAACAACATACACCAAAGATAAATGTTGTGTATCATGATGATTTTAAAAGAAACTTAATTAATAAAACCAAAGCAGCATTGCTCGTTAAAACTAAATCGGCATTGGCATTGCTTTACTTCTAATCCGGCCGAGATATTCGTACCCGTAACGGGCGTGTAGAAACCGGTGCTGACCGTCGACCGGGATATTCGCACTGACATATTAAAGATTCAAAGTTTTTTAACACTCATAATAAAACAACATTTCGCTCCTTTTAAATTCCACAAGCCGCTTTGGTCCGTGGTATATATAGAATAGTTGTTTTAGCTTTAATGGAATACATTAATTTGTCCGAAGTATATTTTACGGTATTGTCATTCCGCGCCAGTCTGTCTGGTCGTTTGTAAAACCTATTGTTATAATAAATACCTATCCACACTTCAGCTATGTAATAACTGCAAAAGCCAAACAACACCACTTAAAAGAATACCCTTTTAGCAGGTCATGAAAAAAACTTACAAAGCCGCAAGACCAACACAAGAAAGTCTTTAAATCGTCTTAAAATTTTAATCCAAGTTTAAGCTCAAATCTAATCCCTAAATACCAAACAGCGCTTGAGTTTATAAAAAATTATATAATTTCGACGGTATGCGTGAAATGAAAATACACGCAATAATTCTTAACAATCAAATGTTTTGAATTAGTTTTTAAAGGTTTGTGTTTGAGACGGTAGCCTACAGAGAGTGTTTAAACAAGTAATTTAATGAAGTTAATTAAAAGATCAAATTTTAAAGTACTACTGTATGGCCTACTCGTCCATTTAATAATTCCCTAAAGAGTTTTAAAGTAAACATATCACCTTCGATTGGTAATCAAATTAAATGTATCCTTGGGCGACTAGAATTTTGATATTACATTATTGAGGCTTTCCTTTGCAGCTGTCTCAATCAAAATCAAACCATTTTCACTCGTTTGTAATTAATTTACAATCTTGTCAATGATATGGACTTAGTAACTTTATGTTTTATATTGTACATGTTAATGTAGTAATGTCGTACACCTAGCCGAAGCTCAGGACATTTTTGATTGTCACGTGTTATCTGATAGTTTCTTCACCTCAAAATACATTAGATAAAATGGCGGTTTAATTTCCGGATATTTCTTAACAGTCAGGTGTTTAACGAAAAGTAAACACACCTATCAAATAAATACCTAATTATCGAGATTTTACAGATTAAAAGGTGTAGAAAAGTCAATCAAAATTACTGTGGGTATTGTACTTAAGAAATGCAAAACCTCCTGCCTCCTGTCTAACATGTCGAATGTTCCAAACCAGTCAAAATTGTTGGACGGTTGTTCAGTCGATGCCTCTTTGATTTTCCTGATCTTTCACGATTGCCAATACCTTGTTCGGTCTGGTCTGCTGGTTGATCATTGCTGTCGGTTTATTTTTGTTCAGTCTAAGATTTGACCATTGCTGTCGGTTTTTGTTCAGTCTAAGATTTGACCATTGCTTTCGGTTTTTGTTCAGTCTAAGATTTGTCCATTGTTGTCGTTTTTTAGTCTAAAATTTGACCATTGCTGTCGGTTTTTGTTCATTCTAAAATTTGACCATTGCTGTCGGTTTTTGTTCATTCTAAAATTTGACCATTGCTGTCGGTTTTTGTTCATTCTAAAATTTGACCATTGCTGTCGGTTTTTGTTCATTCTAAAATTGGACCATTGCTGTCGGGTTTTGTTCATTTTAAAATTTGACCATTGCTGTCGGGTTTTGTTCACTCTAAAATTTAAACATTGCTGTCGGGTTTTGTTCATTCTAAAATTTGAACATTGCTGTCGTTTCTTTTAGTCTAAAATTTGACCATTGCTGTCGCTTTTTGTTCAGTCTTATATTTGACCATTACTGTCGCTTTTTGTTCAGTCTAAGATTTGACCATTACTGTCGGTTTTTGTTCAGTCTAAGATTTGACCATTACTGTCGGTTTTTGTTCAGTCTTATATTTGACCATTACTGTCGGTTTTTGTTCAGTCTAAGATTTGACCATTGCTGTCGGTTTTTGTTCAGTCTAAGATTTGACCATTGCTGTTGGATTTTTTTCAGTCTAAAATTTGACCATTGCTGTCGGTTTTGTGTTCAGTCTAGGATCTTACCATTGCTGTCGATTTTGTGTTCAGTCTAGGATCTTACCATTGCTGTCGGTTTTGTGTTCAGTCTAGGATCTTACCATTGCTGTCGGTGTTTTTTCAATCTAAATTTCCTTTCTTGGTTTTTATTAATTTTTTTTTTTTTTTTTCGTCAGTATTTTGTGCCCATTTAGGTCCGGGTATCCTACAACACCATTGCTGTTCTAACATGAATGTATTGGTTGTTCTTATCATATTGTATAAATTATGTTTATTGTGCATTGGCTTGTTTGTTCATTATACTTGTGTTGTAATTTGTTCTATCAATATCTTGATTGCCCTGATCATTGGTGTAATTGTTATATTTATGCTGTGGTTGCCCTGATCATTGGTGTTTGTGTTTTGCCCTGTCAGTGCTTTTGCTTGATTGGTCGTTGTTCTTGTGTTTTTAATTCTAATTTTAAGTCTATGGTTGCCCTGATCATTGCTTTTGCATGATTGGTCGTTGTTCTTGTGTTTTAATTCTATTTTTAAGTCTATGGTTGCCCTGATCATTGGCGTTTTGCTCTGTCAATGTTTTTGCATGATTGGTCGTTGTTCTTGTGTGTTTTACTCTATTTTTAAGTACTATGGCTGCCCTGATCATTGGTGTATGTTTGTTCTCTATCTATACAATGGCTTCCCAGACTATTGGTGTATATGTTTTGCTCGGTGTATACAATAGTTGCCCTGGTCATTGTTATATTTGTATTATTTTCCCTAAACACCGTTTTTTAAATGATTTGTGTGTATGTTTTACTCTTCTTAACGCTGGTTTCCCTGATCGTTTGTCTGTCTTTGCTTCCGTTTAATGTCCAAATCATTATTGCGTATGTGTATTATTCTTTCTATGTTTTTGGTTGCTTTAATCATTATTGTATGGGTTTTGTTCTGTTAGTGGTTTGATTGTCTTTATCATTGCTATTTGTATATTCTATCTCTATTCCTTGGTTGTCATGATCATTATCATGTCTAGCCTTTGTTTTCCCTGATTGTTATCGTGTGCCTTTTTCTCTGTTTGTGCTTTGATTGCTCTGATCAAAGAAATTTCCTGAATGTAATGTAAAGGTTTGTTTTTGATACAATTGTTGCTTACTGGCTGTAATAGAAATTAGAACAAGTTGGCTGAAATCAAATAAAAACTATCTCTTACTCAATACATTGGTAAAGTTTGATTGATTTTTGAAAAGTGCAATAAATACAGTTAAATACAAATATAAATATAAATATATGTGTTATTGATTGTCATTTTTTCATTGTCCTAGATGACTAAAGTCAAAACTGAATTAATTAAATACTTGTTACATCAGGTTTGAAAAAGTGAATGTGTCTGCAAATCTCCGAGAATGCCTTAATCAGCATTGAACAACCATTGCCAACTGTAAAATGTATTCATCCTACGTTGTTTACATAGAAACCAAGTAAATAAATAAATAAATAAATAAATAAATAAAAAACACTGTATGAGATAAAAATGAAGTAGCTTCATGTCAGTGGGTTATCATGTGAGTGTAAGTTTGATTGGATTAACACTGACGTTAATCCGTCTTGGATTATTTTTGTCGAAATTGATGTGATTGTCAGTTTTATTGCAGATATATATATATATATATATGTTAATGATCAAAGAAAAACTTTTAGTTTTGAACTGTTTTGTGCCATGATACTTAAGTTACCTGATGAAATTTGTCACTTGGTTTGGTTTCACAAGTTTGTAACCAAAAGCTAAATAAATTCAGTTTGTGATAAGGATACCTGGCTCAATATTTATCAGGAGTTCATCTATTATCAGGAGTTCATCTATAAACTCTGAAACTTTCTGTTTTGTTTCTGTGACTGTTAGAGATGACTGTTTGACTTACTGGTATGTACAACATTGCAACATAATTGTCAAAATTGGTCTTAGCTAAATACATGTAAAGGTAATGATAAAAAGTTTGAGACTTGGAAAAACATCAAATTTTGACTATGGAATAATAATAATAATGATAATAATAATAATTCCAAAATTTGACATAACGTATGGAATTTCTTTGTAATTTTCTATATTGAAACAAAGATCGTTAGCTCTTGTTTCAGAATCTTATTGGTTTGTAAACATCAATTTTTGTGTACTGTATGAATATCAATTAAATACCATTCATACTAAAACTTGACTACGTAATAATAATAATAATAATAATAATAATAATAATAATAATAATAATAACAATAATGTAGGAAGTACCTGTACATGGGAACGTTTTTGACATTTATTTATTTACTTTATTCATTAATTAAATATTTTTTAACATGTCAAGTTTAAAATACTGCCAAGAATTATCACTAATATGACAAAAACTTTTACACAATAGATTTTGTAAGCGAGTAGCTCGATAGCAGAAGTACTAATCAACATTAACAGTCTACCAATTCTATTACAAAGTAAATAAAATAATTGACTTATTTTGTTTATTATACGTTTTAAGGTTATTTATTGTTGTCACGGAAAAAGTTAACAAAATTGTTTTTATATCCCCAGCCCGTTATGATTACAACATTAACGTCGTTTTGTTTGTATTCCGAGTTACAAGTAAATCCGGATATCTGGACTTTCCACATAAATACTCACCTGTATTTGTTCTATACACCTGTTATTTCTGTCTAAATATGAGAGAGAGAGAGAGAGAGAGAGAGAAGAGAGAGAGAGAGAGAGAGAGAGTTTGGTATTGGCCACTGTCAAATGACCATTATTTTATGAGTACTATTTACTATTTGGTGGTATAATATTCTGTTCACAGTACATAATTTCACTATTTTACTCCCGTATTTAACATCCGATACAAATTCTATTTATTCTATTACATTTTTATTTGCTTTGTTACTTTCAAGCTATTTCAACTCCAGATATTTTTAATTTGTACTATGCTCAAAACCCTAACCCAATTGATACTTTGTCTTTGATTATTTGATCAATGTATCTTTAATTCCGTTCACATTACAATAATTATTATTGAATTGTACTCTGATTACCGACAGGTATAAAAAGTCATTTGACGTGTAAAGTGGTCGTGGCTTACTTACTCATGAGAAACCGATGTTTATTCATGCATACAACTTGTACAAATGGGTTAGGAGTTTTCTCTTTAGCTCCGCCTACGTGACCTCCCCTTGTTTGCCTTGGATGAAGCTTACTCAGTGGGCTCGGCCCTGATTATCACAGACATTGCCCGCGGTTTATTGTCGTTTTGTGCCTCTGGGCGAGATGATCCAGTAAACGAAGGAAACTCGAAGAGTTCACATTACAAACAATCTTAAAATTCGATAAAATTTTAAATGGAAATACATATTCATGGACATTAGAAAGTTTTTTTATTTACAAAAAAATTCAATTTATGGAATTAGTTTTGTCAGTGTTTTGGATTTACTATACAAAGATAAGGACATTTAGCTAGTGATGGCACAGGTCAGTCCCGTGGGGCAAAATCACGTAGCTACAGCCGAGGACGCCGGAGAACAGAAGGTTAACACACTAAACGGGGCAACATTAACTGATCTTGATCAAAGCTCAGTGTATTTCAAACGGACAACAATGCCTTCAGCAGCATTCGGAGTTATTGAAACTGAGGTGGATATTTTAGTTCTCTTTTTTATTTTTTAAACAAATGGAATTAACTCACTCCTTTGGCAATACACAAAATAAATATTTGATTTAAGACTTGAAATTGAATTATCAATATCAACATTAAGAATTATAAATGTTAATCCGCGCATTGTACACAGTTATAATGGGAAGTCAGTGGACATAAATATACTTTAAAATTACCATTAATATTTTCATTTAGTCATTTTTGTATTTTTATTGTATAAAGAAACAATTCTGGAGAAAATGAAAACTTTAAAATGTTTGAAATAGTTCATTTTATATATGTTTTGAATTGTTTTGGAAGTGACTGGGATAGTTTAGTTAATACCCCTGATTGACTGTTTAGTTCCATATGGTACTATATAAAACTAATGCGTTCGATATTAAAGGTGGGTAAATGATAAAAAAAACGTGGGAATATATACTTGTATTAAAATCCGTACCGTATCACACATAAATCAAACTACAGGGTTAAAAGCAACAAGTAATGTTAAAGTTTCAGAGTTTAATTTTCTATTTCAATAAAAGGTTCATTTTTGTACTTGACAAATAAACATGCGGGATAATTTTTGAGCTTGGTAAGTTGTCGCGGTTTGTGATCATACCATTTTCTGTGACTTTAAATACTTTAAATATATATTTTATATCTTTTGAATATAAGTTTGTATTATTTTATTTTTCAGGACCGTAGAGATGTTGTCAGCATCATGCAGGACTTGGTCAACTGGTCAGCTCTGTGTCCACGGCCGGATCGTTTCCCCTGCCCCCAGATTGTCTCACACACCAACGTCAGATTTTCAACCACCATATTTCCCCCCACCTTACAACTGCCATCTCAACAGACAATGGACTTTCATCACCCCCATTTTAACACGGACTCTTATTCTCATTTGAGTAGTTTTTCACCAGGGTACACAACAGTATCATCAATTACATCCAGCGGATAGAAATGTACTCCGACCCAGGGAGGACCAAATTCACATGCACACGGGACTAACGGCACCTCACGATGTCCGACGTACAGATTACGGTGCGCTACGCCGCCCAGATGTACTGGTACCGGGGCGCACCATTTAAGCTTCGGGGAACAAGATGCGGCTATGCTAAATATACATCCTGGAACCGGATTACCAATATAGATGAAGCTAACCATCAGGTAGGAATGATTATTTTATTATCTCATTATATTACTATTCCTTATGTTTCATTTTTCTCATTATATATTATATTAAAATTAGTCAAAATTTCGCTTCTTTTTTTTTTTGGCACATTGTTTTCGTTTCGCTTTTTTTCCTTCGGAAAAATGTTCAGTTTGATAAATTTTCCGGTCATACAGAATCTATATACGTATTTAAAATTCTGTAAAATGTCACGTGAAGATATATAGAAATATTACGATCAAATAATTATGTAGATCTTGACCATTAAAATGACCATTACTAGTGGACACAGTTTGAGAATTATATATGAATCAGATCGTGTTTAATTTTCAACTTTGCTCAGCTTTTAAATGGTTTTATATAAAATGACTGGTTACAAACGCTATATACTTAATGTCTGTAATTAAACTCTAACAATTATGTATTAAATTTCCGTCAAATCTAAAAACATTAGAACAGGGACAATAGTCGAGATTATGAAATCCTAACCATACAAATTGTAAATTTATGAAGCGGTTTTTCACTTCGAATTACAATAAAATCTCGCGTTATTTTTCGAAACATCTTTCATGGTAGTTCATAATTTAATTAAGTTGGTAAATTAGAAATGGTGTGGTTTAATCTGAAATATAATTCTTTAATTGTAATCCTTAATTAGCCACAATGTCTTGTAAATTTCAAGCAGGTCAGTAATATCACGTGATTTATATCTGAATTAATTTTCCGGGTTTTCTTGTCCATGTGTTCCGAAAATTAAAAGAAAGGACGTGAAATTATTCAAAATAGAAAATTGTGGACATGTTTTCAAACCACGTGGAGTTTTTAAAATAGTTACTACAATGACTGACAGGTGACGTATAAAAACCCAAAATATCCCGGGGGACAAATTAAACATGATACCAATGGTGTAAAATAGTTCCACAAATTGGGTAATACACCCCGGGCCATACCTCACAACGACAAACATGAATGAGGAAAGTCTAAAGTTTATCCTTTGTTGTAAATAACAAAAAACAATTTCAATATTAATATTTTCGTCTTCAAAATTTATTTCCGTCTTTTAACTTATTATTTACACGTACAATATACTGTTTAAGTGTGGTGTGTGTGTGTGTGTCATTTTCTTATGTTCGAACTACTTGTAGAAGAAATCGGAGACAAACTTCATTGTTTTAATTTTTAATTTACATTTGGAAAAATTAATTTTAACATGATTTATATAAAATTAAGGAGGGTTTAATCTTTCATTTAACCAGATTTTTCACATTTCCTTTTTTATTTTCTAACTTAATTTCTATGTCAAAAACAAAACATGTTTATTTCTGTTTACTGTGTCGCAGGTGAATGTACTCACATCTGAGTAATATTAATACTTATTTAATTCTGAATTTGTCCCGAGACGGAAAATAATTTGTAATTACAATTTAAGCCATTAAAATTTGTAATAATAGAAAACTTTTATATCAGTTTGTTCGTACCTGGTAGAGATCTCGTATATAAACGGTATTTCCTTTTCTGTAGCTATTGCACTGAGTCAGTTAGCGAAAGGGAAATCTGGCGCCATATATTTATGTTATTTTAATGTCCTAGCTAAAGTGGGATATACGATTCATTAATTGTAGGAAAATGTTATAACTCAATAGAAATTATATAAGTGGTGTCTCATAAGTCCAATTATGGCTGGATATAAATAATTATTGTTTTTATTTTATTATATACAATTTTAGATATTGTTTGCAATTATTTACATGTGACACTTAAATATTTTATTTTGGTTATTTTTGTTGGGAATTCTGACGTATAATTTCAATATTTTTCTTAATTTTACGGCTAACATGTAAATATATATATAATGTACACCTATATGCTTACAGCTTATAGTAATAAATTAAATTGAATTGAATTAATGAAGATGTGTTACTAATAATAAATGATAACCTAGCACAAAATATAAAACAAGAAGATGTAACCTTACATATCATTGTAGAGTGATGGTATAATAATAATAAAATAAATTTTATTAGTCTCATCATAATATATACAACATATAAAACATTATTAGCACACATAAAATATATAAATATGCCACTCTTAAAAGAGTTATAAGAGACTTTAAAATTATAAAAACCCTAATTAAAACATGTCATATACATGTACATAGTAAAAAACTGCTTATGAATATAAAAAATGACTGCGGCGTAATAAAACACTTCTGCAGAACTTGGCAGCACTTAGATACATATCACTATGGGCTAAAATCATACATAATTTGTCGGAATCGCTTAAAAGGTCAAAATTAAAACCATAATTAAAACCAACACATCTCGCTTTCTCAAATAAAACATCTCTTAAATCGTCATATAAAACACAATGTAAAATAACATGGGATTCCGATTCCACACAATGTACACAGTTAAAACAAGTACGGTTTTCTAATGGGATACCTTCATACCTCCCTGTCTCAATACGAAGTGGTGCAATTCCACACCTAAATTGTGCCAGGGCACTCCTCTGTGCATGAGATAAAAACCACTAACATAAAATTCAGTATAAAAAGATTTTTTAAAAGTTCTATAAGTCCTTAATTTATTACCCCCGGGGCCACGTTTAGCACAATTTCGATTAAATCATCTAACCAGTCTGCTATATATAACTCCATGTTACCGTTGGAAACTAATTTAATTAAATGTTTAACGTCCATCTCACAGTATTTGTAACGCCTAGAGAGATAAACTTATTACTAACAAAACTATTCCAATTTTTCACGTTATGTTTCAAGTTATCTGCCCACAAAACACACGTTTATTAAGTCTATAATCGTCCATATCACAGAATCGCCGATACTGTCGTATAACAGAGTCCCATGATTTTACACTTATTGGAGTCCATCCCATATCACCTTGGACTGCGGTATTAGAGGCATAGCGCCTTAAACCAAGAAAAAATCTGCTAGCTTTATTTGTACTGCGTCAATACAAGGAAACTGTTTATAGCCCCAAACGGCAGAGCTATAAGTTATTATTGGAACAACAGTGTTCTCATATAACTTAGTAAAAGTCTTAAATGGCAATCCACCTGTAGATTTAAATTTTGCAATGAGAAGTCCAAGGGCTCTGTTTGCCGAGGCTGCTACACGTTTCGCTGTAAAGGAATAGTCTAAATGTTCATGTAATAACACACCAAGGTATATATAATGGTCCACAACAGACACAGAATTATCAGTTTTACAGAATAATCAACAGTAAAATGTTATCTCTGGGGAGACAAGAACAATATGAAAATTGTTAATGATTGATAAATGTGAACAGAAAATTGATGTGGCGAAAAATTGTAGAGAATATTAATTATATTATATATGGCAGATTAAAAAATAAACTTGTTAATTAAAGAAATCTTATACATTGTATATCAAAAAGAATCATTCATTGAAAATTTAATATTATAATTAAAAACAATTTTATAAACTACAGCGAAGAATACAACTAAAATAGAAAACGAAACCTCCTGATTTACAAATGGTAAAATAATTTTATTTTTGGTACACTAAGATATGCTTTGAAATATTTTTACGAAATTATGGGTTTAATTCAGTATTTGTAATTTTGCTTCTGATGGTGATAATAATAAATAATTAATTCTTTATACTAGAAATTAAAAATAAATACTGAGTAGTACCCACCCAATAAATTCTCTGTAATTTTTTTTGAAAAAATATTTTTCACAGAAATGTTCAATGTTGTTTTATTTGGTCATGCATTTTAGATTTTTTTCATCAAAATTAAAAATTTAGAGGATAGTTCAAATTGAATTTTTTCCAAATACTGAAACAATCTTTATCGGATTTAATTATTAACTAAAATAACGACCTCACAAGGTTACCTTACCCAGCAAGTTTTACAAATAGTTTACTTCGGTCAGAGTTATATAATAATAAAAACATTATCGGATACCGGTGACGGGACTGATTGTATCCGTGTCTGATGACTAGGTCCACATTGATAAACGATGTGTCCACATTGATCAGATCTTTGTATCATACACAATAGGAACCGGTACTGCAAGAAACATTGTTAGTTTTAAATTAAAATTCCCTACATCTACCTAATGTCCTATTGAAGATCCAATCTGCTGACCAATTCAACGATGGCCACTGTCCAGTGAACAGTAAATATATATTTATAAATAAGATTAACATACTTGTAAGACTGATCCACTTACGAATCAAACAAAATAAAAATTATTGTGTCACATGATAAGGTCTTAGTTACATAACGTGTTTAACCACTTCTCACGTCTATTGTTACTGTAAATCCTGTAGTGGCAAAATCCGACTTATAATATGTAACGTCTTAGAAAAGTCAAAATACAAGGAGTAAAAATAATAAAACTAAAACAATAGTCAACCAGCGAATTTAATCTGTATTTAAATGTTGCTGATCAAACATAACGCATGGAAACCCCAAGATAAATATATAACTAATGCCATGTGAAAATAGTTGGAATTTTTCTGAAATAGGGTATTAAAAAATCAGACACCAAGAATAATATAAGCAAGAGAAAAATAACATTCCTAGCTCAAACAAAACGTAATAAAATAGTGATAAATTGAAACATGTTTTACAGGCTTATCCATGAAAAAAAAAAAACAACTGGAACTTAAATAATAAATGCAAAAATTCTGAATAAATCTAAGAAACTCGCGACAAAACGGATAGAAAAATGACAGAATATCGAGGAAATTAACTGGAATATTTACCACTATATCACACACATTTACAACCATTGGGAGGAGCTTATTAATTATATATACTACTATTTCCATGTGTTATATATGGCTGGAGGGGGATAGGTTTTATACTTTACATATTAACTCGTTTATGTACTGTTTTGAATAATGGCAAGTGTTTACAGATATCATAACACTATGTCAAGCTGACGAAAATACTTCCGCAAAAAATAATACACAACGTAATTATTATAATAATTATTTTCTTCAAAATGTAAATAATAAATTTTCTTGAATTTATCAGTTTTTTATCAATGACATTTTCGTAATGGTGTCTATAAAACATAGAGGATAATTCGGGAGTGATTTAGTCCGCCAATTTATCAGGTTTAACAAAAGAGGTGTCTTCTAGACTTTACCGGCTTCTTTGAACTTATGTCCACTCTTTAATGGTCATCTCTCATTTCACGGAAAGGACAAACTATCCTTTACAATGGTGACATGATAAAAGTGTAGGCTATTGAAATTAAATCGCATTCCAATGTCCTTTTGAATATAGTACTCTGACTATATAAGTGACATAAATAGTATTAAAAAGCACTTAAGTGTTAGCACATCCACTTGAAGGGAATTTAAACTTGTTGATAGTATTTGTAAAACTATTACAGTTGTAAGACATTTTGGACGTTAGTTATGAGAAATTGAAAACCCTAAACCAAATAAAGACCATGATACCACTGAGGCGACTAATCGTCACGACAAAAGCACAGCATTACTGAGCAAGCATTTTGAAGAGTCGGAACATCATTACTAGTTCCATATGCTTGCACACAATAGCAGCTGCTTAATAGTTCAAAATCAATCTTTATAAACCCTGCTGATTTTGTCGGATTTTAATCCTCAAAATTTGTTAAATTATTATTTTTAACACGGGTTTCAAGTATCTGTGTGAGCAGTTTTTAACGAGCGTTCATTGGAGTGAGAAACTGTACATGTCAGAGTATTTGTTCATTCTCAGTTGGAAAGCACTGTTTATAAACCCCATTCAGTGTCCTTATGAAGTCGACATTGCATATGGACACCATTCACGGTCCCTCTGAAGTCGACACTTAAAATATTTTTAGGAGTTATAATGAAATGGGACAGTGCATTAGCCTCTTTTTAGTTCGAGTAGTTTTAACACGCTTTTTGATGTTTTCTTATTGTGTCTTTTAAAAAATACATTTCATATTTGCAATCCCATTCAACGCACAGCAATGTATTAGTTAAAATTCCAGGGATATTTTATTTATAACAATTTGAAATATTTCCAACTTTTTGTAGCAAATGCAATACCATCGTGTGTTATGAGCATACTGTATTGTTATCATTCGTTTTATTCTGGGATTGCCATGGTTACCTTCTGGGAGGCTACCATCTCATTGTTCATGTTTGTACTTTCAAACAACAGAACATATTCTTCATTTGCATAAAGCAATTACCTTCTTGCAACAAAACAAACAATTTGATAATAATTATAATAATAATATTTATTTGCAAAGCAAAACAAAATTGCTATAGCAATTGTACAGAAATGTGTAATGGTAACAACACAACAGAGTACAATACTTCGATTCAATACTTACAACATGACAAAATTATTATACACATTGTTACATATATACAACACCTATGACACTTGCAAAATGTTCTCTTTTATATTGCCGTGTTTTCGTTTTGTTCATATTGCTGAGTTTGCATTGTTATCGCGTTTTTGTATTTCATTCGTCTTGTTGTGTCTTCCTTGTTTTTGCTTTGGTTGCCTTGGTTATTGCAAAGAAGTTTCTTTACAGACAACAACCGTTTCAGTGTGAAAATATAAGGAAGATAGATAATAATTAAATTATTCGCATAAAGCATGGTAGTTTATTTTAAATGTCAGTTTCTAAAACAGAAATTCAATTTCATTTTTTAAAGTCAATGATTATTAGCTGAAAATAGACACAAAAAACCGAACTGCCAAGTCATGCATTATATAAACCTGTACGATTATAGTAAAAATATATAGGATATTATTATAGAAATAAATATAATATACAAATAAATGAGAGAATATCTAATAAAACTATCGCTTTGTAAATTAAATATTGATCCAAGGATAACATTGAGTAGGATATTTGTAGTCACAGGTGCGACCGACTACGACGACGACAGTGCATGAATCACGGCCTGACGACGATTTTACATCTTTGATTGATGGCTCGTATATTTCATAGTCAACATTTATAAATACGTATAAATCCTCAATCAACTCGGAATATTTGGCATCAAACGTTTCTATGACTACATCTTTATGGATTTATATTTTTGCAGATATTCCTCATTATTGTCAATGTTTTTAAGTTTAATTAATTAGTTATTGTTTGCCGGGTTGGTGATGAAGCTCCTCCAATTGTAATGTATCTTATTTTTCTATTTTCAGGCAGGTTTAGAGGATACGACTAATTATATTACAGATAATAGTCATGGTGTCATACGCAAAGGTAAATTTGTTTGTAAATCGATTTAATTTTTCCCTTTTATATAATATTTTATTGTAAATCAAAGTATCAGATAAAATGTAAACAATATCATCAAACAAAATTAATTGACATGACTGGAGTTCATTTACAAATTATTTCAAACAAATCTAGACCGTCAGTAGTTGCGTCAAAAAGCCACAACTATTTTACATGAACGTCAAAGTTATCTTCTGATCCGTGTCTAGATATAACGCCGTGACTGTTCCTTGTCTGGGTGTTAGGTTGACATCTCACATAAATCTCAATCCTATGTTCCGCTATTATCCTTTTCTGATTTCACTTGTTCTTCAGTTAAAATTTTGATATAACACATTTTGTTTAAATATGTCCAGAATTCCACCCCATTGTTTCTGGCCATTGTTGTGTAGGACGTCCTGTGTGCTGTTGATGGTCAGTTACAAGTAAATGGATCGATCCGGTTTGTTCATTTGCAATATTAATTATGGAGTTTCCATTAAGATTCCCAATGGTCATATTTTATTCTATATCTCTACTTGCATTATTTCAACTGTCAACCTTAAAAATATATTGCATTATGGGAATAAAGTGGAAAATTGGGTCACTAAATGGAATTATTTGTAAAATACAGCTATCTGGCTAGCTTGAGTGGGTTTTTACACCTTTAACAACATATACCTACCCCAATTACTCATCTAGTATGGCAGGTGACAAGAACTAACTTTAATTGATGCAAAAATGATAAAGACATTTCGACAACAATTTTATGCACCATGCTCTTAGTTTCTCTTCGGTGAACACACTTACTGATTTATTATCCAGATAGGAATAGGTATTAACATTGCTATAAAGTTAACACATCACTCTCTGTCTGTATAACTACCAATATAAGGATGGTTTGAGCAACGCAATCATGTACTAGTATAAATCAAATAACCTGTACTAGTTTTCGAAAACAACAATATCCTGGTAGTCAACAGTACTTATAAGGAATGTAAAAAAGAAACTCTGATCTGAAAAATGCATGTTATTGGCAATAGCAAGAACAACCAAGCACTAGAAACAACAAATAAATAATAATGAAAAAACCAACTACTACTACCATCACCAGCACCCCACCACCACCACCACCGCCAGCACCTCTACCACCACCACCACTACTACTAAAAGTTTTGACCACTGCTTATTTTCCTACTTTGCATTGGCACTGTGTATAATTAAAAAGTGGTGTCCAGTGAAGTGATAAAAACACTTTTGGAGGACCCTAATCATCCCACTTTTTCGAACTCAAATGTCTTTAAATATGCACTTTTAAAAGTAAAAGCGAAAATGAGCAATGATACGGAACCTAGCATGTATGTTTATTCTGATAAAACTCGGCTTGACAACTTTATTTTATAATATATTTTAATAATAAGAAATATAACTATGTTTTGGCGAGACTAGTTAAGGAACCTTGAATTATCCTAGCGACACACAAAGTTGACAGTCATATACAATCTGGGATCATTAAGATATCATGGCTTACAATGCTTGCAGCTGCATACCACAAAGTGTACCATCTCCTCCTGTATATGTTTAATATGACATTGTAATACTGACCCAGTCCTTGGGGACATTTTTTTATGAACGGAGCTGGATTAAGATATACGGAAGTTTTATGGAATGTCCTTCAGGGCATTCTTTAATATATAACATTGCATGTTTGTTTTCAATTTCATTCTGTTATTTAGCACTGAGATACACAATGACATGAACATGTCCCTTTTGGCGTTATGCGTTCATCATTAACATTCAGTTTACAATCACAATTTCTAGGTAACAGTCTTCTTTTAGGATACTAGCCTCGTATAGAAATTGATAAAAATGTGGAATTTTATAATTGTATGAATAGTACAGGATTTATAAAACTCGACACCTCTGATATTGTGTTTGATATTCAAGAAGCCACCTATATACCCGACAATAACTAATAATGTAGTCTAACAAAGGAACTTGTCTTTTCTTACTCACATCTTTTATTAAGATATTGGCATCAAATTATGTGTTTTTAAATGCTTGTTATAAACGTTTATTGTAAAGATACTTATCAGAGACGACAAAAAATTCACTTACTATTCAAAATATGTCGCTCTAATGTAGGTTTGTAGTAAAATTTCCATTTAAATTGGATGACGAAGTCCGTCCTTGTTGAACTGTTTCGGAGAGAAAACAACCGTAGTTATTTGATATGAAAATTATTTAACGTAACAAGTTAAACTGTCTACAAATTTTAGTTAATTATATTATTAAAAAGATTGGTTTTGAACTTCAGTATTTGAAATATTTTATTTATAATTAATAAATTTGGTTTACTTTTAAGAGGTGTAAACGTCTACAATAAAAGCATTCCAATATCTTTAAGTCGTCAGTTGAAGTAAGTGTTTAGCTACAATGGTTAGACATAGGTTGACATTTTGACTAAATAAAAATGTATTAAACACTGTCCTTTATATCGGCATACACATTATACCTTGTTTATTTGATAAGTCGTGACCAAGGACAGATGTTATTTTTTCATCCCGAAGAAGTAAATGCCATCTTACAAACATTTTACTGCACTCACTATAGGTATATTTACTCACGACTGGAAACAACACAGGTGTGGGAATAGACACGTGACTTTGTTAAATCTTAACTTCCTGTTTTTACGATATTCTTTTAAGCAATGGCGAGCCGGAAACAAAAAAGATCGGAAGTAACATTTAAGACATTTTTTTCTAGATTTTAATAGTGTAATCGTACTCCAATTATAACTTTCAGTTCAGTGTTATGAAACGCTGCGGTTTTCAATAATGAAATTTACTGGATTCCTTTGTTTGTGTCGACAGCTATGCAATAGGGTACTAGCTAATTTTATAAGCTCGGGAAAGTGTAAATGAAATCTTCTCGCATCCATAACTACTTAACGAAATACCCAACACTATTATCAGATTGTTGGAAGTAGAAAAATCGATTCACAAATGAGAAGAATTTTTGGCATTATTTTCAAATTGGTTTGCTTTCAGAAAAATTATTATTTCTGATACACCAAAATGGGTCAAGTAAAATTGTAGGACTATTTCAGAAGTGAGATTTAGCGTTTTTAATTTGACCAAGCAAGAATAATCTACTGTGCTTGTGGCTTAATTAGGTAATCAGTATCATTAGGAAGACTGTGAGGACGAGTGCCAGAAAATTCAATTAATTCTCTTCAGTTGAATATTTCTAAGATTCTGGCTAATGAGAGAAAATTGTGCGCAGATTAGCTGTCTGAAGCATTCTTCTACAATTTGTAAAAATTAGAGTATGTTACTCGAGAAAGGTCTGCAATTGACAATATTCATTTATTTCTCGACATTAACATAAAATGAAATATTCACTTTAAAATTGGTATTATGTTTTGAACAGTTAGTTATTTGATGGGCTTTAATAAATTCTTGTTATACTGATATCATCAATTACCATACGTGTAAAATCAGCACGGTGTTTTCGTTTTTCCACGTTGAGCTTTATAGTCTTTTACCATCTTTGGCTATTGCCAACGGCATTTAGTCCTACCACTTGTTTTTGCCAACTACATGTGGTTCTGACATTGGGCTTTGTCAGTCCTAGCACTGGATATTGCAAAAACTTGTAGTCCTAACACTGAACACCGGCTATTGTCAACGAAATGTAGTCCTAACATCGTGCTTTGTCAATAACTTATAGTCCTAACACTGGGTTTCGTAAACAACATGTGGCCCTAACACTGTGTATTGCCAACAACTTGTAGACCTAGCACTGGGTATTGCCAACGACTTGTAGTCTAAACTCTGGGCATTGCCAACTATATGTAGTCTTAACACCGAGTATTGTAACAACTTGTAGTCCTAACGTGAATGTTGCCAACGTCATGTAATCCTAACACTGGGTGTTGTTAACAATATGTAGTCCTAACACTGGGTATTGCCAACGTCATGTGGTCCAAAAACTGGGTGTTGTCAACAACATGTAGTCCTAACACTGGGTATTGTCAACGACATGTAGTCCGAACACTGGTTATTGCCAACAACATTTGTCCTAACACTGGACGTTGCCAGCAGTAATTCTAACATTGGGTATTGCCAACAGCATGTGGCCCTAACACTGGGTTTTGTCAACAACTTGAAGTCCCAACATTGGACTTTGTCAACAACTTTGTAGTCCTAACACTGGGTACTCCGGTTTCTTTTGCCGTCATAGAACTGACTGGTTTAGGATAATTGCCCTGGCGGAAACCACTATTACTCCACGTCTCTCTATTGCGAGATATTTCTTAGAAAATTAGTAACCATTATATCTCATGTACATATTTTTATTTATCCATTAAAATGCTAGTAATGTCATGTCTGATAAAAGTTTTTTTGTTGTTGCAGGCATTGTAAGACCGAAGAGTGAAATAATAAAGATTTGATTATTTCCGGTGTATCTGCACCAAGTGATGTATTTTGTTCTGTGCCTGGTCGTCTATCATTACTAAGCTCAACTTCAAAATATAAAGTTACAGTAGCAGAAGTGCAGAGACGGTTATCTCCCCCTGAATGTCTCAATGCATCTCTATTAGGCGGTGTTCTACGCAGGTAAATAACACACACACACACACACACTCTCTCTCTCTCTCTCTCTCTCTCTCTCTCTCTCTCTCTCTTTTGAAAATATATGTTTACTTTTGCTACAGTTTTTCTCTGTTCATGCTACTAACTTATTCATGCAAATATCCAATTTTAATGACAATGTGCTCATCAAAAACAAGAGAGCCCATATCTCAGTCCTAGTTAAAACTAAGACACATTTGTGCTTCCATTCATATGTTTAATCAAATAACTAGCTATTTTAGAATCTGTGAGAGGGTGGGTGGATCAAACTTATTTGTTCATTCTATTCTGACAGATAATTACAGGCGTATACACTGACAGAGTATTAATTTGACTTACAAAATCGAGTTCCTTCTGTCAGCTGTTCCTTTTGAATTTTAATTTTAGAATCAGGTTTCAAGAACAAAATGTAAATTTTCATCAATAACAAGTACCCATTAAATGAAACAAAATCTGAAAGTGAAAATTTTTACAAAAAGGCAAAAGCACTAAAATAGTGTAACTTATTTTGCTTACTTTGTTCATTAGAATCATTGCTGTTATAAAATCTTGGTAGGAAAAATACAAATCTGCAAAACAGAATTATAAATATCGAATAATATATGATTTTATCAGCCATTTTATCACATATAGTAACAGAATGAAATTCTTATTACTTAATTATGAGCTAGAAAATGAGTTTTCTGAAAAAGTATTACATTTAACTCTTAAGCATATTAGCATTTCAGAAATGGCTATGTTGAGGTGAGAAGAGACTAATTTGCCTTGTTACAAATTTTCTGTTTCAGAAGCTTATTATGTGATTATCGTGGAATAAAACTTTGCCTTCAGGCAACCAGGAATCTGACTAGGATTGCTAGCAAGAATAAGCTCGTTACATCTCAAATTTTATATTAACCCGCAACGTTAAAGTCTAAATCAGAAATAAAACTCCTCATCTCAAGCAGAAGCTGATGTCAATATATGCCATTTATAAACGAATAAAAACAAAATCATATACCAAAAACAAATAACTAGAACGTAATAATTTAAATTTGAATAATTTAATTTTAGAGCGAAGTCAAAGAATGGCGGTAGGTCATTACGAGATAAGTTGGAGAAGATTGGTCTTAGTTTGCCGGCGGGAAGACGAAAAGCTGCCAATGTAACACTGCTGACCTCATTAGTAGAAGGTAAGACGATTATTAACACACCTACTGTAACATCAATCTACCACTACTTATTGTGTAAACTTCTGTTATTTACTTACAAGGATTTATACTTTTGTGGAATAGAAGAAAGTGTAGCAGAATACAATGCACATGACAATAGCCAGAACAACCCACAACAACCGTGTACACCCCTCAACAACCGTGTACACCCCTCAACAACTAAGCACAGCCCAGCAATCACTACACACCACAACAAACAACCAAATGCACCCACGCCAACCAACTACACTCCACAACAACCAACTACACTCCACAACAACCAACTACACTCCACAACAACCAACTACACTCCACAACAACCAACTACACTCCACAACAACATACAACTACACTCCACAACAACCAACTACACTCCCAGCAAATGATATTGAACAATAGTGATTTTTAACATTATATAACTGTTGGATTTGTGAAGCAATGATAAATAATGAGGAGGAACAGCAGACATTAATGATGATTGTTTTGTATTATGCATTCTGATGTTCTTTACATACATCGACAGGGTCTGTTCAAGAATTTTATTTTTGAAAAAAAATTTAAATATATAAATTCAGCTCCAATTGTAATAATAATAATAATAATGATGATAATAATTTCATTACGCCACTGCAATAATTGCTATTCTTACAAAAATGAGCTTTGTAATAAATAGATATATAAGGTGGGAAGACCATAAAATTCTCAGTTTTACCTGGATGTTATCCTAGGACTAGAACGACGTGATTAATGGGGATAGGTGTCTCTTCAATCTAAATAGCATATCAACATTTAACAACGTATAAACGACACATGGTCTATATCAATCATGTATCAGTCATTGTGGAAATACCTGTCACTACTCTCTCTCTCTCTCTCTCTCTCTCTCTCTCTCTCTGATAGGTTGAACATACTACTATAAACATGTGATTTAAAGATATGTAATACAGAAATTTCCTAGAAATGACAACATATTTAAAGCAACAAAACCTTAAGACTTGTAACCTTACAAACACATATGGGACAGAGTTTGTATAATTCTATAAAACATTGCATAAATCGGACTGTTTCCACCTTAGAGGATTATAAGCAATTGTTATAAATATTTTATTTATTTGAAATTAGATACCAGTGACTATATTTATAGATTTTAATAATTTTAATGTTTGATAATTTGATAATAAAATAATAAAAATGCAATACAATTTAAGAGATATATTTCAGTTTGTATTTGCTCTGTTTTAGGGGAGGCAGTAAGATTAGCACGTGACTTTGGATACCTTTGTGAGACAGAGTTTCCGTCTAGACAGTGTGCTGAATACCACTGTAGGCAGTATGACCATCAGAAAACATCACCCGTAAAAACATGATTCTAGCAACTAAGTAAGTTATCTATATATATTGCTAAACCCTTTATATAGCATTCTATAATGAAAAACAAAGTTCTTGAATCAATTTTAACACTAAACATTTTGTCAATATTTTAATTTTTATTTGATAAATAAACCCAAGCTAATAATATGCACTAGAAGCTTAGTATCATCTTAGCATCTCCAATTTGTTTGGATATTTTAATCAAGTGGTCCGTCAGATGAAATCTTACCATCTGTGGTTTGATTGGAGATTTTCATCTAATTGGTCACTGTAAGGGGATTTTCTCTAGTCTGTCACTATGGCATCTTTGATGTACATAACCTACACAGAAAATGTGAACATTTAGAATGATTGTACATGCTTTGAAGATTTTTTTTCTGAACCCCCCTAAAGAATACAATACAATAAAGTATTAACACCATAAATGTAACAACTTCAGAACAATCTTCAAAATTATACAATGATACAATTCTTTTGTGATCAAAGCAGCCATACGGTGACGTCATGGAACTTTGTCATCAAAGCAGCCATGTTGTGACGTCATATAAAAACATTGCCCCAAAGCAGCTATGTTTTGTTAAAGCTGCCATACAGTGACGTCACAGAGCCATACATTACTGGCATAGCGTTTCAGATACATCGTATATTAATTATTTTGTTTATATATTTTTTCAGACAAGTTCTCAAAGAGTTTATGGATACCCTGAATCAAGATAGATCCCCATTAGGTAATACAAGACCACAGACAATTCTAGAGCCACAAATGCAAAGACATTTAAGCCATTTTAGTGCAATTACACACGGTTTTGGTTCACCTGCAGTAGTTGCTTCATTAACAGCAGTGCAATTGTATTTGAATGAAATGTTAAAAATCATAGACAAATCATACACATCGCAAAATCCACAAACTACGCCTGCTGGACAAATGGAAAATGTAAAACAACCTAAATCAGAGAATGATGAGAACAGACGAGAGTAGAGGACATGGTCAGATAAATGTGTAGTGGTTGTGTTGATTACAGGAATGGAGGGTAGAGAAGTGTTTGTGCTGGAACAGATCCACTAAAGTGCTTTGTTTTAAGAAAAACTTCCCCGTTATCTTATTGTGCGAGTTGTACAAGGTTGGAAGTCTGAAAATTATGTTGATAATTTTCTATGAATAAGAATAATTTTATAATGGACGAATAAAGACTCTTTGATCTCGTCAAGGCAGGGTTAAAACTTAATTACAAACAAAAGGAAATCCAGAATATGTCATTAATGTGATGAGCTGATTTAAACAAAAATGTCACCTATATGAACAAGGTAGCATTATAATCGTTGTTGTATATTGTTTTATTTATGTTATAATGGCAGTGCTTGCCAATGAGGACTACACGTATAAACTAAAGTGCCTCGTTTTCTAGTTTTTTTTCTTGCCAGTCATGTAAAGTTGACATGATTGATGGCTGAAGTTAAGAATGTGTTCACACAACAATAAGCATAAACAGGAAGTAACTCTCTGACATGCGCAATAGGTCGAGCAAACAAAGTGTACTAACTTTCTATATACTGTTATATAGTTGTATTTATTGTTCTTTTTGCTCAATTTTAGCATGTGAGGTGTACTTCAAGTTACATTCCTGAAAGCGGGTCCATTTTGTATGATTAAATCGTCTACGTGTAATTGTGAGGAAAATTTTCTGATTTATTGTGATTATAATTTTATCTCTAGTCGACAGTTGAATTATTTTCCCTTTATTATTTTTTCTATCTGAATAATGTCGGTGTTACTGACATATTGAGTTTTAATGTCTCTATTATAATGACATTGAAGTTAAGTAGAGATATTGTTTGTTAACATGCATCTTTTCATCTGTGACGTCTTTTTCACAGTTGTCATTACGAATTATAATATTTCTTAAAATGAGAATACTTTGTCATCAGATCTTCAAGACGGTGCATTTATAAATAAAATATAAATATGTTAAAATAGTTTTGTTATTTATTTCATCATATTAAGAGAGTTATATAACAATTTAATGGACTTATGGACGTACGTTGTACATACCTTACTTGTCCCTTTGAAACAGGGATTTGTAGCTGAAAAAAAACTTGTACATGTATTTGATAATAACAAAAACAACCAAGAAGACATGATGACAATAACATAGTTGATCGTTTACCTATGTCTGTACGGAGTTTGTAAGATAAATATTGAGACAAGAACAATTTATAAATTGTAACACGTCTTCAACTACTAAATACGTCAACAGACATACGGTGTTTTGAGATGTAGCTACCAAAAACATACTTATCCATGCCCGAATCACAATCCAGAAGCAAAGTAAAAACTTTGGAACTGACAAGTCGGGTTAGACACGCGAACTTCCACCGGGGAAGTGAGACCATGTGTTCTGTAAGAGTAACCCGTAGCTACTCTCGCTACTCTGGCCATGTATGTAAACAAATGAAGAATGAACGGGACATGGAAGTATACAAAAGAAATATTTTACATCTTTAGACTTATACCTGAATTATGACGCAACGAAAGGCTACATTTAAAACTTTATGACAAATGTGATGATTTCAATTTTTCTATTGTCAACTTTCCTATTTTATGCAGCAATATACCTGCTTCTGCTTATGGTGTATTTGTTTCCCAATTAATACGCCATGGTAGAGCTTGTTCCCACTACAGGGACTTTGTACAACGAAGTAGGCTGCTTGCAAATAAATTGTTGACTCAGGGATATTGCAAGCCTAGGCTTATCAAGGCCCTCAAAAAGTTTTATGGCCGTCATCACAGTATTGTTGATAATTTTGATGCCTCTGTGTCCAGGATTGCCCTTGATATATTTGACGTCTCATAGTTCCATGTTCTTTTCACACAATTTTGATTACACACGTGGCGGGTGTAGCTAGCTAAACAGGAAGTGCTTACTCTTCAGGAGCACCCGGCCTCACTTTCCTGGTGGAAGTTCACGTGTCTAACCTAACTTGTCAGTTCCAAAGTTTTTACTTTGCTTTTGGATTGTGATTCGGATATGGATTAGTATGTTTGTTTTTGATTACAACATGACAAAACAAAGAGACCCAGAAACACAAAACATTTCTCTTTGCTAGTATCACGTAACTGTTGTGAGACATTCCAATATGCCGTTGGATTGTTTTACTGGACAACAAATCCATATAGGATCCATATAGGATTTCTTGTTTCATTGTTTTGTGAAATAATTCTAAATGTACAACTAGTAGAATGGTTGGAGGTCTCCGGTAGTGCTTAAACCACACCAATGGATATTTACTCCAAAGTCGTGAGTTTTATAATCGATGTCACAATATGTGTTAGTCATTTCCTGTGTTGTTTGACTGTATTTAGAACCAACACGGACAGTAGTTAGTACACTGACACTAGTTGTATATGTACATCCTGAACCAACAATAATTCCGGGATAGGCTTCATTGTTGATAAATTGCAACATACGTATATTATATATATAACAAGAACAATCTTCAGGATTTACTTTTGTATGGTCACAATTGTGTTTTATCGGTCAGGCATATTCAAATATTGTGCCTTAAATAGATTCCCGAAAGCAAGGTGTTCTTTGTGATAAAAACAATTTTCCCATATGCAAATTAATTTTATTGATAAAAGCCATTGCTTGACTACGTTTCGACAACTGTAATCGTCATTAACGGCGCCATGATCACTTCTTCCATCAAAATGTAAGCTAGTAACTACCGAGTGACACAAATAAGTTCAGAATTTTAACATATATTTCACGAAATTTCAAATAATATGATCATCTGTATTTTTTAAATATATTTTTTCACATTACATTTTTACGTGTTTAACACTTAACAACTTAATTTAAAGTTTCAAATTTTTACATTGCTTTACGGATTGTGTTTGAACATGGATCGGTATGTTTGTGTTTGACTTTTGGGATTGTGTTTTGAACATGGATCGGTATGTTTGTGTTTGAATTTTGGGATTGTGTTTTGAACATGGATGGTATGTTTGTGTTTGAATTTTGGGATTGTTTTTGAACATGGATCGGTATGTTTGTGTTTGAATTTTGGGATTGTTTTGAACATGGATCGGTGTTTGTGTTTGAATTTTGGGATTGTTTTGAACATGATCGGTATGTTTTGTTTGAATTTTGGATTGTGTTTTGAACATGATTGGTATGTTTGTGTTTGAATTTTTGGATTGTGTTTTGAACTGGGTCGGTATGTTTGTGTTGAATTTTGGATTGTTTTGAACATGTATTGGTATGTTTGTGTTTGAATGTTGGATTGTGTTTTGAACATGTATTGGTATGTTTGTGTTTGAATTTTTGGATTGTGTTTTGAACATGTATTGGTATGTTTGTGTTTGAATTTTGGATTGTTTTGACATGTAGTATGTTTGTGTTTGAAGTTTTGGATTGTGTTTGAACATGTATTGGTATGTTTGTGTTTGAATTTTGGATTGTGTTTTGAACATGGATCGGTATGTTTGTGTTTGTATTTGGGATTGTGTTTTGAACATGGATGGTATGTTTGTGTTTGAATTTTGGGATTGTGTTTTGAACATGATTGGTATGTGTGTTGAATTTTGGATTGTTTTTGACATAGACCGGTATTTTGTTTGATTTTGGGATTGTGTTTTGAACATGTATTGGTATGTTTGTGTTTGAATTTTGGGATTGTGTTTTGAACATGGATCGGTATGTTTGTGTTTGTATTTTGGGATTGTGTTTTGAACATGGATCGGTATGTGTGTTTGAATTTTGGGATTGTGTTTTGAACATGTATGGTATGTTTGTGTTTGAATTTTGGATTGTGTTTTGAACATGGATCGGTATGTTTGTGTTTGAATTTTTGGATTGTGTTTTGAACATGTATTGGTATGTTTGTGTTTGAATTTTTGGATTGTGTTTTGAACATGTATTGGTATGTTTGTGGTTAACTTTTGGGAATATGTTTTTGGTATAATTGTGTGCGATGTTTTGGGTTGTAATCATCAAATACAGACATAACAATCCATGTTCAAACCACATTCCAAAAGCAAAGGAAAAACTCTGAAACTGGCAAATTAGGTCAAACACGTGAAAATACAACAGAAAAGTGAAACCAGGTTCTCTGGAAGGGTTAAACACCTCCTGTTTAACTAGCTACACCTGTTGTGTGTGTAATCAAAACTAGAAACAAGAGGAACGTGGAACTTTGTCAAATATATCCAGGGTAATTTTGGATACAGAGACATCAATCTTATCAGCAGTATTATGACGCAACCATAAAACTTTTTGAAGGCCTTGATAAGCCTAGGCTATATCCTTGCGTCAACATTTATTTATAAGCAGCTTGCTTTGTTGTAAAAAGTTCTCGTTGTGAAAACAAGCTCTACCATAGCGTGTAAATTGTAAAACAAAAACACCAAGAGTAGAAGAAGCAAGCATATTGCTTTATAGAAAAGGAAAGTCGACAATAGAAAAACCGAATCCATGACTCCTTCCACACAACCTCTAACGCAAGCATAGGTATGTTTGTGTGGCGTTTGGAATTGTGATTTGAACATGTATTGATATGTTAGTTTTTCTATTCGATCACAATAATAATGTATATGAACGGATAGTAAAATGTAAGTGATTTTCTACCTGCAGTTATTTATTGCCTATATATATTACATATTTATTAAAATCGTTGATAACATACCACGTGATGAAAATCGAGTAGATTTTAGAATTGTTATAGAGACAGATGTGTGTAGTAATTATAAAGAAATAAATTTATATATGGAACATCTGTTTTCTCACAATTTGTTTTAAAAATTAAATTTTTACACATTTATTATTTTGAAGACAAAGTCAGCAAATGCTTTTTTTCAAGACGCTCAAATAATATGTGATAGTCAACCCCACAACTATGCCTACTAATGTTCAAATCGCAATCCCAAAAAGCAAAATAAAAACTTCGAAAACTGGCACATTAGATAAACCACGTGACCTTCTATCTTGAAAGTGTGACCGGGTGCAACGGAAGGGTAAGTATCGAATACGGTACTTCAGATTACTCAAGTTGAGTATATTATGTACAGAAGCGGTAACTGATAATTTCAATTTGGCAACTGCTAGTTACCATGCCCATGAATATGTTATTTGTTTACCAGATTAGCCATGCTTTATTATTAACTTGCTAAGTGTGTCTAGTAGCTTCCCGTGAAATGTACTTTGGCGTGTCATATGTAACATTTTATCACATAATGCATTTTAGGTCAAAATATCAAAATAGGTAAATGACAGGCGAGTTAATTATTTCCTAGCGTCGACCGATAACATTAGTTTCTCTAATCACGGTGATGGTAAGGTATTGGGTCTCATCATTAACTAATGCTCTGGTCGAAAATTTTCACAATCCACTGATTTAGATGATTATGAAACCATAACAAATCACTTTACGGTGTAATATTATATATGACGCTTCTTCAAAAATGTAACCGATACTTCATGGAAAACTGATAGCGCCAAAGGAACCAAGAACATGACACAACATTCAAGTCAAATAAGCACATGAGACAGAGAGCTGATTTATTCTTAGGTCATGTTTCGGATAATGACAGAAACACTAGCACCACCACGTAGACCTCTATTTGCGACAGTAAAATCCACGTTTTATTGTGGAAATTCCTCATATGTAAAACAATGTTATCCTAAATGCTTGACTTTCGATGAACACTAAAGTAAATGTTCAGTTGTGTGTCTAAAGCACTATTGGAATCTCGACCATCCAACCGTTATTTTGTTCGTTTAATTTTTATTTTTACTTTGCTTTTGTTATTGTGATTTGGACATTATTAGTATGTTCATTTTTTATTTATATTACTTTGCTTTGGCGTCATGATTTGGACATGGCTTAGCATGTTTGTTTTTGAGTTACAAGAAGTGGCTCATAAATGCACACATTAAATAATAAAACAAGCGGTGTATTATTAAACGATGAAATAACTAACTCTCCTATTTCATGCATCAATGTGTTAATTACAGACACATTCACATTTCATGCGCAAATCGGATTGTACATTCGGTCCTTTAAAACATGTGTCATCATACTAACTCTGCCGGAAGTGTTTTTGTCTTGTCTCCATTATATTTTATGGAGGTTTCCAGTCTTACGACATATACATATATTCACGTGTCTAACCTAACTTGTCAGTTCCAAAGTTTTTACTTTGCTTCTGGATTGTGATTCGGACATGGTTTAGTATGTTTGTTTTTGATTTATATATAATTATTCTTATTTCTTTGCTTTCAATACCATTCAACTCGGAAGGCTTTTGGACAATTCGTCGGTTACTAAGATGTATTGAAGATTTTATTGTGACCGACTGTGTGAACAACTTCAATAAAGCTGCAGACCTGTTTTGTAAAGATAACTATTGTCCTGTTCCATCAGACATAGTTTAGATAAAAAAAAAAACTTACCAAACCATGTCCAAATCAAAACCCCATAGCTAAGTAAACACTTTGTTACTGGAAAATTAGGTTAAACACTTGAACTTCCACAAGGGAAGTGAGACCGGGTCATTCGGAAGGGTAACCATTTATCGTAATTTTTGGTACGCACATGTTAATGTCCGATTTGTAGTCTTGTGGTGGCTTGTTGGCTAATTCAATTTTATTTCATTCATCACAGCCAAATCTACATAAATTATGACAATACATATATTTGTTGATTAGCGACTCAATATTTATGATATTTGCTAAGAAGTCGCTGTTTTATTAATAACGAATGTCTTTGTTTCAGATTTCAAGTACATGTAATTACAATGATTGATTTTTATCAGGTATTGGTCAATTTTACCGACTCTATATTTAGACAATGATAATAAAATATTTCGACATGCCGCATGTTAAAATTAAAACAGTTTATTCATAAATCACCGACTTTTCTCTAAGATTTCTGACAAATTGTATTTCCTCGTGACGCTATTTATACATAAATTTGAATAATTCGGTTGATTTTATACTGTTTAAATATCAATTGTTTAAATTATGAGTCTATAATTTTATCCTAAGTTAATAATTATACTTCAAAATGCTCACATTATGTGACAGGCATGTGTTACGTACGTATGCATAAAACCAGGAATTAAAATTACATTATCAACTGGCTCAGTGGCTTTGTTTAAAATTATTCAAATGGCTTAATCAATATTTGCTCTGAAATAAAAATATAACAGGCTTAAAAGAGAAAAGATACATTTGTAACTAAAAACAGTCACTTGGTAATTGTCAATGTAACCATCACCGCAAACAAACTAAATCATATTGTACTCAAACAAAATTATAAATCAATGTGGTTATGGTAACTCCAAATGACTGTGATCTGTAATTATGTTTGTAAATATGTTGAACCCAAATCCCCAACCATGACATCACATATCCCCTTTTTGTGGTTAAGTCCGGGCCTAACAGAAAAAAATCAACACCCCTACAGAGAGATAGAAACGAGAACTGTACTGATAGTACTTATAAACAGTCCTAACCACCCTGCTTATTTTACAATCTGTCACCCACCAATACCCGCTTTTTTATTATTATTTTTGTTAGGAAACTATGAGGTAAATATTAGTAATATACTAGAAAGACGTACTACACTTCAAGGATACCAGTTAAAATTATATGTCCGACCGATACGAAGAGGTGGGGGGGGGGGTAGTTATCAAGATCTCCACCAATTCGGCAGAGCTTTTAGGTAAAGCCATCATTGATTCACTCCAGCGATTCCAGTCAGTGTGTAAGGAAACAAAGAACCACTAGGACTGGGGGCTTTCTTGGTCCGTGCAATGTCATATTACTGTCAAAGATCTTACTTCCATATTTATAGTAACCGGAAAACTTTGCACAATACTTATAGTTAAAGGCCAAGAGATAACGTCCATGTTATTTGCTAAAGTAAAAACAGAAAAAAGTATCGTTAAATTTTTCAAGACCCCGGTATATCGTTCTCAAAGAATATTATTCCTTACCGAATAGATGAGCATAATAAATATATCTGAAGAAAGAAGGCTTTTTACAACACTGTCTTAATGTTTGTAATGGAACTTAAGATTCTCCAGTAACTTGTAGCAATTTGATGATAAGCGTGTCATTGTAGATTATACTGGTGCATACAGTGGTATTATTATATTTTGTAAATTATCTAGAAACTGTAGATATACAGCACTGATGGTTGTGACATTAACGAGTAAACTTTAATGTTTGATTGAACTTGTGTAAGTGTATATGTGGACTGAAAAACCCATTAATTTCGTGATCTGTAGTCTCTTTTTAGCTTACGTGCCCAGACGTTGTAACCCCGTCATCTGTATGTCTGTCTGTACATATTCTGTACGTGTGCGACAATGACATTTATTTTTAACACATTTAGTTAAGCTTTGGTCACCACACCGTTGTTAAATGGGCTAGTTGTGAGTTCGAACGTCAAACGGGACCTGGGTATTGTCTGGATTTTTTTAAATCTTCTACCGACAATGGTAAATGTTAGATTCTTTTATTTTTCCGAAAATGAAAAAGTAATGTCATTACTTATAAAACAATTTATAAGACATTTTATTTTTTTTAAAAAATCAACCTATTAATACGTTTACAACTTAATAAATGGCATTATAATGCACATGTTTATGTGTATCGTTTATAATGTCAAGAGTCAATTCTTTCATACAAAAATACCAGGAGAGCTCTGATTAATCAAAATGTATGAAACACTGAAATACTGTATGACACAAACACCACCTTTTGTAATATTTTGTTCAGTTTCGAACATGTTTTATTTCATCACAATTTTACTACTCTTCTTGATAATAAAATCAAGATATAGCCCGTGAACGCAAACATTCACTGTTGTATCCTGTCTACAATAAAAAAATAACTTTGCCCTTCGTGATAATAATAAATCAAAACATTTAAAAATAGTTTGATAAAACTTCGATTATATCAGAAATTCTATTTTATTTGTTAAAAACTATATGCTATTGACATATATGTTGTTTTTTAATCATAAAAATGGTATATCATATGCAATTTTGCATTGAATAATAAAATTAAAACAATGGTATATGACACAATGGTTATGAGAGATTTGTACATACAAGTTTATTGGGTTAATGTTTACATCCTGTTTGTGTTTTTGTAAATATCGTTTGTTTTTGTAGCACTAGAAGGCCGTTTCGGAATAAAATTCCTTATAAGTACTGCACCGACCAAATTGTCGAAATCCAAATATTTTTAAGATGTTGAATTCAGAAAAATAGAAGGATCAAACAGTATTTTACCTGATCCACCTAATACAATACTTTAAAAGAACAGGTAATTGCTTGTTAAGTGTTATAGTGTTAACACTATAGAAGCAAATTTTGATTAAAACAAGCTTAGTAATAATATTTATGATTTGCCAACTTGTGACATTATTAATTTTTGAATACTTCTTTAAGAATATTCAAAGATTGTATAAATTTAAAATATGCAGCATAGACTGCAATACACTAACTCTTTAATAAGACACTCAAGATAGAATATCTTTTAAATAGAAAACAATGTTAATGGTAGCTTTATCAATTGGAATGTCACTATAGTATTGTATCTCTGTGAAAATTGTAAAAATATCAGGGTCTTTAGTACTGAAGAATTTTATTAATTCAAGACCTTTAAGTTTTCCAATAAGACGCATGTATAGTGTAAGTCTAGGCTTATCAAGGCCTTAAAAAGTTTTATGGTTTTCATAACCACATTGTTGATAAGAAGTATGATGCCTCTGTATCCAAAATTATGCTGGATATATTTGACATACTATAGCTCTTTCATTCTCAATTTTGATAACATACATAACGGGCGTAGCTAGATAAACAGGATGTGTTTATCCTTCTGGAACACCCAGCCTCATTTTCCCGGTTTTAGTTTAGTTGTTTAACTTAATTGTGCAAGTTTTTACTTTGCTGTTGAGATTGTGATTTGAAGATGGGGCGTTATGTTGGTGTGTGATCTCTAAAGTTGTGCCCCTTGTTATAACTTTAACTTTTTTAAATAATATTCTGTCCTGCTGAACTTACAATAGTCGCAATTCCCACAGACATACAGTAAGAGATATGTTGTTGTCCCAACTAAAAAAGGTAAGTATGTCTTTTATTGATACAAGAACCGTCAAACTTCATTAGTAATGAAATTTCTTCAGTACTTATTAGCCCTAAGAATTCCTCAAACTTGCAAATGTTTTCCAACCATAGTAGTTTTTTTTAGTATTTCGATATCAATCTTACTGATGAAGAACTCGACCTTCCCTATTTGCATTTGATTGCTAAACTTCACCAAAATGCATATTATCAGTAATTTTAACAGATTTATTGACAGTCGTCAAAGATGGTCTTCAGTCATATTCATATAAAGTATTTTCTACATCAAAAATCAACCAAATATGAATTCTTATCATCAAAAAGAAAAATATCAATCCATGTCTAAATCACAACCCTAAAGCAAATTAAAACTTTGAAACTGGCAAATTAAGTGAAACACGTGACCTCTCAACAACAAAGAGAGACTGGATGTTCCGAAAGGGTAAGTACCTCCTGTATAGTCACTGCTATCAGAATTCAAGTATTACTTGAACATTTTGCTTTTTTTACTTTAACTCGAAGCATTCAGCCTCACTTCCATAGTGAAAGTTCACGCGTTTAACCCTATTTTCCAACTTCAAAGTTATATTTTGCTTTGGGATTTTGGTTTAGATATTAATTGGTACCTTTGTTATCAATAGAGTAAACAGTATAAAACCTTTGGTTTTTCTACACTTTACACCACTATCCCGCATTTTAAATTGAAAGAAAATCCAAGGCAAATCATAACCTGGTAATTCTTTTACAGATCGGTAAGCTAAGTAACAAATATATAGTGCTGAACAGGGGTTCTTGTCATTTTAATTTGTCAATCACCATACTGAAAATATCAACAAAATATTAGAAGTTTGATGAACAACATATTTGTCGACACAGGGGTACATACTGTGCACCATTGCGTGTTGAATTGGTTTTTATTTGTATGAAGCAGACTTTATGCAGAATCTCCAAATCATATAAAAATACATATATGACGTTTTATATCTTAATGAGCCTAAATTGATGGTTATGTAAATGCCATCGACGCATGTGTGTTTGAAAAAGCACTAATTCTTCAAGTTCTACTTCATATTGGGATTTATACCTTAGTTATAACACCCTCGAAAACCTTCATTTGAAGCTGTATGAAAAACGTGGTGACTTCAATTTTTCTATTGTCACCTTTCCTTTTCTTTGCAGAAATACACCTGTTTTTCTAGAGCTTGTTCCCACTATGTAAAGCTGCTTTCAAATTAGTTGTTGACTTATTGAAATTTTAAGCCTATGCATATAAATGGCCTTTAAAAGTTTAATGACCACCATCACAGTATTGCAGATAAGTATGATGACTCTGTATCTCTGTATTTGATGTTTAATTGTTCTATGTTCCTACAATTCTCAATTTGATTACACTCCACACGCAGCGAGTGAAGTTAGCTTATCAGGATGTGTTTACCCTTCTGGAGCCCCGACCTCATTCGGACGTTCATGTGTTTAGTATTTTCGCATTTTTTTCAGTTTTTACTTTGGTTTTTGGATTGTAATTTGAACATGAACAGGTATGTTTGTTTTTACTTTGGTTTTTGGATTGTAGTTTGAACATGAACTGGTATGTTTGTTTTTACTTTGGTTTTTGGATTGTAGTTTGAACATGAACTGGTATGTTTGTTTTTAATTTGGTTTTTGGATTGTAGTTTGAACATGAACTGGTATGTTTGTTTTTACTTTGGTTTTTGGATTGTAGTTTGAACATGAACTGGTATGTTTGTTTTTAATTTGGTTTTTGGATTGTAATTTGAACATGAACTGGTATGTTTGTTTTTACTTTGGTTTTTGGATTGTAGTTTGAACATGAACTGGTATGTTTGTTTTTACTTTGGTTTTTGGATTGTAGTTTGAACATGAACTGGTATGTTTGTTTTTAATTTGGTTTTTGGATTGTAATTTGAACATGAACAGGTATGTTTGTTTTTACTTTGGTTTTTAGATTGTAGTTTGAACATGAACAGGTATGTATGTTTTTACTTTGGTTTTTGGATTGTAATTTGAACATGAACAGGTATGTTTGTTTTTACTTTGGTTTTTGGATTGTATTTTGAACATGAACAGGTATGTATGTTTTTACTTTGGTTTTTGGATTGTAATTTGAACATGAACAGGTATGTTTGTTTTTACTTTGGTTTTTGGATTGTAATTTGAACATGAACTGGTATGTTTGTTTTTACTTTGGTTTTTGGATTGTAATTTGAACATGAACAGGTATGTTTGTTTTTACTTTGGTTTTTGGATTGTAATTTGAACATAAACTGGTATGTTTGTTTTTAATTTGTGGTCTTTATCCCAATGGACAATTGTAGCAATTTGTAGGTATTTAATATTTCTCCCGCTTAACTTGCTTAAATTGCATGTCTAATAAATAATAAAACCAAGACTTGATAATTTTTCATATGCAAGCTTTTTAAGGAAAGCCATTTAATAATTAATGACATAAAATGAATCATTGATGGAAAATACGTGAATACAAATTATATTTTAAAACTTACATAATTCATGGTATATCAACAACAATAATAAAGCAAAGTCAGTGTTGTAATTTGTCTGGATATTTCTGATTTGTCCATATTCTACGTATTTTATGTACTATTGCCACAATGACATTTAAATATCCAACACTCAACTCGATAAAGTAATGTCAATATGACATACTGGAACCAGAGATATGAATGTCATATGACATACTGGAACAAGAGATATGAATGTCAATATGACATACTGGTACCAGAGATGTGAATGTCAATACGACATACTGGAACCAGAGATGTGAATGGCAATACGACATACTGGAACCAGAGATGTGAATGCCAATATGACATACTGGAACCGGAGATATGAATGTCAATATGGCATACTGGAACCAGAGATGTGAATGTCAATATAACATACTGGAACCAGAGATATGAATGTCAGTATGACATACTGGAACTAGAGATGTGAATGTCGATATGACATACTGGAACCAGAGATGTGAATGTCGATATGACATACTGGAACCAGAGATGTAAATGTCAATATGACATTCTGGAACCAGAGATGTGAATGTTAATATGACATACTGGAACCAGAGATGTGAATGTCAATATGACATACTGAAACCAGAGATGTGAATGTCAATACGACATACTGGAACCAGAGATGTGAATGTTAATATGACATACTGGAACCAGAGATGTGAATGTCAATACGACATACTGGAACTAGAGAGGTGAATGTTAATATGACATACTGGAACCAGAGATGTGAATGTCAATACGACATACTGGTACCAGAGATGTGAATGTCAATACGACATACTGGAACCAGAGATGTGAATGTCAATACGACATACTGGAACCAGAGATGTGAATGTTAATATGACATACTGGAACCAGAGATGTGAATGTCAATACGACATACTGGAACTAGAGATGTGAATGTCAATACGACATACTGGAACTAGAGAGGTGAATGTTAATATGACATACTGGTACCAGAGATGTGAATGTCAATACGACATACCGGAACCAGAGATGTGGATATTAATATAACATACTTGAACCAGAGATGTAAATGTTAATATGACAAAGTATGACGATGTGGCTGTTAATTTGTCATACATTGTTGTGGAATGAATGGTGATATGACAGTGCACTTCAGTGATATTATGTTAACACTCTACAGAGAAGTGAATGTTAGTACATAACGGAGATATCAATGTTGATATTACAAAGACACTCTGGTGGTGTGAATGTTCATATGACATACACACTGCAGTTAAGTGGATATTGAACTACTTAGTGAAGTAAATGTTCAGAGTCATTCTCTGTAAGAACAAGACAATTTGGCTATTTTTTAAAATTACATGTCTCGGATTTTGATGATATCGCATATAATCAAAAACAAACATACTAATCCATGTCCGAATTGCAATCGAGAACCAAAGTAACAACTTTGGATCTGATAATTTAGGTTAGACTCGTGAACTTCCACCAGGGAAATGAGGCCAGGTGCTCCGGAAGGGTAACACCTCCTGTTTAGCTAGCTACACCCGCCACGTGTGTAATCAAAATTATGTGAAAGGAACATGGAACATGGGAAGTCAAATATATCCAGGGCAATCCTAGACACAGAGCCATCAAACTTACTAACTTATACTGTGACGGCCAAAAACTTTTTGAGAGCCTTGATAAGCCTAGGCTTGCAATATCCCCGAGTCAAAAATTTCATTGCAGGCAGTCTGCTTCGTTTAACAAAGTCTCAATAGTTGAAACAAGCTCTATTATAGCATATTAATTGGGAAACAAATACACCATAAGCATGTATATTGCTGCATAGAAAAGGAAAGCCGACAATAGAAAAATTAAAGTCATCACGTTTGTCGTAAAGTTTCAAATATAGCCTTTCGTGGGCGTCATAATTGAGGTTTAAGTCTAAATATGAAGCAGCATTTGAGGAATCAGTCGTGTCTTTTATTTCAAGCTCGCTAGAATAGATTTCATTCATATAGTCTCCAAATTTAGGATTGTTAAGTGTCAGAATGTCTCCAAATTTAACTGCATAAAGTCTGCTTTATAAGCATAAATCAGAAAGCAATGACGTAAGTTTGTACCTATTGGTATACTGTATTGTTTGGTGGAAAATTATATTATCAAACACAACAAATATGTTATCTATCAAAAACTTAAACATTTTGTTTATGGTATCTTCAGTCTATTTTGTTTAGAATCCGTATGATGTTTGGCAAAATACCCAGAATCCCTGTTCAGCACCAGATATTTGTATCTTGGCTTACCGTTTTTGTTAAAAAAAAGACAAGTGATTAACTTCTTTAAGACGTTCTTTCAATTTAGAATGAGGGATAGTGGTGTGTAGTGTAGAAAAAATCAAATGTTTTTATACTTTTTACATGAGATAAAATATTAGAAGCAAGATGTTCAAGTAATTTTTAAAATTTTTTAAGAATCTACATTTGCTTGATGCCAGATGTAGGATATACTTTTTCTGAATAAGGCTGAAGACCATCTTTGACGACTGTCAAAATTTTTGTTAGAGTTACCAATAATGATTTAGTAGTACATTTAGATGAGCCTGCTATATATCTTTGCTTGTATGGATTTTTATGTAGTTTAGGAATCCTATGTATGTAAGGAAGGTCTTCCTCTGTAATATTGATACCGAAAGACTCGAGAACTCCTCTTTGGTTGGAAAACCATATACCATTCGGTATCAATGTATGTAAGGAAGACCAAGTTCTTTCCCTGTAATATTGATACCGAAAGACTCGGGAACTCCTCTATGGTTGGAAAAAAACTTCATCTTTGGTAAAATTAGTTCTAGTATATGCAGGGTTATCTGATATACTATCTAAACCAAGCCTCTTATAAGACATTCAAGGTAGAATCTCTTACAAACAAATATATGTTATTAGAAGCCTTATCAGCTGGGACAACAATATATTTGTTGTGTATGTCTGTTAGAATTGCTGAAATTTCTGGATCCATGAGAAATGAAGACGGTTTAGTACTCATAGACCCTTGAAGTTTTGCAATCCTTAAGTACATGTAAAAATCCAAAATGAAAAGCTGCATGCAAAAAATTTTGATTTTCGTGTCTATGGTAACCAAGTTTAAGAACACGTGTTCATGAAATTCATATTTTACCTGTTTTAATTTAACATATTTAACTAGACGGCCGCTTCTTATTACAAGCCCTTATTAGTAGTTTTTGAACCAAAATTGTGAAACACCAGTTTTTGTTATTAAGTTAAAAAATATCTAAAGGACCAAATTATAATTTACCAAATTTTGCAAAGGAAACAGTTAATATCACACACACACACACACACACACACACACACACACACACACCAGTGATGTGAATGTTAATGTGATATGCACATTCCGCAGATAACAGTTAATGGCATACACTGTTCCGTTTATGTAAATATGATATACAAATTCATATAATATATCTAAAACATTTTAGTAGTGAATGTTAATGACAAAATGTATGTTACTTTACTCAATAATGACATTGTGTCCGTTTATGGAATGGATTTGATATTGCCATCGTTTAAAATAAAACTGACTTTCAAACCCATCTAAACTAGTTAAGAGAAATAAAATTTTGATACTTGCCCTATGTTCTATGAGACTTAATGACGCTCGGTGGATGTTTAACTGACCTGTGTTTTGTCTGTTATATTTCAGAAAAATATTAGATAAATCACCCATCTATCATCAAACTATATAACCAGTTATTGTAAAAAGTTTGTATTTATTACAACATACCTTATTTCTTTAATATTTTTTTCGTCCTAATGTAAAGTTAGTTCCAATCGAATTTCAAAATATATACAACAATATCATTTATTTCACAAACATTCAAACATCACAAAAAAACAAGAAACGTACATTGGAAAAATCAGCAGCTGGGGAAATTCTTCCCAAACTTTACAAGTTAGCCACTGAAAAACTAATTCCTAAATTGTAGAAGTCAGTAAACTAAAATTTCCGTCATTCCTAAATTGGAAAAGTGAGCGGTTGCTCTGTTGTATGCTTAGTAATTCCTAAATGATATTGATGGTGTTATTATATACATTGTATATATACATTTATTTAAAGTAAAAAATTCTGACATGTCACTCCATTACAGAAAAAGAAATATGCCCGGAAAATATAGGCCGTAAAACATAACTTACGGCTATTGTTATACTTTAACGGAATACCCAACGGCATACAGAAAATATGAATGACAAAAATCTACAAAAATGTCCGCCATCTTTGTTTTGACTTTGTGCCTTCTGGGCTGCAGAAATATTTGCCTGGAAGGAGTATGGATTAAATCGTTATTTCACAAGAAAAGTGACAGAGTAGCTAGCGGGGTTATCTAGTTATTATTGTATTATACCACACAACTTGTACTTGTTAATGATTATGAGACAAATAAAATATACATGAGATGAAAGTCTACAAACAATGTGGTCTACAACTATTGTTTATAACTTGTAGGTCAGCCATTAACGTATCGTCCCCATCGGCTTTGTCTTCCATTATTAATTTTTGGAATATCCTTTATTTTAACTTTATGTTTAATTCTTGAAAGTAAACTTTAATGAGTGATTAAGGCTCATTAAATGTATGCATGCCATTTCAAGATTCTAAACTAACGACTGCCACGGTAGCCATTATTGTTTCAATATAATGTTCTGTTTTTCATCACGGATTTATGTAACCTCAAGTTAAATCCATGGCAACACTTGAACGCATCTTGTATCAATAAATCTGTCTGTAACACAACAACTATAATTTGTTACTTTTTATTTAATTTTAAATCGTTTGATTCAGTCATCTATGTAATCACCATATCAGGAGTTCATGCATACTTTTGTAATTCAAAAATTAAAACGATTTAAAGAAAAACATATTTGGTAACCAATTATATGTGAATCATTTTGTTAATTTACAAAATATTTTCTATATCTCATTTAAGAATGAATATATACATATTTAATTTTTATTTATTATTTAAATTATTGTAAAGAACGTGCTCTAAAATGACAACTTGTAATATCTATAAACTAACATAATGCTAACTTGGGAAATAAATATGCCAAAAATTAATTTTGATTTGTAATTTAATTTGATATGGCAAGATTCTTATTTGCTCACCGAAACTACATCAGTGTGTACAGTATAAACATACTACCCATGACAAACATTTGATGTAAAATTCTGTTGTCATTACTCAGTAGAAATATTTTTTATATATCGTTATGTTATTTCCTGAAAATGTTCCAAATGACGTCGATAAGATATTTATAATTACACATCCTACATGTCATCATTCTTTGTTTTTAACTCTGATACATATCAATCCATGTCCAAATCACAATCTTAAAGCAAAGTAAACGATAATACGAATTACAAAGAACTACAGCTATACCTAACAAAACAAATAATCAAGTAGAACTGATACAACACAATTTTTTACTATTTATTTTCAACCAAAATTCAGACTAATTTATGTTTATCTAAGAGTCGAGCAGTACTGTAACAAACAGTAGTTTTGGTCACATACACATTTAAGAAAGCAAGTTTCGGAATCAAAGCAAGCTGTTTTACTTTTGATTTCGAAAACACGTCCACAGATTTATTATGAAGTATTAATCTTGATTTATTGATTCTTTATTGAATTTTATTTGATTACAATTTGTTAATTGTCAAATAATATTTCATTTGAAATAGATATTTTTCTTAGATCGTATAATTATGTTTAACTAATTATTAAGTAATTATTGGCATCAATAATCTTTGTAAACTTGGATCTGGTTCATCAGACATTTTTTCAAATACTTAATTTTAGTAAATTTTACAGACAGAAGATTTGCTTCATAATGAATTAACTGTTTGTTTAATGTGTTATTTTATGCAGCTAGATGGAGCCAACGGCTAGTTGTAAAATAAATGTAGAACATCAGTTCATCACTTTATAAAACAAAACATGAAAGACTTTATAACTGACAGAGACAGTCTTTATTCTGCAGAATGTAGGTCAACTATGTTGTAATTGGGAACACATACATCTCTTTGGTTTTTAATTATAATCAATCATAACTTTTTGTTTATAAACCAACTAGAAATACTTATAAAACATTTAATAAAATAAAACAAATTGCAAACTTCTTTGTGTGCATGCTCATACGTAAGTAGGCAGTCGTTATTTATTTAAGGTTAATTAAATATTCATTTGAAGCAATAACAAAGCAAATCCAGTGATTCGGTTATAAACATTGTTCATATAATTATCTGCTTCGTAATTTTGTAATTGTGATATTCTTCAAAAAACCTAAGTAATGCTTTATTGTTAAAAGTATTGCCTTTGTTGGGTTTGGCAAAATACATTTTGGTCCCTCTTTTTTAATTGCAAGATCTTAAAAATATTTGGGTTTCCAGTTTTGGTGGTCCGTCTAGTGCTGCAAAATTAAAACATGTTTAGTAACAATTATATCACAACTAAGCAGTTACCATTAAAAACATCACCAATAAACTACGAGTACAACCGACAAACTATACCAGGAAAATATCTGAAACACAAAAAGGATATAAAAGGAATGTTATAAAGTTGACATCTTGTATTACGTATGTCAGTAAATTTACTTCACTTAATCAGAAGTACTCCCTGATGAAGAACAAAAACGGACAAATGTTTGTTTCTTTGTTTCGTCACGTTCACTTCGATAGTTAATATGTGTGTTTTCTACATTATAATGTATATATCAGCTTTTATTAGTTCTATTTTTAACATTGATAAATAAACACAACCTTGAATGAATTAAGGGCTACATATACATTTGGTGTCTTTTGAAAAAAATATACCCATATCATCAATAGTCATTGTAACAAACTCTTGAAATAAGATTACAGGATAAGATCAACCGTTATTGATATAAAAATTTTCAATTCTAACTGCCAAAAATGAGAACAATAAACCACCTTTCTTGATAAAAAGACAGAAAAAGGTTCTGAAAAAGAAAAGCAAAACGCAAAAATCATTTAAATACGGTTTAGTTTTTTCTTCATTCCGATTGCGTTGACACACACACACACACACACATACACACACACACACACTTTACATACACATGTATGTATAATTTTGTATAATGTGTACCAACGATGTGTATATGTGCATATTTAGAGCAATTAAAATCATTCTTAACCGTTATGTCATTTGTCTCAAGTTTTCAGATTTTAATTCGATCGACAAAGATTGCCTTGGGACATAATAAAGGTGATATAATTTTCAGAGCATGATGTTGTCGATTATGAATATTCTGCTTGGTTATTTATGGGATCGTTTTTACATATTGTTGAAAACTTGAATTAAAACACAATAAAATAAGATTTACTCCGCCCAGTGTTTTTAGATGTTACGCCTCTGATGTTAATGAATGTCAAGGAATAAAGGTGTGTCAATTTGAGCGTAATATACACCTGTCATATTTATAATAAATTGCATGTTAATATTAAATATCTAGTATATGACAGGTCAAGTATTAGTTTTCTGTACATGTAGACTGAAACATTAAATGTCTGTGTGTATTTTACATTTAATTGTTTATTATTAAATTTATATATTTTTATTAAAGACAAAAGTTTTTTAATGTAGTTTACGCAACCCATGTACTTATTGTGCAGTTATAAAGTCATTGAAGGTATGATAAGTAATTATATATTGAGTAACGAATGATGCTTGCTTATATACACTACCAGCCATATATAAGTATACATATTTATATTTGCCATAGGTTTATATCTATATCATCATGTCAACTTTTATTCATTGATTCCTTTGCAGTATTTGAAAGTGACATCTGAGCTTAATTATCTAAATGTATACAACACAGTTGCTTTTTTGAAAAATAATTCTCTTGGATTTTTTTAAAATTTGTTGGAAGGAGAAAATATATGTGGGAAATATATTTTTTTTAAATAAAAACAACAACTTAACAGATAATACTTTTAACAATTTAATTTTGTGAAGATTATCAGTCTGTAATAACATAACCAGTTTTAGCATATATAATATTTAAATCTCATAAACACATTTCAATTAATGTGTAATCTCGAATACTTTTAAGTTATCAAACATACATAAATCATTAATGTTTATGGATAAAATCTAATATTCACTATTAGTATGTTTGTTTTTGATTCACATATTTATTTTTATCAAAACACCTATCCATCAATCAAACACGACGAACATACCAATCCTTGTACACGTCATAATCCCAAGTCAAAGTAAAATCTTGGAAGTTGGTAAATCAGGTAAAACACATGAAATTCCAACGGGTGGGTCGGAAGGGTATGTACCTCCTGTTCATGTAGCTACACACGCCATGTGTGAATCAAAATTGAGAATGAAAGGAACATGGAATATGGATCGTCAAATATATTAAGGGTAATGTTGGACGCAGATACATTATGCTTATCAGCCATATTGTGACGGCGGCCATAAATCTTTTTGAGGGTATTGATAAGCATGGACTTGCAATATGCCTATGTCAACAATAATAATTTGTAAGGAGCTTGCTTCATTGTATAAAGTTTCCGTAGTGACTATTACCATAGAGTATTTTTATGGAACAAATACACCTTAAGCAGGAGAAGCAGGTACATTGCTGCAAAAAAGGAAAGTTGGCAATACAAAAATAAAATCATCACGTTTGCCATAAAGATTCAAATGTAGCGTATCGTTAACGTCATGATGTATAAGTCTAAATATGAAGCAGAACTGGAATCAGTCGTATGTTTTAATATAAGCTCACTGGGATAGATCACATTTACATATTTTCCACATTTAGGATTAAGAGATAGAACGTCATCTATATATCTGTATGTGTAGTTAAATGATTTCGCGACAAATTCTCCTCAGATTTAACAAAGTTCTGTGAAAATTCTGCTTCATAGAATAAAGAAACACATCAGCAAAAATGGTGCATAGTTAGTAACCATTGGTATGCCGATTGTTTGCTAGAAATTTATATCACCAAACACATGTTATAAAATATGTTGTCTATTTCTAACACAAAAGTTTTGTTGATGATATCTTCAGTATATTTTTGTTTGGAATCCGTATGATGCTTCATTAAAAAACAAGAATCTCTGTTCCGCACCAGATATTTGTATCTTGGCTTTCCATGGTTGTAAACAAATGACAAGTAAATAATTTTTTTAAATGTTCTTTTAATTTTGAATGAGGGATAGTGGTGTATAGTGTAGATAAGATACGTCGGAAAAAACATTATTATTATTATTATTATTTTTATTATTATTATTATTATTGCTATTAGTTATATCAAATGCTTACATAGCACCTTGAATTGAAAATAAGTATGCGAACATTAGATGCCCATCTGTCAACAAAAGAACAAAAAGTACAACGAGTCGTATTTGAAATTAAAACATAAAAATAAGGCGATGCAGTATACAGGGATGTATTGTTTTTGAGCTCCAAAGAAGGATGGTAATTAAGTAAGATCAATACTACTTCATAGTTCAAAAAGGTTCTACTGTGATAATGTTTCAGAACTTTTACTTGCCATTTCCTCGTACAACATATGCTTTAATTCGAATGACCTTATATTCAAATTCCGTTGCTGTCATGTAAAGCTGTGACTGGAGTATGTTACAGGGCCACAGTAATATTAAAGTCTGTTTAACCAATATAACAATTTGTGCCTTGCTTTATGAGATATTTACGTCTTATATAGTGTATCACATTAAAGTCATGTAACATAGCAGTTTCGTTATGCTAAAAAGATAACAAATCTTCCGCATTCCCAATATTCACCTGATCGAAGCCAATGTGACCTTTTATTTCCTTTGATCAAAATCTTGCATATACCTTGCGGTGAGTACTATAGTTCACAGTATTTGAAGAAAATATTCTGCCTAGACTTTTCTGTTTTTCAAACATTTGATTTCCCAAAAAGATAAGAGTGTTTATATTAAAAGAAAGTATTTTGAAAATAAAATTAGAAGCCAAGGATAATCTTTTTACTATTTTTCCTAGTTAGTTGCAAATCATTATTAATTGCCATCGTATGTGGCACTCGTTTACCATTTTGCAAACATGCGTTAATAAAGATTTCTAACTGCAGTAAATACAGTTATGTTTTTTTACCAAGAATAAATCTGATCTAGTCTGAATTCAATTCAATGTTATTCTTCAATATTTTGATATAGATTTATGAAATTGAAAATTTATAAACTGTTAAACAACTGAATTTCTAGAAGGGAAGTAATGCCGCGTGCTCCGGAAGGGTAATCACTCCATGTTAAGCTAGCTATACTTGACATTTATGTAATCAAAATTTAAAATGAAAAAGAAAACATGGAACTATGGGACGTCATTGTATCTAGTGTAATCTTGGATACAGAGACATCAGATGCCATAAAACTATTTTAGCGTCTTGACAAGCTTAGGCTTGCAATAACCTGCCTCAACGCTTTATTTATACAGCTTTCTTTGTTATACAAAGTTACCGTAGTGGGACCAAGCTCTACCATTGCGTATTAACTGTTAAAAAATCACACTAGAAGCAGGAGAATAAAAAACGACATACTTATCCATGCCTCAATAAAAAGAGCAAGAGAGATTAGAGTTTATTAATTGAATAGTCAACGATTTTCGACATTATAGAATTGGGCAATTTACACAAGAAAAATATTATTCAGTGTGCTAAATGTCCAATTCTTCCATAATAACAAGAAAAAAATAGTTTCAATTCTATAATATTGCATTGTGCTGTGTTGTGTTGTGTTGTATATATCTATTTCATTTTATATCCGTGATTGATATCCATTATGACGTTTTATATTTTTGTTGAAAAATTATTAGATACTATAGTTTCTTATATACGTCTACTGTGCACTGTCAGTATTCAAGTTGAGTATTTGCTTGTTTATTGAATTGTAGTTCCAGATCATTGATCAAAGTTATTTAATGTCAATGTTCATTATCGTCACAGTTTGTTGAAAGTGCACTCAGCAGTATAACACCTTCAAGTATTTGTTATATTTGTTTTTTTTTCATAGTGTTATTTACGGATTCCACTGATAGATGGTTTTATATGATAGAATACTATGTAGATTATTTTATTTTATGCACAAAGTAAGCATTTTCTTGTAGGAACAACGAAGAGCAATGGATTGAAAGGAAGATTGCGCCCTAAAACAATGTTGGATTTAATTTTCATATAATTCATTCTTATTTGTTCAATGCATTTTGATTGGTCAGAATTTTATATTACGTTTGCATGAATAGATAGGCTCTCAATGACGTCACCTCATTATAGATTCCTACGCATAGCGTTGCTGTTTTTTTTACTTTATACGGTTATATCGTTGTTAAAATTGTTAGTTTAAACAATATTTTATTTGTGTTTCCAGTACAATTTACAAATAAATTATATAAAGAGGATCCCGGAACAAGAGTAAACTCTTATATAAACCGGTTTCCTAGACAATCATAATATTACAATATTTTGCATGTCACAGAAAAAAACATATATATTTTTATAACTAAATAGATGAATTAGTGAACAATTGGATAACTTAATTACTTTAATAAATAAATAATGGGTGGTTTATAAATAAATAAATAAATAAGTAAGTAAATAAATAAATAAATAAATAAATAAATAAATAAATAAATAAATAAATAAATAATAAATAAAGTGTGTAGGTTATAATTTATAAAAGAAAATGAAAATTTCAGAATACAAGAATTTATGACATATACTAGTATGTAAAGTTTCATAATGTAAAAATAATCATTGTTTTAAACGGAAAATCTCTTTGATAAAAGAATGTACTTTTGAACTTTGATGAAAATATCATTGTTTTCGGCAGGGGTCAGATTGTGATTTCCAAATAACAATATGTCAAGATCATAAGAGACGTTTATGGTATGAATAGTAGTATTTCTTATATGAGTGTACAAGTTACAGTGTAAAGAAAATGTTTTGTAGTTTCAACTTGACCGCATGCGCAATTGGGACTATCAACGAGGTTTTTATTATATAAATGGTGATTTAGTGAACTACAGTTTAACCTAAGTCTGGTGTGATGTATTTGTCCTATGCGACTACCTGTGTAATAAAATTTTGGAATATGTATTTTTTGGTTTAAGAAAGATTTAAAAATGTTAAGCGAACTGTTTCTGACTGAGACTGGGATGTTATTCCAATCTCTAATTGTTGAGGGAAGAAATGATTTATAATAATAGTCTGTTCTGCATAATATAGTTTCTAAGTTTTCAGATGAACGGGTGTTATATTGGTGAAATTCTGAACTTGTAGGTGGAATCATTTGCGATAGATAAGTAGGGATTGCCTGTGATACATCTTAAAAAATTGAATTAATCTATGTTTTTTCCTTCTCGTTTCTAGTGTTTCCCACCCCACATCTTGATATAATAAATTTAAACTAGTTAATTTGGTTGCCCCAGTTACTATTCTAGCTGCTTCAATATTTGCTCGTTCTAATTTTTTTGTATATTCGTCTGTCAGGTTGTCCCAGATGACGTCTCCGTATTCCATTAGAGGTCTTATGAAGCTAAGATAAAGAGTTTCAAGAGAAAGGCGGTCGAGTTTGAATTTCAATTTTTTCAGTACTGAAAGTCTAGAGTTAACTTTAGATAATAATTCATCAGCATGCAATTTCCATGTACCGTCGGATGAAAATATCACTCCAAGGTGTTTGTGTGAATCAACTTCTTGAACTAGAGTTTCATTCATATATAAGGCAGGGTGAAAAGGTTTAACAGCTTTTTTGGAAATAATCATAGATTCAGTTTTTTTGGGATTGAAAGAAACAAGCCATCTTTGAGACCAAAGATGTATTTTGGAAAGATCAGAATTTAAGTACTCAGCCGATTCATGTGGATTTTCAACATTGACATAAAGTGAAGTGTCATCAGCAAATAGTCTAATACTGCTTCCAATGTCAGCAACTATATCATTAATGTAAATGAGAAAAAGAATGGGCCCTAGGATGGAACCCTGGGGAACACCAGCAGTGTTAAAATTGTTGACTTGTTGCTGAAAATTTTCTAAAAAATTGAATTATAAGAAATTAATTTAATTTTTGATTTTGCACACGTAAAATTATTCGTTACGCTGATTTTTCAGTGTGCAAAATCTCCAATTCTTCCATACTTCCATAACAAAAAGAAAAAAATAATTTCATTCCTATAATGAAACAGGAAGATTGTATCCTCGTGCAGATGAATGCAGAGACAGAGAGAGAGAGAGAGAGGGAGAGAGAGAGAGGAGAAATTATTATTGTAGGATATAGGATAAGTGACTGTTTATGCAAGCTAAAGATTAGTGTCTTTGTTTATGCAAGCTAAACCCTCATTTTTCGAAAGATAATAATAAAATTTGGTAATTAATTTTAAATAATAAATGTACATTTAGTAAGCAATAAATTCCATACGTCCTTACATCTTAAACAAACACCATTCTGTCATATATAATACCATTACATCACAATCGTCTGGTAAGGCAGTTTTTTGTTCAGTTGGACTAGCTTATTTTATACTTAAATCAATACATTACTCCATAAATATACTCCTGAATAAAATACTAAATTCTTTAATTTATTTAATTTCACGCTCTATAAGTCTATTCAGTTGTCACCAAATATAAATATTTACACAGGAAATCCTAACCATCTAATCTCAGGTACAGAAAGTAAATTAAATTCCTAAAACGATGATGATTCTTAAAATGTTTCATTCATCAATTTGACACTATTTTCAACAAATATACAAAAACTGCTACCAACTAAAGTACATTCAGAAATGTCCAATAACACAATATATGTAAATAGTTTTTTTTTCAAAATTGTTATCCTAAAGGATATCGTTATCACAATCTTATAGAAATCCCTTTATAGAGCACTGTTAAATTCAATGCACTTTGCTCAGTGTTGAAGGCTAGAGTGGTCTAGTCGTTTGTTATAGCATTCGCTTAGAAGTATAGAAGATTTTATAGTTGATCGACTAGAGTCCAGTTGCACAAACCTTAATGCACGATTAACTCTAATTATGCGTTGTTCAACTGGGCACAGATAAACATCTTCTGTCAAACTAATGTTTATAAGATATGGGCTAGTTTAATCGCTTATACTTATAAACATATGCAAGTTTATATAGATGCGAGCTCGCTCATGCACACATCATTTGACAAATTATCATCAACACCTGCCTAATAGAGACGTATCTCTCTACGATGAAGCGTAGTTTACATAGGTTGAATAGTTCTGTCGATGTGTTATAGATGTATAGCATTGATTCTTTTGTGTGATATTAAAATAACTTGATGTCTTATTCTCAAACGATATGTTCATGTCAAAGATGAAGTGCACAATCACCGATAAATCAAAATAATAAAATATATGTGCATTGAATAAACATAATACATGCATGTATTTTAATATGTAAATTATGTAAAGTTGACGGGTTTATTATTATATATTAACTTTGTAATGCAATATAAACATAAACTGACAGTTCAATCAATTTTCAACATTAAACGAAATATATCCTGATTATTTTTTCCTGCTGTATAATGTATATTTACATGCTTGTTTCACACGCTCATTGTTTTATGCTTGCTCTCGGTCGTGCAATCGAACTTGCCTTAACAACCATCTATATATAAGGGTCACATGCGTATAAAGGCCAGTCAAATTTTATCCCGATTTCATTTTATTCGTGTTATTGGTACCTGTATATAAAGGCCACCTGTCCATAAAGAACACTTTTACTGGTTCCTTTAGATGGCTTTATAGACAAGTTTGACTGTATTTATCTTCCAGCTACAAATATGTGCCTTGATAATGATTATCATAAATTATTTAGTCGCCAATTTTTTCCTGCATTGACTCTGTGACATATTTGAGTTACAATGTGTTACCTTCTATATTCAAAGCAAACGCTTCGAAGACAAGAAGATGAATAAAGAAAAGTTAGGTACGTTTTTAGCAATAATAAATTGAATAAATGTGGATAACAAAAGAAACATCATATCTTACTTGATGTAGTGACAGAATTTGTTGAAGAAGTGATCAGCTAATTAATAATAATACGAAGACGAAGAAGGAGGAGGAATATGGCGATAAAACGAGGGAAATTATGTATAGAGACAACGGATTACTTGACTCTCTAGTCTGCATTGTTGGCATAATAGAATTTATTTCCAATGAAATAGAAAGAAAATGTTTGATCATAATAATGAAAGACGGGCGTAGCTGACCATTTCTCAAAAAATGAAGATACAACGGATAATCATCTCTATTTTGATAGCCACGAATAGCTACAGAAATGCTGATGCGGTTTTAAACAATAATTCACCAACTCATCTGATAAAAGATTCAATATAATAAATATACAAAGATGCTATTCACTACAGGTAACTAGACGTCGCTTAGCACTGAGGTTTAAATGGTGTTATAACAAACGTTCTTACCATCTTCGTTATTTTTAACCAATACTGTCTAAAACACACATTGAAATATAGACAATACTACGAAATTAATTTCATTGCTATCTTATGTCACTTACTTAGGCTCTAGACTAGTTTGGGCCTAGGTTGATTTTTTGTTAGCACCTTGTTTCGCTGTATAAAATTCCTGCAGTGGAAACAAGCTCTACCATAACAGGTTAATTATAAAATAAATAGACCATAAGCTGGAGAAGCTTGATGCGATGTCGTGTATAAGCAAGTGTTAATTGTTGCATTATACTTAGTTATATTTTATTAAACCAAAGATACTAATCAATGTCCAAGCAACAACCCCAAAGCAAAGCAACAATCCTGACAATTGGCAAATTAATTTAAACACGTGAATTTTCACCAGGGTACTCCAGAAGTGTAAGCATCTCCAATTTATAAGGCAATGTATATACTTATTTATTTAAAAGAGCTGTGACAAGAACTCTGAGTTTAAACACCTGGATTCGCTTCAATGTTGCAATTCACATCTTTAAAGCTGATTGGACATGGGCCAGTAACTTTGTTTTCGATCAGAAAAGGTATCAAACTTTCTAGATGAACCTGTCTAATACATTTAATCTTATTGACCTATGTTTTTGCAAAATTTCTAATACCGGGTAACACTGGGAGAATCAGTATTCCGCTGCCCCTAGAAGACTTTACAGAAGTAGATGAGTCCGGATTTGTTTATTGTTTGTTAAAATTTTCAGTTTTTAGGTTAGGTCGATATTTGTGTTTCATTTTCTCCCATACCCATTTTCACAATCTTTGATTTCTCTGATTTTAATCAAACAGAAACAAATCGGACAGATTGTCTTGTCACAATGCCAAAAACAAATTAAAACTTTGAAATTTAGTAAAATAAATTTAACAGAAGCAGAGATGACGTTAACCACATCCATCATACCAGAAAAGAATATAGGAGAACTTCTGTTTGCTTATTGATATTTCATTGATATAAGTACCCTCTGAAAGTGGATCTTTTGTCATGTCCTTGGTAGCATTGGATATTACCCTGACCAATTCGTGTGTCAGCTGCAAATTTTCCTATTTCCTCAGTTGTAGAATGCAGCATAACATAATGCTTAATTTATCACAAAATGCATTAAAAGCTAAATCAAGATCAATTACTGAAATATTGAAATTAGCCGGAACCAATACAAAAATATGTATCTATCCCATCATTCAATTCTCTTTCAGAAATTGTAAATAAATGTAATTTTATGCTGAACAAAATAATTAGGCCGATGATAAGATTTTCGTCTGGATAAGCTAGGATATAATAACTGATATTAGCCCCGAAAATTGTCTTGTCGAGTGATCGGATGTGCTAGAGATTTTCAATTTTGTTACACACTGAATCTATCGATTTATCATAACGGAATATGATGAACATATCAACAAACGATCTCTATATTAGTTTGTCTTTATTTCATAATATAATGTCATCACTATGCATTGATATCAGCATAATCGAAAGCCAATTGTTCGTAAACAAAAGTTCAGCCGTCAGTAATTGTCCTTAGTGATCACCATCATCCTTGTTACAATATTTTGCATATAAAACAAGCACTTAAACATCATCGATCTACGTAAAATAACTTGTTAAAAATGGTGGTGCTTTAAAGGGAGATAACACGTGCAATGACACACCGCTGATTGATTGATAGTCTGAATGACTTAATAATCAGCTGATTAAACAGACAGACAAACCTGATACAATAGAAGTGATAACGGACCAATCACTTTAACCGGTATTTGATGAACTTAATATAACTATTATACAAAGAACCTAAAACATATTTGGTAGTTCATTATTATATATAGCTCTATATTAACCGACCTTATCTATACACCAAAATGATAATTGCATGAGCATATCGTGTAAAAGCTGCAAAAGGCCATAAGTTGTGTGTATAGCCTTTTTCAGAATACAGATAACGGTATTGAGACTTGATTTGATCAAGTGTATTTCTATAATTATGAGTGCCAACATGTTCCATGATTGCTATCATTTAATATAAATTGATTCTGCTGCTGCGAAACTAAACGTTAGTATAGGATCAGTTTTATATAAATCGTTCGTTGTACATCTGTCCGTTTGTTACTTCAGATTTTATTTTAATGTGATCGCGTTTACTTAACGCTCTCACGGATAACACAAAAATTAAATGTTTGGTAAAACAATACTTTTTTAATTTTAAAACTACGTACATACGTATTTTTGATCACACGTTATAAAACGTGTGGGATGTTTGGACGTATCCAATAAAACAACAACACTAGACATTTATCCCAGTGTCCATCTCAAGTTAGAAAATTTATAATCAGTCGTCCCGATCCCAATATTTGTTTGTCATTTATTGATTTGTTTAGCTGCTTTTTTATTTTTACTGTATCGTGTCTTTCTGTTGAGTGTGTGCTGACTGTTGTCAAGCTTAAATTTCCGATTGCAATGTTTCCTTCAGTTTTAGATAGTGCAAATCAAGTCATACATTATTAGGTATATTTAGAAATAGTCCATATAATCAAAAACAAACATACCAATCGATGTCCGAATCACAATCCAGAAGGAAAGTAAAAACGTTGGAGCTGACAAGTTAGTGTGGACACGTGAACTTCTACCAGGGAAGTGAGGCCAGGTGCTCCATAAGAGTAAGCGCCTCCTGTTTACCTAGCTACACCTGCCACGTGTGTAATCAAAATTTTGTGAAAGGAACATGGAACTATGGGACGTCAAATATATCAACGGAGCAAAATGCTTACAAATAAATTGTTGACCCAGGGGTATTGCAAGCCTTAGTTAATCAGGACGCTCAAAAAGTTAATTGAGGTCATCACAGTATAAATAGTGTTGATAAGTGTGATGTCTCTATGTCCATGATTTGCCCCCCCCCCCTAATTTTTCATGTCTCTTTTAATTAATTTTGATTACACATGTGGTGGGTGAAGCTAGCTAAACAGGAGGTGCTTACCCTCCGGAAAACCTAGCCTCACTTCCCTGGTGGAAGTTCACTGTTTATTCTAATCTGTCAGTTTCAAAGTTGCTTCTAGGTTTTTGTTTAGATATGGATAAGTTAGTTTATATATATATATAAATATTCCAGTTTCATAATTTAGTCTGAGAATTGATGATGCGGAATTTTGTTTAAAACGGTCGTCTAATGCTGCAAAATTAAAATATTCTTAGTAATTGTGAAACAAAATATTTAGAACTTATCTATAATGTAACCTATAATTTCGATTTTTAGTAAAATCCTGCATTTATAATTTTTAGATACTTGAATGACAATCTCTTACACACCTATGCACATGGAATAGTTTTACCCTACTAAACGCTGTCTGTAGCAAAAGGAGTGGAAAAATGGATTAAGAAAATAGTGTCACAAAAACACGATCAAAGTACTTGTCATATCCAGTTTGTTTTGTAACGTTTATGTGAGCGTTAGGAATGTTGTGCTCACTTATGTACCTAAAATATAGTACGTGAAAATATAAATGAAGAGTAGCTTTCTTTTTGATGTTGATCTTTATTGATCTGATCTGGAAGTGTGCATAAAACTATGCACATTTATTTTGCATACGCAGATGCATTTCATATTGAAATATATATATACTAAAGTAAAAGCATTGAATCTTTATATGACCAGTGATGCATGATATAAATACTAAGTAAACAGTACTTTTAATAATTTATTTTTAAAACAACTGTAATACATACCTGTCACTAGATAGTGACCTATTGGTTAGTTTAAACTGTAATCTAAAGTCGTGTGTATTACAATGGAATATCTAAAATAATGTATTGCAATATATAAATATATTGCTACATGATGTGCATGAATGGTCATATAAATAAGAACAAAACAATACATGTACATAACCCTATTACAGTGAATCTGCAATACACATTCAAAGAACAAAACCTGCAATACACATTAATTGCAATACACATTCCCTGGCTTACAATTCACACTCATTGTAGCCATTACTTTCTATAATATATTGTCAGTTCTTAAATTTAATAATAATAATAATAATAATAATAATATAACTCTGATAAAGACTTCCAGTTTTCTATTAAAATAAAAATAATTAGTTTTCTTGATTTTCAAAATAACACATTTTACTCTTCATTATAAATTCACTATGGGGAATGAGAATAATCAAAAGATTATTCCACAGAAATTAGCTCAAATGTTTATTAAATTTATTATCAAAATATGGGGAATAAAATGAAAACATAAAATAGTAAACATGACCTCAAATTATGTAGGCTTTAACTGCACATGCGCAGTATGCAAATTAGGACGGACAGGGGGGGTTACTTCCGCCCTAAACAGATTAAGGATTAATAATCACTTTTAAATAATAAAACTCAGATGACCATGAATGACCATAAACATTACAGGAATCAAGTTATAAAATAAAACTAAACAGGCGAAGAAATGGTTCTGACAAAAATTATTAAAATACTGCAGATCTGTCAAAAATGCGCACATGGGGTTGCGTTTAAATGTCGCATGACTAGATATTAAATTTACGATTGTGTAATAAAATAACCAACCTGATGCAAATATGTGCATTTGCACCTAGTTCGGAAGATGATCTGTGCATGGTTGTTTTCATCGATTACTCTTTTCAAACAATAAGCTGTTCTTAAATCTTAAATTTTGTTGCAGGTCAGTTCAACATAAACAATATTGCTTCATTTAAACAAGGGACAATACTCTTGCTGAATACAGCCTGGTGCCCAGACAAAAATAATATCAAAGCACTGAAAGTGCTTACTTATAAAAATAGCTCTAACAGATTATGAGATGTTGAACTGACTGCAAGTATTCCAAAATTCTTTTCATGTGACAAAGTTTCTATTCCAAAAATAACAATAAATGATTAATACCAATTACAAATAAATTAACCTTTGTCTTGGACAATAGATCTTAACAATACATGTAAATATAGAAATAAATTAAAAAACTGCTTGTTTCAAAAATGTGTCTTACACAATATAAATCTGATCTTAAAATCATCAAATGTAACTAAATACAAAATTAGAATTTTACTGACTGACTGTTTAAGCAATATAATATTGAAAATTAAATATAACTGTTGTACTCACCTAAAATATAGTACGTGAAAATATAAATGAAGAGTGCTTTCTTTTTGATGTTGATCTTTATTGTCTGATCTGGAAGTGACCAGCAGACACACGCTAATTCTAGCATACTCTTCTTTCACGTGACTTGGGTGAGGTACAACGATTGGTTGATTAAAGTTACCGAAACAGTTAATTTCGACAATTTAGATACCCTTTACTGTGCCTCATACTGGATAGATGTTACACAATAAGTTTTCTTTGACACTTTACTCTTTAGCCGGTTCGATTGCATTAAGGAGACGTATGGGTTGATTTAAGGGATTCCAATTGTATAGCTAATCCCTAAGGCTAATTATTTATTTTCTTATTGGCCGGAAAAACTGACGGAAAGGAAACATTAAGATAAAATATTAGTTTAATTACTTATGACTAAGAAAACTGTGATTTAAAATAACTAAGAAAATTACAAGAAACAAAAGAATAAAAACTTAAAGTTTGTATTTAGGAACTTGATTAAAATGAAGTTTCAGACTGAAAAAAATAAAAATAAATCTTAAAATTTCTAATTTAAGAAAAATCAATAATTATGTTAAAAAAAATCTATTTACAATGACATTTTGTGACAACGAATTTTCCGTTGTCACAAATACTCCACTCACTCGAAAATTTCTTTGTCCCAAAGAAACAATCAAATTTTGTGGCTAATCACAAAAATAATAATGTGCAATGTTTTTAACATTTCTGTAACACATACCCAAAAAATAATTTATGTACAATTATATATACAGAATGCATTCTTAAAATAAAATGGTACTCCTGTTTCAGAGTTTTCGCTCATTGAAATTAAAAACAATATAGTGGTACTCTTGTTAAGAGTTTTCGCTCATAAAAATTATAACAATTAGGTGGTACTCTTTGTTAAAGAGTTTTCGCTCATGAAAAAAATATGTTGCAAACTAAACTTTGCAAAAATAAAATAATAAAATGGTACTCTTTTTTTTTAAGAGTTTTCGCTCATAAGAAAATTAAAGCAAATACATTTTGCAATATTCAAATAAAATAGTGGTACTCTTTTAAACATTGTAAAGAGTTTTCGCTCATTAATAGTAATTAAAAAAAATTATTGCAACCCATACTCTGCCATATATAACACTGTGGCAGTAAACTTATTTGACCCATAGTCTATGATCAAATGCGAGTCTATTATAATCAGTAAGCACACACACAAATAAAAAAACAAGAATCATTAAAATGAGAATAAGTCATGCTCTGGAACACTAGACAAAAATGGGGAGACAGAAAAAAAATAACCTGAACTGACTGAAAAGTTGGAAAATCTATATATAAATGTTACTTAAGGCATCTAAAAAATTAACTGTAACTGAAATTTTGTCCTAATGTAAAACTTTATAAAACCCTTGATGTGTCAATAATATGTAACATGAAAAAGGTTGTTTTAATAAACGCTTTATTTGTCGTGCCCTGTATGGATTGATGCAAATCATGTCTGAAATTGGTAGTTCATGTTTTGTGAAGTTATTAATTACTGAAAAATCTGGCCAGTAAACTTGTAAATAAGTGAAAAATGACCCTCTTATGCGCAAGTCTGTAATGGTTTGTGGTGTTATGATGTCATAATATGATGGACATAGTGGAAGTTTGCAGATTGGAATGGTGATGCATTCTGATCCATTTGATATTTCGAGTAATAATTTTGTAGCATGTTTTCTTTGGTATTTGTCCCACAAGAATTTGGCAAGAATTACAAATGACACTGTGCCAAAAACTATGAGAGCAATTAAATTCAAAGAATAACACTGTGAAGTCAGAAAGTTTGGTGTGGCTTCGGTTGTGGTGTCCTTGTTCTGGTAATGGAAAGTTGGAATAGGCGACAGTAGTACTGAACATTGACCTGCTGGAGTTTTTTGTAAAAGTAGGATAGCAGTAGATAAAGTTTTAAGTCGACGGCAAAGTAGAAGTACAGTAAATGTGAGAAATAATGATAAAGCTAAAGCAGCTATGCCAATTATATCTCTAAGATTAAGGGATGGAAACGAATCATCCAATGAAATTTCACCTCCTAGTAAAGATTCCGATAATGATGAAAAGATGGTTTCATCTTTTTGTGCTGCATGCACCATTCTTTTTAGGCTAAGGTGAGATTGCCTGTCTTGGGCTAGTATTTTTGAGTAAGAGTGGTTAAACAATTGAAAACTTGGTACTTTTATGTCAACGGGTGAGGCAAATGTTGTATCAGCCATGATAGAAGCATAAGTTTCAACAGGAAAGAAGTGTTGTAAAAGAGCAAGGTTGACAGGATGTAGCATACTTACAACATCTGAATCATTTTGACAGTTTTGTAGGCGTGCTGGTATAAATTGTGTGTCAGTTGATACAGAACACATGCATGGTATAGATACTACACAAAATGCACATCCTTTTATAATCCTTTGTCCAGTGGGACAGTCTAATGCCAACATCTTGGTCTTATATAACAGAAGCGAGGAGGGTGACAACTCAGTAACTGAAACTTCTATGCTATTTATAGAGAATCTAAAGTCACACAACTGATGAGCTAATGCTTTTTGATTGAAGAAAATTGCAGATATACATGTGTGTGCTGCCATGGATGTTAATGGGGTGGAATGGGGGCACATTTTTATGTTGTCACCATGACAACGAGCTAAACTTTCTTCACTAAAAGTAGAAAAATGTTGGTTATCAGAAGCTAACAAAAAGTATTGAGGTGTATCCCTGACTTGTGTTGCATGAGTTGAAGTCAAATTCACTGGAACTGGAAAAGATAGAACTCTGTGCAAAGTAAATGGTTCCTTAAATGTGGAAACTGGAAATTTGATGCTAATGTATAACTTATGGTGGTGACGAGCATAAACATACTTGGCATTAGAATAATAAAAATCTGGTTCCCTACATAAAATGTGAAAATTAGGAAATTTTACATTAAGTATTTTCTGAATTTGATTTATGGACTTATGAAATACATGTGGCGATAGAAGAAAAGGTGAAATTTTGCCTTGAACAAGCTCATGAATAGCAGTATTTAAATTATCCAACTGTCTCCCAAGTACAATAGTGGCATTAAGATTTTCAAGTATGAGTTTTGAAAAATGATTATGAACGTCCTTTACATTTTTGAGTTGCTTTTCAATGAATAGTGTCATATTATCCATATATTCAACACTACTGTTGAGAACGGTAAACACATTTTTAAATCTTTCATCCGTGTTCAGCATGAATGATGATAACAGCTTGTCATGATGAGCTATAGCTTTGGTTAGTTTATTCTCATTTCGGATCATATGATTCATGTGGCGAGCTAGATTTCTAACATCGTCCACTGTGGCGGTGCCAAAAAGAGATCTTGAAATCTGTCCGACAAAATTTAACAGACCCCGTTTTGATCGACTTCTCGTTCCTAAGACTATGTTGTCGAACTCTGTTTGTGTAATTAAACTATGAATGTTGTTCACAGTGGCGTTTACATTTGCAGCTGCCTGGGCTTGTAGCATAATAATTTCATTCATCAGTGGGTTAACAACATGGCACCATGAGGCAGAGTTACAAGGTTTAAATGTGGGAGCAATTGTTTTCTTTGGCAGAAGAATTTCAAATGTATGTACCCAATTTTCCGTGCTGAGGTGAAGACTTCCTTCTTCGCGGAAAACCATTCCATAATTCATCCGTTGGATCAATTTGGTGGCAGCTGCTGGCGTGGTACAAGTCATAAACAATAATGGTAATAGAGCCAATAAATACCATGGAATCCCTACAGATAGAAAAGAGAAATGATTAAGAATTTTTGCTAATGAATATGATGAGAAGTGTAATGAAGGTGATGATGATGTTGATGAAATGATGAGTGATGAAACTTCAGATAATGATGCAGAGACTGTCCATATTATTAGGAGTGGCCACTCCCTCAGCACTATTGACATGAGAAATCTCATAGTGACAGTCAATGCAAGATTATCAACTAGCGCACACTCAAAAAAAAAAATAAATAAAATAAAACTAAGAAAGATAGAGTCTTGAAAGCTAAGAATGAGGCCTCTAACCAGGTAGTTTATGAAGACTTTTACCATTTATTGAGACAAGTACCAATTATTGAAAGCAGCTTTGTCGTTTCCTTTTGCGTTTCTTCCCTTTTTGTGTCTTCTGGATGTGAAATTCACGGATAATTTCGCTGGGTATATTTGATGCCGGTTCCCAAGTCCTTTCTGAGTACCCTTGCCATTTTACTAGATACTGTTTTTCTTTGTCCTTTGTTCTCATTCTCAGAAGTTGGTCAATGAAGTATATATCATTGCTGTCTGTTCCTGAGTGTGTTTCTGGCATTGCAGTATCATCCCCTTGAGTGTTTGTTGGTGTACTCATTTGGCTGTCTGGTACTGGCTCAGTATCAGGGTCATTATTTGCCTGGGAATCTGCCATTGGATTTTGAACTGGAACTACAGGCGTGGTTTGGAAATTTGGTGGTTGTCTTGGTTGACTTGGTCTGACTTCATCTTCTGCAGTTGAGTCTAGATTTCTTCTGAGGTCAGGAGAATGGTATGGTTTCAAGCGGTTGGCATTGATCATGCTTTTAATTGCTGCATTTGTTGAACAACGTCTCAGCTTGTATGTATGATTATCTCCCTTGTCTGCAATGTAAAATGGTCCATCATACTTGCAGTGTAATTTGGAAGAAAGACCTTTAGGTATCTTGGGATTATACAAGAGGACTAAGTCATTTAGTTCAAATTTTGGCAATTCTGCATTGCGGTCATATAGTCTCTTTTGCTTTTCCTGGGCATGTTGAATGTTCTCCTTAGCAATGGCATTTGCTATTTTGAGGTTGTCCAGTATTCCTCGTATATGGCTTTTAGCATCTCTGTTTAAGTCATGTCGTGGAATCAGACTACAATCCAGGGGTAAGTTCATTTCCTTGGCAAAAACTAAGTAATAAGGAGAGAATTCTGAAGTTGCAGAAGGTGTCATTCTGAAAGCCATAAGGACACCAGGAAGATAGGTGGGCCAGTTCTCTTGATTTTCATCTACAAGAGTTCTGAGACATTGAATAATTGTTTTGTTGGTTCTCTCTGCTACTGAATTGGTTTGGGGGTGGTAAGAAGAAGTGAAAGCATGACTAACATTGAAGATTTGGTTGACCGCAGATACAAGTTTGCTCATAAATGGTTGACCTCTGTCACTTACCAGAGAGTGGGGGGCTCCAAAGCGAGAGAAAATGTCCTTATAGAGTATGCCAGCAATTTCTTTGGAGTTTTCAGATTTCAGAGGAAAAGCTTCAGTCCATTTACTGAATGAATCCACAATAATAAGAATGTACTTAAACCCCTCTTTGGTTGGTTTCTTAAATGGACCAATGATGTCAATATGCCATTTTGAAAATGTGTCAGTGATTGGCATAGGTGTCAGTGGGACCTTTTTAGCATGAGTTGGTTGTTTTGCCCTTTGGCAAGGATCACACCTCTTAACAAAATCAGCAACAGCCTGGTACATTCCAGGGAAATAGTATTTTTGTTGGATTGCTCTATATGTGCGATCAAATCCAAAGTGGCCTAACTCATGGTATGTGACTAACACATCATGACGCAATTTTCTTGGACATGCCAACTGTCTTATATATCGCTCATCTCTATTTTTGCCTTTTGCTCGGGGTTGATAAAAATGGTAAAGCACACCGTCATTCAGGCCATATTGGTTTGCTTCACATATTATTCTATGTGCCAATGTTTTATCTTGAGGTACTTTACGTTCAGAGAGGTATAAGAAGATATCTTTAAAGTCTGGGCATTCTTTTTGTAGCTGGCCAATATTATCTGGTATAGCATCTTCTGCAGGATCTGCTGTTAAAGCTGCAATAGTTGGTGGTTTGGTCTCTGGTTTTTCTGAGTAAAGAAAAGTAATTTCTGTGGGTTTACATGCATTTGGCTGTACTGTGCACTCTGTTACTTCATTTATACTTGGAATGCTATCTTCAGGTTCTTCAAGGTTTTCAGTTACACTTGGGTACTCTCGTCTTGATAGAGCATCAGCGTTCTGATTGTTTGCACCCTTGCGGAAGAAAAGTTGAAAATTGTAGCCCTGAAGTAATACAGACCAACGAGCAAGCCGACCAGTAGAAAGTTTAATATTACTGAGCCAGGAAACCGCACGGTTATCAGTGTAAACCTCAAAGAAATTATTAGCTAAGTATACATGATAGTATTTAATACCCTCTAGGACAGCTAAGCATTCCAGTTCGTGAATGGGCCATTTACGTTCATCTTTGCTGAGTGATCTGCCTCCATATGCAATTACTTGTTCTCTGTTTTCAGCATCTCGTTGACCTAGAATGTAGCCTATTGCTGTTTGACTGGCATCTGTTGTAAGAATGAAAGGTTTAGACGGGTCTGGGTAAGCCAAGATAGGAGCTGAGGTCAGTGCAGTTTTTAGTTTGTCAAATGCCTGTTGACATTCTGGTGTCCATTTGAATTTGACATCCTGACGCAGAAGGTTATGGAGAGGTGTGCAAATGTGACTGTAGTTTTTAACAAACTTTTTATAGTAGTTGCAAAGTCCTAAGAAAGAACGGATTTGACGCTGGGTTTTAGGTACAGGAAAAGACTTAACAGTTTCTGTTTTAGCAACGTCAACTTCGACTCCGTGTTTTGTTATTTTATGTCCCAAATATATACTTGCTTTTGAGCAAAACTACACTTACTAATTTTCAGTGTCAAACCAGCAGAAATGAGTCTGTCAAAGACAAGTTGAAGATGCTGAAGATGCTCCCTAAATGAGCCAGAGTAGACCAGGATATCATCACATAGACAAGCGCTATTTTGTATGTTAACCCTTTCAACACGTGTGTCAGGAGATTCATGAAAGAACTTGGTGAATTAGCCAAACCAAATGGAAGACGTTTCCATTGGTAGACACCAGTAGGGGTAACAAATGCTGCCTTGTGAGCGGTTTCAGGGTCCATCCCCACTTGCCAGTATCCTGAAGCAAATCTAGAGTGCTAAAAATTTGGCGCGTGAACTGCCAAGTGAATCAAATACATCCTCAAGTCGAGGAAGGGGAAAGAAAAAGGGCTTTGTGCGCTTATTAAGCTCTCTGTAATCGACGCAAAAGCGTAGTTCTCCAGACTTTTTCTTAACCATTACAACTGGGCTTTGCCATTCACTGTTAGACTCTTCAATTATTTCTTGTTCTAACATTTCATTTAATTGTCTGGTCATTTCCTCATTCACCTGGGGGGATTGTCTATAAAATCTTTTTCTGACAGGCACAGCATCTCCAGTTTCTATTCTGTGTTGATATAAGTGGGTGTGACCAAGCTCGCTTATATCTTTGGCAAAAACTTTTCTATTCTTTATCAAGAAAGTCCTTAACAAATTTTTCTCATCATTAGAAAGATCAGATTCTGAAAGGTCAAAATCAAGGTCTATAGGAGAAGTGTCCTCGCAACTTTCTTCCTTATAGCTGCCCTGATGAACATCTAAAGAAAATATAGCACTGTCAGAGATAATTGAGGCAGAAGCAATTACAAGATTAGCTGGGAGAAAAATGTGCTGGTCAGTAGGGTTAAGAATTTGCATAAAAACTGTATTAGAAGTAAGCACTAGGCATTTAGCACCTGCAAGTTGAAACTCTGGAAGTTTAGGTAAAGGTTCAAGTACTACTGTCTCACCATGAGGAATGTTTGAAATATTTACCTCAATATCACCATGACTTTGAGGGGGAATGGTTACTGGGTTACATGTACGGACCAAACCTGTGTCAAGTCAAATGCATGAACTTGTGCACTGTCAAACTTGTCTGGGATATGGACAGTTTTTGTGTCTAAGTGAACCTGAACTTTGTATTTTTCCATGAAGTCCACCCCTAAAATAACTGACTGGTAAAGTTTTTCAAAAACCTGAAATGTATGAACGAAACTAAGACTGCCAATAACAATGGGTAAGTCTATAGAACCCAGAATTTTGTGCTTTTCACCTCCAACGCCTAAAGCATTTGGTGTGGAGACGGCTGAAATTCAGATGACTTGACACCAAAACTCTGTAAAAGTTGGAGGGAACAGCAGCTAACATTGGCACCTGTGTCTAGCAAACTTTTGATGGTGTGGCCAAAAAGTTCTATAGTTATTAAATTTCTGTCCAGCTTTGCAACAACATTTATTTGTGGTGTTGATGTTGTGTCAGTGATATTATTGTCATTATTTGAATTTGTAGACAAAATTTCAGTTTTAGCACTATTTTCAAAAGTTCTGTTATTATTCTGACTTTGCCTATCCAAAAATTTTGGACAGGCACGAGTCCCTAAAAATTTTGACTAGATGCAACTTTTGCAGCCAATTTGTGTAAACATAAGTTTTCAAAATGTCCTGTTCTTGAACAATATGGGCATTTTACAAATCTTGCAGGACATCTTGATTTGTCAGAGCATGACTTACCTCCACATCTGGTGCAAGCTGCCATTTTACGTTGTCCTCCAAATTGTTGTTGTGGTTGCATCTGTTGTTGTGGTATCGGGTGTTGTGGAATCTGTTGAATCATCTGATTTTGAAATGGTTGGTAGTTGTTATATCCTTGTGGTTGCACTTGGTTGTATCTATGTTGGAAATTTCGTTGATTATGTTTTGGTTTAGGAGTGTCCATAATTTGATTCACTTCGGCCTGTAATTCCTGTTTAAGTTCATCTCTTAATGTACTGGCCAATTTTATGCACATTTGTTCGATTGACTGCACTGTTACTGGTGCACTTTCTGACGAACACTCCGCAATAGAGGTAGCAGAGTCTATTGCTTCTTTTAGTTTTCTGTATGTGTTAATTTTCTTTCCAACTACATGTGGTTTCAAGTCTTTTTTTAAACCATTTATGGCAATCTTCACAATGCCGGCCTCAGTTATTTCCGAGGCACCCAGGGCCAGTTTTTGCACCCTATTGAAGTACTCTCTACCAGACTCATCAGAATACTGTTTAAGTTGTACAAGGTCATTGTCAGCTTTATCATTGACAAATTCCTCTAGAAATGCCCCCTTTATATCATTCAAGGAGGTTTTCTGGTCCTCATGCAGACTGTGGAACCATAACTTGGCCTGGCCATTTAAATGGAGAGACAGGCTGTTAATGGCTCTTTGCTCATTACAACTCATACACTTGGTCCAGTTTTCAAACAATGACCACCACAAAGAAGGTACTTCTGATTGTTCGTCTGAAAATTTTGGCAAGTTAATACTTGATGCCATCTCGTAACAAGTGATGTCTTCTGGTTCACAATTAAAAGTTAGTTGATCTTCAGTCGACTCGGCTATTAAAACTTCCTCCTCAGTATCTGAAGTGTCTATGATTGTGTCAGCTTGTTGAACGAGCGTTGAGGTTGATGCCGTTGCTGTAAATTGTCTAGTTCTTGGATAATTGACAGGTGATACTCCCGGTTTGAAGTTTGTTCCGCTTTTGATCATTGGTAGAAGGCACAGGATCTTGTGGACTCCACCACTTGTGAGCGTTAGGAATGTTGTGCTCACTTATGTACCTAAAATATAGTACGTGAAAATATAAATGAAGAGTAGCTTTCTTTTTGATGTTGATCTTTATTGATCTGATCTGGAAGTGTGCATAAAACTATGCACATTTATTTTGCATACGCAGATGCATTTCATATTGAAATATATATATAATACTAAAGTAAAAGCATTGAATCTTTATATGACCAGTGATGCATGATATAAATACTAAGTAAACAGTACTTTTAATAATTTATTTTTAAAACAACACTGTAATACATACCTGTCACTAGATAGTGACCTATTGGTTAGTTTAAACTGTAATCTAAAGTCGTGTGTATTACAATGGAATATCTAAAATAATGTATTGCAATATATAAATATATTGCTACATGATGTGCATGAATGGTCATATAAATAAGAACAAAACAATACATGTACATAACCCTATTACAGTGAATCTGCAATACACATTCAAAGAACAAAACCTGCAATACACATTAATTGCAATACACATTCCCTGGCTTACAATTCACACTCATTGTAGCCATTACTTTCTATAATATATTGTCAGTTCTTAAATTTAATAATAATAATAATAATAATAATAATATAACTCTGATAAAGACTTCCAGTTTTCTATTAAAATAAAAATAATTAGTTTTCTTGATTTTCAAAATAACACATTTTACTCTTCATTATAAATTCACTATGGGGAATGAGAATAATCAAAAGATTATTCCACAGATAAAATTAGCTCAAATGTTTATTAAATTTATTTATCAAAATATGGGGAATAAAATGAAAACATAAAATAGTAAACAGTGACCTCAAATTATGTAGGCTTTAACTGCACATGCGCAGTATGCAAATTAGGACGGACAGGGGGGGGTTACTTCCGCCCTAAACAGATTAAGGATTAATAATCACTTTTAAAATAAGTAAAACTTAGATGACCATGAAATGACCATAAACATTACAGTGATCAAGTTATAAAATAAAACTAAACAGGCGAAGAAATGGTTTCTGACAAAAATTATTATAAACTGCAGATCTGTGTCAAAAATGCGCACATGGGGTTGCGTTTAAATGTCTGCATGACTAGATATTAAATTTCACAATTGTGTAATAAAATAACCAACCGGATGCAAATATGTGCATTTGCACCCAGTTCGGAAGATGATCTGTGCATGGTTGATTTCATCGATTACTCTTTTCAAACAATAAGCTGTTCTTAAATCTTAAATTTTGTTGCAGGTCAGTTCAACATTAACAATACTGCTTCATTTAAACAAGGGACAATACTCTTGCTGAATACAGCCTGGTGCCCAGACAAAAATAATATCAAAGCACTGAAAGTGCTTAACTTATAAAAATAGCTCTAACAGATTATGAGATGTTGAACTGACTGCAAGTATTCCAAAATTCTTTTCATGTGACAAAGTTTCTACTCCAAAAATAACAATAAATGCTTAATACCCAATTACAAATAAATTAACCTTTGTCTTGGACAATAGATCTTAACAATACATGTAAATTATAGAAATAAAATTAAAAAAACTGCTTGTTTCAAAAATGTGTCTTACACAATATAAATCTGATCTTAAAATCATCAAAATGTAACTAAATACAAAAATTAGAATTTTACTGACTGACTGTTTAAGCAATATAATATTGAAAATTAAATATAATTGTTGTACTCACCTAAAATATAGTACGTGAAAATATAAATGAAGAGTAGCTTTCTTTTTGATGTTGATCTTTATTGATCTGATCTGGAAGTGACCAGCAGACACACGCTAACTCTAGCATACTCTTCTTTCACGTGACTTGGGTGAGGTACAACGATTGGTTGATTAAAGTTACCGAAAACAGTTAATTTCTTACAATTTAGATACCCTTTACTGTGCCTCATACGGGATAGATGTTACACAATAAGTTTTCTTTGACACTTTACTCTTTAGCCAGTTCGATTGCATTAAGGAGACGTATGGGTTGATTTAAGGGATTCCAATTGTATAGCTAATCCCTAAGGCTAATTATTTATTTTCTTATTGGCCGGAAAAACTGACCGGAAAGGAAACATTAAGATAAAATATTAGTTTTAATTACTTATGACTAAGAAAACTGTAATTTAAAATAACTAAGAAAATTACAAGAAACAAAAGAATAAAAACTTAAAGTTTGTATTTAGGAACTTGATTAAAATGAAGTTTCAGACTGAAAAAAATAATAAAAAATAAATCTTAAAATTTCTAATTTAAGAAAAATCAATAATTATGTTAAAAAAAATCTATTTACAATGACATTTTGTGACAACGAATTTTCCGTTGTCACAAATAATTCTCCACCACTTGTGAGCGTTAGGAATGTTGTGCTCACTTATGTACCTAAAATATAGTACGTGAAAATATAAATGAAGAGTAGCTTTCTTTTTGATGTTGATCTTTATTGATCTGATCTGGAAGTGTGCATAAAACTATGCACATTTATTTTGCATACGCAGATGCATTTCATATTGAAATATATATATAATACTAAAGTAAAAGCATTGAATCTTTATATGACCAGTGATGCATGATATAAATACTAAGTAAACAGTACTTTTAATAATTTATTTTTAAAACAACTGTAATACATACCTGTCACTAGATAGTGACCTATTGGTTAGTTTAAACTGTAATCTAAAGTCGTGTGTATTACAATGGAATATCTAAAATAATGTATTGCAATATATAAATATATTGCTACATGATGTGCATGAATGGTCATATAAATAAGAACAAAACAATACATGTACATAACCCTATTACAGTGAATCTGCAATACACATTCAAAGAACAAAACCTGCAATACACATTAATTGCAATACACATTCCCTGGCTTACAATTCACACTCATTGTAGCCATTACTTTCTATAATATATTGTCAGTTCTTAAATTTAATAATAATAATAATAATAATATAATATAACTCTGATAAAGACTTCCAGTTTTCTATTAAAATAAAAATAATTAGTTTTCTTGATTTTCAAAATAACACATTTTACTCTTCATTATAAATTCACTATGGGGAATGAGAATAATCAAAAGATTATTCCACAGATAAAATTAGCTCAAATGTTTATTAAATTTATTTATCAAAATATGGGGAATAAAATGAAAACATAAAATAGTAAACAGTGACCTCAAATTATGTAGGCTTTAACTGCACATGCGCAGTATGCAAATTAGGACGGACAGGGGGGGGTTACTTCCGCCCTAAACAGATTAAGGATTAATAATCACTTTTAAAATAAGTAAAACTTAGATGACCATGAAATGACCATAAACATTACAGTGATCAAGTTATAAAATAAAACTAAACAGGCGAAGAAATGGTTTCTGACAAAAATTATTATAAACTGCAGATCTGTGTCAAAAATGCGCACATGGGGTTGCGTTTAAATGTCTGCATGACTAGATATTAAATTTCACAATTGTGTAATAAATAACCAACCGGATGCAAATATGTGCATTTGCACCCAGTTCGGAAGATGATCTGTGCATGGTTGATTTCATCGATTACTCTTTTCAAACAATAAGCTGTTCTTAAATCTTAAATTTTGTTGCAGGTCAGTTCAACATTAACAATACTGCTTCATTTAAACAAGGGACAATACTCTTGCTGAATACAGCCTGGTGCCCAGACAAAAATAATATCAAAGCACTGAAAGTGCTTAACTTATAAAAATAGCTCTAACAGATTATGAGATGTTGAACTGACTGCAAGTATTCCAAAATTCTTTTCATGTGACAAAGTTTCTACTCCAAAAATAACAATAAATGCTTAATACCCAATTACAAATAAATTAACCTTTGTCTTGGACAATAGATCTTAACAATACATGTAAATTATAGAAATAAAATTAAAAAAACTGCTTGTTTCAAAAATGTGTCTTACACAATATAAATCTGATCTTAAAATCATCAAAATGTAACTAAATACAAAAATTAGAATTTTACTGACTGACTGTTTAAGCAATATAATATTGAAAATTAAATATAATTGTTGTACTCACCTAAAATATAGTACGTGAAAATATAAATGAAGAGTAGCTTTCTTTTTGATGTTGATCTTTATTGATCTGATCTGGAAGTGACCAGCAGACACACGCTAACTCTAGCATACTCTTCTTTCACGTGACTTGGGTGAGGTACAACGATTGGTTGATTAAAGTTACCGAAAACAGTTAATTTCTTACAATTTAGATACCCTTTACTGTGCCTCATACGGGATAGATGTTACACAATAAGTTTTCTTTGACACTTTACTCTTTAGCCAGTTCGATTGCATTAAGGAGACGTATGGGTTGATTTAAGGGATTCCAATTGTATAGCTAATCCCTAAGGCTAATTATTTATTTTCTTATTGGCCGGAAAAACTGACCGGAAAGGAAACATTAAGATAAAATATTAGTTTTAATTACTTATGACTAAGAAAACTGTGATTTAAAATAACTAAGAAAATTACAAGAAACAAAAGAATAAAAACTTAAAGTTTGTATTTAGGAACTTGATTAAAATGAAGTTTCAGACTGAAAAAAATAATAAAAAATAAATCTTAAAATTTCTAATTTAAGAAAAATCAATAATTATGTTAAAAAAAATCTATTTACAATGACATTTTGTGACAACGAATTTTCCGTTGTCACATTTATTCGACAGGAAAGTACCTCATAAAGTACACTGTATCCTTCAACATTAACGACTGGAAACCGTAAACAATAATATCAACAATTGTGATATACTTCCTATGCAATAGAAGAAATTTGAAACTGAAAACTTGTATTTGGCAACAATCACAAATATGGTTTAATACCAGCAAATTCTAGAAGCCACCAACAATACAAGACAGGAAAAGACAAACGGACATTATAAGTTAGGGCCCCCAAAAAGTTTTATAGCCGTCATTACAATATTGTTTATAAGTATGATGTCCAGAATTACCCTGGATATATTTGATGATGACGTCGCATAGTTCCATGTTCCTTTCACTCATTTGATTACACACGTGGCAGGTGTAGGTAGCTAAGCAGATACACAGGCCCTACTTCCGTGGTGGAAGTTGACGTGTTTAACCTAATTTGGAAGTTTCAAAATCTTTACTTTGTTTTTGGATTGTGATTCGGGCATGGATAAGTTATTGTCTTCATAAAAATTAAGCATGTAAATTTTTATTGAAATTTTATAAAAGGTTGAAATAATGTCAAAGTGAGTCAAAGTGAAACATGTTTGATTTGATGGTTACTATCATTTACAAAAAAATCATTTTCAAAGTAAGGGAGAAAAATTATTTTTGGAAATAACAATTTGGAAAATGGTTTTCTGAATACAATGCACGACTATGAGACATTTAATTTCTGTGTATGAAATGCATTTAATCAACCAGACAGTTAATTCTAATCAAACAGGGCCCGTAAGGTAATGCGGTTCGCCAGCGTACCAGTTGACACACAGAAACGTTTCGTACGGGACACCTATTTCAAATGGATATGAAAAACAAGTAAAAACGACGTCATTCCACAAATGAGACTTTAATAATTTCGAAAACTTTCCAGGCAAACGATAAGGGACATGGATCAAGTGGTATGTGTATGAAACCCTAATTGTTTACATTATCAATGCTAATCAACGTGCGGTCATAAGTTGAAAATAAGTTTCCTTTAATATTCTGTATTCTATTTTGTAATAACTAGTATCAATCAGGCCTTTGTGGTGTGAGATAAAGAAATCTCAACCATCACATTAATATATTTTAGTTTTCAGCGATTCACATACTAAACCAATTACATATAAGGTAGAGATTCTTTTGTATATTCAATCACATATATACAAAAAAATTACACAACAATACTATAATAGTAACTTTCACTCGCATACCCACGCTAGGTAGATAAATCAGAACTATCACACAAATTCATTTGACCTCAGCGATTTACATACTGAACCAAGTATATTTGAAGTTTTTTCTGATAATTATATTTCGCATAAATAAAAGTCTATAAAATCTTGTCTTGTTTTTACTGGTTTTGCTTAATGTCTTGGTTATTTTCAGTTTCACTTTTGTTACAAATTCTTGATAAATATAGGCGGAATGAGTACAAAAATTCCATGTGCAAACAACAGTGGATTTTCTATGTTTTCGCAAAAGTCGACACATCGTGGCTGTAATCTTAATTTTGCTCCGACATGAAGTTCCAGATAACATACCTATTGATTTTAAATTAAATAATTATGTACCTCAAACACGAGCATACCAGTCCATGTTTAAATTACAATAAAAAACAAAGTAAACCCACATTGAAAACTGCTTTACTAGTTAAAACACGTTACAAACACAAACCTTTAAAATTGTCCCTGCCATATGGTTGGATGTTCTGAAAAATAAGACTTCTTTTCATATTACATTTTACTTGTAAACATTTATGCAAACACTAACTATTTATGCTTGTTTTATGTTTTATACGGGTCCATGTCCAAATATCGTTTAAAAAGTACATTAAAACTTTAAAACTGACAAATTAACTCCTGAAGTTCCATTAGGGAAGATAGCCCGCGTGCCCAGGAAGGGTTAGTATCTCCTGTTTAGCAAGATATACCCGCCACGCGTAATAAAAAATTAGTATGAAAGGAATATGGCAATATATCCTGGGTAATTTTTGAAACCGGGACATCCCACTTATCATCAATATTGTAATGGTGGCCATTAAACCTTTTTAGAACAGTGATAAACGTTGACACAGGATAGGATGTAAGAGAGTAGAAATCACAAGGTGCTTCATTCCGTTTGTTACTACATCACTAATGAAAGCTATGCCTCTGAAGAATTGCACAATTGGTGGAACAAATACACACTGACTGAATCTTCCCATATAAATAATGACAGAGACAAAGACTCGCAGTTTAACTATCAATACTGAAATTGATCAGTGTCAATTCACTCGATAACAGTTAATAAGTACACCTGCATCTAGACAAAGTGATCATCAATTACTTCATGATGCACCATTAATTTAGGGTTTGTACAAAAAACGTATCAGTCTATAGTAACTTCTGTGAAATGATGAAATAAAAAACAAACAAAAATAGTACCATAATGTCCTGGTATAATATGTTTGTTATCTGTTAATTAAGCATATACACTATATTTGTATTTATAATTGGAAAAATAAAAACAAATGTAGCATTCACTGATTAATGCATAGATCATATTTAACACAGGACAGTGAATTTTCTAGATCGATAACAGTTTCCATCTGACATGGAACAGTGAAATTATTCAGATTGGTGAACAGATTCTGTCTGACATGGAACAGTGAAATTATCCAGATTGATGAACAGATTCTGTCTGACATGAAGCAATGGAAATCTCCAGATTGATGAACAGATTCTGTCTGACATGGAACAGTGAAAATCTCCAGATTGATGAACAGATTCTGTCTGACATGGAACAGTGAAATTCTCCAGATTGATGAACAGATTCTGTCTGACATGGAACAGTGAAATTCTCCAGATTGATGAAAAGATTGTGTCTGACATGAAACAGTGAAAATCTCCAGATTGATGAACAGATTCTGTCTGACATGGAACAGTGAAATTCTCCAGATTGATGAACAGATTGTGTCTGACATGAAGCAATGGAAATCTCCAGATTGATGAACAGATTCTGTCTGACATGGAACAGTAAAATTCTCAAGATTGATGAACAGATTGTTACTGACATGGAACAGTGAAATTCTCCAGATTGATGAAAAGATTGTGTCTAACATGAAACAGTGAAACTTTCCAGATTGATGAACAGATTGTGTCTGACATGGAACAGTGAAACTTTCCAGATTAGTGAACAGATTCTGTCTGACATGGAACAGTGAAATTCTCCAGATTAGTGAACAGATTCTGTCTGACATGGAATAGTGAAACTTTCCAGATTAGTGAACAGATTCTGTCTGACATGGAATAGTGAAATTCTCCAGATTGATGAACAGATTGTTACTGACATGAAACAGTGAAAATCTCCAGATTGATGAACAGATTCTGTCTGACATGGAACAGTGAAACTTTCCAGATTAGTGAACAGATTCTGTCTGACATGGAACAGTGAAATTCTCCAGATTGATGAACAGATTGTGTCTAACATGAAACAGTGAAACTTTCCAGATTGATGAACAGATTGTGTCTGACATGGAACAGTGAAACTTTCCAGATTAGTGAACAGATTGTGTCTAACATGAAACAGTGAAAATCTCCAGATTGATGAACAGATTGTGTCTGACATGGAACAGTGAAACTTTCCAGATTAGTGAACAGATTGTGTCTGACATGGAACAGTGAAACTTTCCAGATTTGTGAACAGATTGTGTCTGACATGGAATAGTGAAATTCTCCAGATTGATGAACAGATTGTGTCTGACATGGAACAGTAAAACTTTCCAGATTAATGAACAGATTGTGTCTGACATGGAACAGCGAAATTCTCCAGATTGATGATCAGTTTATCTCTGACATGGGACAGTGAAATTTCCAGATTAGTGAACAGATTCTGTCTGACACGAAACAGTGGAATTTTACAGATTGAAGAACATATTCTGTCTGACACGAAACAGTGGAATTTTACAGATTGAAGAACAGATTGTGTCTGACATGGAACAGTGAAATTCTTCAGATTGATGAACAGATTGTGTCTGACATGGAACAGCGAAATTCTCCAGATTAATGAACAGATTGTGTCTGACATGTAACAGTGAAATTCTTCAGATTGATGATCAGTTTATCTCTGACATGGGACAGTGAAATTTCCAGATTAGTGAACAGATTCTGTCTGACACGGAACAGTGAAAATCTCCAGATTGACGAACAGATTGTGTCTGACATGGAACAGTAAAACTTTCCAGATTAGTGAACCGATTCTGTCTGACATGGAATAGTGAAACTTTCCAGATTAGTGAACCGATTCTGTCTGACATGGAAAAGTGAAATTCTCCAGATTGATGAACAGATTGTTACTGACATGAAACAATAAAATTCTCCAGATTGATGAACAGATTGTTACTGACATGAAACAATGAAACTCTCCAGATTGATGAACAGATTCTGTCTGACATGGAACAGTTAAACTTTCCAGATTAGTGAACCGATTCTGTCTGACATGGAATAGTGAAATTCTCCAGATTGATGAACAGATTGTTACTGACATGAAACAGTGGAATTTTCCAGATTGAAGAACAGATTCTGTCTGACACGAAACAGTGAAATTTTCCAGAATAATGAACAGATTGTGTCTAAAATGGAACAGTGAAATTCTCCAGATTGATGAACAGATTGTGTCTGACATGAAACAGTGAAATTCTCCAGATTGATGAACAGATTGTTACTGACATGAAACAGTGAAATTCTCCAGATTAATGAACAGATTGTGTCTGACATGGAACAGTGAAATTCTCCAGATTGATAAACAGATTGTTACTGACATGAAACAGCGAAATTCTCCAGATTGATATTGATGAGTGATTTTTCCTAACTTAATTTACCTGTTTTTAAAGTTTTTACTTTTTGGTATTGTGATTTGAACATAGACCGATGTGTTTGTGTTTCATTATTCTTACAAGTGCCGGTGAAATTCTATCTAGAAAGAAATAGGCCACTTCGAGCTGATAAGGTGAAATTTACATATTGATTACCCTGTCGCGATGACGTTCATGAGCACAAGTTGTGTTGTTTTGGAAGGAAAGGTAAAATATTAAGGAATGAATAAATAGATTCTGTGTTGAATGTGGCGAATTGAACAATAGACCTTGCTGCAGTAGTGCTTGGACCCAAACTGTAAAACTAAATTATTTCAAGGGATTGAAAAAATATCCAAAGGACCAGACTTTATTCAACCGAATTGAGGTAACGAAATACTTTGCACGAGGAAGTATAACCAATTTCATAGTGCACCGATGTCAACCCAGCAGCACAAGACGGCCGCCCCTGAACCCAACCCTTCTATCAGCAGCACAAGACTGCCGCCCCTGAACCCAACCCTTCTATCAGCAGCACAAAAAGACGGCCGCCCCTTGAATCCAACCCAGCAAAATAAAACAGAACATTTTCCAATTGATTGAAAAAACGTCCAAAGGACCGAAATATATATATATTTCATTGAACTTTGCAATAATAATACTTTGTCAGAGGAAGTACACATAACTTTTTGAGGATTTTCAAATTGTAACTACCAGCAAATATAGACGGTAGAATATCCAAATTTAACAAAAACTAAAGCAAAGTAACGTCGGGTAATAATTTTGAAACAAATACACCATAAGCAGGAGAAGCAGGGTAATTGTTGTATAGAAGACATCGGACTGGTCATAGATGAGGTATAAATATGAATATGAAGCAGAACTTTAGGAATCAGTCGTAACAAAAACAATAATGAACTTGTTATTTCTTAACAAAATCGGCAAGCCAAGATAAAAATATCTAATGCTTAACAGCAGGGATTTTTTACTTACAAAGCACTACAGGGGTTTTAAAAATTATAAACTAAATACTCGATTTTAACAATATTGCATTCTTTGATAGATAACATATTGGGTGTGTTTGGTAACATGGTTTTTCGATAAACATTGCTATACCAATGGGTACAAACTGCGCACCACTGTTTGCTGATTTATTTCTTTGTTCCTATGAAGCAGAAGTGATACAGAAATGGTTAAATCTGAAAGGAAAGGAAAACTTTCGCAAATTCAACTATAGCTACAGATATAAAGATATCGTTCTATCTCTTATTAATCCCAAATTTGGAGAAAGTGTGAATGTCATCTATTTGATTGAAATAAATTTCAAGTTCTGCTTCATACTTGGACCTATAGCTCAATAATGACACAAATTAAATGCATCAACTTTCTTTTCTATCTATGTTACTCTCGGTGGTATACGTGTATTTGTTTTACAGTAAATAGGCTATAGAATAATTTGTTCCATTTTTGGGAAATTTATACAAGCAAACTTTAAACGCAGAGATATTGCAAACCTAGGTGTATCAAGGTCATCACAAAAGTTTTATGCCCGGCATCACAATGTTGATAAAAAGCATGCATGTGTATATACAAAAGTACCCTGTGTACAGTGGTCGTTAAATAGTTCTATGTTTTTTATTATTAAATTTGATGGTTTTATCTAGATATGATATAACATATTATACACGTGTTGCACATACACAGAATATAGTGTCTATAGATATGTGTCACAAGATCAAAGCCCCATTGATAGTAAGTTTCATCTTTTTAAATACGGTGAATGTATTTCTGTGGAATTAAAAAAGAAGCAATATATAAAAAGATGTTTTATTTAAAGAATGTAATTATTAAGTACAGGAAATTATTATTTTATTTTCTGAGAAGCCATTATTATACATTAAAAACAAACTTGCTAATCTATGTCCAAATCAAAATCACAAAACAAAGTAAAAACTTTGAAGCTGGCAAATTTAGTTAAACACGTGATCTTCCACCAGGGAAGTCAGGCCAGGTGCTCCGGAAGGGAAGGCACCTCCTGTTTGGATAGCTACACACGCCACGTGTGTAATCAAAATTGGAAATGAAAGGAACATGAGGTATGATTTTTGTATAGGAAACGGTGATGACATGGAATAAGGGAGATAAACCCTATATATTCAATGTGAACGATAGTGGTAAATAAGCGTTTAAATAGCTGCCAATTTGTAGATAAAATGATGTTAATATTGCAAATTATGTACAAATTACATAATATACCAGTTTTAATTTTACAGCACTAGAATGATGTTTTGGAATGCAATTCCTCATCAGTAGTACTTGGAACAAACTTATAAACTGAAACTTTTTCCAAGATGTTGAAAAGAAACCCAAAGGACCAAATTATATTTTACCAAATTTAGCTCATAAAATATTTTGCATGAGGGAGTATACCTTAGTTTTTGAGAAATTTGAGTTGATAATCATAAACAAACATACAAAACCTTTAAAAAGTTTCCACAAAGGAAGAGAAGCCGGAGGAGGGTAAACACCTCCTGTTTAGTTAGCTTCACCCGTCACGTGTACAATAAAATTTATTTTTAGAATGAAAGGAACATTGATTTTTGGGACGTCAAATATATCCAGGATAATTCTAGGATACAAACACATTATCATTATCAGCAAAAACTTTTGGAGTGCCATGATAATGTAAGAATTCAATTTTCATAGAGAACATTCAGTTTAAGATTTAAAAAAAAGTATGTCTGAAAGGCATGTTACTATGTAACTAGGAATGTTGAGTATAAACAAAAAATCGTTAGATTCCACAAAAAGCACGTATTCAACTCCCCCTGGTTTCTATAAACACTTCGACACTACTGTCATCAAATTAGACATTCATGTTGACACGCACTGCACGTAAACACATAATATAAACGCATAAAGATGTCTTTATGCATGCATAAAGCTTAAAGATGCATAATGCAGAAAGTCCTTTAAGTCATCATGGCATCCAGCATAAAAGACTTATGAGACACGATATATATATAAACATTAGCGAAAAAATGTATCCATTAAATTTACAGTAATAAAAGTGTGTGTGTGTGTGTGTGTGTGTATGTGTGTGTGTGATATTTTTGTTAAAAATAAATCTGATAAATTAAAAATAAAAATGACAAAATTATAAATAGTTAAGATAAAAAATATTTATTTTAAATAAATAAATTTCAATTATTCTTCTGTTCAGATTAAACTGTATTTTTAATTTTTAATTGTCCACCATAATATTTGTTTTTCTTATTATTGAAATGCATCTACTAATTTTTCCTTTGTTTTTTTGATACATGAATAAGTTTCAAAAGAAAATTAAATACATTCGTATTGTACAAATTAAATATAGAGAAACAAATTTCAATGATATTTTGTAATCCTTGTAACATAAAAAGTGAAAAAAAACAAATGACACTGATCCACTTGATGTAATGGTTTTACATTTCACTTTTAAACTGCCACTACAGTATCTGAATCCGACGCTTCGTATTCGCGAAGTCGTGAGTTCGAAACACGGTCGGGTCTTGACCACAACTAAAAAATAGGTAGTGACGTCTTTCGCCAAGCACTCGGCATTTAGAATTGAAAGACATGGGTCATTCGGAAGAGATTTTAAAAACCAATCATCCATGTCACAACAGGCGTGGCACGCTAAAGAACCCTTCCTGCACATTGCCCTAAGCACACTGCAACGGTAAACAATTTTACTACTTCACTTATAGCTGGTGATATCTCGATATAAGTGAAATACTCTTAACAGGGACGAAAAACACCATTAAATCAATCGCATGTTAACTGTTTTATGTGAGAAAGAGTAAGTAACGTAACTTGTGATTTTTAAACAACAGAAGAACAAATAATTTAATTCTGCATTAATTGAAGTAAATCTCAATAGAGAGTTAATTCTATGCATAAAGATGGCATAAAGACAATCTTTATGCAATCTTTATGCAATGCATAAGATGTGATTTCATCCTGTCACAAACATTATCGAAGTGTTTGCAGAAACTACGTGAGCTGAATGTTGTTCTTTAACAAGGAAACTTAGATTTCGAAACTTCATAAAAATTCGTACAAGGAAAGATATATAGCAGGTTCATCTAAATTTACTACTAATTAAAAACAAACAGTCTAATCCATGTCCAATTAACAATGTCTCTGTATCAACGATTGTCCTAGATATATTTGTTGTACCATAGTTCCATGTTCCCTTCACTACACGTGGCGGTTGTAGCTAGCTAAACACGAGCTGCTTACTTGGTTTGATCTAAGTTATCATTATAATTTTTCAGTACTGGGGTCGTTTCTGTAAAAAAATAAAACAAAAAAGTTGACAATAATCAACCACAAATTAATATTATCTCTTATATAGACGAAATAGGACCATTAAGGAAATCTTATTAGTATTTATGATAGGAGATAGGTCAGGAAGATTTAGAGGTTATTATACTAACTGTACTTGGTGTACTACTTTCTACTTATCTAATGTACTGGTACCAGATTTTCAAATTTTTACAACAAACGTGACAGAACTCTGGACTACTTTGTGAGCACGATGCATTTAAATGGCAGGAGTCACATAATCGCCGTTATATTTGTCTAAAATTCGGTTATATACCTAGTCTTATTTGTTGAAAATTGTCCCAATGTTCACATTACGAAACCCAATTTATTATAAAGGAACTAAAAAAATTTCTAGATAGGAAAATTTTGATTTGATAATATGTAATTTTTGTCATTATTCAAAAATATATGTGGTTACTATATGTATTTCGCGTTTACCGCCAATTTAACCATATTATGTCACTGGTACACAGTTCGCAAATGTTAGTAACCAAAGGGACCAGAGTTTAAATACTTCCAGCGCTTCATATGTTTTATAATAGTTGTGACTATTGTCTGTGAACAAGGACCTATTTAAACTGGTTTTTTACACAGGTGCTTTATAATTATGAAGTGTGTATTTCAGACAAAATTGGAAAAACAAACTTGAGTAGTAAAAGAAGGATGTGTTATGTTGGAATACTCTTACATATAAACGACGTTTGACCAAAATAACAGCCTCAGAATTTACCTGTAAAATATAAAAGAAATTCAACAGAAATTATTAAAAATGTCACCACTTTTTTTATCCAGAGATTCTGGTTATTCTGGCTATTTCGTCAGGCATCATACGAATTTTAAAAAGAACATACTAAAGATACCATCAACAAAATCTTGGACATTTTGATAGATAACATATTTCTTGTGTTTGGCAATATAATTTCCCAGCAAATAACCGGTATACCAAAAGACACAAACTGTACTCCATTGTTTGGTGAATCGATTCTTTATTCTTATGAATCAAAATTTATGCAAATCCTTGTTAAATCTGGGAAGAAGATTGTCGATAAATCGGTCAACTCTACATACAGATATTAGGTTCACATTCTTTCTCCTAACAATCCTTAATTTTGAGACTATGTTAATGACATTATCGTAGTGAGCTTGAAATAAAAGACACGACTGATTCTTCCAGTTATGCTTCATATTTAGACTTATACCTCAATTATGACGCCTACGAAAGGCTGCATTTGAAATTGTATGATCAAGATGATTACTTCTATGTCAACTTCCCCTTTCTTTACATCAATATACCTGCTCTCCTGTTTATGGTGTATTTCTTTCCTAATTGATACGCTATGGTAGAGCTAATTCCCACTACAGGGAACTTTATACAACGAAGCAAACTGCTTACAAATACATATTTGACCCATGCATATTGCAAGCCTATGCTTATCAGGGCCCCTCAAAAATGTTAATGGCCGTCATCACAGTATTGTTGATAGGTGTAATGTTCCTTTCTCCAGGGTTGCCCTAGATATATTTGACATCCAATAGCTCCATGTTCCTTGCACTCAATTTTGAATACACACGTGGCGGTTGTAGGTAGCTAAACCTTTACCCTTCCAGAGCACCCGGCCTCACTTCCCTGTGGAAGTTAACGTGTCTAACCTAACTTGTCAGTTCCAAAGTTTTTACTTTGCTTCTTGGTTATGATTCCGACATGATTTAGTATGTTTGTTTTTTATTACTACATGTAAAGCATCTAAAGCTATACATCTAAACGTTTTATTAGCGTTCGCCTCACAAATATAGATAGATAAGGAAAAATTTTGGAATTGGAAAAACTTGTATGGTATCTCTGTATCCAAAAATTAACCTGGATATAATTGACATCCCATAGTTCAACGTTCCATCCATCCCAAAATGTATTACACACTTTGAGGGTGTAGCCAGCAAGCTAAGCAAGAGGTGATTATCATTCTGAAGCATCCGGCCTCAATTCCATTGTGGAAGTTTACGTATTTAACCTTATTAGCCAGCTTCAATGATTTTTACTTTGTTTTAGGATTTTGGTTTGAACATCCATTGGTATGTTTGTTTTTGATAACACATTTTAAAATCTACAAAATGTTGGATTCTGGAACAAGAGCTAAACTTTCATATTAACCAATCTTCTAACAAATAAATTACAAAAATTAAGACGTTACTATATAAAACTAGAGTAAATAAATGACATATTATACCATTTTGAAGTTAATAGCAGTAAACGGTCGTTTCGGAATACAACTCCTAATCAGTAGTGCTTGTGCCAAAATTATGAAACGAAAATTGTTTTCAATATGTTAAAAAAATATCAAAAGGACCAAAATATAGTTCACCAAATTTAGCCAAGGAAATACTTTGCATGAGAAAGTATACCTTATTTCTTGAGAAATTTCACATTTTACCTTGCAGCAAATGTAGACAATTATGTATTTCTGACAATAATGCACAATTATTGCGATGAGTTTGTGATATTCTCGAAACAACAGCATTCTCATATGAATGAGAAATGTAAGATTGGTGTGTGTTGATATTAGTATACAGTTATAAATACACGTTGGTTAAGGCTAAAATTTAAATTTAAAATTTACTTAAATTTTGTAATTTGTACCATACATTTATGAACTGTTGAGAATATGGTAATTTGTAATACTTTTTTAAATAAATAAATAAAAATAAATATGACATTTATTTTATAAAAAGTAATCCAAACTACATTTATTTACAGTGTGTCTTGTATTTTATGATAAAAAATTCTCTGTATAATGAAAATAATTAAAATTTGTGAATCTGAAAAAAAAACAATCCAAAACTTTCATTTTGTCGTTGTAAATTCTAGTGAAAGCAAAAGCCAGATGGCAACACTTGACATTCAGGACAGGTCATCGCCTTATCTATGTCGTGATCATTATCCCTTCACTTAGGTAACCAGGTGACAAATATATACCTGTAGTTTAATTTGGACTATCATTTAAAACTGACCATTACAATGTTGAGATCAGTGACATTAGTCCTTGTTGTATGTGGTGTAGTACAATGTCACAAGACATACCAAACATTAATACCTAATGGTGCCTCTGTACCAGATCCATGTAACAGTGCAGCTATATGGGGAGCTGTCGGCCATTACAATCCTAGAGGATCTCAAATCAAAAATCCTTTTGCAAGAGTAAGTTTTAAATATATCTCTTAAACATTTGTAAAATTATACTTAAGATAGATTGAAAAAATGGCGACTTCAAATTTCTGGTCGGGATTTGTCCACCGACCGGAATTAGTTCAAATTCTGCAAAATAATCAATTAATATGTTGACCTATGAAATGTAACCATAAGTCGTTTGGGTATTCCATGTTTGGCCAATAGATTGCTGAGTTCACCGCATTCTCCGCATGTGATTACATGAAGTATAATTCCACTGTCAAAATTATTTCTTTTCGGCGGAAAATGATTCCTTTTTGAAAATATTTGACTGGCTTCTTTCTGCTTGAGTACATACATGTAGTTATATCTGTGAAGCATTTTACTCGTAGTTTTAACAAAATTTCGCCTGTGTTAAGAATTAAGTGAAAGTGGCTGGCTTTAACTTTTGATTATTTTCTGTTCTTGTAAAACTATTTGTGTTACTTCATTTTGAGCAATGTCATGTTAAATCCGATCTAGTTTTAAGCATGATTCAATTCTTCCAAGATTATTTCTAGCTTGCAATTGTCAGATTTTATAGTACAGAGTCGTCGAGGTAGATCGTAAATACATTGATGGCAAGAATCAAATGTTAAATATTGCTTTGTGTCAGTAACTTAGTAAACGATATATATGTCAACCACAACCATGCCATTCCATGTTTATATACAACCCCAAAGGCAGACGAAAGAACAGCAAATAAATTTATTCACGTGATCTTCCACGAGGGAAGTGACACCGTGTGCTTCGGAAGGATAAGCAGCTCATGTCATGTGAGCTACACGTGCCAATGTAAAAGTAAAAATTGAAAATGAAAGTAACACGGAACTATGGTTCGTCAAATATTTTTACAGTTCGTACTAATTGATGCCATGGTGTTCAAAAAAGATTTTACTTGATTGGATTCCATGGTAACAATTATATTTGTCTGTTGGTTACTCAGAATGTTATACAGCGTTATCTTGCTTGATATAACGCCGCTGATTGGCTTAAAATGCCACTTTATTTCGAGTTTTGGATATTTTTTAGATATGTTATCAGCTGTTTTTGCTCTTAATTTGTATACTCGTAAATACATTTAATTAACACTTTCGATATATATTATGAATAAATTATTTGTAACCTTGTTTCAGAGGAAACCATTTTAAAAAATCTCACTTTTCTATCATAATTGTTGACTTTTCATATTGACTATGTTTTTGATATTTTGGGCGTTTCTTTGACTGCTTGAAAGGTAGCTGTATTTCAATCCCTGAACACATCCGATTCGACAAGCAACTTTTATTTTTCACACTTTATACGTTTTAGGATTTTATTGCTCAAGGTCATAAATGGACACGTGCTCTATGTATGATGGATTCCGATGAAGATGGTTATACCAATGGATTGGAACTAGGTGATCCAAGCTGTACATGGACACCCGGAACTCAACCAGAAACCGCAGCATATGGACATCCAGGTTAGATATGTTGTTATATATATATATATATATATATATATATATATCTGTTTGTTCTCTATTATTTTACCATATCGTATTCACATTGTTTAATTGCTATGCTAATGCATTTCTGTCTTATCACAAACATCAACAACATCTTCAGACATTCAGACAGATAAAAATATAAATAGTATATGTAATACAAATATACTAATCCATGTCTAAATCACAATCCTGAAGCAAAGTAAAAACAAACATACCTACCAATATTCAAATCACAATCCAGAAGCAAAGTAAAAACTTTGAAACTGACAAGTTAGGTTAAACACGTAACCTTCCACCAGGGACGTGAGGTCGGGTGCTCCGGCAAAGTAAGCACCTCTGTTTTTGCTAGCTACACCCGCCACGTGTGTAATCAAAATTGAGTGAAAAGAACATAGAACTATGAGACGTCAAATATATCCAGGGCAATCCTTGACACAGAGACATCAAACTTATAACTTATCAACAATATCTTGGTGACGGCCATAAAACGTTTTGAGGGCCCTGATTAGCATAGGCTTGTAATACCCCTGGGTCAACAATTTTTTTGTAAGCAGCCTGTTTCGTTGCACAAAGTCCCCCTTAGTGGGAACAAGGTCTGCCATAGCGTATTAATTGGAAAACAAATACACCATAAGCAGGAAAAGCAGGCATATTGCTGCATAGAAAACGAAAGTTGACAATAGAAAAATTGAAGTCATAAAGTTTGTCGTACAGTTTCAAATGTATCCTTTCGTGGGCGTTATAATTGAGGTATAAGTCTAAATATGAAGCAGAACCTAAGGAATCAGTCGTATCTATTTTAAGCTCCCTAGGACAGATTGCAATCACATAGTCTCCAAATATATATGTGTGTGTGTGTGTGTGTGTGTGTGTGTGTGTGTGTGTGATTTGCCGACAGTTTTCTCTCCTGAACAAACAAGTTTCTGCATAAATTCTGTTCTATATGAATAAAGAAACAATTCAGCAAGCAATGGTGCACATATTATACATAAAAAAACAAACATACTAATCCAAATCTTTAATAGAACATTACTTAGAAGCCAGCTTACTTTTACTGGAGGCTAGGAAATAAATGGATGTTATTCTAGGCTCTACCTTAGTAATATTTTTTCGGGACTATTACGATCAATATCAATATAACCATTTATACTAATTTAATTTACACCTATTCGATTCTGATTACTCTGATATTAACTGTACTCTTTTAATTTTGTAGGTATTTGCGAGCCGGTTGGACAAGGACATTGTCATCATCAACACTTTCTCTGTTCTTGTTTAGACACGTGTCCAAATTTACAATAAAAATGTAAAATAAATGATTGTCTGCAAGCTTATATTAAAAAAGGGAAGAAACTTAGGACAACCAAGAACAAGACACGGCAATCAAATATAATATAGAAACAGAACAAACGTAATAAACATATATGTGTAAAACCTTCCGATTTTGTCGCATACTCCGGTGCCTGACCAGTCAGGGAAGGCCCTGATAAAACCTTCCAATTTTGTCGCATACTCCGGTGCCTGACCAGTCAGGAAAGGCCCTGATAAAACCTTCCGATTTTGTCACATACTCCGGTGCCTGACCAGTCAGGAAAGGCCCTGATAAAACATTCAGATTTTGTCGCATACTCCGGTGTCTGACCAGTCAGGAAAGGCCCTGATGAAACCTTCCGATTTTGTCGCATACTCCGGTGTCTGACCAGCCAGGAAAGGCCCTGATGAAACCTTCCGATTTTGTCGCATACTCCGGTGCCTGACCACTCAGGGAAGGCCCTGATGAAACCTTCCGATTTTGTCGCATACTCCGGTGTCTGACCAGTCAGGAAAGGCCCTGATGAAACCTTCCGATTTTGTCGCATACTCCGGTGCCTGACCACTCAGGGAAGGCCCTGATGAAACCTTCCGATTTTGTCGCATACTCCGGTGCCTGACCAGTCAGGAAAGGCCCTGATAAAACCTTCCGATTTTGTCGCATACTCCGGTGTCTGACCAGCCAGGAAAGGCCCTGATGAAACCTTCCGATTTTGTCGCATACTCCGGTGCCTGACCAGTCAGGAAAGGCCCTGATGAAACCTTCAGATTTTGTCGCATACTCCGGTGTCTGACCAGTCAGGGAAGGCCCTGATGAAACCGTCAGATTTTGTCGCATACTCCGGTGTCTGACCAGTCAGGAAAGGCCCTGATAAAACCTTCCGATTTTGTCGCATACTCCGGTGCCTGACCAGTCAAGAGAGTCCCCGATAGAGTTTGTTTTTCCTTGTCTTTTGGGTTTTTTTTTTCTTTATAAGTTGTGTAATGATCTTGTTTTATTGAATGTTTACAGATGTGTCTTCATTTTTTTTAATCGTCTGTTCAAAGTTTTGACATTAACATTTCACATCCCCTCATTTTTCCTCATTAGGTTGTAATTTCGAATAGCCCATTAAGTCTGTTTCGACTACAATACAGCTGAACTATAAGGCTAACATTGGACGTCAGAACGATTCATAATAATTCTGTTCATACTGCCGAGAGAGAGAGAGAGAGACAGAGTATAGTAATGGTGTTTAACGTCAGAGTCAAGAATATTTCTCTTATATCTAGACGTCGCCAGCTATACTGGTAGGCGAAGGTGCAGAAATTTTACCTGTGACTTGCGCTGATGGCCTTATACAGCAGGGTTTTTTATCGTGCCACGCCTACCGTGACACGGGACCCAGTCTATTTTAAGTTTCCATCTGAAAGAACCGTGACTTTCATTTCGTAATGCCAAGTACTTGGCGAAAGAACAGTCACTACCAAGTTTCAAGTCTAAAGGGTCAGACTCGGCCGGGGTGCGAAAACCACTTACGGACTGAGAAATCTACCAACTAAGCTATCACAGTGGTAATAACCAAAAAGGAAGCCATTTTGTTATTTTTCAATTCACAACTCCAAATGAAGACTCGTATATCTACTTTATCGATAAATCTCCTTATCTCTTGTTTTGTGACGTAAGTGTATAAATAGTCGTTGTACTACAACTGAGCATTTTAATTTGATTGTAACTATACTCTGAACTGACGCAAAAATGCTAAAAGCAAGGATACTAGCTGTCCTTTTAACATTATTTGGATTTACACAATGTAAAATGATATATCAAAGCCGAATACCTAATGGTGACTCTGTACCCGATCCTTGTAATAGTGGAGGTACCTGGCCAGCTGTCGGACACTTTAATGCTCAAACTGGTGGTGCCACGGAACTTACTCAATTTGCCAAGGTAAGTTTGGTAACAAAATCTTTTTCTACTGACATTTTTGAATTTTTTTAATTTAAATAACCTCCCTTTAAATGATTGTATTGCTATATTTTTCAAATACTAGTAAACTTATTCTAAAAAGCTTAAGTGATACTCGTTTAATAGTTACTTGAATAAGGACCCCCACCCTATTAATCAGATGTGCCTTACTACAAAATCTAGATTAATCCCTAGAATGATCAAATACTATACAATTTTATATATATTATCTTATGTATATAAAACTATCATATCGTTACCCGGCAAGTGAACCCAGTGGCCCATCCCTGGAACTTGACTATCCCTTTTTTAATGTCTCGGGTAATAAAAAACACAAATTACAAAAAAAAAGTTTGGTAACAAAACTACTTACATTATAAAACTGTATATAAGTTTTACAACCAATGCTCTATAAAGTCGGGTGTTTCATAATCAATGAGTTAAGTAAGTAGGATTCAACAATTCTGCGCACAACCCCCATTAACTGCTATCTCCAATACATGTATGCTCTGGGACTACAAGAATCTACTTGCTTCAAAATATGTACGCTGTGGACAAAATACGTGGTCAGAACTTTAATATTGCTTATTTACATAATCTACGTTCAATTCTCATACGGCATATAAAACAAAAATGTTGGCTTTATCTTTAACGTTTTAACGCACGACGACCAACGACAACCGCAATATGTCGCAATAGTTCCGGCGACTTTAAAATCAAAATATAAGCTTAAACTCTTATTTGACAAAATCTTAATAAAGGATAGACCGTGAACCTACTGTCTGAACGCAAGTCGTGAAGAATTGACCGTGAACCTACCGTGAACCTACTGTCTGAAGGCAAGTCCAAGTGATAGTAGACAAGATATCAGAGCCAAATCACAGATAAGGTCCGTTTTTAATTCCCTGTTGTACATTTGAAGGTGTTTACCATGAACAGCTTCAAATATATTAGATATTAGTTATCCAAAAATTACCCGGAATATATTGGACGTCCCATGTTCTTTTATTTTCTAATTTTTATTACACACCTGGTGGGTGTAGCTAGCTAATCAAGAGATCCTCGGCCTCATTTCCCAGGTAGAAGTTAACGTGTTTAATCTTATCTGCCAGTTTCATAGTTTTCATTTTGATGTGGGATTTCGATTTCGACATGAATTAGTATGTTAATTTACACTTTATGTTAGTAACGGGATACAGGATCAGTGATTTCAATATCTCGTCAGGGCGACGGTCGAGTTCAGATATGATTACCGACTCTGTATAATCCTATAAGGCTACTAATACACTATATAAGGATTATGTCCCATCGGCCACCCTGAAGTACCACTGTTAATCGTATCACAAAACGTTTAAATAAAAACAAACATATTTTTGTCCAAATCACAATCCCAAAGCAAAGTAAAAACACAAAAACCAATCCTGGTCCAAATCGCAAAGTAAAGTGAAACCAAACATAATAATCTATGTCCAAATCACACCCTGAAGCACAAACCAACCCATGTCCAAATCACAATCCCAAAGCAAAGTTTTAAAACTGACAAAAGTTGAACACGTAAGCATCTATCACGGAGGTGATGTCGGGTATGCAGAAATGTAACCACCTCAATGCTAACCACATCCGGCCCCGGCCTTTTTCCCTGTTGTAAGTTTAAGTGTTTATATTTATGTACCAGTTTTCTAAAGATTTTACATTGATTCTGGATTACAGATTTGGGCATGGCGTCATATACCATTTTTTGAATTTAATCATTAAATACATTCAAAAAATGGTATTGTCTATTGTCATATACCATTTTTTGAATGTATTTTAAGATTAAATTTTTAAAAAATGGTATATGACAATGGTATTGTAAGTTTGTTTTATAATTCTTCCGGGTATATCTGGATTGCAGATTTGGACATGGTATTGTATGTTTGTTTTATAATCCTTCCGGGTATCACGAAAACGTCATATGTTGCCAGTTCAGACAAAAGTAACTTCTTTACAGATTCACAAGAAAGTTGCACCAATATATATTTTTTTAAATTAATATTTGAGTTAGGTAAAGTTGTTCGTTATTACTTATTAGTTTCTAAATATAGTTACCGTCGCCATAAGATTGGTGAAGATCAGACTAAATTATTATTTAAAAGTTGGGCTTTGTTTTATAGTATTATTATATATCAATTGCGACATGGCCCTTTTACTTGGAAGTAAGGAATTTATATAAAGAGAATTTTGGTTTAATTTTATTTTTTATTCATATTTGTTTCTAATTTTAAAAGTTATAACTTGTACAAAATAAGCATACAAGTTATAATTTGTACGATGAGATCATACAAGTTACAACTTGTACAATTTTTATTCATATTTGTTTCTAATTTTAAAATTTTTTAAGCAGAAAAATAATTAGTGTGTTTATTTTAGCTAGGTTGGGGTGGTTAGAGTTTCTGTTTATTAATTATTTTGTTTTTGCGGATGAATGTTTTATTAATTTTTATATTTTGGCTTTTTTAAAAAAAATATTTTTGGGTTATGTTATAGAAAAGAAATTTTTGAATTAAATTTCAAATAACATTCAACAGCAGATGAATTATTACATAAAATATTGATGCATAGTGAGATGAATAATCCAAATTTTAGAAGGAATAAGACAAGGAAGGGGCCTTGATTGCTCAAGGGTAAAAATCACGTCTCTCGTGACAGATCCTAGTGCGAGACAGTTTGCCAGTTTGCTTGCCAAAAGCTCTGGTTTTCTCCACTCTTAAAAAACAGACCACCTCGATATAAGCGAAAAAAAACCTTGACAAGGGATAAAAAGAAAAAAAGGAACAAGGTGAAATGAAATATGATTTTAATTAACATTTGGAAAAATACACGAACACATGCAAACATTGATAGAATATAGAATTTTTGAACTGATATATTTTTCACTTGTTGTTACATCCTAGTGAAGCATGGCACCTTGAATTACATAATAATCCTGAACGTTTACATTTACACTTAGCAGTTTTACAGCCGGACCTACAGCTACAGTGCAAATGCCCCTGACCATCACTGAATGATACAATTTGAACGGATTGTCTGATTGAAACATCCCTTCTATCAGGAACATCAGTAACTTCCATAGTGTTAATTCCATATATCTTTTCAATCTGATTCCTGTTTAAAAATCCAGCAAGTACCCCAGCTTTAGTTCCCGCCTTAAATCCATGCTCAGTTTTATCTAAAACAATCCCTTTTATACTTCGGCAGTCAGTCGGTCCACGATCTACTCTTGGAATTGGAATAACAATATTATCACCAATATTTAAGTCACAAATCCTTTTCTTGCTGAGGCTTTCCATTTCACTTGCCTGTATTGCTTGTCCAGAAAGTGCCCTTTTCCTGGCACGTACAATATTAGACTTATCAACAACATTTTCTTTTGATGTTACTAACTACACTCTTACATTTTCTACGATGTTAGAAGCTGTGTTTAGATCTGCTGTCTGTTCATGTTATGTGTTCATGTAAACGTAACTATTATGTGCTCAGTAAACACTAAATTACTAAGTTGTACAAGTTATTATTTTTTGGCTTAACAAAAATTGTACAAGTTGTAACTTGTATGATCTCATCGTACAAATTATAACTTGTATGCTTATTTTGTACAAGTTATAACTTGTACAAAATTATAACATGTACACGACATATACAATGTATTATAAATACTACATATATTATGTTATAGATACCATGTGGACAGATGCATTGTGTCTTATTTGTGGGCTCGTAAACATAGGTAGTTTAAATGCTTGTATGTGTTGATCGGTTGGAAAAAATAACAATAGTAATCAATGTCTTTAACAACATTTTAACCAACAAAATCATTCCATGTTATCTATGATAGTATGAATTTTGATAAAACATATTTCTCCATATAAAAGTCCTATATTAAGCCCAATATACATATTACAACAGGGGAATTACTGGAAGAGAGAAGGCTCTGCTAATAATAAATTGTTTAAGTAAGAAATCAAAAACAAACATACGAGGGCACTTCAAAAAGTTTTGAGACTTATTGGCTTCCATAAAATTGTAGTGACACGTATGTACAAAATAACCGGGATTGAATAGGTAAAATCACGGGTGATATACGTATGAAATTTCGTAAAAAAAAAAGTTTAGTAATTACAGAGATACATGTATTTGGACTTAAACAAAGGTTAGTCATATACACTAATACACTAATGGATATTTTGATGTAAAATGAAGCCTGAAGAAAAGTCTGAAATTAGAAGCTATATCAAAAACCGTTGTGCTTTGTCAATACCAAGTAAACAGATATTGAGTGAACTTAAAATAATTTATGGAGAATCGTCTGTGTCTAAAGCAACTGTTTATAGATTGGTTAAAGTGTTTACAGAAGGGAAAGGAACTGTTAAAGACAAACCCCGTTCAGGACGTCCAAAATCGTCATCGTCTGAAAGAAACATTGCTGCTGTTGAAGCCATGGTGAACGAAGACGCTAGGTATACAGTTTCTGATATAGCTTCGTGTCTCGGTATTTCAACGGGTAGTACATATCAAATTTTAACAAAGCACCTGAAATTAAAAAAAAGTATGCGCACGTTGGGTACCCTATCTTTTAACAAAAGAACAAAAAGCACAACGAGTTTAAAGTTGCAAACAAATATTGAAAAAATACAAAAATACTGGTGTTAGGCGATTAAGTGAGTTACTAACAGGAGATGAAACTTGGATACATTATTTTAAGCCCCAAAGAAGAATAAGTAATAAGCAGTGGTTGAAAAAAGGACAATCTAGACCTGTAATAGCAAAACGACTTCAAAGTTCAAAAAAGGTTCTGTACACAGTCTTCTTCAATTCGAATGGCCCTGTTGTTCAGATTCCTTCTCCGCCAGGTAAATCTGTTACTGGGATATTTTATAGGGACAAGGTGTTACAGTCTGTTAAAAACACTATAATAATGTCTGCCCTAGAACTGGTTTAAGAGGCATACACATCATCCATGATAATACATCCTCCCACAAGAGTAATGTAGTGCAGCAGTTTCTTCACGAGGAAAGAATAATACAACTTCCACATCCCCCATATTCACCAGATCTAAGCCCATGCAACTTTTTCCTTTTTCCTACCTTGAAAAAGATGCTCGCGGGCCGTCGGTATAACTCTCGAAGTCAGCTTGGTAGTGCTGTGCATCAGTGTCTAAAGAGGATACCCAAGTCCGACTACTCTGCTGCTTTCAAATCGTGGATTTCTCGGATGGAAAAGTGTATACATGTTAAAGGAGAGTACTTTGAAGGATTAAAATAAAAATTACAAGCAAAATAATGCTTTTTCTTATTTTTCCTCTGTTAGTCTCAAAACTTTTTGAAGTGCCCGCGTATGTCCAAATCACAATCCAGAAGCAAAGTAAAAAAAAAATGAAATTGACAAATTAGATTAAACACGTAAACCTTCACCAGGGAAGTGGGGCCAGGTGCCCGGGAGAGTAAGCACTTCCCGATTAGCTAGCTACACCTTCCTTTTGTGTAATCAAAATTGAGTGAAAGCAATATGGAACGATGGTATGTCAAATATATCCAGGGCAATCATGGACACAGAAACATCAAACCTATCAACAATACTGTGATGACGGCCATAAAAAATTATCATTGTTATATTTATAAAATAATGTTTTGAAACAATCCCAAATTACATTAATAGAAATAAACTACTTACGCAATCTCAAAAAAACAAAATATGATAAATTAATATTTTTTGATGCCATGGCAACTAAAATATTTGTTCCGCTACTATGAAAAATCTTTGTATTATTTTTCCAAATCCAAATCGCACACGGTTTTAAATCGAGGGCATGTACTCAAAATAACCATTACTACAGATTCTATGACAATTTAAGTTTTCCTTTTAAAAAATACAACATTATTAGATAAAAAAAAATAAGCGTATTCATAGCAACGATTCAGGTGAATATATTGATACAATGTAAATAAGTAAACTTTTTTTTACATTGGCATAGTTTGAGGTTTAAACAATATTACCAAACAACCATTCTTTTAAGCCATTGTTTTAAAAGACTGCATCTGTATTATAGTAGCAACATAAGATAGATAAGTGACATTTCTGTCTTAATTTTATTTACCGAAATTTAAGCTGATATACGTGCAACACGAATTTAACAATTGATATGAGAATAGTTATACACAGATGATGGTAATTTTAAAAGACTGGGGTATGGGAGATAACCCTTTCAATGTTAAATAAGATCAAATGGGCACAAACTGTGCATCATTGCTTGTCAATTTTATTCCTTTTAAAAAGAATTATGACATTATTTTGACAAATCTTGAGAGAAGACTTTCGTTAGTGAGAGCGTATGCTCCGGAAGAGTAAACACCTGTTGTTTCGCTAATTACACCCACCACGGGTATAATAATTGAGAATGGAAGGTCTTAGAACTATGGGACGGCAACCGTATCAAATGTTATTTTTGGATACAGAGAGTAATCATACTTATCACCAGTATTATGATGACAGTCATTAAAAGTTTTGAGGGTCAAGACTTGCAATATCCACGACTACACCATAAGCAGGATAACAATCTTTGACGACTGTCAAATTGTGTGTTAGAATTACTGATAATGGTGTAGTAGTAAATATAGAGGAAGCGGCTATATATCTTTGATTGTATTGGTTTTTGTGAAGTTTGGAATCCATTACAAGTAAGGGAGGTGGAATTCTTCCTCTTTATGATTGATACCGAAATATTTTAGGTTAATTCCACTGTTGATGAAGATAGCGTTAACTTTTATTGTACAAGGATTATTCTCTGTCTCACTTGGTTACATATTACGGACTGAATATTTATCTTAATTTCATGCTACTTTGATCCAATCCACAACTGTTAGACGACAATCCTTTGTATTATAATAAATATAACAATATTGATGGTGTGTACATTGATTAACACCAAACATTGAGGGATATATCTGCCAAATAAATAAATATAAACATTGTTCTTAAAGGATTTTGCTGCTCAAGGTCATATGTGGACACAAGCGTTATGCGAGATGGATTCCGATCAAGATGGTTTTCCAAATGGAATTGAACTAGGGGACACGAACTGTAATTGGACGCCTGGAAGTACTCCAGCTGGACCGGCATTAGGACATCCAGGTATTTCCTATATGTTGATATACGTTTTTGTTTTTTGGTTTTTTTTGTTGGTTTTTTTTTTTTTTTTTTTTTGGGGGGGGGGGGGGACAGAAAACCAACCGGATGCATACCAATGAATTTTCAAATAACAATCTCAAAAGCAGAGTAAAAACTTTGAAAACTGGCCAATCACGTTAAACCCGCTAACTTTAACCAGGGAAATTAGACAGGATGCCCCTGAAGGGTATGTGCCTCCTTCTTGCTAGTTGCACAAGCTAAACGTGAAATCAAAATTAAGGGTTAGGGTAGGGTTCAAAATCAAAATTAAGGGTTAGGGTTGGGTTCAAAATCAAAATTTAAGGGTTAGGGTTGGGTTCAAAATCAAAATTAAGGGTTAGGGTTGGGTTCAAAATCAAATTAAGGGTTAGGGCTAGGTTCAAAATTAAAATTAAGGGTTAGGTTCAAAATCAAAATTAAGGGTTAGGGTTAGGTTCAAAATCAAAATTAAGGGTTAGGGTTAGGTTTAAAATCAAAATTAAGGGTTAGGGTTAGGTTTCAAATCAAAATTAAGGGTTAGGGCTAGGTTCAAAATCAAAATTAAGGGTTAGGGCTAGGTTCAAAATTAAAATTAAGGGTTAGGGTTAGGTTCAAAATCAAAATTAAGGGTTAGGGTTAGGTTCAAAATTAAAATTAAGGGTTAGGGCTAGGTTCAAAATCAAATTAAGGGTTAGGGCTAGGTTCAAAATTAAAATTAAGGGTTAGGGTTAGGTTCAAAATTAAAATTAAGGGTTAGGGCTAGGTTTAAATCAAAATTAAGGGTTAGGGCTAGGTTCAAATTAAAATTAAGGGTTAGGGCTAGGTTCAAAATTAAAATTAAGGGTTAGGGTTAGGTTCAAAATCAAAATTAAGGGTTAGGGTTACGTTTAAAATTAAAATTAAGGGTTAGGGCTAGGTTCAAAATCAAAATTAAGGGTTAGGGCTAGGTTCAAAATTAAAATTAAGGGTTAGGGCTAGGTTTAAAATCAAAATTAAGGGTTAGGGTTAGGTTCAAAATCAAAATTAAGGGTTAGGGTTAGGTTTAAAATTAAAATTAAGGGTTAGGGCTAGGTTCAAAATCAAATTAAGGGTTAGGGCTAGGTTCAAAATTAAAATTAAGGGTTAGGGTTAGGTTAAAGATAAAATTAAGGGTTAGGGTTAGGTTCAAAATTAAAATTAAGGGTTAGGGTTAGGTTCAATATCAAAATTAAGGGTTAGGGCTGGTTCAAAATTAAAATTAAGGGTTAGGGCTAGGTTCAAAATCAAAATTAAGGGTAGGGCTAGGTTCAAAATTAAAATTAAGGGTTACGGTTAGGTTCAAAATTAAAATTAAGGGTTAGGCTTAGGTTCAAAATTAAAATTAAGGGTTAGGGTTAGGTTTAAAATCAAAATTAAGAATGGAAGAAACATGTAACTATGCAGCGTGCAATATGTCCAACAAAATTTTGGAAAAGGAGATTTCACACCTATCAACACTAAAGCGATGATGACGACCATAAACTTATACAACCTTGATAATCTAGTACACGTTTAACTCTGGCCTTATCGTTACACTGAAAATCTAAAAGCTGGTTGCTTTCAGCTTAAATGGTGTTTTTATCTAAAAAAAATTCCCCACATGTTTATACTTTTTTCGAAAGCTTAAAATAAAAATAATAATGTTGAAGACATTACATGTAAATCATTCAGTATCGATATTAATATGTCTTTTAAATACTGTAAATATTTTAATATTTAATTCTATAATGAGTTTGAATGATAATAACTAACCTCAAAAACAAACATACTAATCCATGTCCGAATCACAACCATAAATATAATAGATGCGACTGGCTTATGGTATCCCGGGGAAAATTCCACCAGAAGAGACACCGACCCAGTAGAAATAATCAAAAACAAACATACTAATCCATGTCCGAATCACAATATAAATATAATAGATGCGACTTGGCTAATGGTATCCTCGGGGAAAATTCCACCAGCAGAGACACCGACCCAGTAGAAATAATCAAAAACAAACATACTAATCCATGTCCGAATCACAATCCATAAATATAATAGATGCGACTGGCTAATGGTATCCTCGGGGAAAATTCCACCAGCAGAGACACCGACCCAGTAGAAATAATCAAAAACAAACATACTAATCCATGTCCGAATCACAATCCATAAATATAATAGATGCGACTGGCTATGGTATCCTCGGGGAAAATTCCACCAGAAGAGACACCGACCCAGTAGAAATAATCAAAAACAAACATACTAATCCATGTCCGAATCACAATCCATAAATATAATAGATGCGACTTGGCTAATGGTATCCTCGGGGAAAATTCCACCAGCAGAGACACCGACCCAGTAGAAATAATCAAAAACAAACATACTAATCCATGTCCGAATCACAATCCATAAATATAATAGATGCGACTTGGCTAATGGTATCCTCGGGGAAAATTCCACCAGCAGAGACACCGACCCAGTAGAAATAATCAAAACAAACATACTAATCCATGTCCGAATCACAATCCATAAATATAATAGATGCGACTTGGCTAATGGTATCCTCGGGGAAAATTCCACCAGCAGAGACACCGACCCAGTAGAAATAATCAAAAACAAACATACTAATCCATGTCCGAATCACAATCTATAAATATAATAGATGCGACTTGGCTAATGGTATCCTCGGGGAAAATTCCACCAGCAGAGACACCGACCCAGTAGAAATAATCAAAAACAAACATACTAATCCATGTCCGAATCACATCTATAAATAAATAGATGCTACTTGGCTAATGGTATCCTCGGGAAAATTTCCACCAGCAGAGACACGACCCAGTAGAAATAATCAAAAACAAACATACTAATCGCTGTCCGAATCACATCTATAAATATAATAGATGCTACTTGGCTAATGGTATCCTCGGGGAAAATTCCACCAGCAGAGACTACGACCCATAGAATAATCAAAAAAAAACATACTAATCCATGTCCGAATCACAATCTATAAATATAATAGATGCGACTTGGCTAATGGTATCCTCGGGGAACATTCCACCAGCAGAGACTACGACCCCAGTAGTAATAATCAAAAACAAACATTACTAATCCATGTCCGAATCACAAATCCATAAATATAATAGATGCGACTTGGCTACGGTATCCTCGGGGAAAATTCCACCAGCAGAGACTACACCCAGTAGTAATAATCAAAACAAACATACTAATCCATTCCGAATCACAATCCATAAATATAGATAGATGCGACTTGGCTAATGGTATCCTCGGGGAAAATTCCACCAGCAGAGACACGACCCAGTAGTAATAATCAAAAACAAACATACTATCCATGTCCGAATCACAATCCAATATAATAGATGCGACTTGGCTAATGGTATCCTCGGGGAAAATTCCACCAGCAGAGACACCGACCCAGTATAATAAATCAAAAACAAACATACTAATCCATGTCCGAATCACAATCCATAAATATAATAGATGCGACTTGGCTAATGGTATCCTCGGGGAAAATTCCACCAGCAGAGACACCGACCCAGTAGTAATAATCAAAAACAAACATACTAATCCATGTCCGAAAACACAATCCATAAATATAATAGATGCGATTGGCTAATGGTATCCTCGGGGAAAAATTCCACCAGCAGAGACACCGACCCAGTAGTAATAATCAAAAACAAACATACTAATCCATGTCCGAATCACAATCCATAAATAATAATAGATGCGACTTGGCTAATGGTATCCTCGGAAAAATTCCACCAGCAGAGACACCGACCCAGTAGTAATAATCAAAAACAAACATACTAATCCATGTCCGAATCACAATCCATAAATATATATATGCGACTTGGCTAATGGTATCCTCGGGAAAATTTCACCATCAGAGACACCGACCCAGTAGTAAATAATCAAAAACAAACATACTAATCCATGTCCGAATCACAACCATAAATATAATAGATGCGACTTGGCTAATGGTATCCTCGGGGAAAATTCCACAGCAAGACACACCAGTAGTAATAATCAAAAACAAACATACTAATCCATGTCCGAATCACAATCCATAAATATAATAGATGCGACTTGGCTAATGTATCCTCGGGAAAATTTCACCATCAGAGACACCGACCCAGTAGTAATAATCAAAAACAAACATACTAATCCATGTCCGAATCACAATCCATAAATATAATAGATGCGACTTGGCTAATGGTATCCTCGGGGAAAATTCACAAGCAGAGACACCGACCCATGTAATAATCAAAAACAAACATATAATCCATGTCCGAATCACAATCCTAAATATAATAGATGCGACTTGGTAATGGTATCCTCGGGGAATATTCCACCAGCAGAGACACCGACCCAGTAGTAATAATCAAAAAAAACATACTAATCCATGTCGAATCCTCCATAAATATAATAGATGCGACTTGGCTAATGGTATCCTCGGGGGAAAATTTCACCATCAGAGACACCGACCAGTAGTAATAATCAAAAACAAACATACTAATCCATGTCCGAATCACAATCATAAATATAATAGATGCGACTTGGCTAATGGTATCCTCGGGGAAATTCACTATCAGAGACACCGACCCAGTAGTATAATCAAAAACAAACATACTAATCCATGTCCGAACACAATCCATAAATATAATAGATGCGACTTGGCTAATGGTATCCTCGGGAATATTCCACCAGCAGAGACACCGACCCAGTAGTAATAATCAAAAACAAACATACTAATCCATGTCCGAATCACAATCCATAAATATAATAGATGCGACTTGGCTAATGGTATCCTCGGGGAATATTCCACCAGCAGAGACACCGACCAGTAGTAATAAACAAAAACAAAATACTAATCCATGTCCGAATCACAATCCATAAATATAATAGATGCACTGTGGCTAATGGTATCCTCGGGGAATATTCCACCAGCAGAGACACCGACCCAGTAATAATCAAAAAACAAACATACTAATCCATGTCCGAATCACAATCCATAAATATAATAGATGCGACTCGGCTTATGGTATCCTCGGGAAAATTCCACCAGAAGAGGACACCGACCCAGTAGAAATAATCAAAAACAACATACTAATCCATGTCCGAATCACAATCCATAAATATAATAGATGCGACTTGGCTAATGGTATCCTCGGGAAAATTCCACCAGCTGAGACACCGACCCCAGTAGAAAATATCAAAAAACAAACATACTAATCCATGTCCGAATCACAATCCATAAATATAATAGATGCGACTTGGCTAATGGTATCCTCGGGGAAAATTCCACCAGCAGAGACACCGACCCAGTAGAAATAATAAAAACAAACATACTAATCCATGTCCGAATCACAATCTATAAATATAATATGCGACTTGGCTAATGGTATCCCGGGGAAAATTCCACCAGAGACACCGACCCAGTAGAAATAATCAAAAACAACATACTATCCATGTCCGAATCACAATCTATAAATATAATAGATGCGACTTGGCTAATGGTATCCTCGGGGAAAATTCCACCAGCAGAGACACCGACCCAGTAGTAATAATCAAAAACAAACATACTAATCCATGTCCGAATCACAATCTATAATATAAATAGATGCGACTTGGCTAATGGTATCCTCGGGGAAAATTCCACCAGCAGAGACACCGACCCAGTAGAAATAATCAAAACAAACATACTAATCCATGTCCGAATCACAATCTAAATATAATAGATGCTACTTGGCTAATGGTATCCTCGGGGAAAATTCCACCAGCAGAGACTACGACCCAGTAGAAATAATCAAAACAAAACATACTAATCATGTCCGAATCACAATCTATAAATATAATAGATGCGACTTGGCTAATGGTATCCTCGGGGAACATTCCACCAGCAGAGACTACGACCCAGTAGTAATAATCAAAAACAAACATACTAATCCATGTCCGAATCACAATCCATAAATATAATAGATGCGACTTGGCTAATGGTATCCTCGGGGAAAATTCCACCAGCAGAGACTACGACCCAGTAGTATAATCAAAAACAAACATACTAATCCATGTCCGAATCACAGTCCATAAATATAATAGATGCGACTTGGCTAATGGTATCCTCGGGGAAAATTCCACAGCAGAGACTACGACCCAGTAGTAATAATCAAAAACAAACATACTATCCATGTCCGAATCACAATCATAAATATAATAGATTCGACTTGGCTAATGGTATCCTCGGGGAAATTCCACCAGCAGAGACACCGACCCAGTAGTAATAATCAAAACAAACATACTAATCCATGTCCGAATCACAATCCATAAATATAATAGATGCGACTGGCTAATGGTATCCTCGGGAAAATTCCACCAGCAGAGACACCGACCCAGTAGTAATAATCAAAAACAAACATACTAATCCATGTCCGAAACACAATCCATAAATATAATATATGCGACTTGGCTAATGGTATCCTCGGGGAAATTCCACCAGCAGAGACACCGACCCATTAGTAATAATCAAAAACAAACATACGAATCCATGTCCGAATCACAATCCATAAATATAATAGATGCGACTTGGCTAATGGTATCCTCGGGAAAATTCCACCAGCAGAGACACCGACCCAGTAGTAATAATCAAAACAAACATACTAATCCATGTCCGAATCACAATCCATAAATATAATAGATGCGACTTGGCTAATGGTATCCTCGGGGAAAATTCACCATAGAGACACAGACCCAGTAGTAATAATCAAAAACAAACATACTAATCCATGTCCGAATCACAATCCATAAATATAATAGATGCGACTTGGCTAATGGTATCCTCGGGGAAAATTCCACAAGCAGAGACACCGACCCAGTAGTAATAATCAAAAACAAACATACTAATCCATGTCCGAATCACAATCCATAAATATAATAGATGCGACTTGGCTAATGGTATCCTCGGGGAAAATTCACCATCAGAGACACCGACCCAGTAGTAAATAATCAAAACAAACATACTAATCCATGTCCGAATCACAATCCATAAATATAATAGATGCGACTTGGCTAATGGTATCCTCGGGGAAAATTCCACAGCAGAGACACCGACCCAATAGTAATAATCAAAAACAACATACTAATCCATGTCCGAATCACAATCCATAAATATAATAGATGCGACTTGGCTAATGGTATCCTCGGGGAAATTCCACCAGCAGAGACACCGACCCAGTAGAATAATCAAAAACAAACATACTATCCATGTCCGAATCACAATCCATAAATATAATAGATGCGACTTGGCTAATGGTATCCTCGGGGAAAATTTCACCATCAGAGACACCGACCCAGTAGAATAATCAAAAACAAACATACTAATCCATGTCCGAATCACAATCCATAATATAATAGATGCGACTTGGCTAATGGTATCCTCGGGAAAATTCACTATCAGAGACACCGACCCAGTAGTAATAATCAAAAACAAACATACTAATCCATGTCCGAATCACAATCCATAAATATAATAGATGCGACTTGGCTAATGGTATCCTCGGGGAAATTCCACCAGCAGAGACACCGACCCAGTAGTAATAATCAAAAACAAACATACTAATCCATGTCCGAATCACAATCCATAAATATAATAGATGCGACTTGGCTAATGGTATCCTCGGGGAATTCCACCAGCAGAGACACCGACCCAGTAGTAATAATCAAAAACAAACATACTAATCCATGTCCGAATCACAATCCATAAATATAATAGATGCGACTTGGCTAATGGTATCCTCGGGAAATTCCACCAGCAGAGACACCGACCCAGTAGTAATAATCAAAAACAAACATACTAATCCATGTCCGAATCACAATCCATAAATATAATAGATGCGACTTGGCTAATGGTATCCTCGGGGAAAATTCCACCAGCAGAGACACCGACCCAGTAGTAATAATCAAAAACAAACATACTAATCCATGTCCGAATCACAATCCATAATATAATAGATGCGACTTGGCTAATATATCCTCGGGGAAAATTCCACCAGCAGAGACTACGACCCAGTAGTAATAATCAAAAACAAACATACTAATCCATGTCCGAATCACAATCCATAAATATAATAGATGCGACTTGGCTAATGGTATCCTCGGGGAAAATTCCACCAGCAGAGACACCGACCCAGTAGTAATAATCAAAAACAAACATACTAATCCATGTCCGAATCACAATCCATAAATATAATAGATGCGACTTGGCTAATGGTATCCTCGGGGAAAATTCCACCAGCAGAGACACCGACCCAGTAGTAATAATCAAAAACAAACATACTAATCCATGTCCGAATCACAATCCATAAATATAATAGATGCGACTTGGCTAATGGTATCCTCGGGGAAAATTCCACCAGCAGAGACACCGACCCAGTAGTAATAATCAAAAACAAACATACTAATCCATGTCCGAATCACAATCCATAAATATAATAGATGCGACTTGGCTAATGGTATCCTCGGGGAAAATTCCACCAGCAGAGACACCGACCCAGTAGAAATAATCAAAAACAAACATACTAATCCATGTCCGAATCACAATCTATAAATATAATAGATGCTACTTGGCTAATGGTATCCTCGGGGAAAATTCCACCAGCAGAGACTACGACCCAGTAGAAATAATCAAAAACAAACATACTAATCCATGTCCGAATCACAATCTATAAATATAATAGATGCGACTTGGCTAATGGTATCCTCGGGGAACATTCCACCAGCAGAGACTACGACCCAGTAGTAATAATCAAAAACAAACATACTAATCCATGTCCGAATCACAATCCATAAATATAATAGATGCGACTTGGCTAATGGTATCCTCGGGGAAAATTCCACCAGCAGAGACTACGACCCAGTAGTAATATCAAAAACAAACATACTAATCCATGTCCGAATCACAATCCATAAATATAATAGATGCGACTTGGCTAATGGTATCCTCGGGGAAAATTCCACCAGCAGAGACTACGACCCAGTAGTAATAATCAAAAACAAACATACTAATCCATGTCCGAATCACAATCCATAAATATAATAGATGCGACTTGGCTAATGGTATCCTCGGGGAAAATTCCACCAGCAGAGACACCGACCCAGTAGTAATAATCAAAACAAACATACTAATCCATGTCCGAATCACAATCCATAAATATAATAGATGCGACTTGGCTAATGGTATCCTCGGGGAAAATTCCACCAGCAGAGACACCGACCCAGTAGTAATAATCAAAAACAAACATACTAATCCATGTCCGAATCACAATCCATAAATATAATAGATGCGACTTGGCTAATGGTATCCTCGGGGAAAATTCCACCAGCAGAGACACCGACCCAGTAGTAATAATCAAAAACAAACATACTAATCCATGTCCGAATCACAATCCATAAATATAATAGATGCGACTTGGCTAATGGTATCCTCGGGGAAAATTCCACCAGCAGAGACACCGACCCAGTAGTAATAATCAAAAACAAACATACTAATCCATGTCCGAATCACAATCCATAAATATAATAGATGCGACTTGGCTAATGGTATCCTCGGGGAAAATTCCACCAGAGACACCGACCCAGTAGTAATAATCAAAAACAAACATACTAATCCATGTCCGAATCACAATCCATAAATATAATAGATGCGACTTGGCTAATGGTATCCTCGGGGAAAATTCCACAGCAGAGACACCGACCCAGTAGTAATAATCAAAAACAAACATACTAATCCATGTCCGAATCACAATCCATAAATATAATAGATGCGACTTGGCTAATGGTATCCTCGGGGAAAATTCACCAGCAGAGACACCGACCCAGTAGTAATAATCAAAACAAACATACTAATCCATGTCCGAATCACAATCCATAAATATAATAGATGCGACTTGGCTAATGGTATCCTCGGGGAAAATTCCACAAGCAGAGACACCGACCCAGTAGTAATAATCAAAAACAAACATACTAATCCATGTCCGAATCACAATCCATAAATATAATAGATGCGACTTGGCTAATGGTATCCTCGGGGAAATTCCACCAGCAGAGACACCGACCCAGTAGTAATAATCAAAACAAACATACTAATCCATGTCCGAATCACAATCCATAAATATAATAGATGCGACTTGGCTAATGGTATCCTCGGGGAAAATTTCACCATCAGAGACACCGACCCAGTAGTAATAATCAAAAACAAACATACTAATCCATGTCCGAATCACAATCCATAAATATAATAGATGCGACTTGGCTAATGGTATCCTCGGGGAAAATTTCACTATCAGAGACACCGACCCAGTAGTAATAATCAAAAACAAACATACTAATCCATGTCCGAATCACAATCCATAAATATAATAGATGCGACTTGGCTAATGGTATCCTCGGGGAAATTCCACCAGCAGAGACACCGACCCAGTAGTAATAATCAAAAACAAACATACTAATCCATGTCCGAATCACAATCCATAAATATAATAGATGCGACTTGGCTAATGGTATCCTCGGGAATATTCCACCAGCAGAGACACCGACCCAGTAGTAATAATCAAAAACAAACATACTAATCCATGTCCGAATCACAATCCATAAATATAATAGATGCGACTTGGCTAATGGTATCCTCGGGGAAAATTCCACCAGCAGAGACACCGACCCAGTAGTAATAATCAAAAACAAACATACTAATCCATGTCCGAATCACAATCCATAAATATAATAGATGCGACTTGGCTAATGGTATCCTCGGGAAAATTCCACCAGCAGAGACACCGACCCAGTAGTAATAATCAAAAACAAACATACTAATCCATGTCCGAATCACAATCCATAAATATAATAGATGCGACTTGGCTAATGGTATCCTCGGGGAAAATTCCACCAGCAGAGACCGACCCAGTAGTAATAATCAAAAACAAACATACTAATCCATGTCCGAATCACAATCCATAAATATAATAGATGCGACTTGGCTAATGGTATCCTCGGGGAAAATTCCACCAGCAGAGACACCGACCCAGTAGTAATAATCAAAAACAAACATACTAATCCATGTCCGAATCACAATCCATAAATATAATAGATGCGACTTGGCTAATGGTATCCTCGGGGAAAATTCCACCAGCAGAGACACCGACCCAGTAGTAATAATCAAAAACAAACATACTAATCCATGTCCGAATCACAATCCATAAATATAATAGATGCGACTTGGCTAATGGTATCCTCGGGAAATTCCACCAGCAGAGACACCGACCCAGTAGTAATAATCAAAAACAAACATACTAATCCATGTCCGAATCACAATCCATAAATATAATAGATGCGACTTGGCTAATGGTATCCTCGGGAAAATTCCACCAGCAAGACACCGACCCAGTAGTAATAATCAAAAACAAACATACTAATCCATGTCCGAATCACAATCCATAAATATAATAGATGCGACTTGGCTAATGGTATCCTCGGGGAAATTCCACCAGCAGAGACACCGACCCAGTAGTAATAATCAAAAACAAACATACTAATCCATGTCCGAATCACAATCCATAAAATAATAGATGCGACTTGGCTAATGGTATCCTCGGGGAAAATTCCACCAGCAGAGACACCGACCCAGTAGTAATAATCAAAAACAAACATACTAATCCATGTCCGAATCACAATCCATAAATATAATAGATGCGACTTGGCTAATGGTATCCTCGGGGACCACCGACACCGAGTAGTAATAATCAAAAACAAACATACTAATCCATGTCCGAATCACAATCCATAAATATAATAATGCGACTTGGCTAATGGTATCCTCGGGGACACCGACCCAGTAGTAATAATCAAAAACAAACATACTAATCCATGTCCGAATCACAATCCATAAATATAATAGATGCGACTTGGCTAATGGTATCCTCGGGGACACCGACCCAGTAGTAATAATCAAAAACAAACATACTAATCCATGTCCGAATCACAATCCATAAATATAATAGATGCGACTTGGCTAATGGTATCCTCGGGGACACCGACCCAGTAGTAATAATCAAAAACAAACATACTAATCCATGTCCGAATCACAATCCATAAATATAATAGATGCGACTTGGCTAATGGTATCCTCGGGGACACCGACCCAGTAGTAATAATCAAAAACAAACATACTAATCCATGTCCGAATCACAATCCATAAATATAATAGATGCGACTTGGCTAATGGTATCCTCGGGGACACCGACCAAGTAGTAATAATCAAAAACAAACATACTAATCCATGTCCGAATCACAATCCATAAATATAATAGATGCGACTTGGCTAATGGTATCCTCGGGGACACCGACCAAGTAGTAATAATCAAAAACAACATACTAATCCATGTCCGAATCACAATCCATAAATAAATAGATGCGACTTGGCTAATGGTATCCTCGGGACACCGACCAAGTAGTAAGTTATTCATGGACGACTGTGTATATTGTCTTTTTCGTAATTGATACATGTATATAAATGTATTTCAAATTCCAAAAGATACAAACTCCATTTCGTATACTTTAAAAAACAATACGAAACTAGATTAAAACTAGAAAAACTGTGAGCCACAAACAAAAAATACCCCACGCCCCCCCCCCTCATAAAAAATCCATCGGATCAAATTTTTAAATAAGAGATGTACATCTACATTATGTCACAAAGATTGTGTAAAAGTTTCATAAAAATCCATTGAAGGGTTTAGGAGGAGTTGCAGATAAAAGATAGGTACCCTAAGGTGTAACGGTAGGACGGACGGACTCCCCTATCACTATATACCCCCACTTTTTAACCGGGGTATAAACACTCCAAATTCATTAAAAACAAACACACCGGCACCAATGCATATCCAAACCACAATCCCAATACAAATTAAAAACAAATATACAAATCCATTTCCAAATCATAATCCCAATACAAATTAAAAACAAGCATAACAATTCATGTCCAAACCACAATCCCAAAACAAAGTAAAAACAAACATATGAATTCATGTCCAAACCACAATCCCAAAACAAAGTAAAGACAAACATACCAATTCATGTCCAAACCGCAATCCCAAAACAAAGTAAAAACAAACATACCAATTCATGTTCAAACCACAATTCCAAAACAGAGTTAAAACAAACATACCAATTCATGTTCAAACCACAATTCCAAAACAGAGTTAAAACAAACATACCAATTCATGTTCAAACCACAATTCTAAAACAAAGTTAAAACAAACATACCAATTCATGTCAAAACCACAATTCCAAAACAAAGTTAAAACAAACATACCAATGCATATTTAAACCACAATTCCAAAACAAAGTAAAAACTTTGAAGCTGACAAATTAGGTTTTTTTATAATATCTATCCCGTGGATATAGTATTTAGTCTGATCAATTACCGGGTTTTTGTTTTTGTTTTTTTTTTTTTTTTTTTTGACAAACAAAACACCAGTATTACACCATCAGCAGTATCAATATTCAGATGAAGAAATGGTAATTACTGGAAGGTTCGTCCAAGGTCAAATATCAAATTGTTAAATAGTAAAATAATTTAAGACTTTGAGTCATCTGAAATGAAAACAATAAAAAACAAACATACTAATCAATGTCAAAACAACAGTCCCAAAGCAAAGTAAAAACTTTGAAACTGGCAAATTAAGTAATACTAGCGAACTTCTACTAATGAAGTTAGGAAAACAAATGGGTTTTACTTTGAATTTCAAGAAAGGTGAACGTCAAAGGATTTTTCCATTTTTCTGCTAGTATTATAAATATCGTTTAAACTGCCAGTACGGTATTATAATATGAATAGTTGTTGTTGTTGCTTTTATTGATTGCTGCATTGGTTATTGCCGAAAACAATATTGTATTGCACAAGACAGCCTGTGACTCTCATCTAAAAATAAGTATGGATTGGTATGTTTGTTTTCGATGTTTAAGTATGTATGTTCCAAGATCCTGTGGTCAAAAAGACGACATAACATAGGTCGGTATGTTTTTGGTTGATGATGTCATCTATACATTTTGATTGTTATTTTGTCGTCGTGTAATTATTTTATATTATGTATTTATAGGTATTTGCCAGCCAGTTGGACAGGGACACTGTCATTCTCAACACTTTACCTGCGTTTGATTAGATTCAAGTTAAAATTTCCAATAAGTAGATTTATACTGATCTATATTAAATCTATAAACTACATTGTTATGTGTATTAAGATGTTTATGTTTTCTTTTCGGTATTCAGTCTATAATTGAAATGTCACTTTTCTTGGTTGAAAATGTACAAGTAATTGTTGTGAATCCACCCGGAGTTAGAGCTCATTGACATATACTAGAGAAATTGTTATTAGGGAAAAATGAACATGTCCTCAAAGCACTTGTCTGCTTCTCCTGCTTATGGTCCATTTGTTTCCCAATTACATTTTGTAATACGCTATGGTAGAGCTTGTTCCCACTACAGGGAATTTGTACAACGAAGCAGACTGCTTGCAAATAAATTCTTGACTCAGGGATATTGCAATCCTAGGCTTATCAAGGCCATCAAAAAGTGTTAGGCCGTCATCACAGTATTGTTGATAAGTTTGATGTCTCTGTGTCCAGGATTGTCCTGGATAAATTTGACATCCCATAGTTCAATGTTTTCTTTCACTCAATTTTGATTACACGCGTGGCGGGTGTAGCTATCTAAACAGGAGGTGCTTACCCTTCCGGAGCACCCGGCCTCACTTCCCTGGTGGAAATCCACGTGTCTAATTTGACTTGTCAGTTTCAAAGTTTTTACTTTGCTTCTGGATTTTAATTCGGGCATGGATAAGTATGTTTGTTTTTGATACTTTAATTTCTGATGATGTCAGAAGCACCTTACCGAAAGTACCCTTTGAAGTTGAAAACTGATTCTGCACAATAGCATATTGAATCATTATAACCAGAAATACAAAACAAACATGAACACCCCCAACATAAACACATACAGGCGATTATCATCCAAAACGCGTTCTGCTTTGAACGGACATCGGGTATAATAAAATTCGCTAGTAGAGAGATCAGTTAAACGTCTGTACCCTAACGTCAAATTAACCTCATCGTATAGCTTACTGCATCCTTCAAAGAAATTTTGCACATAGCGATTAGTTAACGTGTCGGGATACATAAAGCCACTCGTATGTTAGGAATCTGCAGGGGGCATAATTGCACGTGACGTTTAGCGGTAAAAGTGAAGTAACTCGTACATTGCTAGACTAAACCAGTGTCACAGACGTTTGACAGATTAAATGAACCCGTGTATCCTGTCAAAAATGTGTGTACCCTGAACAGCAGGCTTTAATTTTGGGTTACGATGGTCTAAAGAATACACAGTCAATGTGTAAAAAATAGAACAGAAATATTTTTTATTTATTTATATCATTTCACAGCGACACAAGTACAATACGACATAAAATACATAATACATAATCATATCTTTTATATAGCCAAATTGAAATTGTTAAGACTACACCAATATAGATAGTTCAGTATTTACAACATTATATGGAAGTAAAATATGATAAAAATAGTAGATTTTCTCGTGCTCGTTTATTCTTATTATAACGACAAAACTAGAAATGCACAAATAGTCACTTTCATTTTATGTGTAAACCACAAAACTCATATTTAAGGTCCCACAAATCGTCTCAAAATGGAAAACATGCTGTTGTGAAGAGTATATTAAGTACTCGAAAAACCAGTTCATGTCATACCCAACCCTTTAAAGTGCCTACAATCTCTAAACAGAATTGACAAATGGAAGTCTATTTTCGAAATGTGAAACATGTATCACAATTAGTTGTGAACATAGAAAAAATTCTATTACATACTTTTCTATTTTATGGCCGTCATCACAATATTGTTCATAAGTATGATGTTTTTATCTATAATTACCCTGTATATATTTAATGTCACATAATTCCAAGTTCCTTTCATTCTTAATTTTCATTACACATGTGAAGGTGTTGCTACCTAAACATGCTTACCCTTCCACGTGAAGGTGTTGCTACCTAAACATGCTTACCCTTCCACCTGAAGGTGTTGCTACCTAAACATGCTTACCCTTCCACGTGAAGGTGTTGCTACCTAAACATGCTTACCCTTCCACGTGAAGGTGTTACTACCTAAACATGCTTACCCTTCCACGTGAAGGTGTTACTACCTAAACATGCCTACCCTTCCACGTGAAGGTGTTGCTACCTAAACATGCTTACCCTTCCACGTGAAGGTGTTGCTACCTAAACATGCTTACCCTTCCACGTGAAGGTGTTACTACCTAAACATGCTTACCCTTCCACGTGAAGGTGTTGCTACCTAAACATGCTTACACTTCCACGTGAAGGTGTTGCTACCTAAACATGCTTACCCTTCCACGTGAAGGTGTTGCTACCTAAACATGCTTACCCTTCCACGTGAAGGTGTTACTACCTAAACATGCTTACCCTTCCACGTGAAGGTGTTGCTACCTAAACATGCCTACCCTTCCACGTGAAGGTGTTACTACCTAAACATGCCTACCCTTCCACGTGAAGGTGTTGCTACCTAAACATGCTTACCCTTCCACGTGAAGGTGTTACTACCTAAACATGCTTACCCTTCACGTGAAGGTGTTACTACCTAAACATGCTTACCCTTCCACGTGAAGGTGTTACTACCTAAACATGCTTACCCTTCACGTGAAGGTGTTGCTACCTAAACATGCTTACCCTTCCACGTGAAGGTGTTGCTACCTAAACATGCTTACCCTTCACGTGAAGGTGTTACTACCTAAACATGCCTACCCTTCCACGTGAAGGTGTTGCTACCTAAACATGCTTACCCTTCCACGTGAAGGTGTTACTACCTAAACATGCTTACCCTTCCACGTGAAGGTGTTGCTACCTAAACATGCTTACCCTTCCACGTGAAGGTGTTGCTACCTAAACATGCTTACCCTTCCACGTGAAGGTGTTACTACCTAAACATGCTTACCCTTCCACGTGAAGGTGTTACTACCTAAACATGCTTACCCTTCCACGTGAAGGTGTTGCTACCTAAACATGCTTACCCTTCCACGTGAAGGTGTTGCTACCTAAACATGCTTACCCTTCCACGTGAAGGTGTTCCTACCTAAACATGCTTACCATTCCACGTGAAGGTGTTCCTACCTAAACATGCTTACCATTCCACGTGAAGGTGTTACTACCTAAACATGCTTACCATTCCACGTGAAGGTGTTACTACCTAAACATGCTTACCCTTCCACGTGAAGGTGTTGCTAACTAAACATGCTTACCCTTCCACGTGAAGGTGTTGCTACCTAAACATGCTTACCCTTCCACGTGAAGGTGTTGCTACCTAAACATGCTTACCCTTCCACGTGAAGGTGTTGCTACCTAAACATGCTTACCCTTCCACACATGCTTACCCTTCCACGTGAAGGTGTTGCTACCTAAACATGCTTACCCTTCCACGTGAAGGTGTTGCTACCTAAACATGCTTACCCTTCACGTGAAGGTGTTGCTACCTAAACATGCTTACCCTTCCACGTGAAGGTGTTGCTACCTAAACATGCCTACCCTTCCACGTGAAGGTGTTACTACCTAAACATGCCTACCCTTCCACGTGAAGGTGTTACTACCTAAACATGCTTACCCTTCCACGTGAAGGTGTTACTACCTAAACATGCTTACCCTTCCACGTGAAGGTGTTGCTACCTAAACATGCTTACCCTTCCACGTGAAGGTGTTACTACCTAAACATGCTTACCCTTCCACGTGAAGGTGTTGCTACCTAAACATGCTTACCCTTCCACGTGAAGGTGTTGCTACCTAAACATGCTTACCCTTCCACGTGAAAATGTTGCTACCTAAACATGCTTACACTTCCACGTGAAGGTGTTGCTACCTAAACATGCTTACCCTTCCACGTGAAGGTGTTGCTACCTAAACATGCTTACCCTTCCACGTGAAGGTGTTACTACCTAAACATGCTTACCCTTCCACGTGAAGGTGTTGCTACCTGAACATGCATACCCTTCCACGTGAAGGTGTTGCTACCTAAACATGCTTACCCTTCCACCTGAAGGTGTTGCTACCTAAACATGCTTACCCTTCCACGTGAAGGTGTTGCTACCTAAACATGCTTACCCTTCCACGTGAAGGTGTTGCTACCTAAACATGCTTACCCTTCCACGTGAAGGTGTTGCTACCTAAACATGCTTACCCTTCCACGTGAAGGTGTTGCTACCTAAACATGCTTACCCTTCCACGTGAAGGTGTTGCTACCTAAACATGCTTACCCTTCCACGTGAAGGTGTTGCTACCTAAACATGCTTACCCTTCCACGTGAAGGTGTTGCTACCTAAACATGCTTACCCTTCCGGAGCACACAGCCTTTAATATCCTGATGAAACTTCACGTTTAACTTAAATTGTCAGTTTTTTCTTTTCTTTTGGATTGTAGCTTAGACATGAATGTGTATATAATTTTTATTTTATCCCTTACATCCATCCAAGAATACCATTTTGAGAATATGAATAAACCTACCGATCCATGTCCGAATTACAATCCAGAAGTAAAGTAAAAACAAACCTAACGATCCATGTCCGAATCACAATCCAGAAGTAAAGTAAAAACAAACATACCAATCCATGTTCGAATCACAATCCTGAAGTAAAGTAAAAAACAAACATACCAATCCATGTCCAATCACAATTCTAAAGCAAAGTAAAAAGAAACAGACCAATCCATGTCAAGTCACAATTCTAAAGTAAAAACAAACATACCAATCCATGTCCGAACCACAATCCAGAAGTACAAAGTAAAAACAAACATACAAATCCATGTCCAATCACAATTCTAAAGCAAAGTAGAAACAAACATACCAATCCATGTCCAATCACAATTCTAAAGCAAAGTAATAACAAACATACCAATCCATGTCCAATCACAATTCTAAAGCAAAGTAAAAACAAACACAAATCCATGTCCAATCACAATTCTAAAGCAAAGTAAAAACAAACATACCAATCCATGTCCAATCACAATTCTAAAGCAAAGTAAAAACAAACATACCGATCCATGTCCGAATCACAATCCAGAAGCAAAGTAAAAACTTTGGAACTGACAAGTTAGGTAAGACACTTGAACTTCCACCAGGGAGTGAGGCCGGATGCTCTGTTTAGCTAGCTTATTTTTTATTACTTTTATACGGTGTATTGTCAATGTTAAAATTCACCACTAAACTAGATCACTCGCTGTTAACTTAGTCACATACATGAGGCATCCACTAAAACCTGTATATAACGAAAAAATGACGTTCTTACAGTCAAACCTGCTTCAAATACCACCTGCCTATAAAGACCAGGGACTTTTTTTATTTCATTTTTAGCTTTGTAAATTCAAACTGTATATAACCACTACGGTAGCACAGTGGTAGAGTCCTCGCTCCGTAGGTTGGAGGTCTGCATCTTCGCCTATAGCTCGCGATGACTCAATATAAGTGAAATATTCTTGACGTTAATCACCATTACTCAACTCAACCAAACTGTACATAAAATCACGTGTTCAGTAAGATTACTTACCAAGTTACATTGACAAAGTTGTTATATTAATGTTACTGTCCATTAGAGTTCAATATTACAGTCATATTTCCTTTTACTAGACGTGTTGCCTATATATGTGTGTACTTGTATGTATAAGCTTTAATAGAGCTTGTTCCCACTACGGAAACTTTATGCAACAAGCAGTTTATAAATTACTGTTGATGCAAGGATTTTGCAGGCATAGGCTACTCAAGGTCCTCAAAAGGTTTAATGGCCATCATCAAAACATTGTTGATAAGTCATAATATGTCTCTGTATTTAAAATTACCCTGGTTATATTTGACGTCCCACTTTCATTCTCACGCGGCGGGTGTAGATAGCCAAACAGGAAGTGCTTACTCATCAGGAGCACACGGCTTCACTTTCGTAGTGGAAGTTCACGTGTTTAACCTAATTTGCCAGCTCAGCTTTAAAGTTTTTACTTTTCTTTCGGATTGTGGTTTGGACAAGGATCGGTATGTTTGTTTTTTATTTTCTTAGGTGTATTTGGTAAAATGCATTTTAGTTCTACTTTTCTCATTGCTTAAAAATAGTTGGAAGTCCATAGTCTGTTCTGAGCAATGCTGATAAAGAATTTTATTCGAAACGTCGTCTAGTGCTGCAAAATTAAAACTTGTTAAGTAATAATTAATTAAACACAAAAATTCCGGTCCATATCCTAATAAAAATCTCAAAAGCTAAGTAAAACTGACAAATTAAGCAAAACACATGGACGTCGAGGAAGTGAGGCCGGGTGCTCCGAAAAGGTAAGCACCAGGATTGTCTAGGCTAACCCGCTACGTGTGACTGTAATTTTAAAAGCAATAAATGGAAGATTTTATTAGACGAAATAACACTTAGAATTCCATAACTCTCATTTTTCTCTTAAAACTTAACAGATTCTCATTACAGTCTATTATTCAGTCCAAAAATCTGCCATGAGAAATAAAAATCATTTCCTATAAATTTCGAAATATGATAATCCGAATTACAATATTGCGAGTGTGACTAAACTGCATTATCGACCGTCACCTGACGCCTCTGTTGCCGGTAATACCACGAATGTCCTTCATAAGATCGCACTTGTTTCACCCCATATTCAGGTCAGTTGTTATGCATGACTCAGTGTATATCTTGATTTGTATTCGGGATTCCCATTTTGGTTTTTCCATATTTCATTTATACACCTGAATAATTCGGGTTAATAACAAACCATTTTAACATTATTATGCTGAGATGGCGGAATTTGGATAGCTATGGTGGTCGTATCACTTTATTTTTTGCCTCAATTACAGGTAGAGTGTTTTCTTATCATTAAGATTCGATTTTCAGCTTTAAAAACTGATTAGAACGTTTCTTATTACTGGCGTTTCTGACATATTTGAATTTTTCATGTACCGGAAACCTGTACTCAGAAAGAATCTTCGCTAACATTCTTCCTTCCTGGTCACACGTTACACAGTAAGCTAATATAGTAATCATTTTATCATGATTTGAGGACCCCCATTTACAATGTGAGGACATTAGGACATAATTAATGTTTTACATAATTAACGGCCTTACTTCTCTGGTGGAAGTTCGCGTGTCTAACCTGACTTGTCAGTTCCAAAGTTTTTACTTTGCTTCTGGATTGTGATTCGGACATGGATAGGTATGTTTGTTTTTTTTTTACAGTTAATGAAATGCTTTAAATCGTTATTTATATTGTAGTAGTAGGGTTAGGTCCTACCATTTTGCAGGATGGTTCCTTTTATTTGTACTCTTTACTCATCTGATTTTGTACATATTTTTATCCTGTTTATGGATAACTCCGCTGGTCGGGAGAAAACGAGAGAGATTCCTAGCAATACATAAACTACCAGCATGAAAGTTAGTTGCCATACTGCGTTCCGCCTGTTACTGGTGTATCAACGCCGAACTACATGGGATTTGAACCCCGGCCGTTCAAATACTAGCAGTACACACATCTAAACTGACCAGCTTGGTCACTAGTTCGTGTCATGATAAATTTACGTATATATACTTCTCATAATATTTATGACTATGACTTTCTAAATGTGTCTTAATTATATCAGTGACAATACCGGAAAAGTATTTACAATTTTACAACAGTGTATGCAAGCAGTACATTGTATTAATTCTGTAGATCATGCAAGAATAGTAAACCCCACCCCCAACTTTAAAAAACAATTCCACTTTATTTGATGAAACCACTACTGGTATTACGAAGATCTTTGACAAAGCCCTTATTAATTGTGTTCTTTGGAAGTTGATTCAAGTATTCGAAAGGAAAATATCATATAGACTGTTTCATAGTTAGAGAGAGGTCATACAGATTATTGAGCCCAAGTCTTAATTTTATATTATATTTTATGTAGATAAAACTACACATAAAACACAGTTACAGCATTACAATAAACAAGTATAATAAATTCTAAAGTATAACTATAAAAGGTTATCCAATGTACACGTTATTTAACAGTGTTGTACTAGAAATGTGGTCTTTATACTGCCTCGTTTAGTATAAGAGAGTTATCTTTCCCGATTTTCAGAAAACGCTTAAATAAGTTGAGAGTACAAGGTACTGTTTGTTTATCAATCAATATATGACGTCATACATGTGTTTATGGAGCATGTAACACATGTAAGGTATTATTCAATAATATCAGCTGACTGGAAATATTGTAGCATTGATGTCATGGAAACGAAAACTGTATGATTTATGTTCATTAACGTTTTACATGTAGTTTTGTCATATTGATCTATATTGTTGAATGTTCTTTGTTATTAATATCGTTCTACTTTGAACAGTTCATGCAAGAACATGTTTATTTTGTCTGTAATGGAAGAGAGGCTTTCTATATACGTACACTAATTAATACTTTCAGTGATTATGTTATACTTCAACATTTTATGCGACACCAGTGTGTGTGTGTGTGTGTGTGTGTGTGTGTGTGTGTGTGTCGCGGTTTTATACTTTCATCAGTTCAGCATTTCAAGTGAAAGATACCGGCATCAAAATTGAGTCTCATCGACACCTTAAGTTTGACCAATACTGATTACTCTGCTAGTGTATACATACACATTCACATGGGGGGGGGGGGGGGGGGTAATGATATTGCCTGTACAGTATACATCCAGACTTAACTTGGTAAAAATTTACGTGACTTATAAAAAGTTGTATGGCTGTTATCATAGTATTGTTGACACAGTATCGTTGATAAGTTTGGTGTCTCTGTGCCCAGGATTGCCCTGGATACATTTGACAACCCATAGTTTCTTTCACTTTCATTTTGATTACGCACGTGGTGGATGCATCTGGCTTAACCTTCCAGAGCACTCACCTCATTTCCCTGGTGGAAGTGTCTAACCTAATGTGTCAGTTTTCAAAATTTTCACTTTGCTTCTGGATTGTGATTTGGACATGGATTAGTATGTTTGTTTTTCGATGATACTTTAGCCGAGGCAAACCAAAAACACGTGCATCACAATAAAACCAAATAAAAAGAAACAAGACACAAAACAAACCAATGGTTATTAAACAGTCGACTTAGGTGGACGGGCTTTACATACAATAAAAATTGTATCAAGGAATCCATTTATATTACAATAAACGGTTTCTCAGTGTTCACATTTAACTAAGCAAAACAATTACGACGCAATTTTTCGCTAAACAATATATCTAGAATTGAGTAAGTAAAGACGTTTCGGACGAATTTCACAAAATGTATGTAATACATGTATTATAGCTGGTTTGATCTTCGTATGTCCAATTTGTTCTTTTTACTTGTATAAATATAGTATAGCTTCATATATTAAATATGGTTCTGATATTATTTTTTTTCAGAAGAGTGTGTTATAAAAGTGTTACACAACTTAAACTCGATCAAATCAATTTGAACAATGAGTGAGTCAAAAATTCCCAGAAAACAGACATTTAAAGAGGTTTTGCATAGTATTTGCAAAAACATAACCGACGGTAAGTGACTCGGTTTGTTTATAACCGACGGTAAGTGACTCGGTTTGTCTATATCATAACCGACGGTAAGTGACTCGGTTTGTTTATATCATAACCGACGGTAAGTGACTCGGTTTGTTTATATCATAACCGACGGTAAGTGACTCGGTTTGTTTATATCATAACCGACGGTAAGTGACTCGGTTTGTTTATATCATAACCGACGGTAAGTGACTCGGTTTGTTTATATCATAACCGACGGTAAGTGACTCGGTTTGTCTATATCATTATAAACGATATGTTTTACAAGTTTGTATTTTATGACATAGTACGTTGAGAAATAATTCACATACATGTATATACCCCACAATGACTGATGAGACACAAACCGCAGATATTGGAGACAGTATGCTATTTATTTACTCTCATTTTTTATGAGATAGACATTATGCAATTACTTACTTTTCATGAGGTAGACATATTAATATTACATTTCTGATAGAGTGACAATATGGACTTTCACCCTATCAGAAATTTAATATTTATTTTCTAATACCGATTGTTAGTGTTTATAATACCGTGCAACCAAACTATACTGGATTGAAATTCGTGACAGCCAGCTGTCGTTCGTAAGCAACTTGTGACAAGTTTGTAACATTAATCATACTTAACATTATTCAACAACGGGCCCCGAAAGGGGATATTTCCTCTCTGTAGCTCTGGGTAGAGTCGCGACCACGTTATCGCTTTATAAACTTTAATGAATGACTAAAACGAGTCTGTAAATTTTGAACTTTGACTGTATTCCATTTTTGTTTTAAAATATAATACTATATTTTAGCAATATGTATGGCAATCCGCAAAACAAAACTCAAACTAACGATATAAATGTTCAGTAACAACATTCAATGTATGAAACAATAGTTGTGCGGTTTTCCGCTAAAAAGATATATAATATGAAAACTGGTTGATCGGTGAATTCCGATACAACCGCACGGTACTCCGGCTATCCGAGAAGTCCCTAACACTCGGGATTTCTCCTAATTGAAACCTTAATCCGTCTACCCAGAAAAGATTAATTTAAAGCGATTTGATTGGCTGATTAAAATAAGGATTACATCATATTTAGGTGGTAATTGAATGTCACAACAAGAATAATATCTCAAAAGATTAAGAATAAGTTAATTCTAAAGTAAATATCATATAGAAAACTTACATCTGGTTGGAAAATAAAATGTCTAAAATAGAATAAAACTAACGAAAAAGTTGATAAATATTAAAAAGTTCAAAATTATTAAAACGTCTGCTGTCACAATTACTTTGGAAAAGCGTTATCATTTAGAAGACGAATGCGTTCGAACAACATACGTAGTTTTTCTTCGCATGTGACATTTTTCGTAATGTCAACCGCTCACGTAATGTCACCCTGTGACGTCAGATTTTTTAAAATCCGAGGGTGACATTAAATTTACACAAACCTAATTAACCAATCAAATTTCTAGAAATTTACAAAAGGTATAATAAAATACAATTATTGACTTCAGATTGCATAAATATAAGGGGCATCAACCTCAGAAATATGACATCCATCAAGGCTATAGTATGAGGAATATCATCTTTCTAAGGTCGATAAATCCTTATGTCTACTGCATCAAAAGTAAATACGCGTTTTATTACACGACCTATGATCTTAGTGATAATAGAAAACACTTATCTTAAAAACTTGCAAATTCATTATAAGCGAGAAAGTATAAAAATCAGGGTTAAGTGAGATCTGTAGAAGCCCTTGAGCCGCCATTAGTTTTGTTAATGGTAAAGTCGATACCTTGGATACAATACGTCACATTTTACGCGGTGAAAATTACTCTGGGTTTTTATTTGTGACCCTTTCAATTTATTCGTATTTTCCAAACATATTATCGTCTTAAGAGGTGAAAACTTTTGCCATATAATCAATAACATATTGATTGATTCTGACCCGAACATAATCGACATTTTGTCAAGTTAAATGGTTCAATCAAAATAAAACACATCGATCTATGCCCAAACCACAATCCCAAAGCAAAGTAATACTTTGAAGCTTGCAAATTAGGTTAAACACGCGAACTTCCACGAAGTGAGGCTGGGTGCTCCGGTAGGATAAGCATCTCCTGTTTATCTAGCTACAGCCGCCACGTGTGTAATCAAAATTGAGAGTGATAGAAACACGCGACTATGGAACATCAAATGATATCAAGGGTTATTTTGGGTACAGAGACACCATGCTTCAAATGCTTCTGTGGGTTATTAAAACCTTGTAAAATGACTTTATATAAATTAACTCCAACAATTATGATCAGAGCATTACATACTGTAACCTACCTTTAGTCTTGTTTATCTAGACAATGCAAACCAAACGTGGTGCTAATTTACCAAGAGATATGAGAGATTCAAGTTTACGTCCGGATGTGTGCAAGCCATGTTAATTAAGATACAAATAAGAAATCGTTTGATATTAATTTACATTTTACATAAATATTATTATACAATTTTTTAACTTCCAACTACCTGAAAAAATATCATAATATGCATGTTCTTCTATTCCATGTGTCGTAATTTCATCATGGTATACACGTAAAACGTCTAACTTTTTAACTTCTGTTCTTTATTTTAGATGATCTTGATAGTATGAAGTTTCTGTTGGCAGATAATTTGACTGAGCGTGATAAGGATGGGTTAGCAAGCCCGAAGGATTTAATCTCTCTGATGGAAATTCGAGATATCCTGTCTGTTGATAAGAGGGGTCTGCTGAGTGATCTTCTGCGCACAATAAATCGGCCAGCACTAGCACAAGAGCTGGACAGTTTTAATGAAAGAAGTTTGGGTAAGGTTTTATGTTTTAACACACACAAAGCAATTAAAAATCAAAATCCTCGGTTATGACGAATGACAAACATCTTATACTGTTACACAGCAATAAAACTGGCAGTTGTCATAACTAAATTTATGTACTCCAATGAACGCAGAATTGGTTTGGAATTCCACATGGTCCTGAAGCATAAATAGAGGAACTTAGACGAGTGAGGGTTTAATAATCATTATACCACAAGCCTTGACCACAGTTTAAAACACGGTTTACTGGTGTCAGTTTATTAAGCGTCATACCACTGACATAGCTCGATAGATTGCTCGCGTCGTATACGAAAGATCGGGTAGTGACTATTCTTTCGCAAAGCACTCGGCATTAGAAATATAAGCCACGGACATGTCAAACTCCGCAGCTTTACATTGCACTGCAAAGGTACAAAATCTGCCACTTCACTTATAGCTGGTGACGACTTATTATAAGTGATATATTGTTGACTGGGATATGTAAAAACCATTCATTCAATCAATCATTAAGCTCCATTTGTAGACATTACACTTGTTTCCGACATTTTAAGAATCGCGGATTTTGAATAATTGAAACATAGCGATGGTGATCATTCCTTTTAAGAGTCAAGGTTTTGGTAGGTTTTATAGTTATCTTGCAATACTGTGCAATTAATTATTTCAATAGAAATGGAACAGAGTCTACCTTAATCTTTGCATGGACATTGTAAAAGTGTTGTATCACTAGGTTAAACAGAAAAAAAGACTTGTAGCCATTTTTTCAATACAACATCAACCTTATTCAAAATAGGATGCATTTCTTTTATACTTCTTGCTTTGAGATCGTGTATATTAAAAAACTAACAGTTTTTTGTTTTTATTTATAGCAATACAGACAACAGCGTCAACAAAACTAGACGAATTTCAACGAGTTTTGTTCCAAATAGGACAAACAATGGTGGAAGGTAATTTCATATTATTCATTTACAATTTTAATCCAAGCACTATGAGGAGCCGTCGAACTCAACGATAGGACCGTCTAATGTTGTAAAATTAAAACTGGTATAATATCCAATTTAAACCACTTAGTCGGTATCTCTGCTGGTGGATGTTTCCCCGAGAATATCACAAACTCGGTAGGCAATAATTGTGTGTTATTGTCAGAAATATGATATTGTCTAAATTTTCTGCTAGATCAAATCTGAAATTCCTAAAAAAAACTAAGGTATATTCCCACATGCAAAGTATTTCCCTAGCTTAATTTAGTAAAATATTTTTTGTCCTTTTGGTACCTTTTCATCATCCTGGAAAAGAAAATTTAGTTACACAATTTTGGTCCAAGCACTACTGGTGATAAATTGTATTCTGAAACGGCCATCTAGTTTTGTTAAATCAAAACTTAAGTATAATATTTAACTTTATTACACCTTATGTAAAAATCTAGCAATTTCATTGGATAAGAGCTATGTAACAATTTGTACTGTCACATAAAATTTATAATGTCACATAGCAACGCGCGTGACTATGTGACAGTACGTTTGTTCGAGTCGCCTCCCTTCACTGGATCACATCAGCGCTTTGAACAAAACATGTTTTCAGTTGTATCTACGGCAAGCGTCTCATTGTTGATGTTGTTTACATTCGTCTGTAACAACAACGGTCGGATGATGTTTGTCGAGGTTGACAATGACTTTATTGGCAATTTGTTAGAGTCTAAAGACTCTGCATCAACTAAGCGGATCATTAAGCGGACCGTGGATATGTTTCTTAAATTTCTTGGCTCAAATGACTGTGGATTTGAGGCTTTCCCGGTCGATAAATTGGATGAAAATCGGTATGGGCATTACAAAAGACGAAGGATGCACATCATGTATTGGTAAAATAAAACAAACATTCGGTGTAATAAAATAAATATTACATTTCTGACAGGGTGCCAGTACATATTGTCACCTCTCGAAAAGCATTGCCAGCCTCGGCTATCGCCTCGGCAAACAATGCTTCCTCGAGGTGACAATATGTACTGGCACCCTGTCAGAAATGTAATATTTATATAATGATATAGATGAAGCAATGCTTACCCTACCGCAGCATCCGATATAACTTTCCTGGTGATATTTCACGTGTTTAACAACATTGTTTACTTTCTCTTTTAGATTGTGGTTTGAACCTGGAAGGGTGTGTTTGTGTTTGATATGCTCTTACTTATTGTATGTGGTTTGAACCTGGAAGGGTGTGTTTGTGTTTGATATGCTCTTACTTATTGTATGTGGTTTGAACCTGGAAGGGTGTTTGTGTTTGATATGCTCTTACTTATTGTATGTGGTTTGAACCTGGAAGGGTGTGTTTGTGTTTGATATGCTCTTACTTATTGTATGTGGTTTGAACCTGGAAGGGTGTGTCTGTGTTTGATATGCTCTTACTTATTCTATGTGGTTTGAACCTGGAAGGGCGTGTTTGTGTTTGATATGCTTTTACTTATTGTATGTGGTTTGAACCTGGAAGGGTGTGTTTGTGTTTGATATGCTCTTACTTATTGTATGTGGTTTGAACCTGGAAGGGTGTGTGTTGTGTTTGATATGCTCTTACTTATTGTATGTGGTTTGAACCTGGAAGGGTGTGTCTGTGTTTGATATGCTCTTACTTATTCTATGTGTTTTGAACCTGGAAGGGCGTGTTTGTGTTTGATATGCTTTTACTTATTGTATGTGGTTTGAACCTGGAAGGGTGTGTTTGTGTTTGATATGCTCTTACTTATTGTATGTGGTTTGAACCTGGAAGGGTGTGTTTGTGTTTGATATGCTCTTACTTATTGTATGTGGTTTGAACCTGGAAGGGTGTGTTTGTGTTTGATATGCTCTTACTTATTGTATGTGGTTTGAACCTGGAAGGGTGTGTTTGTGTTTGATATGCTCTTACTTATTGTATGTGGTTTGAACCTGGAAGGGTGTGTCTGTGTTTGATATGCTCTTACTTATTCTATGTGGTTTGAACCTGGAAGGGCGTGTTTGTGTTTGATATGCTTTACTTATTGTATGTGGTTTGAACCTGGAAGGGTGTGTTTGTGTTTTTGATATGCTCTTACTTATTGTATGTGGTTTGAACCTGGAAGGGTGTGTCTGTGTTTGATATGCTCTTACTTATTGTATGTGGTTTGAACCTGGAAGGGTGTGTTGTGTTTGATATGCTCTTACTTATTCTATGTGGTTTGAACCTGGAAGGGCGTGTTTGTGTTTGATATGCTTTACTTATTGTATGTGGTTTGAACCTGGAAGGGTGTGTTTGTGTTTGATATGCTCTTACTTATTGTATGTGGTTTGACCTGGAAGGGTGTGTTTGTGTTTGATATGCTCTTACTTATTGTATGTGGTTTGAACCTGGAAGGGTGTGTTTGTGTTTGATATGCTCTTACTTATTCTATGTGGTTTGAACATGGAAGGGATGTTTTTGTTTGATATGCTCTTACTTATTGTATGTGGTTTGAACCTGGAAGGGTGTTTGTGTTTGATATGCTCTTACTTATTGTATGTGGTTTGAACCTGGAAGGGATGTTTGTGTTTGATATGCTCTTACTTATTCTATGTGGTTTGAACATGGAAGGGATGTTTGTGTTTGATATGCTCTTACTTATTGTATGTGGTTTGAACCTGGAAGGGTGTGTTTGTGTTTGATATGCTCTTACTTATTCTATGTGGTTTGAACCTGGAAGGGATGTTTGTGTTTGATATGCTCTTACTTATTGTATGTGGTTTGAACCTGGAAGGGTGTGTTTGTGTTTGATATGCTCTTACTTATTGTATGTGGTTTGAACCTGGAAGGGTGTGTCTGTGTTTGATATGCTCTTACTTATTCTATGTGGTTTGAACCTGGAAGGGCGTGTTTGTGTTTGATATGCTTTACTTATTGTATGTGGTTTGAACCTGGAAGGGTGTTTGTGTTTGATATGCTCTTACTTATTGTATGTGGTTTGAACCTGGAAGGGTGTGTTTGTGTTTGATATGCTCTTACTTATTGTATGTGGTTTGAACCTGGAAGGGTGTGTTTGTGTTTGATATGCTCTTACTTATTGTTTGTGGTTTGAACCTGGAAGGGATGTTTTTGTTTGATATGCTCTTACTTATTATATGTGGTTTGAACCTGGAAGGGTGTGTTTGTGTTTGATATGCTCTTACTTATTGTATGTGGTTTGAACCTGGAAGGGATGTTTGTGTTTGATATGCTCTTACTTATTCTATGTGGTTTGAACATGGAAGGGATGTTTGTGTTTGATATGCTCTTACTTATTGTATGTGGTTTGAACCTGGAAGGGTGTGTTTGTGTTTGATATGCTCTTACTTATTCTATGTGGTTTGAACCTGGAAGGGTTTGTGTTTGATATGCTCTTACTTATTGTATGTGGTTTGAACCTGGAAGGGTGTGTTTGTGTTTGATATGCTCTTACTTATTATGTGGTTTGAACATGGAAGGGATGTTTGTGTTTGATATGCTCTTACTTATTGTATGTGGTTTGAACCTGGAAGGGTGTGTTTGTGTTTGATATGCTCTTACTTATTGTATGTGGTTTGAACCTGGAAGGGTGTGTTTGTGTTTGATATGCTCTTACTTATTCTATGTGGTTTGAACCTGGAAGGGTGTGTTTGTGTTTGATATGCTCTTACTTATTCTATGTGGTTTGAACCTGGAAGGGCGTGTTTGTGTTTGATATGCTCTTACTTATTGTATGTGGTTTGAACCTGGAAGGGTGTGTTTGTGTTTGATATGCTCTTACTTATTGTATGTGGTTTGAACATGGAAGGGTGTGTTTGTGTTTGATATGCTCTTACTTATTGTATGTGGTTTGAACATGGAAGGGTGTGTCTGTGTTTGATATGCTCTTACTTATTGTATGTGGTTTGAACCTGGAAGGGTGTGTTTGTGTTTGATATGATTTTAATTGTTGTATGTGGTTTGAACCTGGAAGGGTGTGTTTGTGTTTGATATGCTCTTACTTAATGTTTGTGGTTTGAACATGGAAGGGTGTGTTTGTGTTTGATATGCTCTTAATTATTTTATGTGGTTTGAACATGGAAGGGTGTGTTTGTGTTTGATATGCTCTTACTTATTGTATGTGGTTTTGACCATGGAAGGGTGTGTTTGTGTTCGATATGCTCTTACTTATTGTATTATCAGGACGGGATAATAAACATATAAGCACCAAACCCCTGCTGTGTAATGTTAACATTAAGCGTTTAACTTTATAATATTATATTTTGAATTGTACACATGGCGGGCCAAAATTACAAACCCAAAGTGAAATAAAAACTTATAAAACTGACAAATAAGTTAAAAATGTTAATTTTAGCAGGTGATATTGAGTGCTCCGGAATATTCAGCACCATCTGTTTAGCTAGCTAGCTACAACGGACGAATGTAAAATTGAAAATGAAAAGAAAATGGAATGACGGGGTGTCAAATAAAACCAGGATACAGAGACGTCATACTTATCAATGTTGTGATGACAACCTTAACACTTTTTGAGGACCTTGATAATACCATTGAAGGACTATAAGTCGTCTAGTCACTTGTGTTAATGGTATTTTGTGTCATTTTGACAAACTACACCATGACAGACTAGATTAGCATTTCGTATATAACCAATGATAATAAAAGTTTTAGTCGCAATTTTTGTGGCAAGTTTTTTCAAGCTCTTTAATTTCTTTCCGGTAATAAAATCACTTAGGGTTGTTCTATAGATAAAAACGTCAATTAAACACATTTAGATTCACTCAAATATCTATTGTAGCTGACGTACAAAACATGAAATTTCTACTAGAGGACAAAATCTGTGAAGCAGAGAAGGAAAAGGCAAAGACTTCGTTCCAAGTTATTTCAATTATGCAACAGAAGGGTCATCTTTCAAAAGAAAATCCACAGACATTGATGTCAATCCTATTAGAGTTGAAAAATATGAAAAGCATTACTTTATTAAGGCGTTTTATTAACTCCAGCAATATGGCTAAAACTAGTATGTATAGCAATTTCAATCTAAAAATAACTCATGAAACATAAAGAATACTTAAAGTTTAAATCTTTATAATCAAAAACATGCTAAGCCCTGTCCAAATCAAAATCTAGACTCAAAGTAAAAAAATTGAACCTGACTTGTCAGTTCCAAAGTTTTTACTTTGCTCCTAGATTAATTAGTATGTTTGTTTTTGACTACATTGATATTTGTAGATATAAGCAGCATTGTGATTTTTATTTGTTTTTGTCTTAACTTTGATTGATTTTTATTATCAATTTTATTTACTTCTATTTGATTTTATTTTGAGTCTGGATGCTATCAATCCTATTAAAATAAGGAGGTTAAAGCCTTATATTTGGTGTCTAAATAGAGTGGCATCTGTATGTGGTTTTGATTGATTTTGCCCGTCTTCTCTTTCGATATATACTTCGTATAAATTAAAAAATACATCAGCAAGCAATGTTGCAAAGTTTCTTTCATTGGCATTATGATTGTATATATCACTGTCTATTTTTTTTTACAATTTGTTGATGGTATCCTCTCGGCTTAACATTTTTGTAACAAAATTATTCCATATATGATGTGAATAATAATAATAATAATAATGGTATTACAATACTTAAACAATTTGAGTAGTAATTTGACAAGTCGTCAGTCAATATATTGTCGTTATACCATTTCTTTTTAGTTCCATACAATGTAGAAAAGAGTATGATAAAGAAACACTTTAAAAAAGACACAGAAACAGCAAGAAAACTGGCAACATTAATGTCAGAGCACCAACTTGTAACAATGACAGGTAAAAGAAAAATAAATGTTAAACCCCTCTTTATAGATTACAGTGCGTACAACCTTTTTTGATTCTACAGAAAGGGTGTTTCTAGGCGTGAGAAAAATTATCAGTATCTAAATTTTGGTTGATATCCCTAACTAAATGCCATGATATAATTTAAATAATTTAAGAGTTGGCTATCCACTTTCTAACCAACAAATAGAGCATGTAATAATTATTCCTCTTTTAGCGATACTTTATGTTACCACCTTGTCCTTTTTTGTCAAGCCTGCAAATCAGTTTTATGACAATGTTTATGTCTATTCTTAGACTCACAAACTTCCTGCAAATTGTTTGTTTATACATGTATAATATTGTCAAAAAACTTTTGAGCTTAATTTAGTCAGTATAATTACATGTTTTATAATGATTACATAGTTAGCCTTAACGACTAGTGACTAAATTGTAGTGAATCGGAATTACATCATAATCCAGATGCATTTGATCAAATTTAGAATAGGCAATAAATATAAAACCTGTTATTCCTATAGATTAAAACGCTTAAAGTAAATTTATCAAATTACATTTGAAAATGACAAAATCATATTTGTTTTTCTATTATGCTGCCGATATCTGGATCTTTTTAAAGCTTAGACTTCAGCATAGACTTCATCTTTGAAGAACGATATAGCTATCCTTTGTTATATTATAACAAGTACGTTTATTCATATTTTTCTTTTTTATCTAAAAGACAGACTAAAAGTGATAAAAATTTCAGTAACATACGGATAATACCAAAAAAACATCGAAAAACTTTGCAAGAGTTTTTATTCAGTCTGTACAAAAGAAGTGTTTCGTTTTCTTCCTTATTCAGCATCTTAAAACTTTATTTTATTATTTTTGTAGGATTTCTGGGATTGGGAAAGTCACAGAATGCTTTATATTTTGGGTGTTGTCATAAAGAAAAATACACTGATGCATTAGTGTGGCGTTGTAATGCGACAGACAAGGATGCATTTCATAGTTCTCTTAAACAATTAACAGATACATTGCAAATTTCAAGTCAAATCATCGAAACTACACCCACAGATGATGCAATAGCAATATTACAAGACCTAATTTCAAAGGAATTGATGAAAAGGGCTACCAATGGATATCATTTGTTGATAATTGATGGTGTCAGCTTAGAATGCAGAGAAGTCATTGAACAATTTGTACGATGTTTTTTGGAATCAGAACAGTCTAATACAAAAATTATCACCACCACAAATGTGCAATATTTGCTACATGATGAACAACAGCTTCGTGTGCAAGGATTTACTGAAAATGAATCGATTGCATTTTTAAGCGATGGCCATGCAATAACGGAACAGAAACGAAATGATTATCGAAGTTTGGCTACAAAACTTGGTCATAACCCGTTGGGATTATACTTATTTAAATCGTACATGCAAAGATACCTCATCAGTCCCAAAGCATTGATAGGCTTCATCGGAAAGAGGGAAGACATTGAAATGATTGAAATCGATTGCAAGCAGAGCAACCTAAACTTTGCAGATAAAGCATTATTTAGTGCTTTAGAATTCCAGATATTTACATCTTTGAAAAATTCTGTGGATCCTCACATTTTTCAGATGTTCCAGATGTTGCAATTCCTGAGCATAGACGACGTACCTTTGCTACTTTTTGACTTCCTCCCACATGGAAGTTCACGAAGTTCTTCTCTAATTACAAACGCATTTGTTAACGCTCTACAAACAAATTCGTTTGGCGATTTAGGAGGCGAGGACGAAACACGATTCATAACCATACATTCATCTATTTCATTAACTCTCGATATGCACACTGCTGAAGATGAAAAATCCGAACTGTTAAAACAGTTGGTATGGGCATTGAATTTACTCCTAAACAAGGACGTCTTTCTTTACAGAGACCTCATTCGCCAACAAATGATGCTTCCTCACTTACGGTCTGTCCTAAAACATACAGAGAAGAGATTGCCCTCAGCAAATCTAGAAAATCAAATGTTACTAATATTTTTGAATGATTTGACCGGTTATGCACATAACTTTGGAGGTCTTAGGAAACTAGCGGGCGAATTTTCTGAGAAAGCGAAACAACTCTGTTTAGAAGTGTTAAATGAATCGGAAGAAGAAATTAATCAAAAAATATCTAAAGAAATCGGATGCAGCTTGGAGAAAGGACACATTCGCGATAAAGAAACAATGTCTGTTTTTAAACGATTTACTTCACGAAAAGCAAATTACATTTACAAAAAATTGCGAGGTATTGCAGATTTACAGAAAGATGTTTTGAAGGATTTTGTTCCAAAATTTATATCCACGCGTTATCGAGTACCAGATAATATCCGTTTGATTGAAGAATTTCTTGGAGAGACAGCGTCTACATTGCGTCTTTCTGACGAGGAGTATAATTCTCTGGTTGAGAAAGAAATGGCAGTGCCTTATGAAGTAATGGAGAAGACATTTCTACCAGAGCTATTCATGGCAGTGTTTTACACATACGGACGGAGGCTTTTTTATATCGACGCAATGAAAGAAAAGGCGCTTGCCAAAATATTTATCGAATATTTATTTATTGCCAAAGAACTGGGACAATGCATGATATCAGAAAATCCAAACTTTAGACCTCTTGACACACTACTTTCCGAACGAACTGGGACTTTAGAAACATATTTTGGGGATCACAACATATTTGAAATGGAACACGATACATGTCTGGAAGATGCAGCAACAAGGTTTGAGGAAATGTTTCAAGATACAAACCGTTATTATGTTTTCGGTGTCATCAAAATGAAGGCAGTTGATGACGACATACATAAGACAATTTGTCTAAAACAGTTGTTACGGTGCTTCACGAAGATGATTAATATGGAATCAGATGAGAAAAATCAACGTCAAATATACGACAAAGGGTGCGAGCATGCTGAACACATTTTGCAATTATCTGATGATGCAAGATTGAAGGAAAGACGCAACTTGCCAGGAATACAAGTTGGAGTAGCCGATTTTTACATGGCTTTTAAAGATGCACCAAAACACATCTTAAAAAAGGCAGAGAAACTGTTGCTAACAGTTTGTCCAAAATATTTGATAGATAAAGCAGAGAAAAGAGACATAATTCCACAAATTATCAGACACGAAAACACAGCTGCACTTGGTCTATTAAAATGCTACATCCGGTCTAATGAAAAAGAAAAAGCAAACAATCTCCTCATGGAATTGCAACCATATATTGCAGCATATGGCAGTAAGAAAGACCAAACTACGTTATCGGAATTAGAAGAAGAGAACGGTTTAATGGATCAGAATGGAGAATGATTTTTATTGAATCGCAAGTGTCATAAAATATATAAACAATCCGAGAGTTATTTATTTGTTAAACATATGAACAAAATCTGTGTGAAAATGTGGAAGACTCGCTTCAACTCTTTTCAACAAAGGGGGATTTTTTCTAAGTTGATCAACTGCCATTGAATTCTATAATTGTATATGGGAGTATGTTCTGAGCGTTTCTTACCGTAAATAACTTAAAATTCTTATCCAGCATTAAAAATTTTTATTTTTTGATCAACCTTATATTTTAACAGATAGTGTGTTAGGTTAACCAGTTATGAAAATGATATACATAGTAACTTTAAGTATAAACGTTATTTTTATCTAAGGAGAAAGTTCACAATGTCGTATTATATACTTGATTCCCCTTGGTATACAAATGCTCGGTTTCCTCTTACACCTAAACCGGATACTTTAAAAACTGCTCCAGCATAAGGATCACTTAATGACGCCTTTCCTGCGGAAGTGACGTAGAGTTCATCAAAGTTTTTTCCGCCAAATGTACACGATGTCGTCTTCTTGGTTTGGAAATGAACAATGGTCAATGGAGTCCCTAGAAACAGAATATACAAAAATGGTTTAGAGATACAAAAAACTACCATGATTCAGCGTAACCAAAATATTTTAAATAACAAAAACACCAGTCGAGGTTAGACATAATAATTATTTAAATATTTAACTAAGTATGTCATATTTATGTAACTTTTGTTATCTATGTACATTTATATGTGAAAGAATAAATAAAAATGTGAATATAAAAACACTTCTTAAAGTATATCTTGACAGAAACACCGTAAGCAGAAAACCCTGTTTATTTTTGTAATACACTTGGTACAACGAAAAAGCCCCATTGTTATGATATAAGTACAATGTATGTTTACTGCATCTCTATGTGATATTTCTGTATTTGTCTTACATTATAAATGCATGGCAATTATATCGATGGATATCTATAGACAGACAATAAGAAGACGTTTTTGTCTCATTTATCACAAGGCATTAAATGAGGTTACATCTCTTGTAAGTGCAACCGAAAAGATCTGACGCCTCCATCTGAGGTAAACTTTGTAATCGATGCAGGAGGTGTGTACTCTACCTGAGCACCAGACTTCACTTCCATTGCGGGAGTTCACGACTTGAACCTAATTTGCCAGTTTCGAATTTTTTACTTTGCTTTGTGATTGTGATTGGATATCGATTGATATATTTGTTTTTAGTCAAATATGGGCAAATGGCACCACCGTAAGGTGAAATAGAGACATCACATTAGAATATCGACATGGACTGTACGGAAAACTGTTAGAAGGCGATAATACTAGTAATTATTTCCAATTATCACCTGCTGTTAATAATGTCTTACCTGTTTCCGGATCAAAGCGAATGACTTTACCATCACCATGTATAGCTACCCATATTTTGTCCTCGTTATCTATCGTCATACCGTCAGGTTGTTTATTGGGATCTGTGATGTTAATGTTGTTAATATCCACCAACTCTCTTTGATTACCTGTCAAAATGAAATTAACAAAAAAAACTAGAAAATATCAAGAGAACCGATAAAATCGAAAAGAAACATACTTATCCATGTTCGAATAATAATGCAGAAGCAAAGTAAAAACAAGTAAAAAAGAAAAAAGACAAGTTAGGTTAAACCGTGATCTTCCAGCAGGGAAGTGAAGCCGGGTGCTTCGGAAGGGTAAGCACCTCCTGTTAAGCTAGCTACACCCGCGACGTGTGTAATCAAAGGGAAAGGAACATGGAACTATGAGACATCAAATGTAGCCAGGGCAATCCTGGACACAGAGACATCAAACATATCAACAATACTGTGATAACCTGATAAGCCTAGGGTTGCAATAATTTATTTGTAAGCATTTTGCTTCTTTTTATAAAGTTCCCACAGTAGATAAACCCTCTCTCTCTCTCTCTCTCTCTCTCTCTCTCTCATTTACATGTCAGAATCTATACATCAATATAATTCAAATTTAAGAAGAAAGTATTTAACACGTGTGCAAAAGCTAGGCAAATCGATCCCAACCTAGAAGGTAACGGAAGGTTCACTCCAATCCATTAATATTGTTGTTACATTATTATAGAAGATTTTATAGAATATAGAAGTTATAAACAGAATCAAATTTTGAAGAAGATTCATTACCACATCTTAATGGTGACCTATTGCAGACATGTCCTAATCGGAAAATTAAAAATATATGTATCAGCAAGTACTAAAGGAAATTGTTGGTTTGAAAGATAATTTACATAAAAGAAGTCGGGTCCTGAAGTGAAATTGATAACAAAAATGCGTACTTATCATTCCGTTTGTGTTGTCGTAATCAAAGGCGTATATTTTCTTTGGCTTTGAGTCAATGTAATACATAGTTTTCCCATCTTTAGTCCAGGCCAATCCGTTTGAAATACTTATATTTGTCAGAAACCTTTGTATAGAGCCATCTAGATCCATTCTATATAAAGAACCTTTATACCAATCGGGATAAGCCATCGTGCCTTTAATAAAAGATAAAGGAGCAATTGAATAAAATAAGTGTTTGAATTTGATTTCATGGGTTTTGTGTTTTGAGAAGGAGAAAGTAATGTGTACAAAAAAAGCATGTAGTACATTACAATAACGTATGCAACAAAATGTCTGAAATCATTATCTCCTCGGATAAAGGACATTTATTACCCTTCCTAGTGCGTCAAGTTTTACCTGGTCGTTTGACCTTTAATTTGAATAATAGATTCAATTGGGCTAACAGACTGTGATTAAGGTAAGACAGCATGTTTAATAACTTTAAACACCCGGTACATAGTATTTCTATCATCTATCCTTATATATATATATATCAATGTTATAAAGTCCCTACATGAGACAATCGATATGCCTGTTTGAATTATCAAATTGAAGGTCAAACGGCCAGATCAAACTTAAATGTACGTGTGTGTGTGTGTTATTATATAAAATTCAATCACATATGACATGCTGTAAGCGGAAAGGGTCCTTAGAACAATTCAATTTTAATGCAGGAAACAGGTTTTTAGCGCAACATAAAGCATGACTTTGTGTTTTTTACATTTTCTCCACAGCAACGAGAGTGATTTTACATTGATCACTTTTTGTATAACCCAATGTTTGTACTTAACATTTGGGTATATTAAATATAACAAAAAAGGGAAAAATCCACATTTTCTACCAAAGTGCATATGGATGTTATATAATTTTGCATTTAATTAACAATGGTTTCTATTAATTACATATAATCCCAGTGTTAATTTTAAAGCACTAGTCGGCCGTTTTGAAATACAATTCCTCATCAGTAGTGCTTGGACCAACATTGTGAAACCAAAATTTTTGAAGGGTTTAAAAACAAAAAGTATCCAAAGGACCAAAATATATTTAACCAAATTTAGCTAAGGAAATACCTTGCATGAGTGAGTATACCTTATTTTTTGCGAACTTTCATATTGTAACGAACAGGAAATTTAGAAAATAGTAAAATATCAACCGTAATCCTCAACTCTGATCGACATATAACCACAACCGTGTTGATATTTCAGAGCACTTTGTTATCGGAAATTCTGCTAGTCCCATTAAAAATAATATTACATCTCAAGATAACCTGCCCTGTGAGGTTTGTGTGATTTCTACAGCTGTGTATGTGTCATATGTGTCTACTGACACCCTTCGTGTGATGTGTTGATTATACAAACCTGCCCACAGACGTCCCTTTAGATCACATTTACCATCGTTAAATCTGTGATGTGTTGATTATACAAACCTGCCCACAGACGTCCCTTTAGATCACATTTACCATCGTTGAATCTGTTACCATCGATATTGTTCTCTACCTCCGCTAACATTGTGTAGTTACCCGTCTCCCAATTTAACAGGACTAACTTTTTACCAACACTGACTATGTATCCACCATTCTTATTGGGTATCACCAAAGTTACTGCTTCATCTGTATAAAAAACATGTTATCAATAAATTACTTTGGTTACACAGACTTGGTATAAATCTTATTCATATATAGAGTTTTTAATATAAATCGAACGTAGCTCACTTTTTGCAAGGTTTAACAAATCTGTTTTTCTGAACAATAGATAACACCATTCTTATCGGGAAACCACCAAAGTTACTGCTGGTTCATCTTTGTATAAAAGTCGATATAAATAAATGTTACTTTGGTTACACAAATTTGGAATTAAACTTATAAAGTTTATAACATAATTCGCACATGTAACAATTTTTTTTCTAAACAATGGGTTTAGAGATTACTGACAGAGTTAACATCATGGTCCAAAGGAAAAGCTCTGTACGTGGTAACTGATGTTTCTAACAAGCACTTGCCAACAAGGCATACAATTTTGTTTTGATATTTCACCTGTATGTAGTTATGATATTTACATCACACCAAGCAAAGTTTAGCCTTCCTAAATATCTAGTCCAGTTTAAACCAGCAGACGTTCGCTAATAAGCTAGTCTATTTCTATCGAGTTCAAATCTGTACGCATTTTAAATTGTCAAACGGATAAATTCTGTGTGTCAAAGATGGTCAAGTATTTATTGAAACAAAATATATGTAGTCAAATCTATACGGGCAATCCTCGATTTAGAAAATATTCGCTGGACAATCTTCAACTTAGAGATGATTTGAAATGATTTTAAGAACAATCCGCCAAGTCCAGCTCAGTGATATATCAGATATATTAGTAGTATCAGACCTACAGAGAAGGATATGCTTACTAGACAATTTGCTTCCAAACAGTACAAGGACCATGGTACTCCTGACTTGTGTAAAAATACTTTTTATTAATGTTTTGGGGTTTTTTGAAAGAGAAGAAAAACTTACAGCAGTTAATTTTTATATCATTATCAATACAACCAAGGCCACTTGAACAACAGATTATTTAACGTTTAAACAATTAAAGTGGACTATAAGACTGAAGACAGTGAATGAAACCATGACAACAAAGCAACAAACAAAACATAGAACTATATCTACTGTGGATTCGCTTCAACATATATTAGACGTCAATTTTAAACAAGACCTAGATGCAAAATTAAACTGCACAAAAAGCACAGTTAATTGTCCGACTGATTGCTATCAGATTTTATGTTAAAATTCTATAAAACGGGAAATACAAAGCAGCAAGGTGTAAAATAAATAAGTAGTCAAAATACCTGAGGAAAACTTTATATTATATAAACAGAAGGTGCTTACCCTTCCGGAGCACCCGGCCTCACTTCCCTGGTGGAAGTTCACGTGTATAACCTAACTTGTCAGTTCCAAAGTTTTTACTTTGCTTCTGGATTGTGATTCGGATATAGATTAGTATGTTTGTTTTTGATTTATATATAAGAACTTACTAAAATGGTGTTTTGTGTTTTGTCCTGTTAAGGCGTCCCATCGATGTACATCATAATTATATATATCTACATACAATAATGATTGTGTTAGACTGTCCCAGTGTGGTCCTTCTCCTATACCAGATGTAGCGTTCTGAATCAAAACTTCAACTGTAAGTTATTAAAGAAAAATTATCTTTAGTGACTTATATAGGGTATTTAAACAGCTTGCTCTTTTTAAGCTGTAGAGAATGTTTTTCGACACTTATTTTTGTTTTAATGTTGGTATCTATTTTCAATATGTCACACCATTATAGTCGAACTATATTTATGCTTATGCAGTGATCAGAATAAGCGTTATGCTTAACTAAAGGGAATAGGACTTTCCTGCCTTTCTTCAAACATCCTATATTTACGTTATTTTTCTCACTACGAATCCTCAGGTTCTCAAATAATATAACTCTATTAATTGTGTAAGTCTGAGTGTGTGCTATCAGAACATTATTCAAGAGTGCCAAAATTCCTTTTTTTATTTGCGTAGTATAAAAGACCATGTGTAGCTTTAGTACTACAACACACGATTTGTCTATATGACAAGCCAGATACATCAGATGTATACAGATATCATATCCAGCTTGCTTCGGTTTCATCTCCACGACACATTAAACTTATACAAACCTTTCAGCTCCGTAACTGTTATTTCTGGGTTGTCATTGTCTTTGTGGGCTATAATGAAGTAAACAAAATTACAAGGGATTTGGTATTGTATTTGATATATGTACTCAAATCACATTTTCTGAATTATGTTTGTTTCGACAGCCCTATAGCTGATCTCACCATTGTTTTTTTATATAACAAAGCTTCATTCGCCTCGTTAAGTCGTACTTGTCACCTGGCCTTTACAACCAGTGTTAGTGTACTTCTTGAAGCATTTCTACCTTGTCTGCAGTTTATTATACGGAACTGTTTTGAGAACAGCTTCAAGAATAACATATATTTATTACTTTTATGTTCCACTTATTATATGTAAGGTTCCTCTTGAGAACAGCTTCAATAACTTATTTTACTTCTATGTCCCACTTACAAAATTGCTTAACTAGCAAGACTAGGGACGTCTTGTCACTTGTTTTGAAATGCGCTAAGTTGTATTGATACCAAATTGGTGGATTAGATGAGCATCTCCTATCAAACCGGTGATGGTAAGTTATTTAAATTACATTATTAGCTGTAGGTCTGATCTATCGAACATTTATTTACCCTACACGATGAAAGGACACACACAACATACCAATCCATGTCCTAGCTACAATCCTAAAGCTAAGTTAAAACTTTGAAACCGGAAAATTAAGTTAAACACATAAACTCCACATGGGAAGTGAGGCCAGGTAAGCGCCTCCAGTTTAGTTGGCAACAACCGTCACGTCTGTAATCAAAGTTGAGAATGAAAGCAACGTTATATCAAGGAGAAATTTTGGATACAGAGGCGTCATACTTAAGTTAACAATATTTTGATGACGGTCATAACACTTTCAGGACCTTGATAAGCCTAGGCCTGCAATTTCCTTGTGTCAACAATTCATTTGTTAGCAGTTGATCCGCTGTAGTGAAAACTAGCTCTACCTGTTAGTTTTAATACTCTATGATAGCGTTTTAATTGTGAAACAAACACATCATAAGCAAGAGAAGCAGAAATATTGAGGCTACTGTGGTATATTAATTTAGGACTACTATTGTGTGTGGGGAAATCTTAAGTTATTAGTACTTGAGAGTAGGGCTAGTGTTTAGCGATGTTTAGAGACAACAGTGACGTTTAAATGCGAAAAATGAAATGTGTCAAACTTGAATTGGAATATTACTTGTCAAATTATACCTCATACGTGTCAAATTATACCTCATACGTGTCAATTTGTCTGTGTGTTACCTGTGAAATAAACGGCTAGACCAATGATCAACGCCAAACAAACAATAAGAATAACAACAGCCAGGCCAATAACGGATGGCTTAGTGTAAGCTGAAATAACAACAAAACATAGTACATGTATTGCATGTGATTAATAAACAACAATCTAGAATTTTGAAAAAAGAAGAAAATTATGGCTCTTTTTATTTTATTTTTTTCATATATTACATTTAATACATTGCATCTTCTTCTTTAACAAATATTTATAGTTATCAAACAGTGGAGAAAAGTCTTGGATGTATGAGCAATGAATAAAATACTTTACTAACAGTTTGCAACAATTTAACGTTCCACATTTGATATCATAAAAAAACAAAATTACATTTCCTGGAGATAGCTTGTCAATGTACATGTAATATTTAAACTGTTCTGCCATTTTTTAAATTCAAACCAAAAGCTTTATATATTCTCACAGGTATAAAATCTATGCTCAATGGTGTCTTCGTGAACGTAACAATTAAAATTTTATTGTAATTAGCAAAACCTCAAAACAACAAAGTTAGCCTAACTTGGTTTGTCTATGTACAACGTAATCAAGAACCCTTTATATTTGAGCGGGACGTTTCTGGAAAGTAAATATAAATATTTCACGGGAACAAATCCGTATACAGTGGAAACTCGTAAATTTTTCATAGCATGCTTGCGAACCATTAAACGTATGTATAGCTGGATTGTTGATTATAAAACTCTGGACCTCTGACGACACTGAATGTAATGACGAATGGCATCCAGTGATGTGGTTAAAGCACAATAGGGAGGCCATTAACCATCCGCTTATTATAACACCAGTGATACATACATGTATATAGACAAATTAATCGGCACATTTAAAAATAATCAGCTTTATTTTACTCAAAATTAATTAATACAAATAAACACGAAGTGTATATGATTTATGATTAATCAACTGGGTATTTTAAGTTTTTACACATTCATCATTTTTATCTTAAGACTAAGCTTAGATGAGGACATGTGTATATAACCCAAGCACTGTTACATCGTGTTATTATGTTATCATGTATTATGACTGATTGTGAAAAATGCCTCACTACAGTGGTTTAACTGCACTAACCTTTCTGTTTCTTTTCGAATTTCTCCACGTGTTCTGTGTCCTCGGTCGACAAAGAAGCTGTATATTTCTTCTCCGACATCCTAGCTAGAATCTGACAACCTAACACTGAGTATATATCATGTATCATACATTTGTCATCATTTAAGATTTCAGATTTTACAGTAGCAATTATTTTATTATATAAAAGCAAAATCAAATGTTTTAATGTAGCAATTCAGTGAAAACCCACCGCGAAAAAAAATAAACGGAATAGAAATATGGAACACAACCAGCACATATTAAGACCAATGGTGAAACAGAAAAAAGAACTAAATAAATGTTTACTTGGCAACAACCTAATCAATTAATAACACAAAACAATAAATGCTAATGAATGAAACAGGCAAACAAGACACGAAAATACAAAGACATTATAAGACAATAAGTACTGATTATAAAACACCATATCCTGGACGGGTGTTGGAGTATAAAACACCATATCCTGGACGGGTGTTGGAATATCAAACATAAAACCAATTGACCATAAATACGCACATTTGAAAATTTAATAAAAGCATTATTTAACCATAAAATGAACCAACAATTCCTGTAGTTACTTGACAACCTATTGATAAAACGGTATCTGGCGACACTTTTATAACTTTTATGTCATTACATATGCTTAGTTTAAAATCGGCGTTTCGTAAACATACACAATTCTAACAAATCATAAATAACTTAATAAAACTGTGAACTAATTAGGATGCTAGCGTTCATCACACATATCGATTGTTCCCTTTTCTGAACAATTATAAAATATATATTTAACATATAATGCAAATATAACTAACGATTGGGGTTAAAAACCAACCTTACCTGAAGTCGTAGACTGCTGAACTAATATAACTTGTTGTTTTATAGATTAAAAACGTAGTGATATGGAAGAAAAGGTGAAATTATTTTGCAACTAAGCCTGTCAGTTTACATTCCACGTGAACTCCAATGTTATCAAAAGTATCTTTTGAAAACTATGATATATCGCATCTGACAAACTATTGCAGATAGAAACATGACAAATGATTAAGGTTTATTTAAATGTAATTTGTATAACGTTAGATACACTCGTGATATTTCATGTTGACCTCTAGCCGGTTGAACACTTGATTGATTGATTGATTGATTGATTGATTGATTGATTGATTGATTGATTGATTAGATGTGGTTTTACATCCCAGTCAGGAGTATTTTACTTATATCGTGACATATCGGGCTGTGTACAATGTCTTACATGATAACGCTATGTAAATCCATTGTAGGATGTCACATTTTTCTTATATTATTGTCACTTTTATCGTTTTTGAGCTGCAATGCAGAAGGGGTGTGGCGGATTACTTGTTACCATGGTAACTTGGTATATTCCAGTGACCATACAGCATTTTCAGAAATGAATTCAATCTGCTGGCCTCGTGAATAGTCTGGTGGAAAACAAATTGAAATTTCACACTAGGGGGACATGAGTGTTCAAAGCTGGCAACATAGCTGTCTTATATCATCATAGGTTAGGGGTCAAGAATCAACCTGTTGCCAAGCTGATCGACCCTTGGTTTAGTAGATAAAAGGTCAAAGGTCAGATAGTGTTTTTTTCCAAAAAATAATCTATATTAGTTTATAGCTGTCCAAATATATACTTTTTGAGATTTAAATAAATCAAATAAATCTGTTCTCATGTAATCATAGTATTTCATGTATTTTAACATTGACTAGGAAACTAATTAAGACTGTTTAGGCTAAAATTTAAATATTTCAATGTTATTTTTCAAAATTGTGACACAAGCCTCAAGATAAAATAAAATAAAAGTATACATTCAACATCAAAGCATGAATCAAAATGCTAAAATATAATTCTTTTGTAAATACATGACTGTGATTAAAACAAATATATTGTTTAAACCCAGCTGATAATTTATTAAAAGTTTAAAATCAAAGTACTGCAAGTACTGTAATCGGCAAGGCATAGTCACGAGAATCTCTGAAATATATCAGTCACATCTAACGATTTCTTTTGATTCATCAATATTACTATCTGTGTCATTATCATTCAAAAGGTTCAACCAATCAACGGTTCAACGGTCCCATTGCAAGTGCAAACAGCCACCAACTTTAAACTGTATGCCCTACATGTACATCTTGTAGTGCAACATGATTTATATTTACATTTCAGCAATGCATGACATGATTTTGGTAAAGGTTATTTTCACATTCAAAAACCACCACTGTAGCTCAATTGGTATAGACCTCATTCCCCGTATGTGGTGAGTCCTGGGTTCGAACCCTTGTTGGGTCTGATCAAGACTTGAAATAAGGTAGTGACTGTTCTTTTGCCAAACACTCGGTATTTAGAAACGAAAGTCACGAGATCTTTTGAGAGAGATCTTAAAAACCGATGCCCCGTGCCAAGGCGGGTGTAACATGTTAAGAAACTTTTCCTGCACATTTCCCTAAGTTCACTGCAAAGGTCAAAATTTCTGCCACTTCACCTATAGCTGGTGACGTCTTGATATGACTGAAATATGTAAAAGCCCGTAAAACCCCATGCAATCAATCAATTTATAATTTTCTCATTAACACTGATTTTAAATCACATTCAGACTCGTACTAACTTAACTGTCCGAGAATAATCGTGAACATCAGGAAAATACTTAACTTAAATTCAAATAGTTAAGTTTTGTGCATGATCCTTTGACCTGTTTTTGTCTTAGAAAAGTTAAAGTTCAAAGAAAGATTTAAGCAAAAAAATATTAATAATAAGTTTAATTTGTGAAAAAAAAACCTCAGATTTAAGTATAAAAACTAGTATTGTTCGAGGTCCTGTTGCCAGATGACCAGACAATATAAGTAACGAAAAGTTTATGGTGGATCACAAAACAAGGTCGTTTTGAAACACAAACAAATTTGCTAAATTTAAGTTAAGGAAAATCTTAGCTAAGGAATGATTGTGAAACCGGGGCCTGGAATTGAAACAGAGGGGGTAAAATTGCGCAGAACAGCCAGTTTGAGGGATTTTGTCGATGGACTAACCTCCACAGGGAGTTAAAGGAATATACAGTACGCAAGTTAGTGAGACTAGCACCATCCGTGTCTTATAGGTGACAGGAGATCCGGAACAAATACCAGGTATAACTAAATGCAGCCAAACAGCAGTTTAATTGTGTGCACGTTGAATATGTAGGTCGGTTGCATATATATATATGATGTTGGAAGCAAATTTTCAATTGTACTTTTCACCTGAGAGGAACAGTTTACATCGTAGATTAGAAATAATCGCTAGGTACATTCAATGAAGGCATCTGCACTTACAAGTTCAGAAAAGTTCCCTCTTGCAAGAGTGGGAAGAAAACCTGTGTTTTCCCTGGAAACACGGAATGCTGTATTTAGAATGTCCAGAAAGTTAATTGACAGTCTTACAGTCTGTAATTGCATGGAATACTGGGAGCTTATTCATCTCCAGAGGTGATAATTTTATGCTATGAACAGGGACGAACTTTAGATGTCCCGGTCTGGAATCATACTTCCTCATTTAAAAACAACAGGAAAATAAGGCCATCAGTATCGCGACAGACAACAACTGTTCTTTTATAGCCTTGCATGTAAGCATCAACACCATGGGGAACAATTCTAGTATCGGCTTCCTTATGTAAAGCTTTAAAAACGGTTACACTCCTTCCTCTGTATTAATTAAACATGCTGTCTGTTGGACCCCCTGATACCCTCAGCTAAGCTAAGAAGTGTCTTGGATTACTACGAGATCCTATTTGTTTTCTTGGTGACTGATAAAATCTTACCAATTTGATGGCAGAGGGGCATTTTAATTATCAATAATTGTTCTAACAGAACGGGGACCTGACCCTTTTTTATCTCTAGATGGTTTCACCTTCTATGGATTAGTTGTCATATCTATTATAATGAGATCAATTTTAATACATTTATCTTTCGCGTGGATAAAAACAGTTTGTGCGTTTCCTAACTCGCCAAATGTATTGATACCTTTCGTTTTCCCAGTGCTACAACTAAAGTTTGACCATTAATTATTTTGGTAGTAATGTCTCCATGAAAACTTCCTCCTCAGGGATATTTTGAAGATCCGACTCGTCGGCTGTAGATAACAAGGGTCCTGATGTATCAGGTATAGGTAGTTCGTGTTTCAACAGTTCACTAATATTTCCACCAGAAAAAGAGAACACACTTGATAGTATTATACAGATACAGTCATTATAGCTAATCAAATCTTTCAGTACCACCAGTACTTTGATTTCTTTTTTTTTTAAAGTGGATACTTATATAAATACGGGCAATATGATACAGTAAAATTATTTTAACAGAAGTCTAAAGTTTTGTCAAACAATTTCAAATGCACAAATGTGTTTATACTAGTATTTATTTGCCACAATTAATCATATTTGTAAAGGTCAAATTTGTGCAAGTGTTTAATCTTATTTTTCATGGAAAACTTTGAAAATAAGTGACTGAATTAGTTGGATATGACTTTCTATTAATTTGAAGATACCACTTACATATTTAGAAGACAAAATGTATAAAGAAAAACTTCTGTAAGCCACCTTGAATGTGTGTATAGGTCAATATGGGCATTTTCACTTGAATTTGCACCCATTGACCTTTAGCTGCCCCCACAATGGCCCCTGGGTGAAATCTTGCTTGGCAACAAGCCGATTCTACCAAAGTAAAGTTCAAAGAAGGTTATGACATAACTTGCCACCTTTGAACACGTTGTCCTCCCTACATCGAAAAATAAGCGGTTTTTTCAAAATCCTCTACCAGACTAGAATGAGGATGCTGCTCTACACTAATATATTAGTGTATTGGGACAAATTTTAAAAATAGCCGCTCCAGTTAATGACTTCTTTTTATCAGTTATCCATAAATAAGTACGTAAACTTCAGTGTATATAAACACCATTCCGAGGTAAGAACATTTGTATATAACAATGTACTAAGTTTTTATTATCTGCATACATGTACTGTATTTTGATTCATATAGGTATCGACTTGATCTGTGGCCAAGTGGTCTAACGCTGGGGCTTACTAATTACAACGCCTCTCGCCGCCTGTGTTTGAATCTCGGTCAGATCCAAGTGTGGAAATGTTAGTCAATTTAGTTCCCCAGTTGTGTTTTCTTTGGCAAGTCCGATTTCAGCGACAGCTTCGATGTGAATCTTGATGGATTGTAAAACACAATGATATCACTATCCACTGTACTGGTTTAATAAAATCAGTTCAACTCTGTGGGTGGGGTTTATTATCGCAAAGTGTATGTTTTTTAGCTACAAGTACCTATACCTATATATATATCATTTGTTGTAGATTAAGAAATGTCTGTTGAATGTGTGATTAAAAATGTAGCTGAGACAGTAGGTGAAGGTCCTCACTGGGAGGATCAGACCGACTCATTACTCCATGTCGATATCCATGCAGGGGACATCCATAGATGGGATTCTAACACAAGGGTCGACGAAAAGCTACATTTTGGTGATTATCTTTTGACGCTTTTTGTTTTGTTTTTTATTTTTATTTTATTTTTATTTTTTATTTTTATTATTTTTTACATACAATTGTCTGTTTTTTTCTACTAATGTTATCAAAATGAATTTTATATGATTTATTGAAATTATAAGACTCAATCATGTTATTACTACTAAACCTGTTGTGCAAATCGAAATATTTTAAAGATATGTTAAATACATTTAACAAAATTTACTTTACTAAATCCATCAGACAAAAATATTTTGAACGATGAAGCATAACTTAATTGTTTTGGTAAACATTAAGCGTTACAACACCAAAAACATGTTTGATAGTCCACAAACAAACGTGTATTTATTTACGTGTATGTAATCAGAAATAATATCATTGGTTTTATTGGAAATGCTCATCTATCCGGTCACTATAAATACACGTAATAGAATCCGTATTATAAAAAAATTCTCAAGCATAAATCAGGGGTTCAAAATTATGTTTTGTAATGGAAGGTCCAGGACCTTTTGCCTTTATTTTTGGCAGATCCCACATAAATTTTTGAAAGTCCAATATCAACATTGAAAGATCCATGTGCAATTATGTAATTATATTGAAAAAGTAGAATTATTCTGGTAAAAATGGCAGGTTCAGCGGACTTTTACAATTTAAATATTAATGGTCCCAAGGTAAAATCAATAGGTCCCGGACCTCGGACCCAGGGAATTTTGAACCCCTGATAAATGAAAATAATAAGTATGTTTCTATGTGTTTTAACATATAATTTCAGATGACCCCGTTAGTTTTATTATACCGTGTGAGATTGGCGGATATATGATTTCACTCGGAAAAACTATTGCACACCTGGATTGGGAAACAAAAAATGTTACCAAACTTATTGAGACGGATCCAGTAAAGAAAAACATCTTAAACGATGCTAAATGTGATAAGCTTGGTCGATTGTGGACAGGTAACATCTTTATATGTATTTTTCAAATATTCGTCTATTCACCTTTTCGCATTGGAGACCACGGTGTCCACTTCAAAAAAGAGACGTCTAATGTGAAGTCTAGCAAGATCGATCGCGAGTAAGAACGATGTTTTCATTACTGATTCTATTAGGACTAGTATAATGGGGCTGAGTTGTTTTCGATTTTTATCTGTTATGCCAGTGCAGGAAGTAAATGCGCACACCAGATCTTGTACACCACATGACCAATGCCATGTAACACTTTTTTTAATTTCAAATTCAAAAAGTAGTATGTGACAATATTGGCATATATTGTCATGACAGTATTGTCATATACCACTTCATAAAATTCAAAAAGTGGTATATGACAATAAGAACAACAAAATGTCTCGTTGGGAATACATAGAAATAAAAATTGCTAACAGCCTTCGGTCAATCAACCAACCAACAAAACTTGTCTCTCAGAACGAAAAAATAGAAATATCTTTCAGATTTGTCAGACAAATACAGGAGCAAGGCCTGTGGGGAAAAGTCTCATTTTCGGCGTAAGTCTTAGGTTATTTTACTCCCACAAACGGAGGTTTTGGGGTATATAGGAATCACCCTGTCTGACTCTCTGTCCGTCCCAATATCATTTCTGCCCCTTATATTTCATGTTTATAGATGGATTTTTATCAAACTTGGCACAAATGTTAACCAACATAAAACGATGTGCTACACACCATTGAGGTGCATATAGGTCAAGAGTTAAGGTCACAATGTCGTTTTTTTTTACAAATATAATAGCTCAGTAATGTTACCGACGAGGGGTATTTATCTCTCAAGATACTACAAATAGCCTTTTGTGATAAAAATGTTGCAGTTGCCGTAGATGAATAAACTAATGGCACAAAAATCTCCGACGCAAATCAACTGTTGTTTGCCATTTTATGCTGACTATGCTTCTTTTGATTTAGGAACTATTGGTTTGTGGAGAGGTTCAGAAATTTTGGAGATGGGCACTTCTGATTTATACAGTTTTGACTTGAATGGATCCATTCACCATCAGCTTGATGGTATCTCTGTTTCTAACGGAATGACCTGGAATTCTGATAACTCTATCATGTTCTATACGGATACCCGAACCAGGCGTATTGATGCATTTGATTATGATATTGAAAATGGCAAGATAGGTATGTGCAATAATTAGAACAAAAGATATATGTTCTTGATAATATCAAAATACCAAAGAACTTTTATTAAAAACATGTATGGCTCAAATACTTCCTACACACACAGAGAGAGAGAGAGAGAGAGAGAGAGAGAGAGAGAGAGAGAGAGAGAGAGAGAGAGAGAGAGAGAGAGCGAGTAATAAGAACCCTCAGATGGATGGGCAGTTATCAGTACCAGCCTACCTACCTACGTACAGCTTCACGATTGGTCTGCCTAAGTTCAAGTCCAAAGAACAGTTCCTATAGAGCGAGAAAGTCCACTGCTTGTCGATGGTCGGTAGGACTCAGCCTTGGCATATTGAATACTTGGGTATGGACAACTTTTGGTAAATACCTTATATTGTGGTAAAATAATGATCAGATGTTATGGTTCTTCAACTTCTTAAATAGGAGTTAGGACAATAGATTCTATCAATGATCGGTCTATTTTTATACGGTCGGTTTTTAAAAACATCCGTTCCTTAACTTCGCCAGCATTATCTACTGTAAATACTCAACTTACATATTTCTCGTTTAAGGCAATAGAAGAACTGCTGTAGACTTTAACAAGTATTCTGTAGAGAAATACGGACTTCCAGATGGAATGACTATAGACACAGATGGTAAACTTTGGGTAGCTTGTATCGGATCTGGGAAAATTAAGTGTTTTGATCCGGAAACTGGTAAATATAATTTGTTTTACTTTCAATACAATAAGTCTCCACCTATTGTTACATCATATTTTATGTTAAGAACCTTGTTGACCAAGTGCTCTATGGCGCTGACTTACGGATCACAGCTCTTTTCGCCGCCTAAGTTTGAATTCCACTTCGGTAGATCAAAGTGATTTTTTTCATAATTTTCATTTCTATTTTAATTAGTATTTACCCTTGTATGTTTATCTTATACACTATTTGTCCGTAGTCTCCCATTTTTGAATACTTTGACTATTGCCGGGTACATGATTTTACGTGCTCATACGGATATTGTCGTACAGTGTGTGTGTGTGTGTGTGTGTGTGTGTGTGTGTTTAGACCCATTATCGTCAGTTTAATTACGTTTTCTAACTGTTCTCTCTTTCAGGGAAAGACATTCGGTCCATTGACATGCCAACAAATACTCCTACATCGTGCTGCTTTGGTGGCCAAAATTTAGACGAGTTGTACGTGACCAGTATGAGAAAAGGGCTTCGACCTACATACATATCAAAGTATCCTCTGACTGGGTCCGTATTTAAAGTCACTGGTTTAGGAGTCAGAGGTTTGCCAGCTAATATTTACCAAGGGTAAGTAAACCCGTCTTATATAAGTGAAACCAGTAGAAAAACCAGTAGATTATGTCACGATAACTGAATAAGCAATAACCCATTGTTCAAGTCACGGATTCTATAACAGTGTAATTGGTAGGTTTTTTTCATAAGGCCAAAACACCAATAAGGCACGTGTAAGAAAATTATGGAATAAAGTATCAAAAAATTGAGTAGGCCATGTGATAATTTTTCAGTACTTTATTTCGTAAAAATTCATATATCATCACATGACACAGTGATAGCTAGGGATTTCTCGTGTTAAGTGTGGTTCACGTTTTTTAACGCGTGTTTTTGCATATTCCTATTTACATTTTCATTTTACTTTACATTGTTGTTGTTGTTTACTATTTCAGAAATATCGATGTGCCAAGAAATAAAAATTCAAGTTTATAGACTCCGGAGCTTCATTCAGCATATTTGTTTATAATAAGTGGACATTAAACAAGAACAAGACTGGCCTTGTATGTATAGGCAAACAACATTGACCTGTCAGCTTGACCTTTCATTAGGAATATTCATATAGGAGGGTCCACTCAATATATGAGTAGTGTTAGAATTCGCAGATAATACATATACACATTGTCCACGATATAGCTCTAATTGCACCTTGTGAAAACAACTTACAAATGATGCTTGATTGTGTTAATAACTGGTGTACACGATGGAGATTATCTATAAATGGTAAAAAAACTAAAGTTATTCACTTCAGAAATACGTCAGTACTGAATTCAGATTTTGTTTTTAAATGTGGTAGTATAAACATTGATTTTACAACTACGTATAAATATCTAGGTTTTTGGTTTCATGAGCATCTAGACTTAAAGTTTCATGTGAAAGAAGTTTGTAAATCTGCTAGTAGAGCATTATCTGCTTTGTACACAAAGTTCATTAATTGTGGAGGTATGCACTATGATGTTTATACAAAACTATATGAGTCGTTAGTAGAACCAGTATTGTTTTATGGTTCAGCTATATGGGGGTTAAACTCATATCGTGAAGTACAAGTGGTTCAAAATAAAGCCTGTCGTTATTTTTTGGGCACATATAGAAATGCATCAAATATAGCAACTAGAGGGGATATGGGATAGAACTCTTGTAAATCAAAACAAATGTTAGAAGTTTTACGGTATTGGTGTCGTTTAAATGATTGTGATTTTAACAATATTTCAAAAAAGGTTCATAATAGTTTTTTAAATAGGAATATTTTTAGAAGTTGGGAAAATAGAGTTAAAGCTTTTATCGATGAGTACAATTTGTGTGATATCTTAAACTCAGGTTTTTCAAGTAAACATAAATTAGCACAAGTGAAAGAAGTTTTATGTGAAGTAGATTTTAATGAGTGGTATGAGTCATTATGGAATGACACAGGTCTTTTAAATGGTAATAAGTTAAGAACATATAGGTGTTACAAACAATTTTTAACAACAAGTGAATATGTCAAACGTGTACATTTTAGAGACCACCGTAGAGTTTTAGCAAATTTTAGAAATGGTTCGTTAAAATTAGCTGTGGAAACGGGGAGATATACAGAGCCTCCTACGCCTTTTTTAGAAAGACATTGTAAATTTTGTAATATAGGTGTTTTAGAAGATGAAAGACATTTTTAATGAGTTGTAACTTTTATGATGATTTTAGATACGAGTTGTACAGTAAAATGAATACTTTTTATACAGATTTTAATGACTTGAGTGAGGAAGATAAATTTATTGTTTTAATGAATAATATAAATATTCAACCTTTTTTAGCAAAATGTATTTTAAATGAGTAATAGAAGAAGTTACTTTTTAAACAGATTGTAAAACATTTTCTTTTTTTTTAAATGATGTGTTTTAATAGTATAAGTGATGTTTGATGTGTCTTATAAGTCTTTTAGGCTGAATGTAAAAGCTTTTATATATAGCAATTATATAGTAGTTATTTTTAGATGTATATTGTCGCTTTTATATATGACACTTAAATAAAATATTTTGAACTTTTGAACTTTGAAGTGTTCATATCGTAAAGACGAAATATATATACACGTGTGATCCTCATTCTTAAAAAATTGCTTGTCCATAATAGATATTTAATTCAACGATCAAGCGGACAGGTCACTGCTGTTTGCCTATACTTAGGAATTATAATTCAGCCTACATGTATCTGTATTAACTAAATGCTAAATCATGATTATCAGTTGGCCAGAGACATCATACTTTTAGCTCCATTTATATTCAAATAAATGCAACAGCAATTATAGAGGGAAGTGCCAATATTCATTATATTCAGTATATACATACCGGTCCATACCCAATCTACAAAACCAAGCTAAACACTTTTAAATTACGTTAAACACGTAAACTTTCACCAGGGAAGCAAGGTCGAGTACTCCGGAATAGTAAGTGTCTTCATTAGCGGAATTTCTGAATATTTTTCTTTGTAAAAGTCCAAAATTCAGCACATGACGACACTATAGCAAAAACAATCATTTTTTATGAAAAAGATCACTGAATTATGCCCGGCCTCCCATTTTTTCAGCAAGAAAAAATATACACTCCAAACGCTGTTGTAATGTTTGATAAAAAGAAAAAAAACCACATGACTAAGATTTTGGTTCATATTCAGACTCCAATCATTATAACACATAATAAAATCTCAGATTTATGCGACCAATGGATAATAAGCATATACGTTAAGAAACGAAACAAAAAAGTTTCTTTCATTGAAATTGTTAACACATGTATATCTTAAATGTTTTCCCACGAAGGTTCCTGGTTATGTAGTATACTTTATTAATAAGCAATGACCGGTATATAAAACTGGTTTTAGTGGTTCCATACACTATGTGCGTTTTTTTTTTTTTTTCTTGCCTTGTTCTTAACTAAATTAGTTAACACAGAGGAACAAGGTACATACATGTATGTTAATTATTTAATAAATATTAAATACTTGAAAACATTTCATTTAAATCGTTCTTAAAGAAGAAGTAAACTTACATTGACAAACAATTTGCATGCTATTACCGAGATCAAGTTCATGAAGTCTGTTGGAAAAAGATAAATAAGACGCAAGCTGCAATAAGGATTATTCTTAAAGCTTTGGTTTTACAGGATCTTTTTTCCAGACTTTAGACACTAGTTTTTCACCAGCCACGCCAGTGGCTCCACCGACTCCACCGCCCAACAATGCACTACAAACGGTTCCTGTGGTTCCTACTCCGGCAGCTCCAGCTGACTGTAGTAAGGCACAAATACTTCCCTTCGCCACAACTCCGCCGTAAGAAGCCATTATTGCTGTAGCTGATGATCCCGCGGCTATTCCACCTGCACCAAACCCAATAGCTCCGAGTACAAGAGGGGTGTTGAACCCGATAATGTAATAAATTCCCGATAATGTTACATCAACCGATATTGTCATAAAAATTCACCGATGTAGTAATAACAACCGATAATGTAACAAAATTTAACCGATAATGTAATAAATTTTCTAACCGATAATGTAATTGCAGTTAACCGATAATGTTAAAAAAAATTTCTAACCGATAATGTAACACGCACTTCCCGATAATGTATGAACTTTTTTTCAACCGATAATGTAATAAAATTTAACCGATAGTGTTATATACAACACAAGAAAGAATCTCTTACAGGTTTTGAGTCATAAGGTACAGTATATATTTATTTTTTCATCTCTCTCTCTCTCTCTCTCTCTCTCTCTCTCTCTCACTCTCTCTCTCTGACTCTCTCTCTCTCTCTCTATTTAACAAAAGTACCAATGCGTTGGGCTAAACGAATGTCCAAAGAAACAGAGAAATAGACAAATTTAAGACACGCGTACTACCAGCACGAATGCTGGAAGTGAGATCGGGTGCTCCGGAAGAGTTAGTATCTATCTCTATCTATCTATCTATCTATCTATCTATCTATCTATCTATCTATCTATCTATCCATCCATCCATCCATCCATCCACCCACCCATCCATCCATCATCCATCCATCCATCCCGCCCAAGAGAACCAGAAAAAGTGGCCTTTATAAGCAGATGACCTTTATACAGAAGTTCAGATAACAATGTTATGTAGTAATTATGGCCAGACATAAGCGTTCTGTAGAGCCAGTTGGCCCTTATGCAGAGGCGGCCTTTAAGGCAAGTTCGGCATATAGACACATATATATATATAATCAAAGACCTTGCTACGCCTCAGGCCCGGACAAAAGCAACTCCGGCATGGACGAATTTAAGCTCAACTGCAATTACAAATTTTGCTGTTTCTTAGCCAATTACTGATTTTATTTTTATGAGCGAGAGCATATGGCTGAAAACAAATTGTCTAGGTATAGAACTCCTATTCTAATTTTAGGTCTTATTACGGTTTATTCTAACCAAATAAAAACAATAATAATAATGATAATAACAATAACAATTATAATAGGTAATTAAATTTTCAAGAAATCGAACGTTTTTATTGGTTAAGAAGTAACCCCAGCCGCCGGGTTAACTTATTGAGATTGTCATTCTTCCTCTTTGTCTTCTTTTCCTCTTCTTCTTCTTCTAGATCTTCTGCCAAGTTTCTTGTAAATGTAAGCAGTGTGGGTGGTCTGATTAAGTTCGAACCTCATACACTTATTCTGTACTACATGTAGTTGTGTATTTTGATCTTTTTTATTGGCGGTCAAACGTCATTTGACTAAATAACGAGATGTCATTGGTCAAAATAAAATTTTTAAAAATCAGCTATTACAGCTAGAGTCTTGACACTTTACTTGTAGATACTATGTTCCCGGGAACATTATATATACATATGTTACGTGTTATATTGTCATGTGGCTTAATCGCTTAATTTCGATTGCTTGAAATTAACAAATATATAAAATTACTTTTCTGTGGGCCATTTCTCCTGCATTGTTTTGTATACAGACATGAAACTTTGAAAAACATATAGATGGTATGCCATTTGTTGGTTAACTCTGTCGTCATGCGACCGCCCCGGTGGTCTAGTGGTAGAGCGTCCGCCTCGGGAGCGGGTTCAAACCCCGGCCGCGCCAAACGAAAGGCATTAAAATTCGCAGTTTTCTGCTTCCTCGCCTGGCGCTCGGCATTAAGGGGATAGAGAAAACGACTGGCTTACCCGTTGTCAGTATATATAATGGACCGGGTGGAATGGTATGTGTCTACAACTACTGTTCCGGTGAACTAGCACCTTAAAGTTGCCCTGAGTGCACGCTAGTACAAGGCAGACCACAAAATACACACACAACATTAAATTATCTGCACTGCACCGCACCACATGAACTTGTGTATTTGTATAAACCTTGCTCTCGTCGCGAATGACTGAAAAATTGCTGATGCGACGTAAAACACCATTACAACAACAACAACAACTGTCGTCATGCGACAAGGGAAAGTAACCCATATCGTGGAAAAAATGTTCAGGCCGTTTAATCGAGATATTGTCTCTTGGAAGTTCTACACATTTCATTATATGTATTGATTTTAATACGCATATACACAAAAAAACTTACCCTTAGCTTATTCAGTTTTAATTTTTTTATATACGTGTAGATCTATAGACAGAAAAAATACAATAGAATGAATACCGAAACCCCGGACCGAAACAGTATTTGTTAGATATGCACCGGTGTTCACGTGCGGGTAATTGAAAAATGAAAAACACAAGTGGGGGAAACAGTTTAATAAAGTTGCTAACTTAAAACGTGAAAATCTCCTAAAGCATAAAGATAACAAAAAAGATACGGATATGGTTCCACTTGTTTTAACCTTTTCGAAGGCACTTCCGGTGTGCACCGTAAAAAGACCTCCGACAACACTTTACGGAAAGGTCCACTTAAAGAGGATATTCACAAAGCCATCCTTAATTGCTTATAGGAGTGACAAAAACTCTAGGATATTTTGATACACACAAAAAAAAAATAATGTTCTACCTTGAAAACAACGGTTGCAAGCCTTGCGGTCGCAGTTGTACATAAAGGATACAGAATTCATAGTGCTTTTGCATAGTATATTTGGTACAAAGTCTAAAAAACACAATGTGCACCGGGCAAACTGGTAATACATTTTATCAAAGAATGTTACTGAATTTCTCTAAAATACTTGAAGAACTCGTAAAAATAACGATCCTGTAGCAAGTCACTTTAATCGTAACGGTCACAAAGCTGATAACTTATATGTTATTGGAATTGAAAATATTTCTGGAGGTGAAATTATGCGTAGGGTAAAGCCTGAAGCCTTTTGGATTAAGAAATTTAAAACATTAGAGCCTCGGACTAAATTCGTAGACGTTTTCATTTGTTATCTTTAAGCTCAAAAATTTATCCTTGTTCATAGCACAATTGTCATATTTACAACATTTAACGTCAAATAGCGCTTTTTCAGTGAGTAATTTCTATTTGCTGTTACGTCAGTCGTTTTTCCATAATTTACGTCTACGTAAAATTGTCATTTTAACTGGTAGTCAAATAGACGAAACCTATGAAAGTCTTTGTGCCACACACACACACACATTCTTCACACAAAGGATATTTTTAATATCAATTTGGATATATATATATATATATATATATATATATATATATATATATATATATATATATATATATATATATGTGTGTGTGTGTGTGTGTGTGTGTGGGTGGGTGGGTGGGTGGGTGTGTGTGTGTGTATGTATGTGTGGAGACAACTGATTTACATGAACGGTGATAAAAATTGTGAAAATGAAAACAAAAATGATATTAAAAATACTAAAGAATGGTGGAGAGCTTGCCTTGGTGATAATAGCTATCTGATAAAGAAGTTTAAAAACTTTCTAAATTACCACACTTGATAAAGACGTGAAATAATGTCAAAATGTCATGATTGCAAAATAAATAAATAAATAAATATACGTATGGACAAATTTGATATCAGCGAATTTTATTAGTTAAAAAAAATTAATTATTCACAGAGGTCAAGATTGCTGGTAAAATTTTCTTTTAGGTAACTAATATTTTAAAAATACGGGTAGAGAAGTGGGTGTGCGCACATCGGTGGTATTGAAAAAAAAACTTATTCACGCAGCTTTGCTGCATTTTCTGGTTTAAAATGGAGAGAGAGAGAGAGAGAGAGAGAAGAGAGAGAGAGAGAGAGGCCGCGGTGGCCGAGTGATTAAGGCGTTTGCCTTTACACCCAAGGTCTCACATCGAGTCCACATGTGGGAACGGTGTTTTTGCTTCCCGTTGGTCCTTACTGGTTGGCTCTGTGTCAGTATAATGTGACCGAGTGGCAGAGGTGTACGAAATTATGTGTCAGTGAACCAGCACTATAAAAGTCGCCGTAAGTGCGCACTGGTACAAGGAATGTTACGAACACACACAAAGCCGGAAGGACGGAAGGGGTGACGAACGGACGGACAGGTACAAAACAGGATCCCCGACTAGAATTTTTTATAAATAAAAAATAAATATATATTGTACCTTATTACTCAGTCTCTGTTGTGTTGCGTGTAACACTATCGGTTAAATTTTATTACATTATCGGTTGAAAAAAAAGTTCATACATTATCGAGAAGTGCGTGTTACATTATCGGTTAGAATTTTTTTTTTAACATTATCGGTTAACTGCAATTACATTATCGGTTAGAAAATTTATTACATTATCGGTTAAATTTTGTTACATTATCGGTTGTTATTACTATATCGGTGAATTTTTATGACAATTTCGGTTGATGTAACATTATCGGGAATTTATTACATTATCGGGTTCAACAAGGGGTGCCAAGGGCGAAAGTTGCTGCCCCTATAGTGACGTATGCTGCTCTTCTCTTCCAACCTGTGGGGAAAATAATCAGTTGATGATTAACAAATAGAAATCGCATGTTATTTTTATATGTTGTGCGTATTATATAATTTTTTTCTCTAGCTAAAAAATATATGAGTACAATATAGAGGTGAAAGTGAGATTCGTTTGACAAACCCTCATGGAGATCCCTTCATGGGTAAAGATGATTTTGAAATGGGTTCCATTTTTATCCACCGATAGGGATAGCGATGACAATCACCAACTGGAATTATTTCGACCAATAACCCTACAACCACTTAGAAGGATGGCACCATAAACTGAACAAGCAGCTATACCGTGTACACCCAAACTTAAATTACCAAGCAGAATGATAGACTATTAAGCTACCAATGTAAAACCAAAATTTATAAAAAGTGCTAGTATAGTTTATATAAGAACCAGTATTTAATTGCCACCCAATGAATAGCTCCGTCTGAATGATGCCACTTATATTAAGATTATGCAAAGTATTTCCCAAGCAAAATTTAGTTGATTATATGTTGATATTTTTTTGAGTATTTTTCAAACCCTTTAAGAATTTTTTTTTTTTTTTTTGGTTTCACAATTTTGGTTTAAGCATTACTGATGAGATCATGTATTCCGAAACGGCCGTTAAGTGCTGTAAAATTAACACTGGTAAAATATTTAATTATCAACATAATGGACAATTTACGAAAGCCTATTAAGCTCATGAATAAAAAAAAATTAAAAGGCGTAATAACGCGAAATAAAGGCGTTATAACGCGAAATAAAGGCGTAATAACGCGAATTGAAAGGCGTTATAACGCGAAATAAAGGCGTTATAACGCGAATTAAAAGGCGTAATAACGCGAAGTGAAAGGCGTTATAATGCCTTTTTGTCTATATATAGAGCAGTCACTTCCCTGGAGAATGTTAACAACCCTCACCACAAGCAGATTGGTTTTAGTTTGAATAGCTTAAGGCAACTGCAGATCTATTCATACTAAGATGTCACAAATGTCATTTAATCATTGTTAAAAGTTAGCGATTGACAATTGGACAGGAACTTTTTAATAAACAGCCATGTGTATATTGCCAATGTTTATCAATGTTTATATTTCAGATTACTTAAACGATTTCCATCCCCATATATAAAATGATACTCTTTATGAAAAAAAAACAACACTAACATTGAAAAGAAATTTTTCTTTCTGTTTTTCTGAAAAAGTATGTTCATTTCAGTGCAGGATCGGATGATGTGCAGTTTTTTTTAATTTTCATAGAATAAATAGAGGATCTTGCATGAGTGTTTATGTAATATTGAATTTATTAAACGAGTTGAATAATTTTTTATGCAACGAGCCTTGGCGAGTTGCATAAAACTTTATTCAACGAGTTTAATAAATTCAATATTGCATAAACACGAATGCAAGATTCTATTTATTATATAATCCCATAAAAACGGGGTTTTCGTAGATTTAAAACTTGTCTTCTCATTATAAGAAAACAGCTGATTGACCGAAACACAACAAGTTCACGTAACTGTGTACATGCGCCAAAAGTAATCCTGCTGAAATATTATAAGTAAACAATAGTCTGTCCGCAGGATACAAAAACAAAACAAACATTTTCAATTTAAATACAATGTATCTTCTTTTTAGAAGAAAAGTACAAAAGTATCAGCTTAAGTTAGAATCAACAAACAGTGTCAAATGAAACAAACATCTGTGAACTAGGTCAATCGTGTGACGTCACTCTGGAATGACTTGTATGCTTTTATGACGTCACACTCATTCAATACGATTTTTATTGTATGACCGTATTACATGGATTATTGAGTAGATTATATAATAAATACATATAAAACAGCTTATTACATTACATATAGTTGCTGTGTAGGAAACACACACACACACACACACACACACACACACCACACACACACACACACACTCTCTCTCTCTCTCTCTCTCTCTTTTAATATGTATGTAAAGCGTGTGTGTGCGGGGGGGGGGGGGTTAGAGATTAAACCCCAGGACCTCCACATCATTATGGAAGGCATCTTAACTTCGCGTTATAACGCCTTTCAATTCGCGTTATTACGCCTTTCTAAAGGCGTTATAACGTCTTTCAATTCGCGTTATTACGCCTTTCTAAAGGCGTTATAACGCCTTTTAATTCGCGTTATAACGCCTTTCAATTCGCGTTATAACGCCTTTCAATTTGCGTTATTACGCCTTTATTTCGCGTTATTACGCCTTTATTTTGCGTTATAACGCCTTTCAATTCGCGTTATTACGCCTTTCTAAAGGCGTTATAACGCCTTTTTTCGCATTATAACGCCTTTATTTCGCGTTATTACGCCTTTTAATTTTTTTTTATTCATGAGCTTAATAGGCTTTCGTAACAATTAGTACTCTGTAAACCTAATTACTTTAGTGGTATACAAATACGCTCGATTGGTCCATAAGCCATCACACTCGTTATACATACCAAGTCAAAGAATTGTCACATATTTGAATCAAACCGGTTGGGTTGGCAACATCCCATAAATATGGGGTTTTTTTTCTTATGTGTACTTACAACATAAACCTGCTGTGTTATATTACATACCACTGCCGTTCGCCTTGTTGTTACCATCATCACCGTCAGATTTATCTGCCATGTTCGTTTGGGTTTGGATAATACTCCCCAGGTTATTTGGAGCACCGCAATGGCGATTTAATGCGAAACGGGAAAAAACCCTTAAAATATTTAAATCGGTTTATCAGATATCCCTAAGTAGCAGGCGAAATGCTTATCTAAAGTACGTATACTGTCTTGACGAAAACGAGGCTAGGGCAACAATTTACGTATCTACAAATTGTGTCGCGATAGCAGGCAGTATAGAATTATTATTATTCATTTTATCATAAACGCTAGGGTATCTCAATATTATTTAAATATTTTATAAACAGCATTGTCATGCATGCCATGTGCTACTTTTGATTTTTTATGATACAATACATTGCCATGTGCTACTTTTGATTTTTTATGATACAATACATTGCCATGTGCTACTTTCATAAAAATTCAAAAGTACTACATGACACAGATATAAATAGTAAAATTTTACTTTTTGCTGACGTCATATTATGTTAGTGATGGATTTGGATTCAGCAACAATGGTAAATAGCGACCTAGGGGATATAATGAGTGGTCAAAAATGGCTTGTGTCTTTATCCACCTATGACTCATAGGAAAATAAGTTATGGAAAGGCAAATATCAGGATGTTGATATAACGGAAATATAAATTAATTTTATCACGTGATGCTTTATAAAACATCTATTTCAAATTCATAAGAATATTTATTGAAATACACACACACACCACACACACACACACACACACACACACACACACACTTTTAACATGTATGTAAAGGGGAGGGGTTAGAGATTAAACCCCAGGACCTCCACATCATTATGGTAGGCACCCGAACTAAAGCCTTTAAGGCAAATATCATCATCACCAATGTCATCATCATCTTGTTAATCTCCGTAGGGACGGCTAATCTGGAAACCGGGCTGTAACAGCACCCAGACGACATATGTAAACTAATGATGCCTGGACACAAGTAAAATATATACTTGATTGTGATGTTGATCATCTTTATTGAAAAAAAATCTATTTCAGTCACAATTTGTACAATTTAATATGTATACATTTGATCAAAAACATCAATTATCATATATCATTGAAAAGGTTTGACTAACATTTCAAAGCAATACGAATGCGTTTTCATGCAGGCAATGGTGCACAGTGCCCGGCCCAAACAGTTAAAGTGGTCAAACGTCCGTGGTATTTGATGATGTGTTTTCTGTAATTATTTGTAAAATTCAACAGCACCGTCTGTAATTTACAACTGGTCATGTCCCTGGGCGATTCCCAAATTATGCCCCCCCACCCGGTTGATACATGTGAATGAAATAGAGGATTTTGAGGTATGGGTTTGGTACATGATACAGTCCAACCTGCCGTATAGAAAAAGGTCATGGGTTCAAAGGTCAAGGTCACATATGCGAAACAATACCGAAATGTTTAATTATCTCGAAAACTATAAAGTTTTTGTATAGGCATGTATATTAGAATGTTGTAGGTATCGATACAAGGGTTATCATGATGTGAAGAAAAAAGTCATTGGGGTTTAGTATTTATGTTTTCTTAAATTTATCAGCTAGCCATTAGTTATCAGGTGAGCGTATCAGGCCCATGGGCCTCTTGTTTTTAAATTATGAAGATGTGCGAACATTTCAAATTACCTTGTAGTAATTTTTTTTCATTATTTTCACAAGGACATACCAGATGAACAGAAAGAAAAGTCTGTAGAAAGTAAAGAAGAAGAAGCACCAAAACTGGTTTTATTTACCGAAGGAACTGATAACTGAAGAAGTTTTAGTAGAGGGAGATCAATGTTTAAATTACACAAATGGGGAAAATTCATCGATGGTGTTTTCATTCTGTTGGCTGTTTATTATATTTTTGATTTACAATATCCAAGACAGTATACACAACTTTTAGGATGCATTCAAGATTATGTATTGAATGAACCATATACAGGACCAAAATCTAAAAAATACAGAACTGAACAAAAAACTTTAAAAGTTAACTAGACTATATTTCAAAGTCCAAGAAATTTAATTTTTGTTTGAATATTATACTAGTAATAAAAAAGTTATTGGTTAATCTTTGTTTGTTGTTTTGTTTCTATCTTAGTTTATCATGTATTGACAATATCATGGCTTGTATTCTGCCCTTAAAATCCTACTCTCCCTTATTTGTAGTGTATTGAAAAAATGAGGGGCAAGATAACCCAGAATAAGCTTTGAAAAGAGGAAACCATGGTAACAGGTCATCGATTGTCACATTCCTAAACACCAGTGTTTAACTAAAATATTGATAAACATGTTTACCTGTTAAAAATATTAGAATAAACATGTTTAAATGTTTATTATCTGTTGCAAAGCCTTAAACACCTTAGAGTGTTTAATAATTTAACATATGTGTTTAATAGGTGCTTAATTTTTCAACATGTTTAAGTGTTTATTATCTGTTGCAATTTAGTGTTTATTTTCTAAACACTTAGTTTTTACAGTGTTATACATTTTATCAAAAACATCAATTATCATATATCATTGAAAACGTTTGACTAACATTTCAAAGCAATACGAATGGATTTTCATGCAGGCAAGGGTGCACAGTGCCCGGGCCAAACAGTTAAAGTGGTCAAACGTCCGTGGCATTTGATGGTGTGTTTTCTGAAATTGTTTGTAAAATTCAACAGCATCGTCTGTAATTTACAACTGGTCATGTCTCTGGGCGATTCCCAAATTATGCCCCCCCCCCCCATCCCGGTTGATACATGTGAATGAAATAGAGCATTTTGAGGTATGAGTTTGGTACATGATATTTTAAATCTGCATTGTGTAGAATATTGAACACAATACCACGTTTTGTATTGAAAAATGCTCCGTAGTCGGCACCAGCAATATATTACAAGGGCAAAGTGATATTTATGTCCTTATTTTAGACAAAATTGTGGATGTATTGCCATATCATAATGTTCCGTGCAGATTAAATTATGACCAAAATTTTGATACAGAACGAAAGCATTTTGAACCCACATGGCTGTGATCTCTGAATTCCGCGCTTCAAATCATGTCCCCCGATATGTACAACATAGTAGTCATGCCCCACCCCCTTAGTTAACGCGAAGCAGTACACGGTCGGGGCATATTGATACTATCAAAATGCCAAAGAACTTATAAGAAATGGTTAAATACATTCTACAGAGAGAGAGAGAGAGAGAGAGAGAGAGTGGGTCACAACATGAAGTCACGGACGCTGTAGGAAAAAGTCCATAAAGTTATATTGATAATTTAAAATAATAACGTATGTATAATAGAGAAGTGCGGAATACATTCGGCCGTCACTTAAAGCTGTTAAGACTACTGTTAAAGGCCCGGTCACACAGCGCTTTACGGCTTAATCACGGCGTAAACACGTCAAAAGGTGGTCTCCCGTGATACAGACGATGTTGTTCGCGTTGATGTCGAGTTAAATACGAGCTACAGACGATTTAAAGACGTGGCAGGACGCCGCGAAAAATTAGAATGGCGTCGGACGCTGTAAAAAGTTTTGAACTGCTCAAAACTTTATTCCGCGGACAACCACGGGTGGCACACGTGGTAAAAACGTGCAACACACTTAAAACACACGTGATAATGCGTGTTCCGGCAGTGATTAAAACTTGGGGAGACGCGGTAAGACGCGAAAGTTTAGCGGTCTGCCACGGGCAGAGCACGGTTATCGGACGCATGTTACGGGTTGGTATCACGAGAAATAGCGTGTGTTTAGCGGCTAACCACTGAGAAATGGGTTTTTCCGCGTACATAGAACTACCTAAGCCTGTTAAACGACGTCTCGAACAAGTTCTAAATACGATTGATCACTGCCTAATCACTTCTGATTTGCGGCATATAAATACCGTAATTTTCTGAGACCTCGACACTTGCAGTCTAGATGTCAAGGGGTGAACATGAACCCTCAACACCGCTATGTCCTAATCTTCATGTTCCAGCACCAACAGAACCAACTGATACAGCCCAACATATCCTTGCTGAGAGAGGAAGAAGGAGAAGGAGGAGGGTTGTACGGAAGATCTGGGTGCGTGACTGGATTGCGAGGAGACTTCAGCTGGGGCTTTACGACCGTCTCATGGTCGAGCTGCGTAACGAAGATCCAAGGGCCTTTCAAAACTTTATGAGAATGTCTCCTTCGATGTACGATGGAATTGTGCAGAGACTGACACCCGCCCTTACCAAGGAGACCACCAACTGGAGAGCACCCCTCGAACAAGGCTTGAAGGTTGCTATCGCCCTGAGGCACCTTGCTTCTGGCTTCAAGTACCGTGAGATGCAATATGCCAGGAGGGTCCCCCACAACACCATAAGTCCAGTGGTGTGTGAAGTCTGTTAGCCCAACGTACACGAATATGCTCATGAGATGCTCTCCCCGCCAGACACTGAGGCCCAGTGGCACCAAGTAACTGATGATTGGTCCGAGTACTTAAACTATAAAGGCTTCTTCAGTGTTATCCTCCTAGCAGTCATGTCTTCGGACTACAAGTTCCTGTGGATAGACGTAAGCAGCAAAGGGTCCTCCTCTGATGCCCACATCTACAATGAAAGTGAGTTCAAGGATGGTCTGCAGAACAATGACATTGCCGGGTTCCTAAAGCCAGATCCTCTGCCAGGTGACACACAGGATGTACCCTACTTCCTGGTAGGTGACGATGCCTTCAGACTCTGGACCTACATAATGAAGCCCTACGCTAACAGGAACATGGCCAGGGAGCAGAGGATATTTAACTATCGACTGTCGCGGGCCAGACGGGTAGTTGAAAATTCAATCATGATCCTTGCCAACGGATTTCAAGTTCTCCCGACTTCCATGGTGCATGAAGCTGACACTGTCAGGCTGCTGGCCAAGGCGTGCGTACTCCTTCACAACCTGATGAGAACACGTTACTCGGTGATGCAGAACAGGCTTGTGGACTGGAAGCGTCCAGATGGAGCCCTGGTGCTTGGTGCTTGGCGTGAAGGCAGGAAAGTAATAAAATTTGCAAATGAAAAAAACATTGAAATGAATAAAATAAAATGTACTGACCATTAGCTTCTCCAGGAGCAACATGATCAGTATCAGCCTGAGGGTCAGGGTCTGGACTGGCAGCACCAGCAGAAGGAACACGGACCTTGGCCTGGGCTGGGACTGTCACCTGGGTCTGGGTGTCTTGGGGAGCCTCATCCTCAGTTAGATCCTTGGCCTTGGTCTTCCTCGGCCTCTTCTTGGCAGGGGTACCCTTCTTCCTGGGCATGATCTTGCGTGGAAGTGTGGACTGCAGAAGGTCTTGATCGGCAACAATGAAGACCAGCCGTGTGTGGGGCGCTTTTATATGCGCGGCAAGCCGCGCTTCCGACGACGACGTGCCGTGGTTACCCGTGATTGGGCAGTGCTATGGCATTGGAGTGCCCGTTTTACGTCCGCGTTCAACACGTGATCGGTAGTGCTACAGACGCGATGAGGTCGCGGTTAGCCGTGGTAACTTGCCGATTTTTTCCCCGCGTTCGAACACGTGCGAACCTATGTTTAGCCTTACACGTGGTTGGACGTGGTTAGCCTCTTAAGGCAGTGCTTCAGCAGTGGAACAGCCGCCGACGGCCATTTCCCGTACAAAGCACGGCCAAGCCAAAATTGAACAAAAATTACCACGTCCACCAGATTTCCAGAACTTTTTGTACGTGATTTAGACGCAAAGTGTTGTGTGACCGGGGGTTTAGATCACGAGGTTTAAATCTAAATTTATAAATATATCTTTTGAATAAGTAGTGGTCATGAGCACAGGGGCCAGTTTTATAATAAAATTTAATAAAATACCCATAAGTATATAAAAAAGGGTAAAGGGGAACAATGAATAAGATCTTTCAATTGTAGCCTCAATTTGTAGGTGCTCCGACAAAATTCTAATTACTTTTTTAATTTGTGTCCGATCATCGTGATCTTGGTGTCATTTTGTTCCCAGACTAAACTATTCTTTAAATTGACATTCATTTTTTGGACATAATTAAAAATATTAAAAAATTGTTCACGCGGAAAATACAGAAAAACGTTGTAATTTTGCCCGATGTAGCTAAGCCCGTCGATGTAAAAGTCGATTGAATGTCAATTTAAAGAATATTTATCTGGGAACAAAATGACACCATGCAAGATCGCGATGATCAGACACAAAATTCTAAATTAAAAAAGTAATGTAGAATTTTGTCGGAGCGCCTACAAGTGAAAGATCTGATTAGTTGTTCTCCTTTACTCTTATATATATAGAGAGAGAGAGAGAGAGAGAGAGGATCTTAGACGAGTGGGGGTTTAATATGAAATTTATTAAACGAGTTTAATAATTAAATATGCCACGAGCCTTGGCGAGTGGCATATTTAATTATTGAACGAGTTTAATAAATTTCATATTAAACCCTCACGAGTCTAAGATTCTATATATCACATAACTCAAAATACCGAGGCATAATGACATGATGCCATATAGAAACAGACGATTTCTATCTAGGTCAGACTGACAAATCACCTCCAAATTAACTGCACAAGTAAGAATATAGTTCGTAAATCAGAAGCGTGATAACTGATTACGTCACAATCAAGTGATATTACATGGGTACCTGTGTAATACGAAAAATATGACACCGTTTTATTCCATCAATAAACAGGAGGGGTATGTGATATATAATTATGAAACTGGCTCCTCATGTGGTCATGAGAATGACAATTCAGAATTCCCGCCAATATTAATTCGTGACACACCTACGTTTTAACCCAATCAATTGGGGCTTTACCTAATGACCAATCAGCTCCCTTGTTACGTCGGATATGCGGACTATTGTTTACGTTGCAAAAAGGAAAGTAACGTTATTTGTTTGTAAACATATAGTGTAAGTTGTTGCATTATTGCAAAGCAGATATATGCACCATGCACACCAGTTTTGATCACATTGGTAGAGCCTAGTTTGATATTTATAACAGACAGCATCACTGCAGTGCAACGTTGTCAATGCACCGATATGCAGTTACATGTCAGTCTACTACAGGGGCCGACAGCTGCATAATGCATATTTGTATGTCAGGCATATGTAACACTAACACTTGGCAAAATGCAACAAATTTATGGCTAGCATGGGGGACTTTCAATTGCTTTATCGTGTCATTAAAATGTTAAATTTTACTGCTTTCTTTCCCAGGACGATCATGGCATGGAACAGCTGCTCATATATTGCAGAGTCCCACTTGGTGTCCTTCAAGCGGGGACTTGACTCTACTCTCATCTTATCTTTATGTAGAGCCCCTGCTGTAAGTAACTGTCAGTGATTCTCAAGGCTGTACCAGCCACGGCCACTGTAAAATGAGGGCTTGGGCTGAGAGGGAGAAAAACACAGCTGGAACTCTATCCTTTATAGATATATTTCTTCTTTAAACCTGTTTCTAACTTTCCTATTTTCTCTCCTACTTTAATGACCAGCACCATAAAGAGTGACAGCGCCAACAACTGATGTAGATGTACACGCAGCGCCAACAACTGATGTAGATGTACACACAGTGCCAACAACTGATGTAGATGTACACGCAGTGCCAACAACTGATGTAGATGTACACGCAGTGCCAACAACTGATGTAGATGTACACGCAGTGCCAACAACTGATGTAGATGTACACGCAGTGCCAACAACTGATGTAGATGTACACGCAGCGCCAACAACTGATGTAGATTTACACACAGCGCCAACAACTGATGTAGATTTACACACAGCGCCAACAACTGATGTAGATTTACACACAGCGCCAACAACTGATGTAGATTTACACACAGCTCCAACAACTGATGTAGATGTACACGCTGTTGCATGACAGCAGTTAGCAAAATCTTCACATGGAAAATCTAGATAATAGATGTGTTTGATATTGTTCACATATTTTTTAGAGCTCGGTCTAACTGAAAATTCCTATGCACATCCATAATTAACATAAAATGTTTCTGAAAAATGGCAAATGTTGTCACTATGGTGATTATAAATGTTGAAAATGGTGGTATTGACTGAGGTTCTTCTATTGTCAAATTTTAAACTTTTATTTTAATGGCATCTGACTGTTTTCTGGAGTCGTTGTGGTTGAGTGGTGTAAAATATCAATTGGCTTACATTTCACTGTGCCTACTCCCGATCATAACCTAATAATTCTGGTTCTCATTCCTGCAGTTTCTGGTGTGAGAAGTCGGAAAGTCAATCAGTTTGCTTGCCTAAGTTTGAAGGTTTTCTCCAAGTTTCAATGTTTGTGTAAACAGATTTTCTTTACTTACATGCTTCTATTGGTTTTTTAATGATTTTTAGGTTGTTTTAACTGAAAAATGGTTTAAGCACAACATATGAGCAGTGTGACAGAGGAGGTAGTAGTTATTTACAATAAGTAACTGTTAGAGTAGATCTTGACAACATGACTCACAACGAGGAAAGAGCACATTGGGTCAAAGAAGGCGCTATTGGATTGGGAGGTATAATTATTAGTCGATGAGTATTTTATTTAATTACTGTAAAATCTTTATTCAACTGTAACTATTAATTTAGTCAGATTTTGGCTCAGTAATAAGTCTTTGCAATAACTGATGGGGACCATAAGAAATCTAACATAAAAAAAAGATTTATGGACCAAAAACAAGTGAGGAGGCAAAGTTATTAAAACCTATTATAAAATGGTTTTCTGTTACATGAACATAATAAAAGGAGTAACTTATGAATATGAAAATGCATAGCTTAAGTCAACAGTTTACCATAAAAACATTACTGTATGAACATAATTATTTTCCAAACCATTCTGTACAAACATTTAAGATTAAGGTGTATAATTAGATATATAATGTGTGATGCATTATATATTCACAAGATGTATTATATATTCACAATTTTCACTGTCACAACTCTAATGTGAAAATAAGCACACTGCTAAGTTTTCTACATGTTAAAAATATCTAAATGGACTTGACTATCAGCTCTTTAACTGTAAAATTAAGTACACCCAAACACGTATCTAACTGTTTAACCGTGAAAGTTCTATCCATGGATATTTCTTGTTACACAGTAGATGACATGGTACACTGACAAACCCTATTGTCAAGGATAACTACTGTTATACTGTAGACATATATTAGCTGGTTGAATTCGTAGAGAGATATTTAGTTTATCTCTTGCAGCATAAATGTCGGATCCACATTGTCCTTTATGGTACCATCACCAAACAGAAGGCTAACAAATCTCTTGGTCTTTCGGTTTTTATTAGATTTTAAAATTAACTGCACATAGATACATAGACACACAGACCATATTTGAACACTACAGGTTCATGAAAAAACATCATTTGATCAAGACTGGCATATAATCTTAATTCATAAAATTAAAATAAGGTGAATGTTTGAATTATCAGTATGTTTTTTGTTTTCTAGTTGGGGGCAAATAAATTAAAGTTGTTTTTGGCCTAATTTTTTTTTACAGCTGACAAACACAACACACACACACACACACACACACACACACACACATTTTAAAATAAAAAATAATTTTGCAGTTACCTTCTTGAGATATGCTCTTTAGCATAGCTATTAATTAAAGAGTGACTAGTGATTGTTATTTCTGTTGTTTTTGTTAGTTGGTGTATTATATGGAGTAACAAACACATGTGTGGGGCACCCATGGGATACCTTAAAAACAAAAATGCAAGGTCAAGCAGGATTTGAGAAAGTTGGTATGATACAGACATTTACAAAGACAATCAAGACACAGGGTGTAATAGGACTGTACAGGTATGAAAGATAAATGGGGTTCAACCGTGAACCACAGGATTACTGCTTCATTTGTATCAATTTAGGATTCAGACCTACCTTCCTTTACCTACTATTATTTCTATAACTATTCTTGACTTTTTACTTATTTCCTGATTTTATAGTCAACATTTTAGTATTGTAATTTCTGATTGATTCTCGACTGCAGTGATTTTCAGAATTTTTATCTCCAGTATGTTCAAATAAAATTTTAATATTGCTATCTCTTAAACTTTTGAAAGCAAAATTTTAACTGTTATATCATCAAAGCATTTGAAAGATGACATATAGCAGAGCATTTGGTTATGCAAGTGTATGTCTGAACTCAACACCATAACTTAACTTAGTTGCTGGTCACCAGAAAACAAAGACCCAGCGAAAAACTGCAACAGATACAGTCAGATCTTGATACAAACAATAAACTATCTGTACCTTAAACACTTTTGGTACCCTTTCACGCACAAGAAGCAGTTTCTGTTGATTAAAATGAAAATTTAAAAAATCAAACTGTAAATTACAAAAAAGCTTAGTCTTACTGACAAATTTGAAATAACTTAAAAGGGGTTGGCAGGTCTTGTGGATAATATTCCTGTGACAATTTCTCACTTCTAGTCATCTTTTTATGTGAAATCTTCAGATACAAATATAGTTAGTTACTGTGTTTAAAAGTCAACTTAAAACCGTGTTTATGGAGAACTAATGGATAATTCTAATGCAAAGATTTTGTAAACAGGATTTTGATTGGACCCCGACCGCAGTAAAATCTACGTTTTACAGTCGGAGTTATGACGTCGCATGCTGTCTAGACTACGATTACGTCATGTATTCCTACACGCCGGTACACGTGCTTTTGTTTACAAAACGTAATGACGTAATTCATCGTTGTAAACAAAGAATTTGTTATATTTAAATACCGATATTTATTCGGCATCTGTATTTCGAACAATATAATTATATTACCTATAAATATCGGTGCTTTCGTGATAGAACTATATTTGTGTTGTGGCGCAACGATACAGGTCTGTACTAAACAATGTCTAACTGTAGCATCTGAAATCTTCATTTATTCAATGAATTTGAGCATTATTTTTTTGATTTGCATTAGAATGGAGATAACTATGTTACATTTGAAGAGTTCCGACTGTAAAACGTGGATTTTACTGTCGCAAATACCATTTACCTGGCTCCGCAAGCGTCGCCAGGTAGAACTTATTTTGCGACAGTAAAATCCACGTTTTACGGCCGGAACTCTTCAAATGTAACATAGTTATCTCCTAAATTGATGTAATGTCCAAGGAAGAATTATTGACTGAGACTCACCAATTATTCTATAATTAGTGGAAGTTGAAGAAATTTACAACTCTATCCAGCAATTTCATGCTGCTTTTTAAGCACTCTTGTCACGGAATGTTAAAGTACAATTGTCATTGCCCTGGCATTATGTTCAGTGTTTATAGAGCAGTATGTCTATAAGATGATGCTTCCATACAGTCAAGCCATTATAATACAATGTAATATATTATGTTCATTCTTTGTTTTATCGCTGCTTAAATGTATTTCTAAATATGTTCATGTTTTCTGTCGGAATTCTTATGCATGTATGATATTACCAGTATTTGTTAATTTTCTGTTTTTTAAGAGGATGTATACCTCCATTATGGGGATCAGGAATATACAGGTCCACTCAGTTTGCTGTGTTTGAAGGAATGTAAGTTTGATCTATAACCATTTCATAAATGAAAAAAAGAAAAATTTAGCTCGAATCATTATTTTGTTTGGTGGTTATAATGTGGTTGTTATTATGAGAACAGTTAGACAAAACTAGTTCCATGTAGGTATATTTGGTAGTGATTTTAGTCAAACAAATTCACTTAATGATGTAGTAAGGTATAACAATATCAGAAGATGTTATCATGATTATAATTTATATTATAAATACAACATGGATCATCTGTGGATTTTTTCTTATTACCTGTTTGACATTTATGTTGTAATCATACTATTTCAGGTATACCTTCATGGATAGTCCTGTGGGTCGCTATGAAGTACCAGGATCTGCAGGAGTACAGTTGTAAATATCAAATTATTATACCCAAATAAACCTAGTTTGGGTGGGGTGGGGGTATAATATAGAATTCACAATGTCTGTCTATCTATCTGCCCATGAAAAATCATGTCTGCTCCATAACTTTCCCATCTACTTATTGATTTTGATCAAACTTAACACAATGTACATGTATACCAACATGAGATGTAACATGTAGTGTCATATACCACATATAGGTTTGTAGGTCAAAGGTCCAAGTTACATGGTCAAATCTTAGTTTGATGTACATATACGTAGTGGATATTTGACTTACATGATACAGTTTAATTTCAGTGTAGCATAGCTTCAGTTGCATCCTATTTCATTCACACAGTTAAATGTATATTTACAGTAATAATTAGCAATATTATAAATGTTTCACTTGGTTTAAAGAAAGCCGTAGTTTAATAGTTGTAGTAGAACCTTTAAATTATCTAATACTCTTATTTATATACTCTTATTTATATACTTGATCAAATTTTTATCTTAAAAATAACATTTTTTTGTTTTAGAATTAAATTTTGTTTCTGTTTTCCACATTAAAACACTTGTCTACATAAGGTTTATTTACTGATCTACATGTGTTTACATGTGTTAGTGGGGTTTTTACTATTTACATTCTTCTCAAGATTATTTCACTTATATCCAGACATCACCATCAAAGATGCAGTAACATTTGCACATGAAATACATTTATTTACATCAATCATTGAGTTCTCTTATATTGGATCTCATTCAAAGGATCTGATGACTTACCTATCTAATGCAAAGTACTCAGCAAATTATATTCACTAGCTAATTTGAAGACTATGATCGGACTCGACTGGGATTATTGAACCCTGACCTTCCATTAGCAGAGTGAGCACTCTACCATCTGAGATACCATAGTACTGTACTCAATACTGAGGTAATACTTCAGTCTTGTATCAGTATGATAATGTTACATGTATGTTGTGTATACATACATTTTATATAATTATTTCAGGCGAGTACTAGGAGCCGGTGCTATAGCATCAACATCTAGAGCTATCATAGAAACACCATTAGAATATGCTAAGGTATGTTACCTTATGTTACTTAAACAAAAGTTGATCAGATTTATACATGTCACTTCGGGATAGAGTGTCATTCCAATGAAATTGAAATGAATTTGTAAACTACAAAATATGTTTTGATGTATAAACTAAAGTAAGCAGGTCAACACATTAAACTCATGGGTCCTTAATTCGTTATTTTTACTCCTGGTATACAGACAAATAAATTAAAGGTTGTTGTAATTAATACCAAACTGAACATGACTATCGACAGCTTCATTCAGAGTGATTACTACTCAGACAACCGAAACCTTGGTGATCATAATAGCCTAGTTGTAATCAGGTTATGAAGACAAAAGCAGAAAGATTTGTTTGCCGACAGAAAAAAGTCCCACAAAAAGAAACCCACAGATTGATGAAAGTTTAGTGTTAAAGAAAGGAAATTTTGTAGTCACTTGAAGATGAGTTTCCTCTCTTCCCAAGTCATTCACAGCTTTACATGTTCATATAATTTCAAACTTTGGATAAGTCAGACTTAATCCCCCATGAAGTTCATAATAACACTTGTGCATAACTTTCATTTCCATTGAATATGGAAGCTAGCAGTACCATAGATTGACCCATAAAAACACTTTTATTCCAGTGGAAAACAGGCTGACCAACCAGAATTATTTATTTGTCCAAATCAGTTCATTTTTAGTGCACAAGGTAGACGTTTAGGTACTTTTTTATTGTTAAGTGTTTGATTTTTGTACAATTTCCATATAAAAAGTCTGAATTAAATTTTTAGAACTTTTAATTTAAAAAAAATCTGTCAAAATGAGAATAAACTATTTAATTTTACCTTTTCATGTTATCCGTCCATTTATTTGTTTTTATGTTATAAATCCGTCAATTTGGTCAGCCTGGGACAATTGTGGCATAAACATTTTCCACGATTCTTGCAAACGTTATGGGGTAGTCAATGATCACTGACAAATCCCACTGATTTATAAATATATATATCATGCAGTGGCAGATTTAGGGTGGGGGGGGGGGTAATCCCCCCTTTGAAAAATTTAAAAGAGAGAGAGAGCTATTGACTGATGTGACCCACATATGTTAATCTGTATACGTATTGTTCCGGATCGTGTTTACTAGACCCCGCATCTCTGGAAGCTCGCGCCTTTGGCGCTTGCACCTAACATTGATATACTAGTAATTCTCAACCACCCCCCCTTTCAAAAAATCCTGGATCCACCCCTGTCATGATATGAATAATGACTCGAGCAAAACTGCAATGTTTTATTTAATTTTAATTTTTTCCAGATAAGAGGTCAAACACAACAAAAATGGAAATTACGACAAGTTTATACAGTAAGTTATGATTGTTAGTTGTAATAGATTAGTAATAATTAAACTTGAACTACATTTGAAAATTGAGAATTGAATGTAACCTTGTATTTTTTTAATTAATTTCTTGCTCACATCAATTTCCTCTTTTATAGTTTAATACTGTTATTATGTGAGTGGATGCTAGTTATTATTGTATGTCCCTGCTTTGAAGGTATACTGCTTTACCTGTCCTTCTGTCTGCCCAATACAAACATCTTCATCAACTTATCACAGACACTTCAAATATTTTGTTTGCATGTTCAGTATGAGGTCCCATACCCCAAGTACCGATTTCAAGTCTGCTGGACATCTATACTTCCTGTTTACCTACTTAGTTTAATTTTCGACATTTATGGTCAATGATTGAAGTTAAAAGCGGGAGTATACTTGTTAGGGAAAATGCTGCAAGGGCTGTTGGTTTATTGTTTTAGACAAGACACTGATTATAAAATCCCTGATGTTGAACAGCCACTGCAATAAAATACATGCACAATACATGTATATCTTTTTGACCAGGGATTTGGTGTGACTTGGTGTAGAACAATGGGACTTATGTGTACATATTTTATATTGGTGGATTCTGGAAGGAGGCATTTTCCTGAACAGTTTAAACGACCATTATTGGGACCATTCCTGGCTTCTGGTATAGCAGCAACATTAGCTTGGTGGATTGTTTGGCCAATGGAATACATGAAGTGTCAAGTCCAGGCTGGTTATGGAGATCAGTAAGATAATGTGGTTTTTTTTATTATTTGAATAAACTGTCTGGAAATCTCTGTTAATTACTTAATAGTGCTATAACTGCCACTTCGGTGTAAAGCAAACTAAATAACATGTTAGACCATATTATGATTTGTTTGCTTTGTTTTGCATTTATCAATTCACAGCAATTCATACAGGTATATCAAATTCTTATCTTGATTTTTGTATCCCTACTTCGAAGAAGAGGGGGATATCCTGGTTTACCTCTGTCCTTAAGTTCATCCGAAACAAACATTTTCATAACAGTTTTCTCAGCAACTACTGATTTGTATGCAAGTTCAGTATGAGGTCCCATACTGCAAGTGCCAATTTCAGTCTGCCAGATGTCTACTTCCTGTTTACTGACTTAGTTTATTTTTCAATATTTATGGTCAATGGTTGAAAATTTTTGTAACAGTTCTCAGCAACTACTAATTACAGCCACTTGAAATTTTGTATGTGACTTCAGTATGAGGTCTATACCACAAGTACCGATTTCAAGTCTACTGGACATCTACTTCACATTTTCTTTCTATTCTGACATATGGTAAAGCGACAGTATACTAAGTGAGCAGTAGCTCACAGATTTCTGGTTAATCCTGAAAGAAATTAAAAATACTATCACTTTCAATATGCATGTCCAGTTACTGGAACAAGCAATAAATGATGTAACACATTAATGTATAAGCAACAAAAGACCACAGGTCATGTGATCAATAATAAATACAGCTCATATAAATATATTTTGTCTCAAACCCTCAAACCACAGATATTAACACAGTGGTGCCACCGACACACCTACTGCATGTTTTTGCTATTACACCAACAATGTCACTTATGTATCTGTTGTAACAGTTACCATGGGTATCTGTTTCAAAGTTTTCATCTGAAATACCCAGAGACTATCTAAATATGGGTGTTCTGTGAAAGACCAGCTTTAAATTTTGAAAAGTATAAATTTTCTTTCTTTTTATTAAGGAATGTATCAGTCATTAAAAGAATGAGATTAATTATGAAGGAAAGAGGAGGATTTTTTGCCCTGTATAGAGGTATTATGCCGGGATCAATACGCAGTTTCCTTGCTAATGGTACCAGTATGATTGTCATGCAGTATGCTCAACGCAAGGTTTCAGAACTAGGACTGAGGGATTAATGTGGATAATTTTAACTACCGTACCTGTAGGTTAATTTTACAGTGAAATATGCCAAAACTCATCACTACCTAGATGAAGGATTTTATTTTGATTAGACAGTGATTTGGTTTATACATACAATTAATAGTCTTTAAATTAACATGTTCTAACAAAGTAGTTTACTCAGTGTTTGGTTTTCATAGGGTTTACTGTACATTTTGTAGTGTAACCATGGTAACTAACATACATATAACTTTATAACTTTTTGATATTCAGAATATTTTTGTGGTTTCTTGTTTTGGGAACAATTATAAGTTATGTTAATGTATTTTTTCTTTCACATTCTATATCAGTGAGATTTCTGTTTTATTTTATTTTATTTTTTTTAAATATTTATGTATGGTCCTTTACTCATTTTTATCAATTTTTCATTTTGATAATCAAAATGGCAATCAAATGTTTATACGTAATAATTATATATATTTTTATTTCATTGAATTTAAAATTTAATTTTTTATTCATGTAATGGGGTTGGCCGCTGTACCATGTGATACCCTCTAATGCTGTGCCGAACACTTATTTCAAATGGACATGGAATCGCATAAGATGACCATTTTCCTGTAAAAACAACATTATTCCAGGAATTTTTACGTTATCATTTTCCAAAGCGTTCCGCACAAACATCAAGAGATATTGTTCACTTGGTACAGTGGTGAACATAAAAGTGGTATGACAAAAGGAAACCAGTGACATACAGGTATGTAAAATTAATGATATGTAACTGTACCACTTTTTGTATTATACTACTTCCAAGTTATGACCTACCGTATTTCATCCATTTTTGGATTCAGTTTTACACTCATCTTCTGCAGTACCGGTATATAAATGAATAAATAAAACATATTTTGTTAAAATGCATTGTAGTGGTTTGCATTTAAAATTTAAAAAATATATGTATTTATGTATATGTCCAAGAATTTCTTGATTATACAAAGCAATAAAAATTCTTAAACTTTTGATATCCATTAGTAGGTCATAAATTATAAAAGAAAATTTTCTCTGCAGTTTGAAGTCAAAGAGTAATGTTGTCATTGGTTACATCAAATATTTGATTACTTAGTTACAGGTACTTGATTTGTTGTAGTCCTTAAGCGTGCTGGGTGTTATTGTATTTGTCTGATAATTCATGTTGTCATACACCGATTATGCTATTTAAGTATTTAAAATTTTTCAGGTATAATGCAGTTGCAGCATCCATAGTCCTGTAAGCAAACATTTATTTTTGTGTAGAAACTTGAACATAAGATTTAGTGTAAACTGGACATATTTATTTGTCACCCTTCAAAGAAATTTCTCGCATAGCGATTGTTTAACTTGTCGGGGTACATAGATCTGCCAGGGTACATAAATGCATGTGACGTTTAGTGGTAAAATGGAAGCAACTCGTACATGGATGACGTCTAGTTACAGTAAACAAATATGGCAATAACGTACACAAGTCACACAAAGTATGAATTGGAAGTTAAAAAGATCCAACTGGTAACGCTTTGAAGGGTGACAAAAACGCTATACAGGGCTTTGGCAGGTTACACGGCCCCATGTACCCCATCAAAGATGAATGTACATAAATCTTTGAGGGGGTACATGGGGCCGTTTTACCTGCCAAAGCCCTGTATAACTTATAATGTACATGTAAAAAACATGTTACAGTTTCCAACAGTCTGAAAATATATTTCTTCTTTTTGAAGTTTTCAGTTTACTGGTGACAGTTGATTTATTTCAACACCATCTTCTGCATTGCAGGTGTGATGCATCCACAGGACAGGAAACTGTATTGTATTGTAAATGCATGCATAAAAAAGTTTCTTATAAATCATTTAATTTTATTTTGTTTAAAAAATCTTTAAAGTATATGCATGTACATTTATGGTTGCAAGTTGAGATTAATCATATTGTCATTAGATGTGATATTACTCATTAATAAGATCAAATGTTATGGTCCGATGTTTGTCTCCTTACGGTGATATTACACACATTTTTTTGTGTCATACATTTATTGGTGGTATTTATGTTTTAGTTATCTATGTTAACCATTCTTACTAATCCAGTTTATCCCTACCTTGTCTGGATTGCTATCAGAGTCACTGTGTTTTGACAGGGAATTATACACACTTTTCGAAGAAAATCAGAAAATTTAATAATGTTCCATTACATCAACCTAGTCATAACTGAAAATGGATATGCTTATTTGACTATTTGTGTAGGAAGGAAAATGTTCCCACTATGGGGAATTTTACAAGTCAGTATTGATGATGTTTAAACCAAAAGTGATGTCCTTGGTAACATATTGCATCATATGCTGCAGTTCACCTTTTTGCAACATGTAAAATCTCCACAGTTTTACTCTTTCTACAACATTCTGTTTTTCATATCTAAACATGGTAAACACATTACAAAATATCAAACTTTATTTCAAGTTTATTGGTTTTTCCATCAAAATTGAGGATAATTGTCTGTCACATACACAGTGACTTCTATAGTAGGTAAAGTTAAACGTGTTGGTTAGTAAGAATGTTCTGTACTTGTTTATTTTATGGCAGCATAATATATACATTGTTTTAAGCTCACCTGTAGTGAGCTATGTGTGATCAATCTTTGTTGTCCATTGTGCATCAACTTTTCACTGTGAACAGCTTGAGACCACACTTTTTGTCCAGTCCTCACCAAAAACTGTTCTGCTCAAAATGTTCGTCTTGACAGTGTTTAGGTCAAGTTTGTATGTGGGTCATGTTTGGTCAGAAAATATGTAGGCAACAGGTCAGATCAACACTAAACATTTTTAATGCTCTTGAGGCCACATTTGCCCTCAATCTTCATCAGACATGCTCAAAATTATATTCTGGATAATAGCTAGATTAAGTTTATGTATGTAATAACCTTTCACTGTTAACATTCTAGAGGCCAAAATTTTGTCAAATCTTCAGTACGATCTGAATGATCCTCTGAAAATGATCTTTTTGATGTGTTAGAAATTACCGTATATTATACTCAACACTTTTTTACCTTCCTAATCTTCATCAGACAAGAGCTGAATCAAGTTTGTGTTGAGTCAAAAATTAGGCCACTAGATCAAATAATAAAAAAGAATCTTGTTCACCATAGAGAGACTACAAATGTAGTATAATATTATGACTTGGCAAAGAACAAGATCAAGTTCCTATGTGTATATAGGTCATGTTGAATCAAAAATTAGGTCACAGTGTCAAAGCATAGAAAAATTTATTAGCGCTCCAGAGGTAATTTTTTTACCAATGTCAAGTTGAATGTAAATCATTCTCAGGTGAGCATCTAGGGCCTTCATTGCCAATTGTTTTAAAATTCCTAAAGGCCAGCCATATCTGGTATATGTATGGAATAACTATGTCTCTGAATGATCTACAATTGTAAATGGAACATGCATTGTAAATCTGGCACAATAGGACACGCACATATTTTGTATATGAGCAATTTTGTTGAATTTGTTGTTTTTATTTTATTAACAGAATATTTATTTGATAATTATATAGAATATTTTATACATCATCTCTTGGATTATGGCTTTGCAATATAGATGTATATACAGGTGACATTTTTAAACCTAAAAACAACATCAATTTTTATACAAAAAACCCAGAATTTATATACAATTATATTGACTATTCATAAAATGTTAATGATAATTGTTTATCTGTGCCATTGTATTAGATCACTTGGTAACCAAGGTCCTGCCTTAAATGGATGAGATTCATTTTTATAGCCTTTCAGATCATGATTGATTCAGTATTTTTTGAGAAAATTAACATAATTTTTGTTGTGTGATTTCACTAACTCTGTTATTGTATAATAATGAATTTCAATATTTGAAAGGAAATATAATTGTTTTATATTTTTTATAAAGAAAATAGAGGTGAATAAAATCATTTCAATGATTCTGTTGTCTTAAGAGTTTTGGCTAACCTAACATATTTATTTTCACCATGTACTAATTTTCGCTTATTTCATCGCCATTTGTTTTGCCCGAAAATCAATACCAAGGAAAAATTATATGCTTATTAGTGTCCCGATTAATCAATTTAGTTGATGTCTGGTTGTTTGTGCTTCAAAATCGATTCCTAGTAATCGATTTCTATTTTTCATGATCGATTATAGTGCGACTAATTTCAATAATACTTCAATTTGCCTACAACTCTGACAGCGACCAAGCCTTTCACATAATTCTAACAATACTTGTCAAAATGGGTACTATAAATTATGGATGACAAAAAGAAAACAACTGCTAAAAGTTTAAAACCAGTATTTGTGTTTTATTACATATCTATTTGTTTAAATTCCAAATTTCTCTGAACAAAAACATACAATAATGTATGATCGATCTTAGTCGATCATCGGTCACTTAGTGGAGAGTGATGATCGATCATGATTTTAGAAGCGATTCCCAACACTAATGCTTATTGTGTTGTAGTGCTTATTACAAAAACACAAAATTTTAACTACATGGATATGTCTTAATTTCCTATACCACGAAAATAAATGCAAGTGATAATAGTATTAAATATGTTTACAGTATTAAAAAGTTAATGACTGTAATTTTGATGTTTTGGCATCCATTAATTTTATCAAGAAGTGACATTTCAATTATTCTGCCTTGATAAGTGAAATAATATGGGCTGATTGCCTCCATGTATAAGTGAAATAATCTAAGCTATTACCAAATGCCCTTCATGTACATAGATGGTAATTTACATGAAGTGTTTTAACCTGTTTTTTAATTGACGCAATGCCGGCCATGCCTTTTATGTTTAAACACTGATCGCTGACACAGTACCAAAGTAGTGTCATGGCAACTAATGATGTACTGGTGTCGGTGACGTCATTAAATGGCATAACTCAGCTCAAGTTTTCATTCTTTTTGTGTGTAATTCAAGCATTTCAGAACATTGTGGGTGTGGCTGGCCATCCATCAATTCCACTAGACAGGCTGAAATGGTTCATGAACTGGTTCATGGCAGACTGAATGTTTTTATGTGCTAACCGAATACACAAAGAATGTCATGTTGGAGTTTTTTTAAGCATTCAGCTAACCCTGGTCATACCAGACTTCAGCACAAACAATCCCTTGATTTGATGACATTTCAGATGTTCAACTGAATATGTAGTTGGAAAATTTGACAATTTTTTATAATTAGGTCATAAATGAATCATTACATGGATGTTTTCTGAACAGTCAAATCCATAGTCCCTTGGTACCAGTGATAACCTGTGGACCTGTAACCCTGGGTCTAGAGGCCTTAGGAAACAGTTCTACAGCTCATCTCTGATACCTCAGGACAATAGATTTGTCTGTTCTCAAAACACCTATGAAATAACTCCTGATGACCTCCTTATTTAGTGAAATAATCTAAACTAGTGACCTCCGTATAAGATATATGCATGTAATCTAAACTGAGATATGGATGTCTTGAATTATTTTTCATACTTTGAAGACTACAGTATTAAATGTTAATTTCTTACAAATAGTTCCTGATTGTCAAAAGTTTGGTGGTTTTCTCTGGACACACCGGTTATGAACACCACACCAAAACTTGGAATTTGAAATTTGAAATTTTGACTGGGGTTTCAAACATCATTCCAAACAAGACAAAGAAGTATTTCTAATTGTAAGTTTTCAATCGCAACAACATTTACATGTATGTCACTTTTATTAATTTATCTAATTTAAAATGACATTCAAATGACAATTTTACTTGGTTAAATACAATAACATGTTTCTATTTGAAACAAGAATAAAAAGATTAGTTTTAATAATAAAACAAAAAACAGATTAGGACATTTAAACATGCCCTCCATAAGCACAACTGTTGTCAAAAAAGGTACAGCCAAATTTGTTGAACTTGATGTGACATTAGAATTTTAACGGGCAATTTTAAGCGATGAAATTCTAAGGGATATCAATAAAAATCCACTGGGAACATATCCAGACTCTTAGCTACCAATGATATTCCAAGAAACAATGTTGGAAGTATCATAAGTTTTACAGCATTTAAACATTGATCAGAAAAAACATCTTTAACAAAAATTTGCTAAAAAATCCACATTTGTGTACAACTATTCAACAAATTCATACTCTGACTTTAACAAATTGTAGATAAAAAGTCTCACTTTAAGTTCTTCAGCAATAGTTTAAGAATTCACACACACAAATACACAGTTGACTGCCAATCATTAAAATAAATCGTTAACAAACATTTGCTAAGAAATCCATATTTGTGTACAGCCTTAAATAGCCATTATCATACTCTGACTTTAACGAATTGTAGATAAGAAGTTCTTCAGCAATAGTTAAAATATTCACACACACACACACACACAGATAGAGAGTAGGCTGCCAATGAGGCTTACCAAATACACTAAATCATAACTCTACAATTGTGTTGTTATTTCTATTTGATATGGAATCATATAGTTTTGATATTTTCCATAAATCTGTATTAATTGTGTTTACAATCTCCATAACCAGCAAAGACTATAGTCTGCATAAACATCACTGTATCCATAGATACGCCAGTAACCACATTACACATTATTGGCTTTTACCATGTTTACCAAAAAACAAATATAAGAATATCCCAAACTTAAATACATAATATTAATTACAACTTTTTATTACCAGTAATCATGGTATGGTTTAACAGTCTTAAACTAGAAAAACATGAGGAAATAAGAAATTCTTTTTTTTCACATCCAACATGCATAAATTACAAACAACTGGTTTAACAAATGCAAAATGCTATAGATGGGTTGTTTAAAGTAATTTTTTTATTCATTACTATTTTGCCTTTTGCTAAACATGTAATCATAATTTGGTTTCAGTGTGAGAAGTATAAACAGATTTAGTACATATCAATATATTACAGCTACAAAGAAGTCTCTAATCAGAACACACTAGGTCATGATATAAAAGGCATTATGTGTTAATTTCAGGGAACAGGTTCTCCCTGTCAAACATACTCATTGCAGGGAACATATGATCCCTGTCAAACATAGTCATTTCTAGGAACAGGTGCTCCCTGTAACACATGTCCATTTCAGGGAACAGGTGCTCACTGTCAAACAGTCATTTCAGGGAACAAGTGCTCCCTCTCGAACATGGTCATTTCATGGAACTGGTTCTCTCTATCAACTCCAGGGCATATTGGATATATGATCTTGTACATCTAAAGTTTTCATCAAGGCTTAGATTATATAGTTAATACAAAAAGGAAAAATTGTACAAATTATGTTTCTTTTCCCAGCCAATCATTTGTCACAGTGTCATGTTACATATAGACTCAACTTAAAACTCTCCTACATTCTTGTATTGTAAGTAAATATTGGATAAAACATTGTGTGATGAGTAAATTTCTGAGTTCTGAGCGAGTTTTTTTTCTACTTGACACTGGAACGAGTTGTTAAATGATTGTAGTCAGTTATTTTGTAACAACCATCTTTTTCTTAACTGACCAACTAATTTTTGTAAGAATCATACCATGATATTTGGTATACTGCAATCTGCCATAGAAATGTATAACCTATCATCTTTATAGCATTCAAGAGAAGAAATGGTGTTAAATACTTTATTGAAACATAAATGTTGCGTCGGTAAATACAGATTCCGGAAATATTATAATTCAATTCTCTTTGTTTTACAAATTTTGATTGGTCAAACCTTTTTTGTTAATTTTTGGACGAAAGAATTGTCTCTCAGTGATGTCACTTTATCATGGACGACAACCACAAACACATATTCTTACATACATAAATTATACACTGTCAAAAATATCCAAATCTTTCATTTTTCCATAACAAAAAGAAAAAAATAATTTCATTTCTACAATAAATGTCTATTGTATCATATAAAGGGTGGTTTTAACTTAATGCAAAAATCATACAACATACATGTATCTTATAAATGTATAATAAATCCTAATTTGGTATGACTATAAAACCTTTATTTCAAATAAAAATCATTGCAAATAAATTAAAATTAAATTTCTATTTAAAAGTCCATCCATTACAAATTCAATTAAGCACATACTATATATATAGACACCTTTATAACCAAGGCTTTCAGTCAATGTTAGTTTCGTTTACATGTAACCATAGAAACATGATATTTTTCATCACAACACATAACAACTGTCCTTTCAGTCTTTGTTTCTACTACAATTTTGAGATCCGTGTCACAAGTTTAATACGATCAGCTTCTCTGTTTTGTCTGATATAAATCATTCCTTTCTGATTCTATCTTTAGTAGTTCAATGTCAAATATAAGAGTGGCGTTAGGTGGGATTGTGGGAAGAGTTAAGGAAGAATATATAATGAGTTAAGTCATGCTTTTTACCCTAGCATAACATTTGATACCCAATAACATTAGTGCAGAAAAAATATTTCTATTGAATATGAAATCACAAAAGTTTTCCTGTAAAATATCATTATTACCAGAATTTGCGATTTAGACGTAGTGATTTAAACATATTCCTAAACAATCTCCACAGATTTCAGGGGTATCAATCATGTGGTACATTGTCTGACTGCATGTATGCCTAGGGGAACTAATTAAATAAGTAAACAACCTTGAAAAACCTGAAGTAGAAGAAAACAAATTGCAGCTATAAAACATGTACTGTAACTGGGCAATACACAATAAAACCAAGAGTATAACACCACAAAGGAAGGGTATGGTATAATGGTGTTTTATACCCCAGTCAAGATTCTTTCACTAATACCGAGGTAGTTCTGGTTTGGTGGAGTAAATTGTAGTGGGCAGAGAAAACCAACCTTTTTTGAACTAGGATCCATCAAAGTGTGACTGGAAACCTTGGTGGTTAAACACTGGGATCTGAAAACTCATGCTTTTCACTGCATGACCACCAAGACCCTAATGTTACATTATGTTAGAATTGTACTTAAGTTATGTGAACGTTAGTGTAACAGATGGTTGAATCATTACATGAAACTAAACAGACAATTATATGGGCATAAAATTGGTTTCTGATAATTTAAAATTTTATTGATGAGAAATTTAGCAAACAATGTAATATTTATAACCAAAGAATTTGAGGTGATGGGTACAGACAATCAAATGTATCAGTCTGGTTAGCTCAGTTGGTACAGCACTCACTTATAGTGCAAGGTCCAATCCCTGGTTGGAACCTGCATTATTCCACCTTCCTACTACAGTTTGGTGGCCAGCATAACCCTTGAAAGTGGTGGGCTTACAATGCTGTGGCCATATGAAGTCCATCTGTGGAAATTTAGGGAGAATGCCTACGTTGGTCAGTGGAAAACTAAACAATTAAGGGCAGGAATGTAGCAGTCTGGTTAGCTCAGTTGGTAGAGCACTCGCCTATAGTGCAGGCAGTTCAGGGCTTGATCCCAAGTCCGGTCTTCGATTTTTCTCCTTTCTGTTACACCTCTAAGAATTTTTTAACTCACAAGCACTGATACAGTACCAGTGGTTACAAAAAAATCTGTATGGAGAGAGAGAGAGAGGGCAAGATAGGGAGGGGTTAAACAATTTTACAAGACATTTTAAACATACAACACTGATAATAAAAGGATATATTCCTGGATGTCCTTTGGGGCCATACGCTAAATTTGGAGGAATTGTCAAAACAGCTCGCTCACCTAAACTCATCTGAAATCAGAAAAATATAATTATTAAAGGTTGTAATGGTACAGATTAGCTTAAAAAATTACCATAAATGATGAATACTTAAACAAACATTTAACTGAGCAGCAGCAATCAAGGAAACAAAGAGTCTAATCATGAATCCAGGTAACCTAACAAAAACATGATACAGAAGCTTTCATTGGTAATGCTTGTTTGAACATGGTATGTCAAGCGAGTTATATAAATTTCATTATACTCTTGCTTGGAAGAAGGTGGGGTAGGAGGTATACTGATTTATCTCTGTCTGTCCGAAACAGTTTTATCAGCAACTTCTACACACAGTCACTTACAATTTTGTATGCCAGTTCAGGATGATGTCCCATTCCACAAGTACGGGTTTAAGTCTGCCAGACATCTGCTTCCTGTTTACTTTATTTTTTTTTGACATTTACGGTCAATGGTTGCAGTTAAAAGTGGGGGTATTCTAAGTGAGCAGGAGCTCACAGATTTCTAGTTCTTTTTGCTTGCAGCCAGTAAACTGATTTTTGATACATGTATGCGAGTGTATCACTAATAATAGTCACAATGAGTTACAGATAAAGTTCACATTTTGTCTTGCCTCGTTTATTTTTAAAGAAAAAATTATGGCTCTTGGTAATATATGTACAAGAACACCTTTTCTGCACTTTTATCCTAAACCCTTGCAGCTATTGAACTTATTTTTGGTATGTAAGTCTACCATAATGAGTTACAGATCAAATTTACATTTTGTTCCGCTACCCCGATTTTTACCAAAATTATGGCCCAATGTCTTTGATGATTTCATTAAAATAACACTTGCACTGATTTTTAGTATGCAAGTCTACCACAATGAATTACAGATCAAGTTTATGTTTCATCCTGCTCTGCTGATTTTTACAGAAATTTCGGTCGTTGGACTTTGAAAATTTCACAGAAATAACTGCAGGTCTAGGTCTATTATGTGGGTGTGTAGAGTGTATGACCTCACTAACTCAGGGTCTTTTATTTCAAGTTATATTGATAATAGGAAAAATAAAACAGTTGATTTTCAACATATTTCAAAGTTTTCAGTATTTTCAAAATATTTCCTGATTTACAATAATAAAACACTTACTTTGGCAACTAATAAATCCCAACCTGAAATAAAGTGATAAAAATCATGATAATATAATGAAATACAATAGATATTCAATGACTTGAAATGCATAAGACATCCATGGTGACTACGAGTTATCGCAGTGTTCATGTTTTTAAAGTTGAAGGATGTTGTATACACAGCAATACCTACCCCTAGTACAAAAATTTATAAATCCATTGATTTTCATAACAATGTATAGTATAGATCTAGATCAGATCTTAGTTCATCCAATGTTAATGATCAGTCTTATAACTTAAAGAAGTGATAGATGGTATCAGTATGTTTGTAGTCTAATTCCTTAACCAATTATACCTAGAATAATTTTTTGAATAACAACACAACAAAATCTATTTTTAATACCATACTTTTCTTTTCGGATTTATTCAACCCATGTAGTACAGTGAGACAAATGATTCTTGACTTAGGATAGTTTACTTTCAGTACAAATGTCTTACCCTTGATAACTTCACCTCTTCCAATTTTAAATTTAAATGGCTTGTCACGATCTCTTGATGAGTCAAACACCTTCCCATCTTCAAATTTACCTGAAGTAAAATAGTATTTACTTTAACATTTCATTAACAATAATAAAATATGAGTATGTGCTTATTATGCTACTACCCACCTATAATACTCCATAATTTCAGCATAAAATCATAATATATGTAATGATATGATTATATTTACCATATGTATACATGTAACAGCCAGTCTGTAGGTTATGAAGGGTTGGTTAATGTTAATTATGCCTAGAGACCAGAGGCTAGTGCGTTTTGGAAAGGGTTGATTACTGTTAAATATTGCCTGAAAGTCAGAGGCTAGTACGTTTTGGAAAGGGTTGGTTACTGTTAAATATTGCCTGGAAGTAAGATCCTGGTGTTTTTTGAAAAGGGTTGGTTTAATACTGTTAAATAATGCCTGGAGACCAGAGGCTAGTATGTTTTGGGAAGGGTTGGTTACTGTTAAATAATGCCTGGAGACCAGAGGCTAGTATGTTTTGGGAAGTGTTGGTTACTGTTAAATAATGCCTGGAGACCAGAGGCTAGTACGTTACTCTAAATATAATGTCTTGAGGCCAGAGCCTGGTCATTTTTGGTAGTATTGGTTACTGTTATTGCCTGGAAGTCAGGTGGGTATGGTTTGAGTAGGGCTCATTGCCACTTTTAGGTTATAGCAGTCATGGGAACAAATGCTGATGTAATATTCAGACAAAAGGCCATATGTCAGAGGTACTGCCTGTGATGTTCTCAGCTTGTTCCATATGATGGTAGACTTACAAAAAGGTTAGTTACCATAAATCAATAACAAACATACTAATCCATGTTTAAAATTTAGTTAAACATGTGAACTTCCACCTGGGAAGTGAGGCCGAGAGCTCCAGAAGTGTATGCACATCTTGTTTAGCTAATTGAATAATGCTTGGAGGACAGTGTCTGGTGTGTTTTGGGTAGGGCTGGTAACTTTTTTAAAAGCCTAGAGGCCAGAAGTATGTACATTTTGGTTATGAATGAATATTGCCTGGAGACCAGAGATTGGAAAGTTTTGTGTAGGGCTGGTTACTGTAGAAAAAAGCCTGAAGTCCACAGACTGGTGTATTTTGGGTGGGGTTGGCTACTATTAAAGAAGCACTGGCTGAATTATAGGTACAATGTAAATACATGTCATACCATACATATACATGCCATTGAAGACTAGAGTACATCGAAAATCTGTGCCGATTAAATTTTTGGCATTTTCTTAACTTGCATTTCTAAATAATTACATGATTCTGTGTTTCAAATATAATCTCAAATTCAAACAGAAATATTGCTGCATGATGAACTTTTTAATGCTAATAAAGATTATCGAATTTAGAATATGGTGAACATAATTTGTTTTCAAATAGAGATGACAGATTTTTTTCAGAGAGAAATCATGTTTCAAATACAAAATCATCACTTTTCCTTTTATATTCATTCAACCGAGATTAAAATACCCTTTATTATTGAAAAAATACTGATTGTGTTTGCCACAACAAACCCCCTAAGTGGGTTAGCCTATGATTACCTGTGTAATGTACTACAACCACCTGTCCTTCTTTTGGAAATGTTTGTCCTGTAAAATTCAAATTTACAGAATTAGCAACATTAGGACTGAAAGTTATCATGTCAGTCTTCAAATCAGACAAAAGGTATTGATTTGATCATGAATGACACTAATGTCAGACTTTGGGTCCTTTTACACTAAAACTAATGAGCCGCTTTACCAATTGAGCTAATCGGCCATCTATTGTGCCCAGTCTGTCACATCCCTCCCTTCCTATTTTTCGATTCAACTTCCACCAGGTTCCACCCTCAGGGATCCCAGGGACCCACCTGTTGGTCGGCCACTTCCTAGAGACAGACAAGCTCCAAAATGTAACAGGAAAAGGAATAATGCAGCTGCCAACCAGGACTTGAACCCAAAACCTTCCCAATACAAGCAGGATGCTCTACGGATTGTGCTCATCAGATACCAATCGAACCCAGTCCGCCATACCAATGTCTTAGTCTTAAAAAGAGCATACCTCCCAAACATAATCGTAGCAACATGGAAAAATTAGGGGACCATTATACAGTTATGGTTTAAAAGAATTGGTATAATCTTAAGGAGGAGTGAATACACATTTGCACTGTACTGAAGACTACAGTACTGTAACTTGTAGAAGCTGATTAAACATAATTTTTCAGAGCCTTCTTTTTATGGTAAAACTCTGAGACTTAATATTTAATCAAGACTCTTAAACTTTTTAATCAAATTTCATGATACCATCAAAGGACCTTTGTATGCACCTTTTTTTTTATAAGTACAGTTTATAATTTATGGGAAAGGAAGCCCCCATCGGGGTCCCCTGTCCCTGCCAGAGAAAAAAAAAATAAACTGCGTCGTAGCTCGCGATCGTTTGCATGTTTCTTGATAAACGACTGAATTGATGGTTAGCTGGATCATTATATACTACCGTCTCCAGAAACTAAAATTTCTTTCTCTTTTTTGACGCTCATCCTCTGCTCTGTCGCAGACTTAACCTGCCTCTTGTTGTTTCCCTTCTCCTGTCGCCTCAACCCTTTTTAGTGTCTTATTTCCGGCTTCTTGATTTCCGTTAACATCCCTCCATGGGGTTATAGACAAAACGTACCCATGCCAAAACGTACCCTACCAGAACGTACCCATTTTTGGACGAAACGTACCCACATTTTTACCAAAACGTACCCATACCAGAACGTACCCACCAGAACGTACCCGCCAAAACGTACCCACCACAACATCAATATATATCTTATATTTGTATGATAAAGCCTTGATTTTTTATGACAAAATGTTTCCATTACATCTTCCTTTATTTCTAAAAAGATGTATTTTTGTAATAAATAAAAAATGACAACGGAGAGAAGAATTAAAAGAAGCACTCTGAGTAATAGCTTTTATGTGTCATATTTTGACCAAAACGTACCCACACACATTTCCATAGTTTATCTAATGTTCTTATAGCGTCTATGTACAAATGTATATCATTTATTTTAAAAAATAAAAATTGAAAACAATTAATTATAACTTAGATCCTTTTCATATCAAGGGGTAATCATGTAATGGTGTAAAAATTAGGTGGAATTTGTTAAGAGAAATAGTGGTTAAATATTACATATTAAAAGAAAGACTTTAATTTCAATGTTTAAAATTAGGTTCTAATTAGCTATAGTTTTAATGATTTTTTTTAAAAAATATGATATAAAGAAAGTTGTCTTAAAATATAATTGATATAAATCTATTGTGTTTATTAATTTCTTTGAACTCCGAAATAAGGTATTGGGTGTAATATTATTTTAACAATAAGAATATATCACTTGTCAAAATTGACACTTTGTGTTCCATTTAACAGACGTTCTGACGTGTAAATTATCCTTTTAATTCGATAACAGATGTTAAAAGATAGAAATCTTCCGTGTCTTAATAAATAATATTTAATGTTGAAATTTGGAAAAGTTAAAGAATAAAATGTAAATATTTATTGTCTTGATAAGTAAAATTGTCTTAGCTGAAACTCCAGGCGGCAAATTTAAAATTAATAGAGTACGCGCTAAAATTTGTCTGTTAAATAGTTTGTACTATTCATTTGGGATTTTATTTTAATGCATAATTTAGTAATAAAAATAAGTGGGAAACATTCAATTCAGATTAATTGATATTTGTTAATCGCGTTTCGATTAATTTGTAATTCGCGTTTTATATTTTATGAGAAAGAATTATATCTACGTTTTGAACTTTAATTATCATTTGTAAATATGGCTTTACAATGTGAGAGGAATAAAAGTAATAAAATGGACCTGGATTTGTCTTTTTAAGATCATAGACACCCGCTAATCCCGCTCCACCGTGCTGTTTTCCCGGGAAATCAACGGGAAATAAAATCAAAATAAATTGTCCGGCCAACTCAAATAGTCAACCTACATGTACACGCTACAGAACCAGAAAATTGAATACATCGCACCAACCGGCCGTTATATGGGAAACAGCAAAAACGCAGAGGATCTTGCAACAGCGAAATTTGTTTCTAAACTTTGGACAACCCCACCTTATTCAGACTTTCATACATGTGACCTGTGTACTCAGTCTTTTAATGTTTTTAATGCTTCATTGTTTCTGAAATTCAATAAAGGACCATTATACATACAAATATAAAATTAAAAAGGAAACTTTGGCTTTACTCCCCTATTGCAAGTTATATTCTAATTTTACAAGATATATTCTAATTCCAAAATTTATCAGGTTTAAAACTTAATCAGTTAATGGGTCAAATTTTAATGGAATATTAATGCGGTAATGAAAAACCAACACACGACAGAATAAAAATCCTGTTAGTGAAGCCATAGTGACTTTTGGTACGTAAATAATCACACAGGTATCAAATGCTTTGATATCGTTATTAAATAAAAACAATGAACGACTTCATACAAGAAAAGAATGGTAATGTGTTTGAAGAAGAACAAAAAACACAACAAAGGAATGGTGTAGATTTATGATTATCCGACTTATCTGCCTATTTTTTTTTCTTCAATTTTCCTTTAAACGTCATTAGTTAGTTGTGTAGTACAACATTTTACTATTCTGCAGCCAGGCTTTATTATCTTTATTGGTTTCTTTAAATACAAAAATATGTATTGGTAATTAAAGAAAAATATAAAATAAGCATGTCTAAGAATTATAACAAAGATGAATGACATATGCCAAGTAGATGCTAGTAAATAACATACTACTACTTGCTGTTTGGTAATCCTGGTATGGGTACGTTTTGGCATAATTTTGGTTTAAAATCAACAAATAATATAAGTTATACAAGTTTTTTGGTGGGTACGTTTTGGCGGGTACGTTTTGGTGGGTACGTTCTGGTATGGGTACGTTTTGGTAAAAATGTGGGTACGTTTCGTCCAAAAATGGGTACGTTCTGGTAGGGTACGTTATGGCAAGGGTACGTTTTGTCCTGCACCCCCTCCATGTTATGCGCACTTTCATGACTCTATTTAATCCTAGTAGATCGAAATCGCGAGTATACCCCCTGAAAATACTTTTAAACATACTAGAAGATTTTAGATTTTTATGAAATGTTCATACTGTATCCAAGATAATTAATACTTTAACACTGATTTCAGATTACATTGGTTATCTACTAAAACGTACTCTCTATTGAAGGAGACGCGTTTTTCCAATGGTAAATTCAAAATGGAAGGAAGCGGCAAGCGAAATCGTCCCGAAGACGAAAGAAGTGAGGACGAGGACGAATGTATCGGTCCGATGCCAGATGAAACTACGAAATCAAAGAAAAGAAAAGGTTAATAATATATTCTTTGGTCGAGATTACTCCCAAACTTGTTTAATGTTAACAACTTAACATGACAAGTGCCGGTTCATAATTTTAAGTGAAAAATAGTCATATCGTCGTGTCATATGTTTTCGGCGCATATTTATTTTTCTTGATATCAAATGCACGTGCATTTATAGAACATTTCCTCGGACAACTTTTTTTAATGTAAAAACCGGACTTTTTGTCTCTGAATCGAAATGTGGAAAATCAAGCTTAATATCGAAATATAGCAAGTTCTTCCTTACATACGGTATTTTCTGTGGTTTCTGTTATGCCCGAATTAAGTATCATTGTTAAACGACGTTACAATAAAAAAAACAATGCAACTGCTACTGATGTTGACATTTGGCAGCGTTCCCGACGCCATCAATATAATCATGTGACTGTCACATGGTTAGCATGTCTGTACAATAAAGTCAATATGAAATCGAAAGAATAAGGTGGCCCTGTTCTTATATATTTTCTTTACAAAATTGTTTGCAATTTATATATAGTTTATATATAGTTTTACTTGCGTTATTCCACCAAAAGAAAATAATATCTAGAATAAAACGAAGTTGATTAACCAAAATATTACGATATAAAAGGTTTAGTTTTGACTAGCATTCAAGAGCTGTATACATTTTGAGCAGTAAAGAGCAACCTTATAATCCGGTTCCGCTTTTGAGTCACTCTTCTGTTGACCAATGACATGCGCCGAAAACATATGACGTTCTAAAAATAGCATTGTAAACAGACATGCAGACAAAATCACCTCTCCGAACAAATTGCGGTATGAAATGAAAAATTCGATGGTTTGATTCGATAAACAAGATTGTCTTTATTTGATTTACAAGCCAAACGTCACAAATGATCTCTTATTAAATTTTCTTGAAGCAATACTGTCTTAATACGCCGAAAACCCATGACACAAGGATAATTTGTTATGGGAAAGGAAGCCCAGGTGAAGTTGGCAGTTATTCATATTGCAACAAAGTGTCTGAAACCTGGTGAAAATTGAAGCATAAATAAAAAGTTGGCGGAAAAAAAATTAGGTGTTTAAATATACATTACCCAGTTACAGTAAGCCTTCCTAGTGAGGCATCCACAAGACCCCTAACTTCGTGGTAGGTTAAAGTTCGTGGCATTTTGTTTAGACAGGATAGCAATCATAGGAAGAACATCACTTCAAAGTAAACATTTATCAAATTGTATTCTTCCATTTTTTTAATCTACTGCCGGCATCAGTATTCAAAATGGAAGGAAGCGGCAAGCGAAAGGTTTCAACTTCAGTAGTCCTGTCACCATTCCTGGAGGTTTTTAATTCATACTAACCCTCAAGGACTTGGTCCATCATCCAGTTAAGGAACTCAAACCTAAATGTACATCGTTTTCTTATTTTAATCATTACTGTTTTGAACAGTGATGCATTTCACTGCACAGAATGTACAGTTTCCTCATCAGTTATGTTTACATTTGATTTTGATGAGTATTGTTATTGAAGTTGAAAGTCAAAACAAACAAACATGAAAATTAACAAATGCTGCTTATGCACTTGATGGCATGCCAGGCAATTTTTTATAACACCATTTCATTCAAATCAAATATTTAAAAAAAAACATAGATTAATTTGGTAGTAACTTATTGTGAAATCTGAACCTGTTTGGACATTTGAACCGTACCAGAACATTATTGTATTTGAAACTTGTATCTTGGTAATCAATCTGAAGCCCATTAAACCAGTTTTACACAAGTTAATTTCTTGGAGTTAAATCGTAAGGTTCTTTAAAAAGTTTAATCAACAAGAATCATTTAAATGTAAATTGCTGGTATACATGCTTGCAAGCTCAGTGGACATTTAAGCATATTTTAAAAGTGCTTATCATCATGCTATTTTGAAGTCCAAAACCTATCTTTTCTGTATTTTATATATAAGTTTCACTCACTTTCTTACCAAACTTCTTTATGAAGCCAAAATTTAACTGAAAAAATGGCGCCATTGGATCTTTACATTATATTGGGAGAGAGAAAGGGAGAATTATGATTTGTAGAAACATGAGTTTAGATTTGATTTTCTCAACTTCTTTTTTAAACTTTTGAATTTTTACTTTCGGGACGCACTGGTTCTTAACTTTGAAGTCCTATTGGAAAAAACTGTGTATAATTAAAAACATTTATTTAATAATTGTAGTATTGGAATATGAACAAGTTTATTTGAACAACTTGCCAAATGCAGAGTCATACGAAAAAAGTTACATGCACAGGGATGTAGTAACCCACATAGCAGTAGCTAAGTAAGTATATATTAATATATATAGATTAACAGTAAGTTTTAATTAAAGCCATGAAGGTCATATAAATATTGTTTAATCTGTCATAAAATTTAGGTAATAAATTCATTTAGTATAAATTTTGTCCCATCCCACTGATTTCCTAGGATACTGATACCATCCTGTTTGACTGTTTTCCCCTGCAATAAAACAACTATTTTGGTAGCAAAATATAAAGAAATTAAGGGATTTTCTTAGTGAAAAAATTTAAATAAACTTTATCTAAAGCAAGTGTCAGTACCAAGGGAAATAAGTTTTTTACAAACAAGTTAGTAATGTTACAACCAGTAATTGATTTTAAGGACCTCATACACATGATTTAATGATTTGTTGGTCTTGCATACATTCTGACCAATAAACTTTAACACATTTAATTGACTTTGTGCAAAAATAAACAAAATAGGGATATATTATATAAATATTAACTCCTATCCTGCTGATCATTACTGGATATACACACAGTTTTCTGCTCTGAGTGAAGTAGAGTTATTTCCTAGTCAAGATCCTTTCACTTATAAGGAGACAGTCACTTCGTGGATGATGGAGAAATCAAGAGTGCCTGGAGAAAACCACAACCTTTAGCAAACAAACTGAAAAACTCTTTTACAAGGATTCGTCCTGAGTGAAGTTCCAACCTGGATGGTGATATGTGCTGTGACCGTTCAACGTGAAGTATAGTCCACTAGATCACATAGGCCCCTGTAAATTACCGAGGATAGGGACAGAGTTATAATGATTTGTGTATAAACATGTCACAATAAGCTTTTACAATAAATAAGGGATCTATTTCATTCATATAAAGCTACTCAATAATTGAAGTTCAGGTCTCTCAGGAAGAGTGTTGTGTGTCAAAAATAGGATTTCAAAACCAGAAAATAGTTAAGACACATTCTTAAAATCATATTTGTTATCAGATATATAGTTCCCTATTAATCATGTACATGTCTGATTGACATATTTCAGAACTGGATTTATTGTGACAGCAAGCTGTGATGGACATGTAAAGTTTCTGGAAGAAAAATGAAGAAGCAGGCATTGAATTTGTTAAGCACTTTAGAAGTCATCTTGGTATGAATCATACTTATCTTTTAGATTAAAATTTTGAATAAGTTACTGAAGTTCATCTCTCAAATGTTAGCTTATCATTAAAATGAACAGACATACAGAGAGACAGAAAAAGATCAGAGAGAGAGTGAATGAGAGAATATTACATACTGCTGTATCTTATATATAGAACATCTATACCAGTATTTGGTTCTGATGGTTAATGCTGTTTTCCTCCAGTCCATATCCAATATACAAATGTTTTGTTGTAATGAATATCTTAAATTAGAAATCAGCTGTTGTGTTTATAGTTTATATGTTTCTATTTTAGGTAACATACAGGACATGTCAGTATCTGGGAACGGTGAACTCTGTTGTACAATATCAGATGATAAGTCAGCTAAAGTATTTGATGTAGTTAATTTTGGTGAGTGATATTTGATGTAGTTAATTTTGGTGAGTGATATTTGATGTAGTTAATTTTGGCACATTGTATAAAATTATAAGTACTACTAGATCTATGTTTATCTCTGTAAGCTTTGATGAAAAACTTAAATTGGGCGCAGGACATTTGAGCGAAAATTAAAAAACTCCTAGTGGACATTTCAGCAACGACTTTAGTGGACATTTCAGGGACAGACTTTAAATATTACCTGTATTTCACGATGGACATTTTAGTTTTAATCTGGACATGCCCATCTGCATTGGACATGTATTCTTCAGCAAATGAATCTTTTAATCTCATCTTGATGCAGGAAAGCAAAACCAAATAATGACTTTAGCAAGTTTCCTACTTCAGACTCGGGATTCTTATATTCGGTACTTAGTGCAATTTTCTGAATTTTCACAACCACGGTTGAGCAAGATGAAATCTGCAACACTAAATGATGATAACAAGAAGGAAATCTTGTTTTATAAGAAAAAATCGCTCAAATGTCTACCATATATTTGGATTTTCGCTCAAAATTCAAATGGGTAAAAATTCTGTCGCTCAAAAGCCCATTACTTCATCACTCAAACATCCAAATATTTGCTCTTTTGTCCTATGCTTTTGCTCAAATGTCCATTACTTCATCACTCAAACATCCAAATATTTGCTCTTTTGTCCTATACTTTCACTCAAATGCCCATTACTTCATCACTCAAACATCCAAATATTTGCTATTTTGTCCTATACTTTCGCTCAAATGTCCATTACTTCATCACTCAAACATCCAAATATTTGCTCTTTTGTCCTATACTTTCACTCAAATGCCCATTACTTCATCACTCAAACATCCAAATATTTGCTCTTTTGTCCTATACTTTCACTCAAATGCCCATTACTTCATCACTCAAACATCCAAATATTTGCTATTTTGTCCTATACTTTCACTCAAATGTCCATTACTTCATCACTCAAACATCCAAATATTTGCTCTTTTGTCCTATACTTTCACTCAAATGCCCATTACTTCATCACTCAAACATCCAAATATTTGCTCTTTTGTCCTATACTTTCACTCAAATGCCCATTACTTCATCACTCAAACATCCAAATATTTGCTCTTTTGTCCTATACTTTCACTCAAATGCCCATTACTTCATCACTCAAACATCCAAATATTTGCTCTTTTGTCTTATACTTTCACTCAAATGTCCATTACTTCATCACTCAAACATCCAAATATTTGCTCTTTTGTCTTATACTTTCACTCAAATGTCCATTACTTCATCACTCAAACATCCAAATATTTGCTCTTTTGTCTTATACTTTCACTCAAGTGTCCATTACTTCATCACTCAAACATCCAAATATTTGCTCTTTTGTCCTATACTTTCACTCAAATGTCCATTACTTCATCACTCAAACATCCAAATATTTGCTATTTTGTCCTATACTTTCACTCAAATGTCCATTACTTCATCACTCAAACATCCAAATATTTGCTCTTTTGTCCTATACTTTCACTCAAATGTCCATTACTTCATCACTCAAACATCCAAATACTTGCTCTTTTGTCTTATACTTTCACTCAAATGTCCATTACTTCATCACTCAAACATCCAAATATTTGCTATTTTGTCCTATACTTTCACTCAAATGCCCATTACTTCATCACTCAAACATCCAAATATTTGCTCTTTTGTCTTATACTTTCACTCAAATGTCCATTACTTCATCACTCAAACATCCAAATACTTGCTCTTTTGTCTTATACTTTCACTCAAATGTCCATTACTTCATCACTCAAACATCCAAATATTTGCTCTTTTGTCCTATACTTTCACTCAAATGCCCATTACTTCATCACTCAAACATCCAAATATTTGCTCTTTTGTCTTATACTTTCACTCAAATGTCCATTACTTCATCACTCAAACATCCAAATATTTGCTCTTTTGTCTTATACTTTCACTCAAATGTCCATTACTTCATCACTCAAACATCCAAATATTTGCTCTTTTGTCTTATACTTTCACTCAAATGTCCATTACTTCATCACTCAAACATCCAAATATTTGCTATTTTGTCCTATACTTTCACTCAAATGTCCATTACTTCATCACTCAAACATCCAAATATTTGCTCTTTTGTCCTATACTTTCACTCAAATGTCCATTACTTCATCACTCAAACATCCAAATATTTGCTCTTTTGTCTTATACTTTCACTCAAATGTCCATTACTTCATCACTCAAACATCCAAATATTTGCTCTTTTGTCTTATACTTTCACTCAAATGTCCATTACTTCATCACTCAAACATCCAAATATTTGCTCTTTTGTCTTATACTTTCACTCAAATGTCCATTACTTCATCACTCAAACATCCAAATATTTGCTATTTTGTCCTATACTTTCACTCAAATGTCCATTACTTCATCACTCAAACATCCAAATATTTGCTATTTTGTCCTATACTTTCACTCAAATGTCCATTACTTCATCACTCAAACATCCAAATATTTGCTATTTTGTCCTATACTTTCGCTCAAATGTCCATTACTTCATCACTCAAACATCCAAATATTTGCTATTTTGTCCTATACTTTCGCTCAAATGTCCATTACTTCATCACTCAAACATCCAAATATTTGCTATTTTGTCCTATACTTTCGCTCAAATGTCCATTACTTCATCACTCAAACATCCAAATATTTGCTATTTTGTCCTATACTTTCACTCAAATGTCCATTACTTCATCACTCAAACATCCAAATATTTGCTATTTTGTCCTATACTTTCGCTCAAATGTCCATTACTTCATCACTCAAACATCCAAATATTTGCTATTTTGTCCTATACTTTCACTCAAATGTCCATTACTTCATCACTCAAACATCCAAATATTTGCTCTTTTGTCCTATGCTTTCACTCAAATGTCCAATGCTGATTTAAAATTGATCAAAATTACCTTGATCAAAGTCTTTTATCAAATATTTTGATCAAAGTTCTTGATAGTACAGACCTAGTGCAGGCCTAACTTACTTAATGAATCATAAAATGTTTTCTTAATTACCATGGATACCTCTGTAAGACTTTGTATAAATCTTTTCAACTGAAAAACTTGAAACTTGTAGCACCCTAATATTGTTTTCTATGCACATTGATGTATCATAGTCTCGTTATAATGGTGTGTATGGTAATTATAATTTTTGACACTCACATTTTATCTTTACAGATATGATTAACATGATGAAGTTAGATTTTGTGCCACTAACATGTGCTTGGATCCATAATTCGGGTGACCCAATAGCTGCCATGGCAATGTAAGTCATTGATTAAACAAAGATTATCATCATGAGGATTCACTATATGTTCATTATAATAGAATTTGTATAGAAAACATTAATTTGGCAATAGTCAATGAAAGTAAAAACATGACACAAGAAATCAATGAAAAATAGATATAAAATAAATACATAATGAAACCACTCACTACTTAGAAAACTTTGGTTAATGACAATATATTTTTGCATGATTTTGTTTAAGTACTTTTGTTGGGACTTTTCCAATTCTGGAGCTCATGTATTGTATCAAACTGAAACTTGGTTTGTATCATAACTGTAATAGCTGCAGAAGCAAAAAAAACAACTTTTGTTGACATTGTTGGAAGTAATCTATCATCTATCCTAAAACACAATTTGATAAAGCCATGCAATAAAAATCATAAAGTTAGAAATGTACTATCTCTGAATATGTATTATACAGTAATTTGTATTGTTTTCACTTCACAGATCAGTAAAAGATGGAAGTACCATTCATATATTTGATGGACGAGGTGGAAGTGAACCCATACACAAGATAGAGAAATTACATGTCAAACCAGTTATCATAATTAAGGTAAAGCAGGATTCTTAATTAATCTTTAATTTTAATGTTGTTTACTTAATCTTCTGTAAAAAACATATAGTATCACATATTTCTTTTAATGTAAATAAAATATGATCAAATAATTTCTATGTAACTGGTACCTTGCTATCAGTGAGCAAATCTGATAAATCAACTGTTACTTTACCTTTAATATTGTAAGCTGGGGCTGTTAAGTTATTTCTTCAAAAATCAAATTCCTTGTTACTGACATGATATTCCAGTATAATGTACTTCATATATAAATTGTATATTATATTTCAGTATAATCCAGTATATGAAGTTGTAGTGTCCGCTGACAGTGGTGGAATGGTAGAGTATTGGACAGGACCTAAACAGGACTACAAGTTCCCCAAAAATGTCAGCTGGCAGTATAAATTAGATACAGATTTGTATGAATTTGCAAAGGTTAGTATTATAGTACAGTCAAATGTGTCTATAATAAAGGAGACCTAGGGGACTTTATGATTTTGCACATAGGTGGTCTTAAGGTGTAGTTTAGATTCTAGTTTCAGCTTTCCTCCTGAAAGTCAGTGACTTCTTTGGGTACTGTTGTATTCTCTGTTGCATTCCATGACTTGGCAGCTTTAGTGAAATCAGTCAAATTGCTTAAACTAGGTACCAGTAATAAAACATGGTCAGAATTATCTGGTCTTTATAAGGTGACCACTCTGTGGAGGTGACCATTAAGGCAAGTTCAACTGTAGTATAGTAAATATTAAAACAATGTATTAGATGTCAGATACCATAGATAATTAGGTTATCTAGCCCCCTTTTCAATCTTTTGAAATTACAACTGTATTTAAATATGCTTCAAGTTTTCAGAGTTTGAACTATAGCTGTATACATTTGATTATTAATATAATATCTAATTTGTGTCTTTATCTTTAAATGTTTAGTGCAATACTGTTCCATGTGATCTGTGTTTTTCTCCAAATGGGAAGATGATGGCCAGTATAGCTAAAGACAGAAAAGTAAGTCAGACATCTTGGTGGATTTACCATAAATACACAAGTCACATAAGATATCTTGACTTTGAGTTAAGAATTTGTCTTGAACCTTCATTCTTAAATCTCTTTCATGAAATGCTTTTAGCATTGTACACAGTGTATAATTTTAATTATCTCTTCTCTAAATGTACAATTTATGTTGTTAGCATTGTGACGTTATGATCACATATTTAAATGCAGAGAATTACAACTTGTGATGTTATCAATTAGAAATCAGTCAAAATTTCAAATTGTGAGATATCACATAAGTATTAATGATGTTCTGTATCTAAATGTTTAACACCAGGCTAGATCTGTCAATCCAATACCTCCATGTTATCATTGATCACTAGGTTCAGCAATCAACTTTCAACAGATAATTTTTATAGTGCTATTAATTTAAACAGAAATTGCTGTTGGTTCAGTTTTTTGGTGAACACAGTGTTTGTGTGAGTTGACAATTTTAACCTAGAATTCATATTTTCTAAGGCATAATTAATTGACCAATAAACAAATTTGAAGTTATACAAAAAGTTGTCATACCAAATGTGCAGAAAATAATCAGATTATCTGTTTATTTAATTAAAACCATGTATTTATCTGTTTTAGGTTAGAATATTTAAATTTTTGACAGGGAAGTTATCTAAAGTTTTAGATGAATCTTTACAACAGTTTACAGAGTTACAGCAGGTTTGTATCAGATTCCTTTATATATTACTATGATGAAAGGATTGTGATATAATTATTTTAATCCTGAATGTGACATAAGACTGTATTTACTAATCTCCCCCTCCCATCTTGATGTTCAATTTTCAGCACAGTCATTTAGTACTGTAATATACAACATTATATATATGTATTAAGTATAATTATGATATCTGTTTATGTCTTGTATATACAGTGGGCTTACTGAAATACAATTTTATTTTTTTATTTTACACCGTTACTGATGTATCCTTTTGTAACTCTTAGATTTTCATGCTTTAGATGAAACAACAGTTACCTAATATGGAGTTTGGTAGAAGATTAGCTGCTGAGCGTGACTTGGAGAAATCAGAAACCTTTTCTTTGTGTAATATAGGTACATAATATAGTATTATTATTTCTAGTCATACATCTCGGCTCACTAGAGGCAGAGTGATCTTATAAAGTTCAGAACTTTGGTACATTATTGTCTTGTATGATTGCCTTTCATTCATCAAACTCCCAAATAATAGAGAGTGGAGTAATGGTGTTTTATGTCCTTGTCAAAATTCTTTCACTTATATCAAGGTGGTCAGTTCATGGATGGTGGAGGAAACCAGAGTGCCTGGAGAAAACCACTGATAACCGGCAAGTGAACCGACAAACTTTCTCATGTTTGGATCTGTCCCAACTGGGATTTGAACCTAGGTGTCGTCGAGATGTGCTTTGATCGGTATGTTTATGAATTTCCACTTGGCCACCAAGGCCCCAATTTTTACCTCAGGTCTTTGGGAAATGAAGCTCGAATACAAACTATCATAACCTGGTCATGATTAGGTATTATTAATGTTTACATTATTTTGTTTATACATTATGTAGACTGATTATCGTTATTCTACCGGTACATGTATTTGTATAGTTAACAAGTAAAAAAACAGAGTTTTATACACAGGTACAGTGTTTATATCTGTATAGTTAACATGTAAAAAACAGAGTTTTATACACAAGTACAGTGTTTATATCTGTATAGTTAACATGTAAAAAACAGAGTTTTATACACAGGTACAGTGTTTATATCTGTATAGTTAACATGTAAAAAACAGAGTTTTATACACAGGTACAGTGTTTATATCTGTATAGTTAACATGTAAAAAACAGAGTTTTATACACAGGTACAGTGTTTATATCTGTATAGTTAACATGTAAAAAACAGAGTTTTATACACAGGTACAGTGTTTATTTAAATACATTGTATTTGTATTTTATTCCTATTCACTTTTTTATAAATTAAACAGTGACAATTGATACAGGTGTATTAAATGTTGCTGTTTGAACTTCTGATTTCATTAAAGTATTAACATTTGATCTTGTTTATTTTAGTGTTTGATGAATCAGGACATTTTGTGTTGTATTCAACAATGCTTGGAGTAAAAGGTAATTATTATTATTACTTATTAATTACTTATTATTATTGTTTTAATCAAATTTTGAATGTGTACTCCAGTAGGATAGCCAAGTCCAAATTGTGCGTTGGTTTTAAAATTTGAGACCTTCCGCGGTAAATAAAAAGGGATTACTTTTTGGCAAGTGTCTGAACCCGGAAAAAATTCGCCATTTTCAGAATCGTTTTTATACCATAAAATTAACATTTCTATCTACGAATATGATGCTAGCGTGTGAGGAATAAACTAAACTTTCTACATGTATCAAAAAGTCCGAGATAAAACGCCACATTTACTTAAAATTACCGATATCCCGACGATAACCGATTTCTCTTGAAAATCAACAGAAATTTCTTCTCCATTTTTGAAACTGGTACGTTTTTTGTGTAAAGAATACTTTTCCTAGAAATTTTAATACAATGTCAGAAAATTATTATAGTATACGCCAGTAAATTATCGTACCTGGTGCATGAGGGTTAAATATGCGAAAATCGCAAAAATCCAACAGCATGATTTCAGTACGTCTTGTTGTCAATGAAAACAAATATGGCCGCGAGTTTGATAAACATTGTTCTAACGTAATGACGTAAACAACGTTCCCCGTGCCAAATATATAGGTCAACTGTCTACTGTATACACAGTACACGCAATGTACAGTACAGACCTGTCGAGAGTTTAACACTAAGCTTACCAAAAGAAGTCAAAACTCGACTGCCGAGTGCCTAAGGTATGGAAAGGTAGCGGTCGAAAAGCTGCCGAGAGATAGATGGCAACTGCTGTCGATATTTATAAACACCAAACGAGGGGCCAATATGGGCTGTCGGCACTTATTCGTTAGCTAGATGCTAACCTTTGTACAGGTCTGTACTGTATTTTATTGAGGCATCCTCATCTGGAACACATCATATGACATGTGTTTGTTGATGGAGATACTTTAGGACCCCAACAGGAATAAATAAATAGGGCCTACATTAAAAAAATAAATGATAAATAAATAAATAAATAAATAAATAAATAAGAAATTCTACAGAGAAATAAGTTAGAGCTGGGACACAGTAATGTTGAGCAGGTTACAAAATGTCTAGCAGGTTAGAGATGATAGATAGATAAATAGATAAATAAATAAATAAATAAATAAATAAATAAATAAATCAGACATTCTACAGAGAAATAAGTTAGAGCTGTGACACAGTATGTTGAGCAGGTTACAAAATGTCTAGCAGGTTAGAGATGATAATAAATAAAAATAAATAAATAAATAAATCAGACATTCTACAGAGAAATAAGTTAGAGCTGGGACACAATATGTTGAGCAGGTTAGTGATGATAAATAGGGCAAATACATAAAAAGAAATCCAAATAAGTTGCATTTTGTCTTTCCTCAAGGTACTAACATGAAATGGATGTGGTATGGGTACCATGGAAAGCAACCTCAGATATTTTTTGGAAAAATAAAACAAATATTTTTATATGAACAAAATTAACATTTAAAAAATGAAAGATATTGAATTACTAAAAAGTTAAAAAAAAAATTATGAACAGGCAGATAGTTAGAAATTTTGTCATATTGTTGTTTGTTAAATGAATGACAAGTGGGCCATAATAGCATTTAAAAGGACTAAAATTGTCTAAATTATCAAATTTAATTTAGAAACTACACAAACAGGTGATTTTATGGGGGACAGGTACTTTCTAGTTGTTCTGGCTGTGGTAAATAGATAAATCATTTACAAATAAATCAAAAACTATGGGATCATATGGCAGTGTTCATTGTAGAAAGGTTGATCCTTTATTTTGCCAAATGGCACCATTGTAAAGGCCATAGTGGGCCACATTTGAAATTAGATTTCAAATGCAAGTTCAAAATATTTGATAGCATTGTCATATATAAAAGCTACATTATATGAAACTTTTAAATACTTCATTACAAAAGCTTTTACATCAGCCTAAAAGACTACAAGTCACATCAAACATTAGATGTATGCAAAATTATTGATGTTATTCAACTTGTTATTATAAGAAATGAACCCATCTGAAAAAATCCTAGAATGAACACTCATGGTTATTACTGTTTACACATAATGGAACATTTTTCAAAGAAAAATGCATTATGTGTGACTAAACCAACTTTGTAAATTGTAATAATGTTGAATGTCTCATTTCATATAAAATTAAAACATAACACTATCTTTAATACACTAGGAATTAGATATCATCAGACATTTATGAATGTTTCATTTTATATAGAATTTAAAAATCAACACATATCAATATCCTTAACATACTGGGAATTATATACCATTACACATTTATGAATTGAATGCTTCTCTTGATACTGAATACCTACTTTTTCACCACATGAAATGCTTTTCATGCACCCTTGTCTGAAGTGTAGCATACAGGTAACAGCATAGGTTAAAATCTTACTATGTCAGAAAGTTTGCCAGTTCTCTTGTTGAGGGGTGTGTTTTACCTCAGGGATGAAGCCTAACTATTTTGAGCTAGGGGCCAGCTCACTTCATAAAAGAATTTGTAACAGTAATAAATAGCTTAAATGTGTAAACATAAAGGGACCCAGACTGGATTTTAGAAGTCACTGGCTACTTGGCCCCTGCTTATCTTCATCCCTGTATCTAGTTTCCCCCTTAATCTCATTTACTTGATTATAATTGAAATAATCTTGAATGGAGTGTGTTTACCAACCAATCAATTCTAAATTTAACTGATAAATCAATAAATCTGGAATAGGCCTGTGTGTTACAATTATTTTGAATTCTTTCAAACTAATAATGCCCGTTTGGATACACTGTGTCATGAATTTCACTGCATTTGCATAAACTTATTTCTTAATGTTATTATCAAACCAGTTCCCATGAATTTTCCTGAAAGGTGATATTTATTTATCAGAATTTTACAATTTTACAGAAATTACTGAAATTCCTAAATATTTTACAGATCTGTATTTAATCATTATAATATGGAGTTAAATTTTTAACCAAGTCAAATGAAATCCACATGATTGGTATTCACTTTTCCTATTTCCTACTTCCACATAGGCCTACCGGTAGTCTATTTTAAATGTTATTTGTGCTATGTCAAGTTGACTTAAAACTTTTAATGAAGCAAAATAATCAACTTTTCATGTCTAAATTGTACTAAAATAATAATGCCGGGGTTATTGGCATCAGAACAGAAACAAAAATTTAAATAATAAAGACCAATGTTGTGTTGACTCTGGCTAAACTAACATGGGAAATGTTTCCTCATTTTGGGAAATATTTCATAAAGAAAAATCCAGTCTAATTTTGGGAAATATTTCATAAAGAAAAATCCAGTCTAACCCTCTTTAATGATGTTAGCTTATTTATCCAATGATATGTACTGATATGACAGACAGGTCCTGTTTATATTTTGCCAGCAAAGCAAAATCAGTTGGTAATTTTCAGTAATTCTGAGTCCCTAACTAGCCCTACATGAGCAGGTTGCACTGTACACTGAATTGGTACAGATACCGAGTCCATATGGGTAAAATTAGAACACATCCGTATCTAATGTGTTCGACAGCCATGCAGATCGATCATACATGACAAATAAGGCAAAAAAGCTTGACTATTTTGTCCAAAATACACGAGGACATTTTCTGCATGCTAAAATTGTGATCGAAGCGGGACGAATGCTAATCAAATATGTCCGACTGGAAGTAGTTCCAAAAAATCGGCAGATTAGACGAGAACTGAGGTGAAAATACAATATTTTTAAGGAAAAACTTACTTTATTTCAACAAAAATATCTCCACAGCGTCTCTCGATTATCAAATTTATACATTGCATACCATAAGGAAGCTGTCTTAGCATTTTTTCTGTGTCAAATTAGCCGGAAAGGGGGCGGCCCATGATCGAGAATCCGGCAATGTCATCGATTTTTTCGACATTTGAAACTGGTACGTTTTTTGTGTAAAGAAAATTATTTGACAAATTATACATCAAAATAACCGTGAGAAAAAGTTCTTTCCGTTCATGTAAAAACATCTTTGGTGCATAAGGAACTGCGTACACAGAATGATATTTTTTAAAGTTTCAATTTTCAATTTTTCGCCGGTGCCTAACATTCAATTACGATTTAAATTGTTAAATTCTCACCGACTTTGATAAAAATCGTCTTTAATGACTTACTTTTGTCCTCCAAAAACAATAAAATACTACAAATAGTATTAAAAACTCGCAGTGAAATAAATATTATGTAATTTACCGCCTCGAGTGAATTCAAATTTTTGACAATTTTTTCACTTTGTCTGCGCGTGAAATTTTGTTTGATGAATCAATGCGCTGGCCGGGTTGGCTATCCTACTGCTCAGAATGTGTACTCTAAGGCAAGATACATGTACTCATTATCCCCACCGTTCAAAGAAAGAGGGGATATTAAATTCAAGTTTCCATCCGTCCATCCAAAATACTTGTTTCAGCTAATTCTCCAAAACTATGAAGCACTATTTCATGAAATTTGGTGAAAAGTATCAACATAGATAAGAAATGCTAACCTGAGTTGGTTTGCTCATTTTCCTCAGAGTTATGGCCCTTTGAACATAAGTGCAAATTACAAAAAAGAATATGCTAATTCACTGAATTTGCTTGTAAATAGATATGTTTGGCCGCTTAAGAAGAGTCTAAAATGATCTCCATGTATTAGTAAAATTGATGTAAAGTGATACAGCGACTATAAACAGAAAATTATGATGTGAACAGTAGACATTTTGATACCATGTTGGTTATTTTGTCATTTTATGGGAAAACATCATATAATATGCCATAGATTCTGTCACTATTTGAAACAAAATTTCATCTCATAATTCAGTAAATAGGCTTAAAATATGGTTGTCCAGTATTGTTCATTTAATTATATTACCGGTACTAATGGTAAACTCAGAGATAGATCTAAGGATGTTAGAATATCCACTAGAGTTGTGATATCATAAATATCCTCTCATGACTTTGTATACTTTCAGTTAATGGCTATTCTGAAGGTGATTGCAACTTTAAACAATTAATCCTCATTAAAATTGAAAAAAAAAACACTTATATATATATTTTTTCTTCCAGTTATAAATCTTCATACAAACCGCTGTGTTCGAATACTTGGAAAACCAGAAAATGCACGGTTCCTCAAGCTCTCACTTTTTCAAGGAACCGGGAAGAAGAAGCAATCTGTGGTTGACGTAGAGACGGCAGCATCAGAGAATCCAGCATTACAAAATGTCTTTAATGATCCGACATTGTTTTGTACTGCTTTTAAAAAGAATAGATTTTACTTAATCACACGGAGAGAAGCTGAAGACACAAAGAGGTTGGATTTTGATTATCATAAGATTAATTAATTATTGTTTGTACATTACAGCACAGTTTGGTTGGATTGGAATCTTTTTATTCCCCATTTCAAATACACATGTGGCTGGTGTAGCTAGCTAAACAGGAGGTGCTTATCCTTACAGAGCACCCGGTCTCACTTCTTTAAACTAATTTGCCAGCTTCAAAGTTTTTACTCTGCTTTGGGATTTTGATTTGGACATGGATTGGTATGATTGTTTTTTATAATCTGACAACATGGCTTCTTATCTCTGTAGAGAAAAATTGAATATACCAAAGATAAAAAAATTCTAAAACAAAACATTTTGAAGGTCATTACATAACCATTGTTGCTTTCAAACAATTGACTACTGCATTCATATTGAAAAGATTATTCAAGAAATATCTGAAATACCAGTAATGCATGCACATCTTTCAAAGAATGATTGAAAGCTGAACACTGAAAATGGTTATCAGTCCCAAGTTAAATAAACATTCTTCTTTTATCACCAAAGTTCTGATATGTACGTTTAAATACATTTCAATTAAAGCCAACAAAAATGAACATATATATTTGATTGTTTCAGTGCTGATGCTGAGCGAGATGTATTTAATGAGAAACCATCAAAAGAAGATATGGTATCAGCTACACAGGTAATATATGGTGTCAGCTACACAAGTAAGATATGGATATTGTGTCAGTTACACAGGTACGATATGGTGTCAGCTACACAAGTAAGATATGGATATTGTGTCAGTTACACAGGTACGATATGGTGTCAGCTACACAAGATATGGATATTGTGTCAGCTACACAGGTAAGATATTGTGTCAGCTACACAGGTAAGATATGGTATCAGCTACACAGGTAAGATATGGTATCAGTTACACAGGTAAGATATGGTGTCAGATACACAAGTAAGATATGGATATTGTGTCAGCTACACAGGTAAGATATGGTATCAGCTACACAGGTAAGATATGGTATCAGTTACACAGGTACGATATGGTGTCAGCTACACAAGTAAGATATGGATATTGTGTCAGCTACACAGGTAAGATATGGTATCAGCTACACAGGTAAGATATGGTATCAGTTACACAAGTAAGATATGGTGTCAGATACACAGGTAAGATATTGTGTCAGATACACAGGTAAGATATGGAGTTAGTTACACAGATAAGATATTGTGTCAGATACACAGGTAAGATATTGTGTCGGGTACACAGGTAAGATATTGTGTCAGATACACAGGTAAGATATGCTTTGTGTAGACAAACCTGTCTTGAAAGTCACTTGTCTAGGGACCAGGTTTTTTATACCTGTAGATAAAGACCTACTAACTTAGGGCTACCTGTTCATTAAGACCAACATTTACCTATCTAATTTCTTTCAAACTTTCAAATGTTATTTATACTTTTTATTATTATTATTAATTATTATTTATTTGTACTTGTGCAGAAAGACAATTTCACAAAGGTAGCTAGGGCCTTGGTAGCCCTTAGTGTTTGAAATCTTTGTTAGATCGCTGGCCAAAAGTTGGTGGATTCTCTTAGTACTCCAGTTTCATCCACCACCCTTGAACTGACCACTTCAATATAAATGAAAGAATGTTGACTTGGATGTAAAATACTGTTACTCCACTCGTACAGGTAGCCAGGTAGCTGTAATTGACTTTCTTATGAAAGCTTTATAGATAGATTTTACTGTAGTATGAACTCGTTATATTATCAGTTAACTTACCTGTGTGTCTGTTAAGAAGCTTTGATTTAACATGTACTTTTTGTAGGATGTATCATATACCAGAGTCTCAGAACACTGTATTATACATACAACTATGGGAGATGTACACATCAAACTCTTCCCTAAAGAGTAAGTTTTGTGTGAAAGTACAAATATATTAAATACAGATCCCCTCAAAATGACATCAGAAAAACTTGACTTAGAAATATCAAAAAATAAGAATAAATGTAATAAATAAATTTTAAAAAAAAAAAAAAAAAACAAATCAAATCACACAACAAATACATTCAAGTTGAAGCATTGAGTTTTACAGATGTAGCTTTTAATTCTTTATTCAGAAGTACATGTATATTTTCCAGATCTGTGGTAAAGGTGTGTAGACTTACCAGAATATTTCTGTACTAATTAAATGTAGTGGTCACTGAAAAAATGAAAATGAATACACACATGTTCATAATGATTAAAAACCATATAAAATGTCATCACATAGCGATTTGTTTTTTGACATAACTCATGGTATTATGTTTTCTGATGAAAATTGCAGGGAATATTTTTATATCATTTTGATTTTTGATATTTCTATTTCTTCTCAGCTTTTATTATCCCTGCCTTTTGAAGAAAGAAGGGGATGATAACAATTTTTTAAGTTCCACCCTTCTGTCTGTCTGTTCAGACACTTTGTCCAGAGTAATTCACAGATTTACAATACTTGGTGCAATGCATCAACATTGATAGAAGACATGCATATCATAAATCCAAATTTGTTTGTTTATAATCCTGGAAGTTATGGCCCTTTGAACATAAGTGCAAATCACACAAAAGAACCTAATGGTATGGATCCTAATTCACAGAATTTGCTTGTTTATTTTTCAGATGTCCAAAAACAGTTGAGAATTTTTGTGTACATGGTAGAGAAGGTTATTATAATGGACATGTGTTTCACAGAGTTATAAAGGGTTTTATGATTCAAACAGGAGATCCTTTAGGTAAGACAGGAATATCAAACTCACAAAGATTTAGGATAAATTGTTTCATGGGATTGTAACCTCTCTGTTGGTGGACATGGCAGAGTTGTACAGTTCTTTTGCTATCCATGTTTAGAGTTTGGATTCAATTCTTATACAGTGATGAATTTTATCTCCTGTCCATACTGAAGCTTAGAAAAGCATTAGTTCTTATAAAATCTACCAGGTGACACCTAAAACTGTGGTTAAATGTCTCGATGCAAGCTAAAGACAATATGTCGGCTGTAAAATCTTCAATCACTGCAATTTATCACATACCCATTGAATCTTACTATAGTGATACATAACATTTTCTTGCCATGTGATACAAAGGTCCGTATCGCACATGTGCAATACAATATTCTGTATCACCATAGTAGCCGGAACTACTTTTAGGGGAATTCCCTTTTCCGACACAATAATATGACGTCATTCATTGGTTATAATGTGACGTCATGTTAAGTTGGGAAAATCGTGGACGATGTTAAATAATTTGTAAAATCAATGTTTGTTTTTTAATTTTTTCCCAGTGTTTACAATGGTATTAGTAAAATGTTAACCAATGATGTTAAAACGAAGAGTTATCTGTTGTTTTTAATTACATGTACTTCTTTTGCAGTTTTTGCAGTCAGGTATCAGATTTTTCGAATCAGATCAAAAATCAATATAAAATAGTTGATTGTGAATTCATTAACAGATTAAGCCAAAGAAAGCTTTTCATTTAGTTTGGTAGGGTATGTGATAAATACAAAACCACACATATGTGGTTTTCTGACGTAGCTGACTGCACAAGTTTATTGTGCGGACGGATACATTACATGAGTGTGCTCTGTATATATCCACATAAGTGTTCAATACTTTGATACATATATCTTGAAAAAATTATTATACTAAGCTAATAAAAGTGGTCACTTCACATGAGGAAATCAGTTTCTGAAAGTTGTCTGAAAACAGACTGTAACCTTAAAATTTCAATGGGTGCTGTTGAAAAACATGACATTTGAAATCAGGAGTTACGGGTCATATTCTTCAGGACTTTTTAATTTCAAACCATCCAAAAAGAGAAAAGATAGAAATATTTACAATAGACTCATAATTCCTACATTAAACTCTGTTCGAAAATCTGATTCAATTTCCAATGAATCAAATTTTTACACAGCATAAAAATACAATTTATTGAATTTTACATTCTGATATTGAAAATATTCATCTAAGTTCCATATCTCCATCTTACAATGTTACTGGTTTTACTTATTGCTCATTTGCAACATAACATGATTTGTAGACAAATATTTGCATCAACTGGTGTTTAATTAAGGATTGTTTGTCATTTTGTGTAAATTTATTGAAGTATAACATCACGATGACGGAAAACAAATTGTATAAGATTTTATACAATTTGTTTTCCGTCATCGTGATGTTATACTTCAATAAATTTACACAAAATGACAAACAATCCTTATAATTACAAACCCTATCGTCGATGTGTAAGACCTTAAATAACGATCAAACTTCGAACTACTTTGTGTACTTTAGCGCAATAATACACATTGTTTACCTCGGTTTTATCGGTCATACTTGGATACCCGCCAAATAGGTCAGCAGCTGAGAGGCGAGAAAAAGTAAAATAATTATTTGAACGAGGAAAAATAAGACAACCAGCGTTTTTGTGGATTCAGTATACCAATTAATTTTCACAGCAAAATTAACAAAGAATTCATTGAAGATTTTTTAAATACAATGTATTAACGTGTGACGTCAACAAAGTTTCAAATTCACAACAATTTCAAATTTGTCATCGGCAGCACAGTTTATACGTGGGGATGTGCTGTTGTCTAGATTAAATGATATCTTGCAGTTGTTAAATGATGGATTGTGTAGAAATCCATTGGTTGTACTTATTGAAGAGGACTAAGCGTATTTGTATTTGTATTTGAAATGCTTTGTGTAAAAATAGCGTGCTTTTGAGGATGTAATGTAGCAGATTCCTGAAGTACTTCGTGGTTTGCGATGGATGATTCAAGTGATGTTTGTGGTATGTAGCTGGTTGTCGGTTTACTCAGCGTGTCACTTATGTTACGTTTTTGATTTGTTGAACAATCCCTACAATAACTCCTAATAGAAGCCTCACTTCGATGCCCAGACATTATCATAATGTGTCGTAGTTCTACCCCAGCCGATTGTCGTTCAGAATTTGTGTAGCAGCGAACTTGTAATAATCCTTTGAATTTTTTATTTTATATTATTTTTAAATATTTTTAATAAATAAAAAAATTACTCATTCATTTTTTTCTATTTTATTTTTAAACGATTTTACCCAAGTTATCTCCCGAGAGTTGACCTACATTATTTTCCCATTGTCAACATTAAATCTATTTATAGATTTGGAAACACCGAAGGTAGTTCCGGCAAAACTGCAATGTTATACAAAATAACATGTCAAAACTGACGTCATTTATATCCAAATTGACCAATCAAAATTTAAAAGTGACTTTAACCATGCCCAGTTTGTAATTATATCATAAAACAATTTAGTTGTTCTTATTGATTGTGACATAATAGATGTGGAAAGGAATTCTACCCTGATATTAGATAGAGAAATTTCACAGAAAATCAACAAGGATGGCATGAAAAAGTCCATGTCCATGGTTGAGGAAAATTTTAATAGTTTTAAAAAAGATTGGACTGTGAACCTTATTGCACTGTGTCAAAGAAAAATTTGTCGATATGTGTTTATTATTTTACATTATATGTGTTGTAGGTAATGGAACTGGTGGAGAATCCATATGGGGTGGAGAATTTGAGGATGAGTTTCATCCATCACTACGACATGACAGACCTTACACATTAAGTATGGCTAATGCTGGAGCTAATACAAATGGTTCACAGTTCTTTATCACAGTTGTACCTACAGTAAGTATTTACTTATGCACCATCTGGACTGATAATCATGGGCAGATTAGATAGGTTATTGTTTTATACTGGTCAGTTTACTAAACGATATGAATAAATCCCAACATTCAATCCAGAAATGTAGTTGTTGATAAAAAACTTAGATTTGGATAGATTCAGAACTCAACTGAGGCTAAAATGATAGGCCAGTATTGACCCATGGACAGTATTTACATGTATTTAGAGACAAAATTATTACTTGGTTCTAATGATGCAATGGCTGCCTTTTAAATTGAACATGTTCTTCCTACCTAAATAGTTCAGTTGAGACAGGGTTACAGATTACTCAAAAGTTACAGACTTTTACACTGTATTGGATTGATCATTAGATTTCTGTAAATCCATAAATTAATGCAACCTTTAGTTTTATCCTCCATAAAAAAATCATTTCCTTTTCCTTGTACTACAAACATCTACAGACACATGTAGCTTGACAACTTCTGCAATATACAACTGTATCAGAATTTTCATGGTGGATGTTATATGCTTTCGAAAAAAAATGAAACAATGGATTTACAAATTTTCAAACTACATGTACTTTGATTTATTTTGCTTTATTGTCCTTCCTCACCACTGTTCTGTGATGATTTATTTTGCTTTATTGTCCTTCCTCACCACTGTTCTGTGATGATTTATTTTGTTTCAGTGACCTTCCTCACCACTGTTCTGTGATGATTTATTTTGCTTTATTGTCCTACCTCACCACTGTTCCGTGATGATTTATTTTGCTTTATTGTCCTACCTCACCACTGTTCTGTGATGATTTATTTTGCTTTATTGTCCTACCTCACCACTGTTCTGTGATGATTTATTTTGCTTTATTGTCCTTCCTCACCACTGTTCTGTGATAATTTATTTTGCTTCATTGTCCTTCCTCACCACTGTTCTGTGATGATTTATTTTGCTTTATTGTCCTACCTCACCACTGTTCTGTGATGATTTATTTTGCTTTATTGTCCTTCCTCACCACTGTTCTGTGATGATTTATTTTGCTTTATTGTCCTTCCTCACCACTGTTCTGTGATTTTATCTCTTTGTTATTGTGCCTGTCACACTCACAGCTTGTATCATGACTTGTATTGATAATTTTTATAATGTATTTCAGCCCTGGTTAGACAACAAACACACAGTGTTTGGTCGTGTTAGTAAAGGCATGGAAGTAGTTCAAAATATAAGCAATGTCAAGGTCAACCAAAAGACTGACAAACCTTATGATGATATCAGAATTATTAACTTTACTGTAAGATAGCATTTGTTACACAACTGTATGGTTATGTTCTTGTTGATGATGAAAGGTGAGTAGACATACAAGGTTGCCAACAAAATACTGCTTCACTAATACCTTCAGTAGGAAGTCAACTCAACGACCAGTAAACCTTGTGATGATATCAGATGACGAATGGTTATAATGTATTCGATGAATATTGAGAGATACAAGATGCTTTTCCAGATAGTTAAAAGTGTTTACAAATACAGAGAAAATAAAAAGTGCTTACAAAGAATATAAAAAAAATAAAAGTGTTTGCAAATACAGCGTAAAAAGTGCTTATGTATACAGTGAAAATTTGATAACTTGGTGTGTGATATTGATATTGAAGGTCACAAAGGACATGGAACAATTGGAACAAAATTCAACTTATCATAATAAGAAAGCATGTATGACATTTTTTACCAGGAAGCTCTCAAAATCTGACACTTCCAAGTTGCTAGTCTATGCTTGTGTGTTTCCATAACAACGATCAAAGCATAATGATGCAATTCTGTGTAAGGTTACAGTACTGCTGGGTTTGTAGATGTTTTATGTTGAATTGATAGACATCATATCTAAAGAGAAAGTATATGTTGGTATATTTTATATTAACATTCTTTGATAAAGAAATATATTTAAAGATATATTAGATGTTTGGTTGTCTATGACTTTGATTGTCTGGCTTGGTGCCAATTCTGTAACACTCATCATCTAGTAAATGTTTTACAGTAATAAAAACTTTAAAATGTTCTGGTGGCAGAGTGGCTCTTAAAACATTTAGCATAAATCTCATTTTTGTTTCTATAAGTAAGGAGCCTCAGTAGCAGTGTATGTTTACAGATCTGTGCTTCTTACCACGTAGGTTTGAATCCCACTTTGGTAGATCCTATTTGGAGAAAGCTGGTCAGTTGGTCTGTGATTTTCTCCAGGCTGACAATCACTACGCAAGTGAAAGAATAAACACCAATACTCCACTCTACTTTATAATCTTTTTTCATTAATGAAGAGGACAATCGACTTCTGGGAAGTACCAGTAGATAAAAACATAGATTTTTGTATATATTACTTAATATTTACATTTTGTCTGTTTTCTGTCTTCTACACAAGGTTTCAGAGCAATTACGTTCATATCAGCTATGAACTGCAAGATCTACCTTGGTGACGTCACGGGAATTCCTGTCACAACAATCTGTCACGATCTGCTGTTCCATCAGCTGTTCCGTTAATCGGAAATCGTTATTGACAAAGCGCGGAATTAAAATTTTCTAAAATGATTTTGAACCAAGAAAAAGAAAAGAAAATACAGTAAAACCTGTTTTAAGAGGTCACTTATGGGACGGAACAAAAGTGGCTGCTTAAGACAGGTGGCCTTTAAAACCAGGTTGTGTTCCAGAAGACAAATTTATGAAGACGAACCAATTTGTTTAGATTTGTACATATTTATTTATCTATATCAATTTCTCATATATATATATATATATATAATATGTTTGTCAACATAATAAATAATTTATTTGACCGACATTACTTTCAAAATCGTCAATGAATTCACTTTTTCTTTTTACAATGTTTTGTATCTGAGTCCTTCCAACATTAAATTCTTCCGCTAATTTGCGAGATGAAACTCCTGATTTGCTTTTGTTGATAACATCAATTTTTTGTTTTAGGGTTAAAACTTTCCGTTTAGATGGTGTGTCCATTTTTGTCAACTGAATAAATGCGATTTGTTTAATGTTCGTAAAATAAGACAAAGAAAAAGTGAATACTTCTCAGATAATTTTATTGTTTCAACATATAACAATATAAATCGACCCGACAAGTGCGATATGCCTGAGCAATCAGCTGAACATTATATTCTATCATAAACAACTTATCATCACTAAGGAAACAAAATCATGTGACGACTGTCACGTGGCATTATAAACGGACAAAATGGCCGTCTAAACCAGGCTCTTCTATGTGGCCGGTCACGAAATTAGTGGCCGCTGACCGCGTTACACAGGTGACCGCTTATTTCAGGTGAAATATATAGTAAAATGCATTGGGCGGGATGCAACCTGGCCGTTATCGGCCGGTGACCGTTAAATCCAGGTGGCCGCTAAGGCAGTTTTTACTGAAAATGAGTTGCTATTTTAAGCCAATTCTTTGAAAATCTTTTCCTATGAAACTGCTGGACCAGAAAGAACTAAACTTGAAAAACCAAGATTCTTGGTTTAGTTTATTTTGATAATAGAAAATAAAATGCACAGACGGCACACATAGATATGATTAACCAATTATGTAAATTGTGTTTGAGCAATAAATTATTATTATTATGACAGTTTTTTAGAGTATGCTAAATAGTAAATAGGTTTTGTTTTTGGTCCCCAAATCTTTTATATTCTTTTCGAGAACAAATGCGACAGATTGGTGTATATTTCAAATTCTGTAATGTTGGCATGCTTTTCCAAAGTACAATGCAAATAAATTGATTCTAGTGAAATAAGTCTTATTTGGTCTGTCTCTTATCTTTTAATTCAATTTTGATTTTAAAGTACCTTGCTTCCAAATGTAAACGTCTTCTTGTCAAATTAACAAAACAAGTTTAATGTTGAACTAGGAATCTATATCATTTATTCCAAACTCGCGATGTATAGTATCCAAAGCAAAACCGCGATGTACGAGTACAGTATGCATTGGTATAGTAAAGCCACGGGTTTCCCCAAGGCTTTCCCCAATTTAAAGAATTATCAAGTCATTACGTAAATAAAATAAACTGATTTTGACAGCACTAATGAAACCAGAAACCCACATATACAGGCTCTATCCATGGCTTGAACAAATGACGGCCATGAAACATCAAAATGGTCGCCTTTACGAAGTATAAACCTGGTAAATCTATCTGCACTTCTTGATACTTTGTCCTCTTTGTGAAACAAGTTCTTCTGAATAATAACAAATACTGTAATCAAGGAACTTGTAACAACATCAAAAGCGAATAAATAACCTACATATGCTGTCGGGTATGAGGTCGGTGGTAAGTTGGCAGCCACGATCGTCAACGACACAATTAACGACAACAACATCGTTATCGAAAATGAAATTCTCTCTCCCGAGTCTGGAGGCAACAAAAACGAGAAAACATTCATATTTACAAAAATACTTATTGGTAACAGCATGTACATGAGTATAAACATAGGTCTTCTTGTTAAAATGATCGTGTACCTGAAAAACGGTATTGTGTAAATGCTGGTTGTTATAGGGGTTCCACTGTCTATTTCCCAGGCTCCATTCTTAGACAGAAGAAAATCATCAAATTTATTCTTCGACAGTTTAAAAACAGCTTCATCGGTTCTCATTCCAAAGGCCATAAACATCAGGTGACAATGATGTTGGTCAAATGGGTATTTCAGTATATCTGGTTCACAAACACTATTTAAAATGCCACCTTGAAACATGATTGCATCGCCATAGGGTGAAAATTGTACCTTATAATTCACAAAATCAGTTTTAAGTAACTCTGTCTGATCGTATTCTGCTGCGTTTGACAACATTATATTAGGAACCCAGACTTTGTTTACTGAAATCCCGAGTGATGTGATATTTCCATATTGTGAAGGGTGCCAATGAATGAATTCGTCTTTCCACCGGAGATTAACGACGCCAGAAAATTTCAGTTCTCCAGAAACTTCATCGAAACTTTGAACTGATTTTAATGTAAAATCCACGTATATTGTCATTTTGTTGCTTAAATTCCTGACTGGTATTTCATCTGGAACATAACCTTTCAATAATGCCGCTTTCAACCGTAACACATCGTCACGCATTACTGCAGAGATGAGAGAACTTAACTCGCACAAAAATACCAGCACCTGTATCGTCCATGCTCCCATGATTCAGTTTTGATTTTGTAGCACTTCAAATAAGAAATTCCTGAGTTCTTTTTAAAAACGAAGTTATAAATTGTACCACTGTATAAAACTGAAAATACTTCTATATATAGGATCTACTCAAGCGGGAACGTGCTGTTGTTACAAAATATAAATGTCCATGATATGCCATTGTTAATTGTTCAATACTGCAGTTAGATAATTAGTGATAATTACTATAGTAATGTTGAAATTGATTCTGTTTTACGGTGTTGATACTAATTTATACATATATATCTACCAGAGTTTTATCTATGTTACAAAATGCTTCCTAATTTTTAACCTCTCATTCCCCACTTTAATCGTTTATTCACGCTGTGATCATGGAGATGTTATGCTTTTAGAATTCCTTTAGTCTTATATTTACGTAGTGTTTTATCTTAACGTACATCTATAACGTCTTACCAGAACAGATTCATAGTTTTAATATATAAATAGCAAAAATATTATATATGTATTATATTACGTATGTTTGTATGTTGGAGTTTGTTGAATATTAATTAACATTCCCTCGTTTTTTCGTAAATACATGAACATGTACATGAGTGAGTTGGTGATAGAAGTTCATGTGTTTAACTAAATTTGTCAGTTTTCAAAGTAATTACTTTGCTTTTGGGATTGCGATTTGTACATGGACCGGCGTGTCTGTGTTTGACTTTAGGAATTGTGATTTGGACATGGACCGGTATGTTTGTGTTTGTTTTTGGGATTGTGATTTAGACATTGACCAGTATGTTTGTGCATTCTTTTGGGATTGTGATTTGGACATTGACCGGTGTGTTTGTGCATTCTTTTGGGATTGTGATTTGGACATGGACCAGTATGTTTGTGCATGCTTTTGGGATTGTGATTTGGACATGGATCGGTATGTTTGTGTTTGTTTTTGGGATTGCGATTTGGACATAGACTGGTGTGTCTGTGTTTAACTTTAGGAATTGTGATTTGGACATGGACCGGTATGTTTGTGTTTGTTTTTGGGATTGTGATTTAGACATTGACAGTATGTTTGTATGCTTTTGGGATTGTGATTTGAACATTGACCGGTGTGTTTGTGCATTCTTTTGGGATTGTGATTTGGACATGGACCAGTATGTTTGTGCATGCTTTTGGGATTGTGATTTGAACTTGGACCGATATGTTTGTGTTTGTGTTTGTTTTTGGGATTGCGATTTGGACTTGGACCGGTATGTTTTGTTTGTTTTTTGGGATTGTGATTTAGACATTGACCGGTGTGTTTGTGTTTGTTTTTGGGATTGTGATTTGGACACGGACCGGTATGTCTGTGTTTGACTTAAGAATTGTGATTTGGACATGGACCGGTATGTTTGTGTTTGTTTTTGGGATTGTGATTTAGACATTGACAAGTATGTTTGGGTATGCTTTTGGATTTGTGATTTGAACATTGACCGGTGTGTTTGTGTTTGTTTTTCGGATTGCGATTTGGACATGGACCAGTATGTTAGGGTTTGTTTTTGGGATTGTGATTTGGACATGGACCGGTATGTTTGTGATTGCTTTAGGGATTGTGATTTGGACATGGACCGGCATGTTTGTGATTGCTTTAGGGATTGTAATTTGGACATTGACCGGTGTGTTTGTGTTTGGGATTGCGATTGCGATTTGGACATGGACCGGTATGTTTGTGTTTGCTTTAGGGATTGTGATTTGGACATGGACCGGTATGTTTATGCTTGCTTTAGGGATTGTGATTTGGACATGGACCGGCATGTTTGTGATTGCTTTAAGGATTGTAATTTGGACATTGACCGGTGTGTTTGTGTTTGTGTTTGGGATTGCGATTGCGATTGCGATTTGGACATGGACCGGTATGTTTGTGCTTGCTTTAGGGATTGTGATTTGGACATGGACCGGTATGTTTATGCTTGAGGGATTGTGATTTGGACATGGACCGGTATGTTTGTGCTTGCTTTAGGGATTGTGATTTGGACATGGACCGGTATGTTTATGCTTGCTTTAGGGATTGTGATTTGGACATGGACCGGTATGTTTGTGCTTACTTTAGGGATTGTAATTTGGACATTGACCGGTGTGTTTGTGTTTGTGTTTGGGATTGCGATTTGGACATGGACCGGTATGTTTGTGCTTGCTTTAGGGATTGTGATTTGGACATGGACCGGTATGTTTGTGCTTGCTTTTTGGGATTGCGATCAGGACATTGACTGGTATGTTTGTGTTTAATTTTGGGATTGTGGTTTGGACATGGACCGGTGTGTTTGTGCTTGTGTTTGGGATTGCGATTTGGACATGGACCGGTATGTTTGTGCTTGCTTTTTGGGATTACGATTTGAACATTAACTGGTATGTTTGTGTTTACTTTTGGGATCGCGATTTGAACATTGACTGGTATGTTTGTGTTTACTTTTGGGATCGCGATTTGAACATTGACTGGTATGTTTGTGCTTGCTTTTTGGGACTGCGATTTGAACATTGACTGGTATGTTTGTGTTTTACTTTTGGGATCGCGATTTGAACATTGACTGGTATGTTTGTGCTTTGCTTTTGGGGTCTCGATTTGAACATTGACTGGTATGTGTTTTTTGCTTTTGTGGATTTTGGTTTGGACATTGACCCGGTATGTTTATGTTTGTTTTTGGGATTGCGATTTGGACATTGACATGGTTATGTATATATGTTTGTGTTTGTTTAGAGACTGACCAACAGTACTACAGCTGCTAGGAGTGTTCTTCAGGAATTATTGTTAAATGTATATTGTTGTTATTAATATATGTGTAACCCTTATCATCGTTGTACCAGCTATTACAATATTATATGTCGCTGATTCACTGGGTGTTCATAATTACGTCTGAATCGCACATCTCCGTGTGCTACGTGGCAATTATGTGAGCCAGAATAACTACCATGGATGAGGTTAACATTGTACAATGTACTTTAGATATGTGATTTCCGAGTTGATTTGGTCATGTCTAAATTCCATTGCTAAATCATTATCAGTAATTCTAACACAAATTTTGACTATCGTCAAAGGAGTCTTAAATCTGGATAGTGAGCCTATACATCTAATATCAACTTGATATTGACTCTAGAATTACTTCGTGTTAAAAGTATAAAACAAATTACGCCATTATCCCGTGTTCTAAATTCAAACTACGTCTATAACAAATTCACTTGCCTTCATTTTACAGATACATGTACAACTATCTATAGCTAGTGTTGAACGGGGATTCTGGTAATTTTGTCAAGCACCATACAGACTCTAAATAAATTGGTCTGCTTCATACTTTGACAGGTATCTTAATTATGACACCCACGAATTACTACATTTAAAGCTATGTGACAAACGTGATGACTTCGTTTTTTTTCTATTGTCAACTTTCCTTTTTTATGCGGCAATATACCTGCTTCTCCTGCTTATGGTGTATTTGTTTCCCAATCAATACGCTATGGTAGAGCTTGCTCCCACTACGGGAACTTTATAAAACCTAGCAATGCAAGCTGCTTACAAATAAATAGTTGATGCAGCAGGCATTGCAAACCTCAATACCCTCAAAACGTTATGTATGACGTCCACACCCTGGATATGTTTGACATCCCATGGTCCCATGTGTCCTGTTTAAGGCAATATTTTGAACGATTAAATGCATGATTTAGTTTTTCAAGGATATTAAAATTTTACGAAGCAGATAAAAAATTTATTAACAATGTTTATCTGACAGAATACTATGTAAGACAAAATACTATAATTCGATTTATAGTTTATATCTAGAGGCATACACTACTTTAAAAGACTTCTATATCAATACAGTTCGTCTCGTGCTAAATTCTACTACATATATTTATTTACGATTACGTAATTCTTGAATATTTTTCTCTCAACAATTTACTAACGAGTTCCCTGTGGTAATTACCATCGTTTTAAGGTTGAGATTTATTTGACTTATACATTGCATCATTGATAATAGCAGGTGCTCGCGTAACTAAATCAAATGTACGATTTATCCAATTAATAGGTAACATCCGTTTCCAAATGAACCATGTACGCTTAATCTGCTGTAACAGATATCAGTGTTAGGAACGGAAGGTTTGTACTGGTTATATTTCATACGTTTCTTGTTCAACATTTCCTTGGCAACGATGAATTGACATTTCTCCTGTGCTTTGCATAAACCAAGCAATACGTGTTAAATAGTTTATAAAACAAAAACAACGTTTCGAATCAGAGGTTTTGGAATAATAATTATATTTTAAACCTTAGCTTCTCAAAGCCCTCAAAAGTGTCTGTATACATCTGGAATTATCTTGACTATATTTGACGTCTCATAATTCCGTATTCCCTTCATTCTCAATGTTACCATGGTTACGGTTGTAGCTAGCTAGACACGAGGTGCTTAATTACATTTCGGAGCACCCGGCCTCACTTCCCTGATGGAAGACCGCGTGTTTATCTTTATTTGTCAGTTTTTAAAGTTTTTACATTTCTTTTGTGTTTGTGATATAAACATGTACCGACCGATATGTTTGTGATATGAACATGTACCGACCGATATGTTTGTGATTGTGATATGAACATGTACCGACCGATATGTTTGTGTTTGTGATATAAACATGTACCGACCGATATGTTTGTGTTTGTGATATAAACATGTACCGACCGATATGTTTGTGTTTGTGATATAAACATGTACCGACCGATATGTTTGTGATTGTGATATGAACATGTACCGACCGTTATGTTTGTGTTTGTGATATGAACATGTACCGACCGATATGTTTGTGATTGTGATATGAACATGTACCGACCGTTATTGATATCACTAATTCGTCCTAATTTTTTTATATCAATAATTCGATTTATGGATATCAATAATTCATTTATTGATATCCATAAATCGAATTATTGATATCACAAATTCGATTTATGGATATCTAAAAATAAGGACGAATTAGTGATATCAATAAATCGATTTATGGATATCAAAAAATATTTGCAATATTCTTGAAAATAATGAATTCTCCCCATTATGGCGCTGTGGAGAGGGAGAAATTATTTAAGTTTTCCGATTTATTGATATCCATAAATCGATTTATTGATATCACTAATTCGTCCTTATTTTTTTATATCAATAATTCGAATTAGTGATATCCATAATTCGATTTATTGATACCAATAAATGAATTAGTGATATCAATAAATTGAATTAGTGATATCCATAAATGCAAATGAATTATTGATATCCATAAATCGAATTATAGATATCATTAATTCGATTTATTGATATCCAAAAATCGAATTATAGATATAAAAAAATCGAATTATTGATATCAATAAATATTTATTGATATCATTAAATATTAATGGATATCAATAAATCGAATTATTGATATCATAACTGATTTATGGATATCACTAAATAGTGAATAAATAGTAAAACGGCGCCCCATATGTATCCCCCTGTGTAAGATAGCCTACACGCCGTTTTTCCCGCAAAATTTTATCAACAAAATCAGAGGTGTATCGAAAGTTAAAATTGATTTTAAATTGAAAAATTGTACTTTCTAATCAATCAATACTTGTAGTGCCAGATAAGGAAATCTCAATTCTCGTTCTAATATATTTGGTCCAGAACTCTGCAAGCCTCGTTCTGGACAAATTATATTAGAACAAGGGTTGAGATTTCCCTATCTGGCACCACAAGTAGATTCTATTAAACGGAATGTTCTGCTGACAAACGTATTGAAATTAAACCTCTTCTAAAATAGCTACATATGCGTACATGAATTTAGACGTCGTGGTGTATACAGTAATGTCATGCCGTATACAGTATTTCCATGACGTCACTTAAGACATCATGACGTTACTGTAGACATCGTGACGTTACTGTAGACATCATTACGTCACTAAAGACCTCATGGCGTTACTGTAGACAGCATGGCGGTACTGAAGACAGTATGACGTCACTGAATCTACCATGACGTTACTGTAGACAGCGTGACGTCACTAAAGACATCATGAAGTTACTGTAGACAGCATGACGTAACTATAGACAGCATGACGTAATTGTTGACAGAATGGCGTCACTGAAGACATAATGACGTTACTGTAGACATCGTAACGTTACTGTAAACATCATGCCGTCACTAAAGACGTCATGACGTTACTGTAGACAGCATGGCAGTACTGTAGACAGCATGACGTCACTGAATCTACCATGACGTGACTGTAGAGATCATGCCGTCACTAAAGACGGCATGACTTTACTGTAGACAACATGGCAGTACTGTAGAGAGCATGACGATTTTTAGACATCATGAAGTCACTGTAAACAGGATGGCGCCATTGTAGACGGTATAACGTTACTGTAGACAACATGACGTCACTGTAGACCTCAATGACGTTGCTGTTGATAGCATGACGTCATTGAGGACCTATTGACATTACTGTATGAACTAACGTTACTGCATGACGTCCCTGTAGACAACATGACGTTACTGTAGACATAGACATCATGGAAATACTGTATACAGCATGGTGTTACTGTATACACCACGACGTCTAAAAAAAAAAAAAAAGACTTTAGATACATGTACGCATATGTAGCTATTCAAGAGAGGCTACATTTCAATACGTTGGTCAGTAGAACATTTCGAACATTCCGCTAGTTCAAATGTTCACTATTGTTCTTGTTTTGTGGATTAGATTTTTTTAGTTCACTTACCTGGTCCCGTGTGTAGAAGTTTATATCAGCACCGTATGTGTTAAAGAACTCTTCCAAAAAACTCCGTTATTAACACTATAGTTTTTTTATTTGAGTCAATTTTTGCCATTTTAATTTAAAACATGCAATAAATATATCAATTTTGACAATACTAATAAAACGAGGTGAACTATGAAACAAATTTTGTCAGTTGTCTCAATAAACAGTTGCCATGACACTGTAGAACTTTTGTTCATTCTTCGAAGAAATATAACTAATTTGCATGCAATTTTAGGAACATTACTGTGTTTATAGAATAACTTATTTTGACGTATAACGCATAAGGTTGTTACAGCACTTACAACAATATTAAAGGTCATTAGATAACCAATGTATGCTGTAGGGTATGACGTCGGAGGAAGCTTATCTGCTACAATCGTCAAAGCTACTGTCAACGTTAACAGCATTGTCACCGAAAATGAAATCCTGTCACTTGATCCCGGCGGTAACAGGAATGTAAAGCCATTCATATGTGTAAAAATACTCATTGGTAGTAGTATATACAGGAGACTGAAGGTTGGTCTTCGTCTTAAAATTATTGTATACCTGATAAATGGTACCGAATGGATATCCATTGTTACCGGAATGCCACTATCTATTTCCAAAATTCCATTTTCTGACAGATAAAAACTATCGATTTTGTTTTTTGACAATTTGAAAGTTACTTCATCTTTTCGCATACCAAGTGCCATAAACATTAGATGACAGTGATGTTCATCAAACGGATATTTCAAAATATTTGGTTTACAAACACTTTTCAAAATGCCACCTTGGAACATCATAGCTTCCCCAGATTGTGTGTAATGTACCTTATAATTCACAAAATCAGTTTTAAGTAACTCCGTCTGATCGTATTCTGCTGCGTTTGACAACAGCATATTTGGAACCCAGACTTTGTTCACTGAAACCCCGACTGAGGTAATGTTTGCATATTGTGAAGGCTGCCAATGAATGAATTCATCTTTCCATCGGAGATTAACCACGCCAGAAAATTTCAGTTCTCCAAAAACATCACAGAAACTCTGAACCGAGTTTAACGTGAAGACATTGATTACCATTTTTTGCTTAAATTTTTGACAGGGAGTTCATCTTGATCGTATCCTTGAAGTAACGTTTTCTTTAGTCGTGTCACATCTTCTCTCATAAGGGAACATACTAGTACATTACTGCTTAAACAAGACAATATTGTCATCCATTCTAGGATCTTCCTCTATATCGCCATAATTACAATTGTATTTTAAATCAGTTTTTACTGACTTCAGTTTTTTATGCTATATCAAAATGACTCACTAATCGGCAATTTTTACTACATATGCTTCTAATGACTACGTGGAATGTTGATGGCAATTATGGTAATAACAAAAAAATATCTGTTATATTATGATGTAAATGTCAATACTCGGGGGACAATTCAGACTCTGCCCAGTACAGTCATAGACATTATCATTATATAAACCCACATATTATAGCTTATGAAATGTTAAGGGTCAATGTTCCAAATTAATCTGTCTATAAAAATCAAACATACCGGTCCATGCCCAAACCACAATCCCAAAGCAAAGTAAAACTTTGAAGACATGCAAATTAATTTTAGCAAGGGAAGTGAGCTGGAAGCTCCGGAAATGTATACATCTCCTGTTGTCACGAGTCTAGTTGCTTTAGTTACACCCGCCACGTGTCAAAATTGAGAATGAAACGGTATAGAACTATGGAACATCACATATATCCATGATATGACATAGAAACCTTTGTATTTATCAACAATATTGACGTTTGACGGCAATAAAACTTTAGGGCCTTGATAAGCCCAGACTTGCAATCCCGAGTCGACAAATTATTTCATTTTGTAAGCAGCTTGCTTCGTTTTGTCTAAGAAACGTGTTACTGGGGTAAATTATTTATAATCTCTTAATTATTGGTATTCTAGAATCTGATTTAAATTCCCCTTTATCGTGAAAAAAGTAACAGAGTGTTAACTCAAATTTTACAAGATCCGACGAGGGTCTTTTATTTAATAATGCCGGAATTTAATGATAACTTGGCAACATTTAACACTACGTATTCCGAATGTTGCTGGCCTAATCAACCACAACCATACCCATCCATGTTCAAGTCACAATCGCGATAGCAAAATCATGAAAAAAACCTCTGAAACCTAGCCAAAATTAGTAAATCACGCGAACTTATACCAAGGAAGTGAGACCGGGCGTTTCGGAAGGGTAAGCTAGACACACGTGCTGACCGGTGTCACATCACTGTGAAATCAAAATCATGATTGGGAATGAAATGAACTTGTCACTATGATATCATCGGCCAAATATATCCAAGATAATTATAGATACATGTACTGTGAGAGCTGATTCAAAATGATGACTGATGATGATCATCATCATCACTATCATGGAAATATTGAACTTGCATATGTCTGACTCACGAAGGACATGTTTTGATAGCATCTATTACTACTTGTAGTGTTTAAGTAGGGGACATGTGTAAGAACTTAGATGGAGGTTTCCCTATATGACCACTTGGAGGAAATAGCGTGCATTGTATGATGAAAATAGCTTTCGTCTCTCTTTTATCTTGAATTCAAGAAAATGCCATATGGTCCAAGTTAAACGTAATACTATTTTTAACTCGTCCTGGTACAAAACGCACGGATTTAAAATGGAAATGGTACGACTAATCTCGGTACAGCCATTTCCGCGGCCTTGCCTAATGTCATGAATTGGATTGACATGAAGACATGAATTTATTTATACGATTTCCTTTATTGTCGCATTAAATGAAATGATATCGATATATAACGATTGTATTTAATCATTTTTTATATTTAAACAAATTTTATAACAATTTTAATTAATTTTGAAGTATAAAACACGTCAGACGGGTCAAAGGGGAGGTAACTAGAATGACATGAATTTCCTGTCAATCGAATATCGGTATCATCTACCATTTGTTTGAGTGAAATTCAATATAAATTTTACATTTTTACTACCTTAAATGTTTAATAATTTAATAAAAATACAATTAATATTGTTTATCTTATACCTGACTAATTAATTGAGGCCCTCTCAACAGCACTGCTCAAATAGATATAAATGCTAATCCGATTGACATGAATTCTTGTCATCTCTTGATGAGATGTAAAGGCATATATATTTAATATATATTTATGAATAAACATAAATAATTATGAATAATTAGTTTAAATTGTGTAATTTAACATGGCACATGGCTTTGACCATGTTCAAAGCTTACTGAATAATGTTCAAAGCTCACTGTTTTTTGTTCACCCTGATTAGTGAACTGGTACAACCACACAAGCTGTCAGTATACTGTAGGAAAAAGAACATCCCCCAAAGCTGAACCAGATATATAAAACCATTGGAATTTTTTAAAAGGGTATCATCAGAAGTTATTGTGTTCAGTGCTTAGTATCGTAGTGCTTATTTTACCATACGTTTTAGTAGCTTAGTTTTTTTTTTATACCTGTTACCTGTCTGTAGAAACCTCTATAGGCTTATCGCCTCTCTGGTCCATTTTAATGTATTTCTTTAAACTATATTCTGTTCTGTCCGGTTCCGGTTCGTAAATGGTCGGGTGGAATTTTAGATTTAATTTTGTCCAATGTTTGTTAATGGCACTTTTAAAACTGTTTAGAGATGGTTTGTTGTCAAGTTCCGCCGGTAGGGAATTCCATGTATTTGTCACACGTTGACTAAAAGTTGCTTTCCTCATATTAGTCCTACTGAATTCTTTATGGAGTTTGAAATTGTGCCCCCTGGTGTTGCTTTTTGAGTAGGAGAATATGTTTTTATTTACTTTGTCAATGTTGTGTTGGATTTTGTACATTTGTACTACGTCGGATCTTTTTCTCCTATATTCTAGAGTTGGTAAACCAAGTAATTTTAATCGTGATGAATAAGGGGTGTGTCTTATGGATTTAACCAATTTACTGGCTCTACGTTGGACGTTTTCTATCATAGCAGCATCTTTTTTGTACATTGCTGCCATACTCAAGATGAGGTCTGACTAATGATTTATATAGTGGTACAAAAGTGTCCTTATCCATATTTTTGAAGGTTCTTCTTAGTAGACCCAACATTTTATTTGCTTTGTCCACTATTATTCCTAGATCTTTCTCTTCTTTTACTTTTTTGATTTCTGTACCATTCAAATTGTAAACTGGACTATCTTTATTTCCTAGGTGTAAGTGTTTGCAGTTCTTCTCGTTAAATTTTAGCTGCCACTCTTGAGACCAGTTATTTATTACATCAATATCATCCTGAAATATATTAGTGTCTTGTCTGGTTTTAATTATCCTATATAGCTTTGTGTCGTCCGCAAAGATTTTAATGACACTTTGGACAGCTTCTGGCAGATCGTTGATAAAAATTAAAAATAGAATAGGTCCAAGCACACTTCCTTGCGGGATTCCACTCAGTACTGGTTTCCAATCTGATTTTTTTCCGTTGAGCACTACACGTTGTCTCCTTTCCGACAAGAAGTCTTGTATCCACTTGAGAATATCGCCTCCAATTCCGTATCCTTGGAGCTTTGCACATAATCTTCTATGGGGCACAGTGTCAAAGGCCTTTTGGAAGTCCAGATAGATGATATCTACATCCTCATTGTTGTCTATTGCTTTGGTCCAGTAGTCAATTGCTTCTAATAATTGTGTGTTACACGAGTAGCCGGCTCGAAATCCATGTTGATGTGGTGTAAATAAGTTGTTTGTTTCGAGATAAGACATTAGTGCCTATTTAATAATTTTTTCCATAATTTTGCAGACCACTGAAGTTAAGCTGATTGGCCTATAATTTGACACCTCTGATTTAGAACCGTTTTTATGGATGGGACTAATATTGGCCAGTTTCCAACACGACGGGAGTTTGCCTTCCCTTAGTGACTTTGTGAAGATTATGTGTAATGGGACGCAGATTGTATGTGCCGTCTCTTTCAAGAATTTTGGATGGAAGTTATCCTCACCTTGTGATTTGGTTGGGTTTAGGGTTTCCAGAATTTTCTTGATTTCGTCAATCGAGATGTTTATGTTGTTCAATGTGGTCGATTGTTGTTCAATGTGGTCGATTATAGATTAGTATTTAGTGCTTTTATCTTTAGTAGTTTTCTGCATTTTGGTTCTTTTTCATTTTTGATTTTCAATTATTCATTTTTATATTTCTTATCATGGCTTTTAATGTTTTAATTGCAGGTCATTCTCAGGCAAAATATTTTGATACCGAGATAGAGCCAGAAGGTAATGTATCTGTTGTAAGTTATTCCGGATACAGAGTCGAGGAGATGTGGGAGATGATAAGTCCTGTAGTTTCCAACTACAGGATTATTGTCCTCCACATCGGAGCTAATAACCTGGCTACTGACTCTGTTGAAGAAATACTTACAAAGTACCAGGAATTGGCGGAAGAAATCTGGAGAGTAAATCCAAGGTAAGCTTTTATAATTATCATTTATTGGTATAAGCTCATGATTATATTATATGAATATAAATTGTATGTAATTTTTTCATTTTTTTTTAAATACAAAATTTAATAATTAAAACTTGATATCTAAAGGATTTTTTGTATCATCTTTTAGTAAAGTTATTCACACATTGTATTTATAATATAATGTCTCTTATTTTGTTAGTACATACTCTTTTAATTTGTTTAGTTTTATACAACTCTGATTATAATATGTATATGGTGTGTGATTTTTTTTTAATTTATTAAAAAGTTGATATTTAAAACATATTTCTTATTTAAATAGTTTTTAATGCTTAATAATAATATTTATAATTTAAATGGAAATCATATGGTTAATATTTACTTCATTTTAAAATTTAAGAATCTTTTTAAATGCTTATTATTTCAAATTATTAACATTAAAGCATAATTTCATATCTTAAGCATTTTGCCTATTTAAATAGTTTTCAATACTTTTAATCATAATTATATGATTATATGATTTCTATTTCCCAGATGTCTTTTAATGTCTTACTGATTAATAAATTCATATTGTTTTATAGATTCAGTATTTATTTGAGACATGAGTTTCCTGTCACAGGTAAAAATAATCCCCTTAGTTTTGATTAATAACCCATTATACTTGTATACTGAAGCCATGTGTCAAGGGACAGGTATGACTGCAATCAACAATTAGTTAATTAAATTAGACACCATTTTGAGGTTTTATTAGTCAATGACTAATTAAAATGAATCATACTTACTCATTTCATTAAATTATTAATTATAAAATTATAATTTTTGCCATATTATATAAAAAATTAAAAATTAAAAAATTGATTTTATGAAATAACTCATTTATTAAGTGTGGTATTTGTAAATGATTACTTTGGTTTTGAAGTTTGAGTTAAATATAAAATTTAAATATAAATTTATTATGTAGTGTTTTTGTAAATGATAACTTTGCTTTTGAAGTTTGTGAATTAAATATAAGAGTAGTGTACAAATTTATTTTATACTTCAGTGCTCATATCATCACCTCAGGCCTGCTTCCCAGGGCAGAAAACAAGTTTCAGCCTCAGGTAGAAAGGACATCTTTTTTGAAAATGGTAAATGAGAAGGCGTTTCGTGTTAACACAGGTCTCCAGAATGTGTCGTCCGTATTACACAATCTACATTACATTGGCCATGTAGAGTTTGTAAAAGAAAAGAAGATTCAGAGACAACTGTTAAGTTTTGATGGTCTTCATCTGAGCCACCAAGGTGTAAAGAGAGTTGTCCATAATTTGTTGTATGAGGTAAGTTTTTTATATATATATATATATAATATATAATTTATTTGATAAACGTGTCATAGAACATGCCATAGAACATACATAATAATGAATACAAGACAAAGATAAAATATCATGACATCCAGCCTAAAAGACTTATGAGACACGGTTATTTATAAAAAAATGGTTATTTATAAAAATTAGCAAAAATATATACATTCAATACACAGCAATAAGATTGTATGCGTGTTAAAATGTATGCAATTTGTGTGTGTGTGTGTGTGTGTTGTGATGTATGGAAGCACAGGTCATGTGCTGGTTTGAATAATGATACAGATTGGTTGTGTGATGAACATGAACAGCTACAAGATATGGATAAGACCTAGTCTGAATCAGGTGCTGCAACTCGGTCATAATCACTAGCTCTATAAATACAGTTTTTTTCATTTCTAATCATTTGATTCAAAACACAGGAATTATTTATTAATTGAATTTATCAATTATATATTCATATGACTAAAAATACAGGAATTATTTATTAATTGAATTTATCAATTATATATTCATATTGTAGATCTATATTTTTACATAAGGGAAATAATTTTTAAAAAATAATTAAAAAATGAATTAAAAAAATATGGATCCTTTGAGAACCACGTCCACGCCGTAGGATCTGGAAACATGTAGAAATATTTATAGGTATTACTACATGGCTAAGAGTTCTCACCAGTATGAATAATCAATCTAAGACAAGAATTCATGTCAATCAGATTTGCATTCATGTCAATTAAAATTCACGTCAAACAGATCATCTTGTATAGTATAACAATATTTGTGTTATTAAATATCTAAAGTAGTAAAAATGTAAAAATTTATATTGAATTTCACTCAAACAAATGGTAGATGATACCGATATTCGATTGACAGGAAATTCATGTCATTCCAGTTACCTCCCCTTTGACCCGTTTGACGTGTTTTATACTTCAAAATTAATTAAAATTGTTATAAAATTTGTTTAAATATAAAAAATTATTAAATACAATCGTTATATATCGATATCATTTCATTTAATGCGACAATAAAGGAAATCGTATAAATAAATTCATGTCTTCATGTCTTCATGTCAATCCAATTCATGACATTAGGCAGGCCCCATTTCCGCTTCCGGGCAAACAAACCCACATGTGTGTCTGACTAAATCTTAGAAAGGTTGATTTTAAACGCAAAAATGCCAAAAGAACGAGTGAATAAGAAAAGCCGACAACATCAAGAGATTCAGAAACAAGGTACAATTAGACGAAACTATTTTGAAAAAGTGTTTTTAAGTTTTTGGCCCACCATCGAGTGTATGATACTGTCGATACCTCTACTTCAATTCCAACTTCGTTACTCGATAACATCCTTCTTTCAATATACAATATTCCTTCTTAACAGAAGATTACATACTGTTCGCATGCGTGGAAATAAAGAAAATTTTTAGGTTTAAGTATGCAGTTTTGATGTGCAAAGTAAAAAAAACTAAATAGTGATTAAAACTATGTACATGTTGTTAAGAGTTTATTTTCTTTGGATTTTGTTCAGAACAACGTAGGATAGTTGTTCTCTGAAGGTGTCGATGGTTGATGACTGTATTATGTAGGCCGGTAAGAGATTCCATTGAATAATTGTAAATGGAAAAAATGAATATTTGTAATTGTCCTTTGATGTGTAGATGTGTCTGTAGCAGACATCTCATTAAGGAAATACTATGTACTGTACATGTGTGCCACTATCGCATGATTAAAATTTAAATAAACATTATTTAGATGACTTCTGCTCTTATATATCAAAACACACGCACGCACACACACACACACACACACACACACACACACACACACCACACACACATGTTAAGTTAACAACAGTGCATGACTTCACAACTTTTCAGATTTCATTGAATGATTGATCAATGAGATCAAACACAAACATACCGGTAATTGACATATTATGTGAATTATGAGATTAACACCTTGTTGGTGAGACAACACTATAAGAGAACAGTTCCCTTGGGAGAGGTCCATAATAGATTAATGTTCACTATGATGTTTGTAGTTTAGTATATACAACCCATGATAATTATTGTGTACATTTGATTTCAACTAACATATTCTAGGTTTCCAAAAATTTAAAATAAGTAGTAGCCAAATTTCCAAAATTTGTGAAAATATAGTCCTTTTTAAAGTATTTTTCCACAAATTTGCTAAATAGGTTACTTTTTGAAAGAATTCCTCAGAAATTAGTAGCCAATGGCGATTTTGGTTACCAGGAATGGAAACATAGATATTAATCATTCTGAAATGAGTTCAATATTGTATGATACAAACAAGAACCATGCACAAACTCCATGCCATATAGCAAGTTAACTCGGCACATGGGAGAAAATCTGGAAAATGGCATTTCATCCAGATAAGTGTAATTTACTATCCATCAGTAGAAATAAGGATCCAATAAAATACAACTACACATTACATGGTCACACACTAGAACACGTTGACAAAGCAAAGTACTTAGGAATCCCAATTCAGTCAGATTTAAAATGGAATAACCATGTCACTAATGTATGCAACAAAGCAAATAGGACCTTAGGATTCCTACGTAGAAACTTAAACATCAGTTCGAAAAAATAAAAGAGCAAGCATATAAATCCTTAGTAAGACCGTCATTAGAATATGCAAGCACTGTGTGGATTCTTATTTCTCTGAAGATATAAACAAATTTTAAATGGTCAAGAGCTGCTAGGTTTGTCACCAACAGACATTGAAACACATCAAGCGTTAGTGACATGCTACAAAACCTTAACTAGAGATCCCTAGCAGACAGACAAACAGACGCAAGCCTAGTCATGCTCGCTTTATTAAATCTCAAACCAACTAGTTGCCATCCAAAAAAGACAGACTTATCCCATCACTACGACAATCCGAAATGTACACTCACTCTCATATCAAATTCTAGCTTGCAAAACCCAAACTCGACAAAAATCCTTCTTTCCATGTACAATAAAAATCAGGAACAGCCTATAGACCGTTGAATACTGTAATGAGTTACTCTGTTGAATCATTCGAAGCAGCTATTTCAACAAATACCTACAAATAATCAGTACATGATTGTCATTTTTATCTTAAACCTTAAAAAAATATAAATAAAAGTATTAATGTTAGTTAATTTTTGCTGTATGCACATCCACGTGATGTTATCTTCAATGTGTTGAAGGCGGTCACTATCCAGTAGAAGTAGAAGAAGATTTGTAAGGCACCAAACACAAGACCTCGGTCTGGAAAAGACAATTTCATCCCAAAGGTTGAGATTTCTATCTTCGTTACAAAGCAGGGATTTATTCTTTTTCTTCCATAGTAAATATTTTTCTGTTTTATGGAAAAATATCCTAAAACTATGCAAAAAGGTGCACTGATAGCGTTTGCAACCAATGACATCACAATCTAAATTGCTGACATCACAATCAAAGTAATATTGTAACATCATAGCATGTGTAGCTGTCTTAGCTTAGGGTAAGATAGAAAAATCTTGCCATGTTAAAACATGAGATTTCTTGTCCAAGATAAGACAAAAATAATCATCATTTGTAAATTTATCCTCAACAGGAGGTGCTTAGTACTGCTTACTCTTCCAGTACACCCGGCTTCACTTCCAGTACACCCCGCTTCACTTCCAGTACACCCAGCTTACCCTTCCAGTACACCCGGCTTCACTTCCAGTACACCCAGCCTCACTTCCCTGCTAAGTTTTCTACATGTTAAAAATGTAAATGTTCTTGTCTACCAGCACATGAACTGTGAATGTAAGTACTGGTACACACAGACATGTTTCTTTCTGTTAAACTGTGAAAGTCCCGTCCCTTCCCCCTGAACATTTCTCGTTATACAGAAAATTTTCCAGTTTTCAAAGGTTTTACTTTGTTTTGTTTTTGTTTTTTTTTGCATTGTGATTTGAACATTATTTACAGATACCCTGGTATTTTCTATTTTTACAGAATTTAAATTTATTTTTAGATCACATATTTTTTACAATTTTTAACTTCTCTTGATTATAATAATGAAATTTGTTGTAAAGCCTACTTTGATTATACAGTGGTTTATTTTATATTTACAGGAATAAATTTTAACAAGGAGTTTGGTCAACATATTTTGAAGAATCCTTTGGTTGTAAACAGCATGGTAGAAAAGGTACATGCATATTAAACAATGTAATTCTACAAGAAATATCATAATACCCTTACTGTTTTCATGTTAATACTTGTATATTGAGTCATGGACAAACAACATTGGGTGTTTCTTATATTTCTATAAAAGTTCAATATAAATGTATATACAAATACTTCGAAAATTCATAAGGACAATGGAAAACCACTTTACTATTTTATGAACCTTGTAAACTTGCATTATCAAAGTTGAGATGATTCTATGTGACCTTATGTGACACCCCTGTCATTTTTAGCTCACCTGGCCAAAGGCCATGTGAGCTTATGGCATGGCGAGGCGTGCGTGCGTGCGTGCGTGCGTGCGTCAGTAAACTTTAATCTTCTCCTCCGAAACTACTGGGCCAACTGAAACCAAATTTGCCATGGAAGGTCCTTGACAGAGTCTAACTATAGTTTGTTCAAATCATGGTGATCGAATATCCAAGATGGCCGCTGTTACTAAAAATAGACAAAACCTAAAAAAATCTTCTTCTGTTGAACCACTCATTGGAGGCAAAAACTGATGTGATATTTGGATTCTACATAGTCTTAACCTTTAAGTTTGTTCATTTCATAAAATTTGGTTTAAAAATAGGTTACGCGTTTTTGCGTTTAATTTTGAAAAAATCGTAAAATATTTTTAAATTGCTATAACTTGACTATATGACCAGATAATGACATGGGGTTTTCAGTTTTGACATACTCTTGTAATTACCTTCAAAATGGTGTCAAGGTCAATTATGAAGGTCATGACCTAATTTTTGACTTTTCTAATATTATTTATTATCTCGAAAACTATAAACTTTTTGTATAGGCATGTATATTGGAATATTGTTGGTATTGATGTAACGATCATTTTGATATATAGATTAAGGTCATTGGTTCAAAGGTCAAGGTCACAGATGCGAAAGAATACTGAAATGGTTCATTATCTTGAAAACTATGAACTTTTTGTATAAGCATGTATATTAGAATGTTGTAGGTATTGATACAATGATCATTTTGATGTATAGAAAAAGGTCATGGGTCCAAAGGTCAAGGTCACAGTGGCAAAACAATACCAAAATCATTAATTATCTCGAAAACTATAAACTTTTTGTATAGGCATGTATATTGGAATGTTGTTGGTATTGATGTAACGATCATTTTGATATATAGATTAAGGTCATTGGTTCAAAGGTCAAGGTCACAGATGCGAAAGAATACTGAAATGGTTCATTATCTTGAAAACTATGAACTTTTTGTATAAGCATGTATATTAGAATGTTGTAGGTATTGATACAACAATCATTTTGATGTATAGAAAAAGGTCGTGGGTCCAAAGGTCAAGGTCACAGTGGCAAAACAATACCAAAATCATTAATTATCTCGAAAACTATAAACTTTTTGTATAGGCATGTATATTGGAATGTTGTTGGTATTGATGTAACGATCATTTTGATATATAGATTAAGGTCATTGGTTTAAAGGTCAAGGTCACAGATGCGAAAGAATACTGAAATGGTTCATTATCTTGAAAACTATGAACTTTTTGTATAGGCATGTATATTGGAATATTGTTAGTATTGATGTAAAGATCATTTTGATATATAGATTAAGGTCATTGGTTCAAAGGTCAAGGTCACAGATGCGAAAGAAAACTTAAATGGTTCATTATCTTGAAAACTATGAACTTTTTGTATAGGCATGTATATTAGAATGTTGTAGGTATTGAGACAACGATCATTTTGATGTATAGAAAAAGGTCATGGGTCAAAAGGTCAAGGTCACATTTGCAAATCACAAAAAGGTTCATTATCTGGAAAACTATGAACTTTTTGTATAGGCATGTATATTAGAATGTTGTAGGTATTGATACAACGATAATCTTCAAGTATAGAAAAAGGTCATGGGTCTAAAGGTCAAGGTCACAGTAGCAAATCAATACCAAAATGATTCATTATCTTGAAAACTATAAACTTTTTGTATAGGCATGTATATTGGAATATTGTTAGTATTGATGTAAAGATCATTTTGATATATAGATTAAGGTCATTGGTTCAAAGGTCAAGGTCACAGATGCGAAAGAATACTGAAATGGTTCATTATCTTGAAAACTATGAACTTTTTGTATAGGCATGTATATTAGAATGTTGTAGGTATTGAGACAACGATCATTTTGATGTATAGAAAAAGGTCATGGGTCAAAAGGTCAAGGTCACATTTGCAAATCAATACCAAAAAGGTTCATTATCTGGAAAACTATGAACTTTTTGTATAGGCATGTATATTAGAATGTTGTAGGTATTGATACAACGATAATCTTCAAGTATAGAAAAAGGTCATGGGTCTAAAGGTCAAGGTCACAGTAGCAAATCAATACCAAAATGATTCATTATCTTGAAAACTATGAACTTTTTGTATAGGCATGTATATTGGAATATTGTTGGTATTGGTGCAATGATCATTTTAATATATAGATTATGGTCATTGGTTTGAAGGTCAAGGTCACAGATGCGAGTAGCAAGTTTCATAAATATCTAAATATCCACATCAGAGTTATTGCTCCTTAAATGTAGTATTTATTGTGTTTTTGTGCTGTAAACGGCCCAGGTGAGCGGTACAGGCCCTATTGGGCCTCTTGTTGTTTTGATAGACAAATTTTACTGGTAAATGTCAAAAATTGATGTGAAGACAAACTATACTGGTTTTCAGACAGTTGTTGTTGATCTTGTTTATATCTTATTTCAGGCAGCACTGAGGCCTACAGATGTAATATTAGAAGTTGGTCCAGGTACAGGAAATATGACAGTAAAACTTTTAGAAAAAGGAAAAAAGGTAGATAACAGCAACAAGTTTAAATATAGCATATACAGTCAATATAAAATACACAGTAAATATAGAATACACAGTAAATATAGAATACACAGTAAATATAGAATATACAGTAAATATAGAATATACAGTAAATATAGAATATACAGTAAATATAGAATACACAGTAAATATAGAATATACAGTAAATATAGAATATACAGTAAATATAGAATACACAGTAAATATAGAATATACAGTAAATATAGAATACACAGTAAATATAGAATATACAGTAAATATAGAATATACAGTAAATATAGAATATACAGTAAATATAGAATACACAGTAAATATAGAATATACAGTAAATATAGAATACACAGTAAATATAGAATACACAGTAAATATAGAATATACAGTAAATATAGAATATACAGTAAATATAGAATATACGGTAAATATAGAATATACAGTAAATATAGAATATACAGTAAATATAGAATATACAGTAAATATAGAATATACAGTAAATATAGAATATACAGTAAATATAGAATACACAGTAAATATAGAATACACAGTAAATATAGAATATACAGTAAATATAGAATATACAGTAAATATAGAATATACAGTAAATATAGAATATACAGTAAATATAGAATATACAGTAAATATAGAATACACAGTAAATATAGAATATACAGTAAATATAGAATATACAGTAAATATAGAATATACAGTAAATATAGAATATACAGTAAATATAGAATATACAGTAAATATAGAATATACAGTAAATATAGAATACACAGTAAATATAGAATATACAGTAAATATAGAATATACAGTAAATATAGAATATACAGTAAATATAGAATATACAGTAAATATAGAATATACAGTAAATATAGAATACACAGTAAATATAGAATACACAGTAAATATAGAATACACAGTAAATATAGAATATACAGTAAATATAGAATACACAGTAAATATAGAATATACAGTAAATATAGAATACACAGTAAATATAGAATACACAGTAAATATAGAATATACAGTAAATATAGAATACACAGTAAATATAGAATATACAGTAAATATAGAATATACAGTAAATATAGAATATACAGTAAATATAGAATACACAGTAAATATAGAATATACAGTAAATATAGAATACACAGTAAATATAGAATACACAGTAAATATAGAATATACAGTAAATATAGAATACACAGTAAATATAGAATACACAGTAAATATAGAATATACAGTAAATATAGAATATACAGTAAATATAGAATACACAGTAAATATAGAATACACAGTATACAGTAAATACTTATTACAAAGATCATATCTAGGGTTTATAATTTAGTCTTTGCTCAGGACTCATTCATTTAGTGAAAAGCTTCTACATGTATTAAGAAAGTCTTCCAAGAAAAGAATAAAAGCTTGGGCTCATGTCTCAAATCTCACTTAAAATACATTTGAAGATTGAGTTTAAAAAACCAGAAAACTTAATAATGAAAGCATTCAGCTAGACTGTACAAAGTTGATTTTCAAATAGTTGACTTTGTTCATGTTTAGTGGTTGTTATACTTATATGTACAGAACCCAAATTGAAGTTTACCCATACTTAGATTGGGAATTATTAGGTTAATAGTTTTGTTTTATAATTCTGACCTTGTTTTATCATGTTTAAGGTTATTGCATGTGAAATTGATCCAAGACTGGGTGCTGAATTACAGAAAAGAGTCCAGGGAACGTAAGTTTTTACACAATAATTATTTGGTTTGAAAAATGTTATTTTTAATAAAATTATTAATATATGAAGTTCAAGATGTCCTCTCTTATTTTCTCTCTCTATCTCTCTAAAAAAATTTGCATATATATTTAGAACAAAATAATGTGGGTATGTTGTGAAACAATAATTATTAAATAGTTGTTTCTAATAGCTTGTATTATTTATTTCAGTCCGTACCAGACTAAGTTAAACTTGATGATAGGAGATGTATTAAAAACAGATTTACCATTCTTTGATATTTGTGTTGCCAATCTTCCATATCAGGTAGGTCAACTCCTTGAAACAGCATAATTTACAAAATTACACCAGCTAACTACAAATGAACAACTTTCAAAATGCAATTGGTCTTATTGTCTAAAGTAGCGCACAGTTGAAGTTTGATTCCCTTTATAATATTATTTCAAAATGATTATTAAAAATTCTAACATGACCTGTGTTTTCCTTCATGTAAAACATGAAGAAAGCAAAACATGGTAAAACAAATGATATATTCATGGTTGCTCTGTTTTATTGACATTCTGCCTTACTCACCTTGTGACCTCTGACATTCTGCCTTACTCACCTTGTGACCTCTGACATTCTGCCTTACTCACCTTGTGACCTCATGCTATGTGGCAAACAATGGTTGTGACATATTTTACATTCATAAAATCATTTGTTTCAATAGAGGTAATCTCAAAGGCCAGACTGTTTCAATGAACCATTTGGCATATAAATAGTTAGAAGTACTTCAGAGATAGATAGGAGTTCGCATCGTGATAGATAGGAGTTCGCATCGTGATAGATAGGAGTTTGCATTGTGATAGATAGGAGTTTGCATTGTGATAGATAGGAGTTTGCATCGTGATGGATAGGAGTTTGCATCGTGATGGATAGGAGTTCGCATCGTGATAGATAGGAGTTCGCATCGTGATAGATAGGAGTTTGCATCGCATCGTGATAGATAGGAGTGTGCATCGTGATAGATAGGAGTTCGCATCGTGATAGGAGTTCGCATCGTGATAGATAGGAGTTCGCATCGTGATAGATAGGAGTTCGCATCGTGATAGATAGGAGTTCGCATCGTGATAGATAGGAGTTCGCATCGTGATAGATAGGAGTTTGCATCGTGATAGATAGGAGTTCGCATCGTGATAGATAGGAGTTTGCATCGTGATAGATAGGAGTTCGCATCGTGATAGATAGGAGTTCGCATCGTGATAGATAGGAGTTCGCATCGTGATAGATAGGAGTTTGCATCGTGATAGATAGGAGTTCGCATCGTGATAGATAGGAGTTCGCATCGTGATAGATAGGAGTTTGCATCGTGATAGATAGGAGTTCGCATCGTGATAGATAGGAGTTCGCATCGTGATAGATAGGAGTTTGCATCGTGATAGATAGGAGTTCGCATCGTGATAGATAGGAGTTCGCATCGTGATAGATAGGAGTTCGCATCGTTTATTCAAATGATTTTGACTTAAGTCATGTTAGAATTGAAATAATCAACATTTACCCATGGTATATCACAGAATGATACATGGGCCATCATTCACTTACAGAAAATATATCACTTGGTCGCTTGGCACCTCATGATATATTCTACCACATATGGACTCTGCTTCATGTTTTTTATTCAACAATATACCCCAGGTACATGTCGATTATTTCTTAAATATAATCGTTATTATATAGAGGATCTTACATGAGTGTTTATGTAATATTTATTTTATTGAACAAGTTGAATAATTTTTTATGAGTTGAATAAATTCAATATTACATAAACATGAAATGTAAGATTCTACTTATTATATAATCCAGGAAAAAAATCATAAAAATACAACTCATCTTCTCTATAAGAAAAGAGATTATTGACTGCAATACACAGATAGCACTTACAAACTTGTACATGTGCCCAAAGAGTACTGCTAAATTTTTATGGCTATAATTATGTAAAACAAAAAATGTTGACTTTTCCATACCACGAATACAAAAACAAAAAGTTTTTCCAACTCAAACAATGATATGTACTTTTACTATTTTTCTGTTTAAATATCTGTTATGCTATATAATGTTTTATTTTCTGTTTAAATTTCTGTTATGCTATATAATGTTTTATTTGTTCATTTTAGATTTCATCACCGTTTGTTTTCAAGTTATTATTACACAGACCATTCTTCAGGTAAAACATTCTGAGTAGAGTCGAGTAATAGAGTTTTACCACTCTGTCAGGATTCTGTCACTTATATCAAGGCAGTCAGTCCAGGGATTTTGGAAGAAACTAGACTGCGACAAGAAAACAATTGACCTTTGGCAACAACTGACAAACTCTCTCACAATAGAATCTGCACAACTGCCAAGTTAGATTTAAACATAGACATTGATAAGTGCTATGATCCATAAGTTTATGCTTTAAACTACTTGGCCTCGTAGCCACCTGTTAAAGGTGTCATACTCTATAATCTTCCTTTTATTATATGTAAAAGTTTGTTTCATTAAGATGTTGGAAACTGAAATCGCTTGCTTTTATGGCAATGTGATACAAAAATTACAGGCCAGTATTTGTCAAGATAAAATATTTTAGGGGAAAAAACATCAAAGGTGTTTTATTATTTTTTTCAAGCAATCTTAAAAGTAAACTTTATTTATCAAAAAAATATTCGCTAAGTTCTAATTGATAATTTTCATTTCAGATGTGCTATTTTAATGTTTCAAAGAGAATTTGCCCAAAGACTTGTGGCCAAACCAGGAGACAAACTTTATTGTAGGCTATCTGTAAATACACAATTGTTAGCCAGAGTTGATCATTTAATGAAGGTATGTAAAGTTTATTGTAGGCTATCTGTAAACACACAATTGTTAGCCAGAGTTGATCACTTAATGAAGGTTTGTATATGGTTAAAACACTTTATGTGATTTATATTAAGGAGATTTATTGAGTAGAATATTTATTATTCCCCCTCCATTCACAGAAATAAAATGATCTTAAATTCCAAGTTTGGTCCAACTCAGTTCTTGTTTGTTAAGTACACACTGAGCAAGATATTTTGTTTTTTGCAAATGAGATATTAGTGTTTTATCAGTATGGGGGGGGGGGGGGGGGGGAATGGAGTAATGAAGTTTTACACCCCAGTCAAGATTCTCTCACTTTTATCAATTGGGTCAGTTAAAAAATTATGGAGACTGGAGTGCCCAAAAATGCCATCAACCTTCTGGAAGGGAACTGATACTTTTTCACACTAGGATCTGTGTGGATTTTATCCTAGGCAGTGAGAGGTGCTACAATACAAGTGTGTGCTTGGTTACTGAGGTCCCTATATAAGATGCTATACTCTATAACCAGCTAATGTCCATATATGTATTGTATTGTAGAAGTTTTGTTTCATTGAGGTTTAAAATATTGGGAAGTGAAACTACTGGCCTTTATAAAAAAGGTGATCCAAAAATTGCAGGCCAGTTTATGTTCTATTGATTGGTTATTTTAGGATTGTTATAGATTTGAAGTTTCAAATCATCACATCTAATATTGTGTGCCATGTGTAATAGTCGATTTCATTTGACACAGTTTTTTTTATACAAATTGTTCTTGCATTTGAAAAATGAAAATTCTTGCTGGTCACATGACAAGACCTAACCCTGTTGAAGTAAAACAAAAATAGAAAATCGCAGGGCTTTGTCAATAGCAAGCTTAGCAACAAAAGCAAACCAAATACAAACAATATAGATAAATGAGAATATTAACAAAGCTATATCAAATGATGTGATTCATTGACATATATAGTATGCAAGTCCCATATTTTTCTGCCTGGGATGGGGGGAGTAAAACTTTCTTGATATTCAAATAATTTTTTTAAACAATTGATATTTTATTTACAGATTGGTAAAAATAATTTCAGACCACCACCAAAAGTTGAATCTAGTGTAGTGAGAATAGAACCCAGAAATCCACCACCACCTATTAATTTCCAGGTAATTAAAGAGTTGTTTTAAAGATCTAGATTATTTTATAATTGCTGTAAAGGGGGTTTTTCAGCATGGGTAAAATTATTGCTTATTCACCCTAGGGAAATTAACGTGAAAGTTTTATCGATCCGAAAAATGTCTACAATACAGGTTTATATGAATTGAATATGTAGAATTTACACACATTATATTGGTTACACAAAAATTATACCCACACAAAATGCCAGATTTCAGAAATTGCAAAATTTTCACCATGCAAAAATAATCCTCTTTTCAGTACTTAAACTTGTAAAAGCAAGCCTTTTGTTGTGACAGATATTTTTTACTACCAGGTATTTTTTTAAAGTTTCATTGCAATATGAACGAGTTTTGCCATACTTTTATTTACATTTGCTATTAATCAGCTACCTCCATGTGGCACCTTTAAGATGGGAACTACTTTCTACCGACAATTTGCAAAAATATAAGAAACAATGATAATCTATTATGATTTCTAAAATTGTTATGAATAACTTGTTGGTTAGTTTTTTCGTAAAATTGGACTTAGTCTATGACGATTGCTGTAGGTGGTAGCATGTTGTGTTTTACTGTAAACATTTGTTAAGATTTCATAAACTCAATGTAACCCACTCACTCTTTACCAGCTTATCATTCAATAAAGCAAATATTGTTATTGTTTTTGTTATTATTTAATTCATTGATCAATTTATTTACTTGTTTGATTGTATTTATATAATAAAGGGAAAAAACTCACTGTAACACACTGATTATCTTGTAGGAATGGGATGGTTTAGTTAGAATCTGTTTTTCAAGGAAGAATAAAACTCTGGGTGCTTCATTCAGGTAATATAAAAAATATACTGTGTATCATGTCTTAATCCAACATAGGTGTTTCATTCAGGTAATATAAAAAATATACTGCGTATCATGTCTTAATCCAACATAGGTGCTTCATTCAGGTAATATAAAAAATATACTGCGTATCATGTCTTAATCCAACATAGGTGCTTCATTCAGGTAATATAAAAAATATACTGTGTATCATGTCTTAATCCAACATAGGTGCTTCATTCAGGTAATATAAAAAATATACTGTGTATCATGTCTTAATCCAACAAAGGTGCTTCATTCAGGTAATATAAAAAATATACTGTGTATCATGTCTTAATCCAACATAGGTGCTTCATTCAGGTAATATAAAAAATATACTGTGTATCATGTCTTAATCCAACATAGGTGCTTCTTTCAGGTAAAAAGTTACAGTGTACATATGTAGCATGTCTCAAACAAACATGCAGTAAACTTTAAATTTGTCAACAATGAACTTTTGTTATTGAGTAAAAACCATTAATACTGTTAAATGAATTAACCTACTGAAGGGAAACCACAAACTATTCCGTTCTGGTGTGTGTTAATCATATCAGAATGATAACATGGATGATGTCTGAAGTTGAAGTTATTGCCATTTAGATATGAATTTCATAGAAAATTGATGAATTAATCACAGGAAAATTTGACTTTGAGAAGAGAAGAGTTATAGCACTTTGTCCATGTTGTTAAGACATTGAGTTAAATCTACAAAAACCTTAAGATTATCTAAAATCTTAAAATGTTTTATTGGAGATGTTCATCTAGCCATTCAAGCTGTTATGTTCTATGAATTATCTTCCAACAATGTTTAAATGTTATGTTTAATATATTTTCAGACACTCAAAAGTATTGGAATTACTAGAAAAGAATTACAGAACCAGTTGTTCAATAAAATCTATAGTGAGTGTTTTAATATCTCATTTTGCTTGCTCTCTTACTCAAGGCTTCTCTGGTTTGAACTTTCAAAATTTTTATTTCAGAACAGTCAAGATTTATATTTACATAGATAATTTTGTTTGGATATTTAAGGTTAAGAGATTAAATTGGTAAACAAATGCTTATTATTAGAACTTTTTGGCAAGTGGAATGGGGCCCTATTTTAGTCTCAGATCCCTGTGACATTGTTTGGACATTCTTAACCAGTATAGTAGCAATCTAAACAGTTTGTCAGTAAATCTTGTACAACATACACATCCTTTAGATGTCAGTAAATCTTGTACAACATACACATCTTTTAGAGACTAATGATTATTAGTCTTATCAAGATTAGCAAGAATGTTGTAGATGAAACATATAACATTCAACCCATCCACCCACTCACCAACCAATCAGCCAAACAACCATCCAATTAACCAATCAGCCTAACAACCCACCCACCAACCAACCAACCAATTAGCCAACCAACCCACTCACCCACCAACTAATCAGCCAAACAACCCACCCACCAACCAACCAACCAATTAGCCAAACAACCCACCCACCAATCAAACAATCAGCCAAACAACCCACCCATCAACCAACACACTAATTAGCCAACCAACCCACCCCCACACAACCAACCAATCAGCCAAACAACACACCAACCAAACAATCGGCCAAACAACACCCCACAACCAACCAATCAGCCTAACAACCCACCCACCCACCAACCAACCAATTAGCCAACCAACCCACCTATCAACCAACCAATCTGCCAAACAACCATCCAATCAACCAATCAGCCTAACAACCCACCCACCCACCAACCAACCAATCAGCCAAACAACCCACCCACCAACCAACCAATTAGCCAACCAACCCACCCACCAACCAATTAGCCAAACAACCCATCCACCAACCAACCAACCAACCAATCAGCCATCCCATTAACCAACCAGTATCTCATCTTAGACCAATAACATTGAGACACATAGTAGTACATGTAATCTGTCCATTAACTTAATATATATTTGTATTAAACATCATGTTAAATGTAGTAATTTGAAAGTAGTGTAAAATAAATGCATGTATAAGTTTCTTTTGAAGAAGTTATTTGTTTTACCATTATTAATACATATATTTAACTTGTACATTTATGTGTTTATTCAGCCAGTGTCATCGGATTTTGATATAAAGTTGAAAATAATAGATATACTTGATAAAAGTGGATTTGAAAAGAAAAGAGCAAGAACTATGGATATAGATGACTTTTTGGGGTAAGTGTGAGTACACAAAATCAGACAGATGGCTTATATGAAGTTTTGGTTTGGTTTTAGCTCACCTGTAAAAAGTACAGATTTATGTCATACCTACAGTGTAAATGATGAATAGTTGTGTGTTTAAAGTCTGTCATTTTTTGCGAATGTTAATGTGTTTAGTTTTTTTTACACTCATGTACATGTATAATATAGTAAGAGTTTTATGTTTTTATATTTTTGTGTGTGTCCATCAAACTTTGGTTTTCAAATATGTATTGATAAACTTAGTTTGATGGGGGTTTATAAGAATCACCATGTCTGTCCATCTGTCTGTCTTTCCCTGTCAAATAATGTCCTCTCCATAATTTTCACATTTAGGGATGGATTTTAATCAAACTTAGCACAAAAGCATCACAGCGTGAGACAATATGTAACAAACCACATTTAGGTAACCATATATAGGTCAATGGTCAAGGTCTTATCTAAAATAGGCCAAGGTATTTTCCTCTCAATACAGTTTTAGTTTAGGTTGACCTGTTTACAGTTGTTAATGTTTTTCAGTGAAATTAACTAAATGTGTCTATGTACATGCAATAACTGTGTTAAGTGGTTTAAATAGCACATTTTACAGCAAGTGTGATTTTTCAGAATGATGATGTCTTCGTCAATAAAATTCATGTAGCTTTGAGACATTAAATAACTTTTGTGAGTTAAAGGATTAAACTGTATTTGTATCTTTAAACCATTCATCTAATGGTTATTCTGGAAATTATCAACCAGAAATTCTATGTTATCTTGTTTCAGTGATAATAATTTTTGTTTTCCTAAATCCCTGAAAAATTTCTAAAGTTTGTTTGTAAATATAATGTATGTGTATCATGTGTTTGTTGTCAATGTTTTGATATTTAAACTGGCAAATTTCTTTCTTTCAGTGTCATTGTTTTGATATTTAAATTGGCAATTTTCTTTCTTTCAGATTACTGAATAGTTTCAACACAGAAGGATTCCATTTTTCTTAGCAGATACTTATACATTTAAAGATGATCAGTTAACAGGTGAACCAATCTTTGGTTTGATCCCAGCATGAAATTAGTGCACATATCTGTGTCATATTGAGTCATGCTCAATAGTGCCCGGTATAACAGATAATAAGAACATATACATAAATATGATACATTACAATGTACACATCATGTTTGCATTTGTCATCATGTTTCCGAGATATATATTTTTTAGGATCAGGAAAAAATTCATCTGGACAATTTAGAATGTTATACAAAGTGATCAGATGCAATCCTCTATCAATTGGAATCACTAAAGATGTCAAAAATCCAAATTTAAAAAAATTCACATGTGTCGCACAGAAAAGATAAGCAGTCATTTAGACTTTGATGCAAAATCGCCATAGCTATCAGTGTACAATAACAACAAAATATATGACAAGAAGACATTCTAAAGATGATTTAAGGGAGACAACTCATACAAAATTTGTTATTTATACCTTCTAGATTTGAAATTTAAATGTGATATTTAAGTTCAATCATTGTGTTTGTCGGAGTGAATACTCAATGTGAGCTGTTTAATTGTTCATCCATCTTCCATTGTCTGTAAATAACTTCTTCCAGCAGAACCAGTTTATCTATGGCATTGAATCTTGGCAGACATATTGCAAGGCCCAATGGTTATCAAGTTTGCACAGCTGGTTGACCTTGACCCTCATTCAATGTTACAGTGATCTCAAATAGTACCTGGCAAAATCTTAAACATCTTTTTGTCATGAATATAAAGACCTAAGAACTATGAAACTTCATGTAACACATCATATCACAAAGCTCTACCAAGTTCGCAAAATTGGTTGACATTTACCCTTCATTCAAGGTCAAAGTGACCAGAGGTAGTAAAACCTTTAGACATCTTAAGAGCTTAAAGGCTCAGAAACTTAAAAATCCATATATAGCATCAGGCCCCAGTTTCACAATCATTCTTAGCTCAGATTTTCCTTAACTTAAATTTAACCAATTCTGGCAATCCCTTTTTGGAAATACTGATGAATATTTTGCAAAAACAAAATTCTAATGTTTTAATCTAGCAGTGACCTTTTAAAAGACACCTTAATTTCCTGAATCTCTTAAAAATTAACAAAATGACAAGTTTTGAAATTTTGCAAGATTAAGTTAAGGAAAATCTTACCCAAGGAATGATTTTGAAACCAGAGTCTGGGCTTTGAGCTCTACCAAATTGGCAAAGCAAGCCTACCTTGACCCATATTCAAGGTCATTTAACCTGAAGCGGCCATACTTTATATGCTTATACATATTCTTACTATGATTATGAAGTGAAAGTCCTATGAACTTGGAACTTCATAATTATATACTAGTATATATATACCTCTACCAATTTGTTAAGCTAGTTGACATTGTTCCACATTCAAGGTTACAGTGAACTGAAGTAGTAAAACAGCTTGACATGAACTGTAAGACTTAGAATCTTGAAACATCAGCAGGAGTGTGCATAAAACTCTACAAAGTTTGCCATGTCAGTGAACTTGACCCATATAAAGGTCAGTTACCTGAAGTAAAACTTTTAAAACAGCATCTTGTCCTGAACTGAAATGCCTAGAAGCTTACAACTTGACATATAGCATAGTGGCCAGATTGCGAAGCTGGTTGATCTTCTGTCCGATTTCCCATATTTCTTCAGGTGATTGGTTAAAGGACAATGTGCCTCTTGTTTATATGGTTAAGGAATATAGAATTATTTAATCATCAAATGTATTGTCAAAGAGTTAAGAATGATGGAACTGTTATTTTATGTTGATTAAACTGTTATTTTCTGAAAATTATTGTTTGTATTATCATTAATTTAATAGAACCTTGTTATAATTACTTTACCATGTTGCTCATCGTCATAGTATTTCAAAGTCATCAAATTCACATATCTATGGCTTAATGTCTTTATAACTACTACAAACCTTTCTTTATTATAACAGTGAATTTTGTTGCTGATAGATGATAAACTGTTTATGAAATGTAAAACAAGAAGAGTGGAGTAATGGTGTTTTATGACGAGTCAAGATTCTCTCATTTATATTGAGTAAGGCAGTTCTGCGATGGTGGAGGTAACTGGAGTGTCGGGACCAAACCACTGACCTTCAGCAAGCAAACACAAATTTGCTAGAGTGGGAGTGAAGCACTGTGATAAACACATGCTTTAATAAAACCACTCTGCCAAGAAGATCCGTAGTAAAACCACTACAATAGCTCAGTTGGTAGAGTGCCCCCTTCATATGTGGTAGGTCATGTGACTGAATCCCAGTCGGGTCTGACCAAGATTTGGAAACAGGTAGCTACTATTCTTTGGCCAAGCACTTGGCATTTGAAAATGAAAGTCAAAGGTCCTTCAGAAGAGACCTTAAAAGGTGACAGCATGTTAAAAATCCCTCCCTACATATTGCAAAGGTAAAATTTTCTGTCACTTCACCTATAGTGGTGATGGCTCGATATATGTGAAATATTCTTGATTGGAATGTAAATCTTTTCAATCAATCACTCATCCAAAAAGGTCACAAGTGAAACAATATTATTTATGACAAATTCTTAAATAATAAAAATAGTCTAATAATGTAATAAAATATTTTATTTATTTAGGTCATCTTTTAATATGAACATTAACAATGTCTTTGTAGTGTTTAACAAAACTTGTCATAAACGGTGAATTATCAACTGTTAGTATAAAACATGGTGTCCCTGCATGAACTATATACCTAAAATAATATAAATAATTTAATTAATATTAAATAAAAGTCACATATAACTTAATAAAAAACCCAAGGTGTGTCTAGATGACATGTAGTACCAAATTTTAAGCAAGAATTACCACATGTACAATCACATTGTGTCTGTAATTCAGTATAGGTTTTTATTTTGTACTTAGTAAGATTCATTCACACATACAAGAAAATTAAGCTTTTAACTGGAAATTTGAAATTACTGACAACTTTTAGTGAAAATAATCATTTTGCTTTTACCAGTATAAAGGTGCCATTCAAGAACAGGTTTATAAATGTATCTCTCATCTTTGATACCAAAGTTTATCCCCCTTAACTAAACCAAAATCATTTATAAATGAGATTCAAATTTTCACTAAATAAATAAATAGGTTTTAAGACTAACTGGAAGAAGCTATTTACCTGTTGTGAGTTAATGCTTCCAATAAAGTCATATCTTTATCAAGTTTATATAAAACCTCTTTATCTTTATCTTCAAAATAAACCTGAAAAAGATAATAGATTTATACCCCTGTATTATTTTTTACACTGTTTTCAAAAATAACCCCCTGGGAGCCTCAGTGGTTAAGTGGTTCAATATGCCAGATTATAAATCTCGATGACCCAAAGACAATGGTATGGCCTATAAATTTTCTATGAAAAGTTGTCATGCCAACCATATTAGAATTATCTCATGAGAGCCAAATACCCCGTCCCCCACTAAGATTGACCTTGATCTTTGACCTAATAATGCAGCATAACCAGAAATTTTCAACAGATGAGTGAATTCTCTTGGTTGATTTTTAAACATAGCACTGCTGTGCTAAGGACTATGAATATAACTGTTGTGAGTGCTGTACAAAAATGCTATTTGCCTTAAAAACACTTTGACTCCCCCTAGCCAGCATTATCAACAGGTCTGATCTATCATTAAAAGGCCACATTTGACACAGCTTCCACACCCAGTCAGCTTTTATTGGTATATGTAAGTTTGACTGTAAACTGTAAATCAGAAATTTTCTTATTTTCGCAATAAATTGTCATTTAAAGATTTGTGCATACCAGTACTCTTCATTTCTCCTTGTCAGTGAACATGCAAGTGAACTACATCAAAATATAATATTTGATAAAGTTTTATTTTTACTTCTAGCTACTCTCAGGAACTTGTACAATAACAAAAATTCCCTGAGTTACAGAAATAGTAACATAAATATGTACATACCTGTAAAACATCTGGTTTATATTTGTTATCTCTATCCCAGGGAGGTGGCTCCATCTCTGGATTAAACATGTGATCTATGTGATCTACAAATCTGAAGAAAGGTAGAAATTGAAAGTTCTATGTTGATATCAATGTATAAAGTAATAAGTAATTAAGTGTACTAATCTTTACTATGAGAATGAATGAATGAATGTATGGATGGATGAATGTATGGGTGGATGACGGATACTGGTACATGTATAACAAATTATTTTCAGCTTGATACAGCTATTTAAAAGGCAAAAGATCAATATTAGACTAGGTACATCTATTAGTTCAAGGAATACTTGTATACTGGTACACAGTATTTCTGATCAAACAGCAGTCAACACTCACAGTGTATATGTATAAACACTGAGTGTAATTTTTCTCCAAAGATTAACCAATTCTATATATGTGTACATCAGTTGTAACTTACACATGCAACTCCATATCCAGTTAATTTCTACTGAAATTATCTTAAATTTTTGTGTTTGTATACTTGTACACATTATAGAGAAAACTGATTGTAGAGGCTTTACATCTCATTCCAGATTATTTCACTTACAAGTATATCACAAAAGATCATGTTTTACCTCATAAGTAATCAACTGATAAACTCTCTATTGTAAAACAACATAACAGGTTTGATGATCACATTCTAATTATTTACCTGTGAAGTTCATTAAAAGCCTCTATAAAGTCGGTCTGTGTGTGTTCTGGGTACATAAACAGAACGGGCCATACTAAATGTCCCTCTGCATCTTCATGGACCTTAGCACCACTTGGATTATGAGTCTCCAGACTTGTTAACAGTAAAGGGTCTAACTTTTTATCATTCTTTGACACTTTCAAACCTGCTAATTCTATCCCTCTTTGCTGGAAAATAACCCATAAAACCATATTAAACCTTCCATGTTTGATTACTTACAGAACATAAAATGTGTATGCTTTGTTAGATGAAGCTCACAAGTCGGGGACAATGTTCTAATTCTGTTATCTGTATTCAAAGTAAGAAATCAAATATTAATAGAATAGTAAGATTTTGTTGTAAGTGTTAATTCAAATGATAAACATACAAGAATGGAATATTTCATGAGAGGAATGGAGTAATGGTGTTTTATGCCCAAGACAAAGATTCATTTATATCGATTCGAAGTATTCAGTTTTGGGGTGGTGGAGTTACCGACAGCAGCTATATTTACATTTTTAAGAGAATTAGTTTTATATCCAAAAACACAAGACACTTCATGATTAATCAGTAACTGACCATCAGTCCTTTTGGTAAAATGATGATATTGATCTATTACAGCTTCAATAATTACCGTATTCCTGACACCATTATTTACCTTTATTGCTGTTAATATTTTTCTTTCTGCTTCTTGTTCTTTCCTTTCCTTTGCTTCTTCTTTTCTTTTATCTCTATCTTGAGCTTTCTAAAACAAAGAGTAAACAATAAAATCTCTAACCAGAATCAATTTTAATGTTGATAGTAAGTGAACAAGAGCACTGCTAGGCTGAGCAAGATACATCCATTTATACCATCTTTGTCAGTAAAGCTCACAATGATGGCAAGGTATAAAGGGGCATAAAATAATTAAATAGTATCATGTGAAAGGGAACAAAAACTAACGCTCTAGTCCATAGTATGTCCCATGTGAAATTTGCTCTAGTCCATAAAATGTCACAGGTGAAATTTGCTCTAGTCCATAGTATGTCCCATGTGAAATTTGCTCTAGTCCATAAAATGTCACAGGTGAAATTTGCTCTAGTCCATAGTATGTCCCATGTGAAATTTGCTCTAGTCCATAGTATGTCCCATGTGAAATTTGCTCTAGTCCATAGTATGTCCCATGTGAAATTTGCTCTAGTCCATAGTATGTCCCATGTGAAATTTGCTCTAGTCCATAGTATGTCCCATGTGAAATTTACAGAGTCTCCCCTACATTTCTGGTGCACAAAATTCAACATCCTGGTAACCATGTATTTTACATCCCAGCCGAGAATATTTCACTTTTATACTTATGACAGCTCAAGTTTTTCACATAACTATACCAGACCCATCAATTCTGTAGCGTTTTCAACAAATTCAAATAAATAAGTTACTAACCTTGAGATGGTCTGCCTTTAGTTTCATCTCTAACAACTCCTTGTGTTGAATATCTATCTGTACCTCATTAAGGTTAGATAACCGTTAACAAAACATACCCTTCATAAATTATAAAATCAGCTGTTATCTTGGTTAAAAGCTACTGTTTAAGGATTGAAATTACATAGTAACAAATTATATGATCTAACTGTTTATAAAGAAAAATTAACAAATTTTTGTGTAGGAAATATTTTTTTATGTTTAAATAATTTCAACAAAGTATTTAACCCCCATATCAAAAATTGGAACATCATCAAAGCAAACAGAGTTATTGTGCGAAAACCTGTAAACTTATTTCAAGCGTCAATGGCCTTGACTTTTCTTTTTAAATAAATTTAATGAAAATAATCAAAAATCCCTATAACTGTTTCTAGTAACATTGACCTATGCCCTAAAATTTATATGCTTCTTGGTTTTCAAAAATATATAATAGTATACATGTTTAAACTAAATAGCATTTCAACAAGACATACTTAAGTTTATTTACAGTAACAATTAAGTGCTTTTAAAAGTATCAGAGACTACCTCTGACCTATAATCTCCAAAATCTATGTACAAGAATATTAATAAGTATTGTCAGTTTTTTAACATAAATAATTCATAAACTCTAATCTGTGTATAGTAAGTGACCTTGACCTATGACTTCCAAAACTGATCAGCTTCTTCCTTTGAGGAACATCTATCAGTATATAAACATGTTTTCAGTTTGATGAAATTCCATCAAAACAAAACTTAAGTTATTTTATGCAAAAGAATTTACACATGTGTTAAGTTATTTTATGTAAACCAATTTACACATAACAGATAAGAGATAAAGACTATATAAAATTTCAGCCTAGTAACTTCACATCGGCTGACTGTGATTCCATTCAAGGATACAAATAATCCAGCATCACACCAAACTTTAACATCTTCATATCTTTTTAACTGTAAACAACACATAGCACCTGTAATATATGACATCTTGTCACTCATATACCATAAAAACATCTGTTACATACTGTAACCAATACTCACATGTACTCAAATATACAGTGTCTACATATATCCTTTGTAGTGGTAACAGACGTTCTTAAAACTTATAAATTGGGACAAACTGATTGATTGATTGATTAATTGATTAAATGGGTTTTACACCCATTCAAGAATATTTCCCTTATATCTAAGAGTCTAGACATCACCAGCAATAGGTGAAGTGGCAGCCATTTTTACCTTTGCAATGCACTTGGGACAATGTGCAGGGAGTGTTTTTTAAAGGACCTCACCTGTCCTGACACAGGGCACCTGACAAAGGGCACCTGACACAGGGCATTTGTTTTTAAAGGACCTAACCTGTCCTGACACAGGGCACCTGACAAAGGGCACCTGACACAGGGCATTTGTTTTTAAAGGTCTCTTTTTGAAGGTCCCTGTGATTTTTATTTCCAACTTTAATTGCTTGGCAAAAGAAAGATGATAACCTATTTGCAAGTCTTGGTCAGACCTGGCTGGGGTTCGAACCCACAATCTTCCATATACTAAGCAAGCACTCTACCAACTAAGCTAAGACACAATTTTAAATAAGCATTGTTTGTATTATTTTAATGGCTTAAGAAGAAGATACCTCAAATTGGTCATTATTACAGATACTTCTCCAGAAGAAAAGTGAACAAAGTTTAGACATCAATATGAACATTTTGTCACCTCACATTTCTATTATTCAATATTTTATATTATATACATTTTGGCATTATCTTTGGTTCTTAAATTTAACATCATTTTGTCCATTTCAAATTCCAAATCACATTAATAATTGTTATTAATTTCTATATTCAATAAATTTATTATTTATTGAATTATTTATTTATTTAATAAATTATATTAATTTAAAAATTCAATTATTATTTTCATTCTTAAAGTCGCCAGAGGCACAATCCTCAAAAGAACCTGGGAATTCTTAAAGTGATTTAAGTATAAGGAGATAACCTAACAGGGTTAGAAAAGCCCTTACATTGAGACGACACCCTGCCACAATTTAAAACTTTAATATTTTTATAAGACTTTACCTCTAACAAGTGACTTCATATGAGAAGTTTTGAATTTTCTTGATAATATTGAATCATTTAACGAGGATCTGTAGTTACCTGAAAATAAAAAACATGATCACAGGTGTTAAAAAGAAATCTATCACATTCTTTATATATCAGAATGAAAACTATATACACATCATGATTCTTGTAACAGTGTAATCAGTACTTACAGTACTTTGATATTGTTATATTACTATGTCACAGATTTATATGATGTCACTATATCTGTGTTATAGTCGCACAATGATATGATGTCACTATGTCTTGTGTACAACGTCACACGATATGATGTCACTATGTCTTGTGTACAACGTCACACGATATGATGTCACTATGTCTTGTGTACTATGTCACACAATGATATGGTGTCGCTATGTCTTGTGTACTATTTAACACATTGATATCGATGCCACTATGTCTTGTGTAGACCATATGGGTCTCTACTGTATATGACAGTGTTACTTACACAGATAATAACATGCTGCCCTGATGCTGTATATAACAGTGTTACTTACACAGATGATAATGACATGCTGCCCTTTTATGATATGACAGTGTTACCTACCCAGATGGTAATGACATGCTGCCCTGTTACTGTGTATGACAATGTTACGTACACAGAGATAATGGACATGCTGCCCTGTTACTGTATATTACAGCATTACTTACCCAGATGAATGATGCCCTGTTACTGTATATTACTATGTCACTAACACAGATGATAATAACATGCTGCCCTGATGCTGTATATAACAGTGTTACTTACACAAATGATAATGACATGCCCTTTTACTGTATATGACAGTGTTACCTACCCAGATGATAATGACATGCTGCCCTGTTACTGTGTATGACAGTGTTACTTACACAGATGATAATGACATGCTGCCTGGTACTGTATATGACAGTGTGACTTACACAGATGATAATGACATGCTGCCCTGTTACTGTGTATGACAGTGTTACTTACCCAGATGATAATGACATGCTGCCCTGTTATTGTATATGACAGCATTACTTACCCAGATGATAATGACATGCTGCCCTGTTACTGTGTATTACTATGTCACTAACACAGATGGTAATGACATGCTGCCCTGTTACTGTGTATGACAGTGTTACTTACCCAGATGATAATGACATGCTGCCCTGTTATTGTATATGACAGCATTACTTACCCAGATGATAATGACATGCTGCCCTGTTACTGTGTATTACTATGTCACTAACACAGATGGTAATGACATGCTGCCCTGTTACTGTGATGACAGTGTTACTTACCCAGATGATAATGACATGCCGCCCTGTTATTGTATATGACAGCATTACTTACCCAGATGGATGATGCCCTGTTACTGTGTATTACTATGTCACACAGATGGTAATGACATGCTGCCTGTTACTGTGTATGACAGTGTTACCTACCCAGATGATAATGACATGCTGCCCTGTTACTGTATATGACAGTGTTACCTACCCAGATGATAATGACATGCTGCCCTGTTACTGTGTATTACTATGTCACTAACACAGATGGTAATGACATGCTGCCCTGTTACTGTATATGACAGTGTTACCTACCCAGATGATAATGACATGCTGCCCTGTTACTGTGTATGACAGTGTTACCTACCCAGATGATAATGACATGCTGCCCTGTTACTGTATATTACTATGTCACTAACACAGATGGTAATGACATGCTGCCCTGTTACTGTGTATGACAGTGTTACTTACACAGATGATAATGACATGCTGCCCTGTTACTGTATATGGCAGTGTTACCTACCCAGATGATAATGACATGCTGCCCTGTTACTGTATATGGCAGTGTTACCTACCCAGGTGATAATGACATGCTGCCCTGTTACTGTATATGACAGTGTTACCTACCCAGATGATAATGACATGCTGCCCTGTTACTGTGTATGACAGTGTTACTTACACAGATGATAATGACATGCTGCCCTGTTACTGTGTATGACAGTGTTACCTACCCAGGTGATAATGACATGCTGCCCTGTTACTGTATATGACAGTGTTACCTACCCAGGTGATAATGACATGCTGCCCTGTTACTGTATATGACAGTGTTACTTACCCAGATGATAATGACATGCTGCCCTGTTACTGTGTATGACAGTGTTACTTACACAGATGATAATGACATGCTGCCCTGGTACTGTATATGACAGTGTGACTTACACAGATGATAATGACATGCTGCCCTGTTACTGTATATTACAGCATTACTTACCCAGATGGATGATGCCCTGTTACTGTATATTACTATGTTACTTACACAGATGATAATAACATGCTGCCCTGATACTGTATATAACAGTGTTACTTACACAAATGATAATGACATGCTGCCCTTTTACTGTATATGACAGTGTTACCTACCCAGATAATAATGACATGCTGCCCTTTTACTGTATATGACAGTGTTACTTACCCAGATGATAATGACACGCTGTCCTTTTACTGCATATGACAGTGTTACCTACCCAGATGATAATGACATGCTGCCCTGTTACTGTATATGACAGTATTACTTACACAGATGATAATGACATGCTGCCCTGTTACTGTGTATGACAGTGTTACTTACACAGATGATAATGACATGCTGCCCTGGTACTGTATATGACAGTGTTACTTACCCAGATGATAATGACATGCTGCCCTGTTACTGTATATGACAGTGTTACTTACACAGATGATAATGACATGCTGCCCTGTTACTGTATATGACAGTGTTACCTACCCAGGTGATAATGACATGCTGCCCTGTTACTGTATATGACAGTGTTACCTACCCAGATGATAATGACATGCTGCCCTGTTACTGTGTATGACAGTGTTACTTACACAGATGATAATGACATGCTGCCCTGGTACTGTATATGACAGTGTGACTTACACAGATGATAATGACATGCTGCCCTGTTACTGTATATTACTATGTTACTTACACAGATGATAATAACATGCTGCCCTGATACTGTATATAACAGTGTTACTTACACAAATGATAATGACATGCTGCCCTTTTACTGTATATGACAGTGTTACCTACCCAGATAATAATGACATGCTGCCCTTTTACTGTATATGACAGTGTTACTTACCCAGATGATAATGACACGCTGTCCTTTTACTGCATATGACAGTGTTACCTACCCAGATGATAATGACATGCTGCCCTGTTACTGTATATGACAGTATTACTTACACAGATGATAATGACATGCTGCCCTGTTACTGTGTATGACAGTGTTACTTACACAGATGATAATGACATGCTGCCCTGGTACTGTATATGACAGTGTTACTTACCCAGATGATAATGACATGCTGCCCTGTTACTGTATATGACAGTGTTACTTACACAGATGATAATGACATGCTGCCCTGTTACTGTATATGACAGTGTTACTTACACAGATGATAATGACATGCTGCTCTGTTACTGTATATGACAGTGTTACCTACCCAGATGATAATGACATGCTGCCCTGTTACTGTATATGGCAGTGTTACCTACCCAGATGATAATGACATGCTGCCCTGTTACTGTATATGACAGCATTACTTACCCAGGTGAATGATGCCCTGTTACTGTATATGACAGTGTTACTTACCCAGATGATGACATGCTGCCCTGATACTGTATATGACAGCATTACTTACCCAGGTGAATGATGCCCTGTTACTGTATATGACAGTGTTACTTACACAGATGATAATGACATGCTGCCCTTTACTGTGTATGACAGTGTTACCTACCCAGGTGATAATGACATGCTGCCCTGTTACTGTATATGACAGTGTTACCTACCCAGGTGATAATGACATGCTGCCCTGTTACTGTATATGACAGTGTTACTTACCCAGATGATAATGACATGCTGCCCTGTTACTGTGTATGACAGTGTTACTTACACAGATGATAATGACATGCTGCCCTGGTACTGTATATGACAGTGTGACTTACACAGATGATAATGACATGCTGCCCTGTTACTGTATATTACAGCATTACTTACCCAGATGGATGATGCCCTGTTACTGTATATTACTATGTTACTTACACAGATGATAATAACATGCTGCCCTGATACTGTATATAACAGTGTTACTTACACAAATGATAATGACATGCTGCCCTTTTACTGTGTATGACAGTGTTACTTACACAGATGATAATGACATGCTGCCCTGGTACTGTATATGACAGTGTTACTTACCCAGATGATAATGACATGCTGCCCTGTTACTGTATATGACAGCATTACTTACCCAGGTGAATGATGCCCTGTTACTGTATATGACAGTGTTACTTACCCAGATGATAATGACATGCTGCCCTGATACTGTATATGACAGCATTACTTACCCAGGTGAATGATGCCCTGTTACTGTATATGACAGTGTTACTTACACAGATGATAATGACATGCTGCCCTGTTACTGTGTATGACAGTGTTACCTACCCAGGTGATAATGACATGCTGCCCTGTTACTGTATATGACAGTGTTACCTACCCAGGTGATAATGACATGCTGCCCTGTTACTGTATATGACAGTGTTACTTACCCAGATGATAATGACATGCTGCCCTGTTACTGTGTATGACAGTGTTACTTACACAGATGATAATGACATGCTGCCCTGTTACTGTATATGACAGTGTTACCTACCCAGGTGATAATGACATGCTGCCCTGTTACTGTATATGACAGTGTTACCTACCCAGATGATAATGACATGCTGCCCTGTTACTGTGTATGACAGTGTTACTTACACAGATGATAATGACATGCTGCCCTGGTACTGTATATGACAGTGTGACTTACACAGATGATAATGACATGCTGCCCTGTTACTGTATATTACTATGTTACTTACACAGATGATAATAACATGCTGCCCTGATACTGTATATAACAGTGTTACTTACACAAATGATAATGACATGCTGCCCTTTTACTGTATATGACAGTGTTACCTACCCAGATAATAATGACATGCTGCCCTTTTACTGTATATGACAGTGTTACTTACCCAGATGATAATGACACGCTGTCCTTTTACTGCATATGACAGTGTTACCTACCCAGATGATAATGACATGCTGCCCTGTTACTGTATATGACAGTATTACTTACACAGATGATAATGACATGCTGCCCTGTTACTGTGTATGACAGTGTTACTTACACAGATGATAATGACATGCTGCCCTGGTACTGTATATGACAGTGTTACTTACCCAGATGATAATGACATGCTGCCCTGTTACTGTATATGACAGTGTTACTTACACAGATGATAATGACATGCTGCCCTGTTACTGTATATGACAGTGTTACTTACACAGATGATAATGACATGCTGCTCTGTTACTGTATATGACAGTGTTACCTACCCAGATGATAATGACATGCTGCCCTGTTACTGTATATGACAGCATTACTTACCCAGGTGAATGATGCCCTGTTACTGTATATGACAGTGTTACTTACCCAGATGATAATGACATGCTGCCCTGATACTGTATATGACAGCATTACTTACCCAGATGATAATGACATGCTGCCCTGTCACTGTATATGACAATATTACTAACCCAGATGATAATGACATGCTGCCCTGTTACTGTATATTACAGTGTTACTTACCAAGATGATAATGACATGCTGCCCTGTTACTGTATAAGATGGCATTTAACTGTCTATCTGGAGAATTGCTTTTAATTCCTTCTGTATAATTCTCTATTGCTGTTTTGTAATCTTTCTTCTTAAACAAATAATTCCCTTCATCTTTATAAGATTCTGCTTTTGCTGCAATACAATAAAAATGCATATTTGTTTGTTTTAAGATAAAACACTATGTTAGCTTAAAAACATCCAGCTTCATCAGAATGATTTTTTAAACAATTTATTTTTGTGCTGTCTAAAATGATATGTCCAGTTTTAATTTATGGATGACAGGTAAAATTGTACTTCATTACCAATATAAATAATATTTTACCTGTTGGATCTTCATCTTCAAACTTTAATTTCATTAAACCTTCGACATCTGGACTTAAAGGTTTACTGAAATCTATCTCCTCCATAAAAGCTGGATGACTATAGAGATCCTACAGCAATAAAGTAGACAATTCTGATTCAGATAAATACTTCATACATATCATACAGAGGAATGTTAAGAATGAATATAGAGATCCTACAGCAATAAAATAGACAATTCTGATTCAGATAAATACTTCATACATATCATACAGAGGAATGTTAAGAATGACTATAGAGATCCTACAGCAATAAAGTAGACAATTCTGATTCAGATAAATACTTCATACATATCATACAGAGGAATGTTAAGAATGAATATAGAGGTCCTAAAGCAATAAAATAGACAATTCTGATTCAGATAAATACTTCATACATATCATACAGAGGAATGTTAAGTTCAACAAAAAAAAATGTATTTAGGTCTTGTGGTCCAACATGACAGAGGGGTATATATATCTAGTTCATTTATGGATTGTATTTTTAGGTCCTGGTCATGATTATTTTAATTATATCGAGACACCACCAGCTATATGTTCAGTGACAGATTTTTTTTTACCTTTGCAGTGCATAAAGGACATGCAGGAAGAGTTCCTTAGGATCACATGCCTACTGTGACACTTGGCATCAATTTTTAAGGTATATCCCAAAGGACCAGTGAAATTCCTTTTTAATTGTCGAGTGTTTTGGAAAAAACAGTTACTACCTATTTTTATGTCTTTGGATTTGGAAACGGACCTAACACATACAGAGTAAGCACTCTACCAACTACTATCGGAATCACTCTGTTTGTGACAGTGACATACTCTTTATTTCCATAGAAAATGAAATAAACTTGAATAAAGATTGATATTTTTCACTTAATGCTCATCCATGATTGTCAAAAAGTATATCTGTAGAAAGGATAATGTTGGAGCTATGGGGATTTTACAAGGCAAAAATGGCAACGTTTACACTGGAAGTGATGTCCTTGGTGACGTTTTATGTCATATGCACAACAGGATCTGCCATTTGCCTGGTTTTTCAACATGTAAAATCCCCATAGTGCTAATGTTTTACCCTGTGCAGATATATTCTGGTCTTATTGCAGATGGGCATACAGATTTCCTGTTACGGCTAGGTACAAGTAAGTTAAAAATATTAATCTTTATTCAAGTTAATTTTATTTTCAATGGTAATTAAGAGTATTTCACTGTCACAAGCAGAGTAGTTCCAGCATTACAGTGGTAGTACTTACTGCAACACAAGTGTAGCTCACCTGTGTATCTAGTTCAATGAAAAGTTCATTCTACACATACAGGTCCATCCAGAAAGTTTGGACATCCCCTTCTATAACCTTTGTAAAAGAGCAATTTTGATGGTCTTAGTACTTGGTGTTTTGTTAACTTATATTTGTTGAAAAACTATTTTTATATACTACCTAGAATGTGATTTAAAAGGCATAATTGATAAAATTTTCAATTTTAGTTTTTAGTGAACAGTGAGTGATAACAAAATGAAAATATTTGGGGAAAATCCTATTTCTTCAAATATGGACTTAATGAATAGAAAATACTGGAAACGACTTTAAACACTTAGTTCCAAGTGATTATTAAGCATTTTCTAAGTAAAATATGTCATTTTATCTGTTAAAATTCCTTCTGTATTGAAAATACTAAAATATTTAGAAATAGGGTAAAATTGGATTTTTTGTTAGTGTATTTAACAATTATTTTTTTCGCATAATGTCCATTTCCTACAGCAAAAGATGTTTTATAGTATTATTTGACTTAGAAAAAACATTTTTATTTATGTTGTGGAACAGATGCTTTGTTCTAATTGTTTAAAATCATTTTTGCCAAAGGACAGCCGTTTTTGTGTCTGGAGTATATAAAGGGAGATAACAGTGTATTTTGCAATTTTATTGTGTCCAAGTTACATCGATTAGATCTAGTGGTATGTCACATGTAACCAACTATTAAACAAATCATTGATAAAGCATACCAAAAATTGTTATAACAAACAAATTTGTGGCTAACTATGAATCACTTTTATGGGGTGCCCACCAGACTTTCTAGATGGACCTGTATAACACTGGGTGTCAACTGTCAAATTGGATGTGACATTATAAACTATAGTTTTGCCTGTAACAGATAAGTTAAAACCAAACATTTTGCACAAATTGACAATTATACCTGTATCTTTTCATCAATAGTTTGTTCCTTCTTATCATCCTTATCATCTCCACTTTTTTCTTTTTGTTGTTTAGCCAGCTGCTGTATGTAATTATCTAAGTCATTATTTAACTTGGCCTCAGCTTCCTCTTTCGTTAATCCTTTAATCTTCTCCCTAATCTCATCCTGATATGATGCTGCCATTTTAGGTTTTATTCTGAGAAAAGTTAAATACTTGAATGTAATTACAGGTACTTATTATTTGTGTTTAAAACAGTTTCTGTTTCTAAGCATTATATTTTGGGTATATTTGGGATACAAAAGCATTTGATTATGTGGTCTGTTAATTAACACTGGATACATATCCAAAATTAGGGATGTATAGATATCCACCACCGGATACATATCTGAGAAGACAGTAACCTACCCAAACCCACCAGATAGATATCCCACAACAGATACATATCTGTCAAACTGTCATAGTTAACCATTAACATATAAAGTATGGAGTTTCATTATCAGTGCATGTCGCTATGTATATGCTTCTATACCAGATTCCAATCATCATTGCAGAATCAGACGTCAAAAAGGGGTTTAAGTGCCACGAACTTTGGCAACAAGAGGATGAGAGAGAGAGAGAGAGAGAGAGAGAGAGAGAGAGAGAGAGAGAGAGAGAGAGAGAGCAAGAGAGAGAGATTGTCTGTTTAAGCATCAAATTAGAGAGAATTCGCCCACCTGTATTAGTTGCCGTTTAGCGCATCTGATATCATAAATCTGTATATTATAAAATGGGCACCACAGCTATCATTTTAAAATTTACTATGATGATGGTCTCGCTGATTTCCTGCAATCGTGTTCAAGGGGAGATAACTCCAAATATCGTAACCTATTCAATAAAGACCTATCAATTGGTGATCTAATTTCAGTCAAAGCAAATGACTGTTGGACAAAGGTTTATTTGCAGTTTTTAAAATGAATGTTATAAACATTATTTATGAAAACGACTATCTCTGAACATAAAAGATTATCAATAGTATGCGGGTACTACAAGTTGTTTCAAAAAATTACGAACCCAAAATTACAGGGTTTTATAAATTTGACACTGAAATGCGTTAACCAGGCGTGATGCCACAGATTCTGAGACGGGACCACCAACATCCAGAATGCAACTGATCATAATGTTATGGAATTCCATGATTTATTTACTACAAAAAATCAAATTTATACTTCTTCAACTTTGTAAATTGATATAAATTATTTACAAGAGAATCTACTCTCCATGTTAACATTTGTATGTATTGTATACCACTGTACTCTGTATTGTATTGTAACATTGTTCTCTTGGTTGTTATATACAATGTGAGAATAAAGTATTATATTATTATATAACAACGATGACTAATATAAAACTAATTTTGCCAGTCTTAAAAAACTTATATTTTGCTGGTTGATTTTTAACGATGTTGAGGAAGGTACACATATTATCTAAAGCGACAATTCTCATATTTAAATATCTGACATGGTGATAATTATAGATTACATCTCTTTATTCTAAAAACTAACAAATAATCAAATTGATGACTGACTAAATGACAGAAAAAATAGACAACATATTGAACTATCAAATAACCGACACTATGGATCTGCTCACAGGAATAAATTAAAATATTGCACTAGAGGCAACAGAATTAAATTACATGTAATGCAATTTATCCGGTTTTAAGAACTTATCGAAGCATGCGTCAAGATTCCTATTGTACTCATAGTCAGTTTGTTTCTCCAGGACCAGATTTGGTCAAGTTGGTACCAAGCAGGTCCAAGTATGGAATTCCAGTCTGAATTATGTTTGTTACTCATTCGTGTTTAGATGGTGCTTTCAGTCGGGTTACACTGGGGTTTGACAGGTTGCTGGGTAACAGGTTTCCCGCTAGTATTTTGAAAGTCCTGGGTTCGATTCCCGATTTGGTCACTGCATTTTCCCCTGTCCTGTTATATAGGAATAACAGATACAGTAAACGCTAAACGAAAACCCGTATTTATCTGCAATCAGATAGTCTCTAAGCAACCAAATAGAAACTAAAAACGTGTACTTAGCAACAACCAACGCAGCCAAAAACACAAACCAATACAAGTAAATAGATGCAGTCAAATAAAACAATATAAACACACATTGAGACCCCTGATTATAAATATCCCGACTTTAGACGGGCACTGTAGTAAATATCCAGTGATGTAGTTATAATGTTATTGGTAGGACTTAGATTACCCCACTTTACACCTCACTTCCACCTTATATATTGACAGACGGTGCTTACCCTTCCGGAAAACTCGGTCTCACTTCCCTGGTTTAACCTAACTTGTCAGTTTCCAAGTTTTTACTTTGCTTCTGGATTCACTGACGGTGAGTCGGAACATGGATTAGTATGTTTGTTTTTGATTTGATTTGAATAACAAGTTTATTTTCAATTTTTCCTGGGGAAGCATGTCAGTCACCTGACACCCCCCCCCTTGTAGCACTACACACTTCAGTTAGCCATGGCTTTACAAACGTCATCACACAAGTGTGACACAAGAGATGAGTGACACAATACAGTCAGTTAAACACATATTAAGTTCACTTATTATAATAATCTATATAATATATACATATGTATATGATTTTCTCATACTTCGTTTCATTTTACAAGACATTGCTGGGGTTTGTTGTATACAGGACTTTTTGTCAAAAAGAACAGATTTTATTATTCACAAGTTCAGTTGCTGTACAAGTTTGTGCAAATGTATGTTTAACTTCTTTGTACTTATCCCAGCTTTCAACTGCTAACATGTACACATGCTCACAATGAGAGATTATGTATCGCAGACTACTCAATCTTTTAACCTTCTACTATTAATAGTATAATTTTGTTAGTTGAATGTTGTTTTATGTCATATTTTTCAGTTATTTATAATACAAGAAGTTTTTTTAATTAATTTCCAGGATTAATTTAAATACAATTTCAAGTCATAAAGTGGTGCCATAGTATATGATCTGCTTTATTACAGTTCTAGCTAGTAAAAGTTGTTCACAATTTGATGAAATTATATACAGCAAGTCTATTTTAACATTTGGTTTATTGTGACAAATAAAACATTGAAATGGCATGTTTATATACAAACCCAACATGCTAATATTACTGGTACATTCCGTCCATGATCTGATGGCAGAGTGTTTATATAACACTGGTTTAAATAAAGCATATACCATGTAGTTGTAAGTAGCGTATCACCATATGAACCACACCAGCTCAAGCTTTATTCGTTACAATTACCCTAATTTTAAAATAAACTTGTTGTATACTTTGTCATCTGATCGTGGATGACCTATATAGATGGTATAGATCCACTGTGGATATAAACACTACTATCGGATCATGAACAACCCATACATTTGCCCACAATGTCCAAGGTAAACCATCAAACATCATTCACTCCATAATACTGTACATATCAAACTAGTACAGGCATATGTCCAGGAAAAACTCACTTGACATCAAGAACCCACAAGGTTGAAATACTAGTACCTTAGGTATGAAGGATTAACCACTTGGCCACTATATCTCCATCGGTGACAGAACAAACTTGTTATCCCATGATTTCAACAAAGAAGTAATACAAATAAACTAAGACTGGTGTTAAAAGTTTACTATTTCTTTATTCTTTATTTCAAGTATATCTTTGTATTTACTATTTCATCAACAATAGAAAACCAAGTAAGACATGATATTATAACAGATTACATAATGACTGACAAAATAGCATGATAAAAACAATATCAAAATGTCAAGCTCTGAAACAGCATCTATCTTCTAGCTTGTTGTCCTCTACTCAGAGCTTGACTTGACGTATGTATGCATTGAAATATATATATAAACATATAATGCATATGACAGTTAGCTGATGTATAACCTGTGTTAACCAGACACCTGGCTACTGGACTCGGGTATTTGGTTTACACATGGTAGTTTACTACAAGAACAGTAATGGTATATTTCTCATTTTGAATAGTTTTCTGTTATTAAGGGTTCTGTTTGGAGAAGTTAAACTTTTACTTGTTGAATTTCTGTTTTAGATTTATTTACATACTAGTGGAAGGAACAAGAATTATCTTGTACTATATCACATTTATATTAAAACTGTCATGAATATCTCTGGTTATTACAGAATGTCATTACTACAGATACTTCATACATAACTCATATGAAGATTGAACAAATAAAAGCAGAAGCTGAACACAGATCTGATAAATCAAAACTATAATGTATATGGTAATTATCCTTTACCCTTGACCTTTGACCTTTTGGTTTTACTTTCAACAATATGTTGTGCAATGAATAGAAAAGTGGGTTTAAAAAAGGAAGCCGAAATGCATCCAAATGTAATTAACTACAACTGAAATGGCACAGATTAGTGGTTTACTGTAACCTTGACTTGGGTGACCTTGGCTTGGTGACCCTGACTGTGTGACCTTGAATTGATGGGATTTTGTACTCAAAATGAACCAGACTTTTTAAATATGCCAAAACTACCTAACTTCAATGGAATACTGATGGTTGAAATTAAATATAAATGTTTATGTGGTGAATATTATGATTGAATCATTTTGGCAATTTTGGTCTAGTAATCACTACATACATTGGATATAAATCAGAACATGTCTGGGTGATCACTGAATCAGAACATGTCTGGGTGATCACAGAATCGGAACATGTCTGGGTGATCACTGAATCGGAACATGTCTGGGTGATCACAACATGTCTGGGTGATCACTGAATCAGAACATGTCTGGGTGATCACCGAATCGGAACATGTCTGGGTGATCACTGAACGGGTGATAATTGAGGTCCATTTGTTTTACTGTTATATGTGTGCCTGGACACAGACATGTGACTGGACAGACAGACGTGTGACTGGACAGACAGATGTGTGACTGGACAGGGAGTGGTGGGTTGGTCGGGTGCTGTACTTGTTTTGAAATACTGGCATTTATAGAAACTGATAACTGTAACCACAAATAGCAAAGGATATACACTGCCCTATAACAAAACAATGCTGAACCAGACTGATGACAAAAATACAAAGTAAGATCATTTATTCAAACATTATAGAAGGCAAGTAAATTATACACAATAGCCAAAAACAATGATACTGCAAACATACAAGATAAGTTGATGACATAGAACTTAATAATTATCACAATAATGAACTGCTGTTATATAAAAACATATAAATCTGCTGCTGCTGCTCTGCTCAGTTCTGTAGCTACTGGTAGACCACAGACCAACTCAGGATTCTGGACCTACTGGTATGCTAGACATACTAGACCACAGACCAATTCAGGATTCTGGACCTACTGGTATGCTAGACATACTAGACCACAGACCAATTCAGGATTCTGGACCTACTGGTATGCTAGACATACCAGACCACAGACCAATTCAGGATTCTGGACCTACTGGTATGCTAGACATACTAGACCACAGACCAATTCAGGATTCTGGACCGACTGGTATGCTAGACATACTAGACCACAGACCAATTCAGGATTCTGGACCTACTGGTATGCTAGACATACTAGACCACAGACCAATTCAGGATTCTGGACCTACTGGTATGCTAGACATACTAGACCACAGACCAATTCAGGATTCTGGACCTACTGGTATGCTAGACATACTAGACCACAGACCAATTCAGGATTGGGGCATGTTTACAAACACTTAACTAACACAGTCACAGATAATCAACTTATAATTCCAGTGGCTTAACACTTACTTTGGTCCAACATTTTACTTCTAAAATTCATTAATTTGAGGGCCCCTACTTTTACAAATTTTTAAATATTGAACAAGTAGAGCACCTTCAATTTTCACCAAAAATAACTGTACATATTATTACTGATAACTTCAAAACGATTGAACTTTGAAACAAAAAAATGCAGCTAAATAATAAGCTCTTGGCAATATTGAAAATTTTCAGGAAATCGACATTCTATCTGTACAAAATCCTAGATTTATCCTTATGTAATGACAAGATGTTATCTATCTTTACAGTCAGTTAAGATCTACTTATGTATCCTATATACAGATCAGCCTAATTTATATAACATGTTCTCATAAATGTTAACAGATATTGATCTACATACTTTATCTAGTGAGTGCTTGTAAACAGATTCTGAACTTGCCTGGAACAACGACTTTAAAACATAAAATCTAACGGCAACAGCAGAGATGATATAACTACCACTTAATTAATTCAATCTTAAATTGTGGAATGTTTCCCTTTGAAGAGGAGTTTACCATTAAAATCATTACGACGACAAAAGTTTATACATTAAATATATTATATACACACATCTGGTAGATATAGAAATAAAACATTATTGTATATCTTATACCACAATGACATTCTTTTAAAGAAAAATAACAAAATGTTCAATACTGGCATACCGGTAGTCAGAATACATGTACATGACAAGTGCAAAATCTTTTTATTTTTCTGTTTTCTTAAACATGGATGAAATGTGTTTTTTTTATCTCAAAAAGAAAATACTTTTATTATTATTAAAACCTGATTCTGAACTGAACATTCCCCCTTTACCCAAATACTAAATTAAATTTGAGTTTTAATGAAAGTTATGTAAATGAACGATGTATATTTCAACTAAATTTTCCAAGTTGTCCAAAGCTCTGTATTTCTAGTTAAGTGGATTTTGTGAGAAAAGTAAACAGGTGTCTTTTTTTTAAAATGGACATAAATAATGAATACAAATGTATTAAAATACTATTTACAACCAAACACAAATTACATCCATGTTGTTTATCTTGGTTAAATGTTTGAATGATACTTTGAATAATTTTCACTCACACTTTGTTTTTGCTATTAAAGTTTTGAACAACTAAACCTTATGTATTAAACTAGAATTCCATAGAATTAATTCCCTTCCTTCTCTCCTATAGCTACCATAAGGTTAGATTTAAGTTTTACACAGATTTCAACGTACAAGTTTTCAAATATAATGTACTACTCATTATGTTAACAAGAGAAATGTAAAACCTGAGTGTTGTAACACACAAAGATCAAACAGAATAAGTGTTATAACTATCTAGTGATATAACTTGTACATGTACGACTCTGTTAAGTAGCCAACTGTTTATAACAAAATACAACACATAAACATAGTATAGTATTTTATACATGAATTGTAGCTCAAGGTAGATGATAAAAAATAGTAATTTGTTAAGGCCCAACTTAGTTAATAAGAAAATAGTCTGAAAATTTATAATTTAATAGTATTTACACAGAAAACACTTTACAATTATTGCTATATATATTTATCATCTGTTGTCATTTACAAGTTAAAAATCTTAAAGCATTATTTATTATGCGTATAATGAGTTCCATTCATAAAACACATGATGATAACCTTTAACATTTGTGTGGAACGCTTATTTCCACTGGACATGGAATCTCTTAAAACCATGTTTCCATGTCAAAATGATTTATTCTACAACATTGTGAGAAACAATGTCTCCGTAACCAGTGGAAACAAGAGACCACAGAAACATTATGAGGTATCACATTATATATGTACATGAATGTAACTCAAAAACCTATAAAATAAAAAGTCATACTTTTAAAAGTTCACATTCTTCCTTAAATCACATTCATTGTTAATCTGATATTGTTTATAATGCAAAATCAAATCCCCATGGTTACATCTTTATATTTTACATACTTAATACTTTTAACTCTTTTCACTTCATTTGAATTATTAGAATTTTTAGCTATTGGAGAAAAAGTGATTTACTTAAACAAATAGGGTGGATTTCAGTAAAAGGACTACTGCTTGCAATATGACATTTTTAGATAAAAACAAAATGAGATGTAGCTCTTGACTTCATGTCATATAAATTACTCAATTTCTTGCATAAGAGTAAATAAAGTACACATTTATTGGTGAAGGAATTCAATATCTAGGCAAAAGTATTGCTCTATCACCACATTAAAACTTTAAAATTTAAATCATTCTAGAAATTAATCCTTATTTTCATAAAAACCATATCTTATTCTTGAAATGCTGTCATTTACAAAAACAGACATCATACAACAAATTTAAGTTAAAAAATTACCCAATGGAAGCCCCAAGGAAATTTTTCAGGCTAAATGTGAAAAAAATGTTGAAACTAGAAAAAAATTGCAAATTTTTTGATGAACAAAACTTTGACAGAGAAAGAGAGAGAATATTCAGAAGCAAATTTTGAAGGATCACCAATTGTTGTTACGTGGATGACAGCTCTTCAGACAAATTACACAAAAACACTGACATTACATGATCACAGATAAATTTAATTTAATTTACAATTCTATTTAATTTTCTTTTCCATATTAACTTTATAGAGATTTTAAGAATGCTGAAATAATGATTTTTGAACAATCAACAAAGAACTGGCAAAGTTCCACTGTTATATGTGATACATCTGTGCATTACTAGAGGACAGGATATGACAAGGACAGGTGTAAGTGACTAGTTGTGTACTAGTGCAACAGAAGTATAATTTGTCTTTTATGTTTAACTGAGAATAGTAATATAATGAACCATGTCATACTTGTTTTTTCCTGAATTTCCACGTTAATAGTAATGATTTCATAACATTAATATTTGATATGATTGGTAGTGAAGATGATAAATGGACAAATGTTAACAGCTTTCTTAAAGCCATAAATTTGATAGCACTTGTTTCTCATTTAATTATCTGATATTTCATTTTTTATTTCTACACTTTTACTGCCTGTGTATGACATTACATTTTCAGAAATGAAATTGCTTTTAACAAATATATAATGCCACATGTTATAACTTCTATATTTTAGACTTAATATTGATAAAATAGAAAACTTGGTTACCATAGGAATCAAATTTTTATTTTCAAACACAACTAATACATAATAGTGATTTTTCTGATTGTTTTAAATCTGTTTTTGTTTGGCACCAAACTTTGTGCTAAAAATGCTGAACTGTAAAGGGCTAAATGTAAAAAAAAAATATTTAAAAGAAATTCCATTCTTGTTTTGATGTCTAACACAGACAGTATTAATTTAGCATTATTTTATACATATTAGAGTTTTAAATGACTTAATGACTTTGTCAATTTAAAGGCAACAATAATTTCAATATATACAGAATTAAAATCTAACATTAAATATATACATACATCTATAACAGTTTATTTATATAAAAAGAAACAAACAAAAATTTTCCACTTCTGAGCACTTTAGTTTCTTTGCCTGTCCATCTGTTCTGGTTCAATCAGCTTTCTATGTCTGTCCACCTTAACTGGCTTGACCGGCACACTGTAGCTTAAACATGGATATATACTATGAAGCAAGGTTTCCACAGAAATAATAAAACATTTAGTCTTTCCATTGGAACAATAAACATTGTTTTTATAAAATATTCCCAAATGAATCTGACATCATCTTAGAATTATTAATGTTATAATATTGGACTGTGATGACAAAACACATCTGGTTGTCCATCAAACGTTATTGATATTCCGCTGAGCTTGAATGAAGAAGATTTACAGTTATTTATCCAACGATCTTTATATAAAACAGGTATGACATTAAATATAAATATGAAGTTTATATGGAGCAGCATATTTCCAGGTGTCTGTATGCTTGTCTGTCAGTAAGCATCAGTCTTCTCCGACTGGAAACCTGGTCTGTCCGTTGATATCACAGGTGCTCCTTAGGGTCCAGGGAACCAGCCCTGCCCTTAAGGTTTTACTTCAAACTTCCACGAAATATATATTCATTCATTATCAGGGACGGTGGAATCTAAAACAAAGAAAATAATATAATATTAAATAAAATTTTAAAATAGGTCCCTCAGAGGAGCTTCTCTGTACATGAATCAACCTTGCTTGAATACAAATATTAACTGCAGGGAATATGTCATGTAACCTAAGCCATCATTCTAATCTAAAGCTAATGTTTCTATCCTTATTTGGTATTTATTAACATTAATCTCATATGTTTGTCAAAATCTTGGATAACATAAATTATTTTAGCGATAATTTTAAACTTCCATCATGCTAAAAATATTTTTATGATTGTATAAACAAGAAATAAACGGTTTGTTATTATACTCTTAATTTCCAATAATTAGACCACCATTACGCCAAGTGAAAATTTCCTATAATTATAACAGACCAATGCTTTATGTCACCATGCATTGTAAGTGTTTCATATCACAGTGCTAATCAATGTGGGACCAAATTTTAACTTTTACTAATTAGAGTTCTCACAACAATAATAGAAAAGTGCAACCAACCACAGTAATATTACATATAATTTTTATTTTTATTTTTCAAATTTCTATATTCCTATTTTATTATATATAAACAATTTAATTCAATGATGTAAGGTCATGAGGTATAAAACATGAGTTTAAAAGAAGCTGGTTGTACATGTCTTGGACAATTTAATTAAAGTTAAGATTATACTACTGTATTTCCATAAATGGAGTGCACACAGTTTTAATTATTTATTTCTTTTAATTTGAAATGTTTTCATTAAATTATCAATAAAATGCATTAAAAATGCACTGACCTAACCAAATTATATTTCTAAATAAAAACATCATTATTCAGTTATCTTGTACATAGACAAATTTTTGGGAATTTTTTTGAAATGTGATCAAGTTTATACACCAATTGGGCCTCATTCAAATGTACATCAGGGTATTTAGGGTCAGGTAGGTCATAATTGTTCAGGTGTTTTCCAGGTGTGATCATCATGAATATTACAATTATGACATAACATATATAGTTGTTCGGAGTAAGAAGGTACAGAAGGGATAATTTTGACATAGTTTTATTTGTTATTTTGATAAAAACTTCCAAAATTGCTCTATGTACAGAATTAAATTCACTTGTGGATGAATAGAAATTATTTTTTCCTATTAGGTCAGTATATTTTGTATCAAGTTTTCACATTTTTTGTGAGTTTGATTTTTATGTATGACTTTAGTCTTTCAATTTCCATGTGCACTCAATTTGTGGAAATACAGTAGTGTTAATTTTAAGGGTTGTACAAACATGCTACTGATAAAGAATTCAAATCATCAAAATGTAACAAATAAGATGCTAGCAGAAATGTAACGAACTATGTCCACCCTTGACCACCACTAAAGTGCATGTACTATAAATAATATATCTAATAATAAGACCACCAAAGCAAACTTAATCATTATTGTTCTATTTAGAGCCCATTTATCACTTTCTACTTAGCTCTTCACTAGACAATGTGTACTTAATTATATTTGAACTTTTCCACAGTCAAATCAATATATTATAGTATTTCTGTCCAATTTATTTTTTCATGGTCATATTTTTACTTTTTAGTTTTTATAACTAATGGTTCATTTGTTAACAGGTTGATCATAATTAATACTGTCTACTCTATAACAATTAACAGACCTCATTTATTGAAAACAAAGAGTTTAGCTAACTGGAAAAAAAACAAAAAAAAAAAAAAAAATAAAACAACAAACTCCTGATCTGCTGGTTGCACTAGGCAGCATTTGTTAGCCCCGACCTGCTGGTTGCATGTTGCAGCATTTGTTAGCCCTGACCTGTGGATTGTACTTTGCAACATTTTTAGACCTGACCCCCTGGTTGCATGTTGCAGCATTTTTTAGCCCTGACGCCCTGGTTGCACATTGCAGCATTTTTTAGCCCTGACCCCATGGTTGCATTTTGCAACATGTTTTAGCCCTGACCCCATGGTTGCATTTTGCAACATGTTTTAGCCCTGACCCCCTGGTTGCACTTTACAGCATTTTTACCCCTGATTATATAGACTTACCTAGTTAAATGTTTACTCTCTTCATGTACAGACATTTCTTTACTTTTAAATTCATTTAATTCTTTCCTAATAGCAGCCTAAAATTATAAACAAGGATAGAGAACTTAGCTATATCATAATGAGGAATATATACACTTGTACTGTTATCTGATTTGCTTCAACATATAACAACTGACACCAATGTTAACAAGCAGATTCAGTGAATTAAGATTCCCTTCCAACGGATATATATTTTTCAATTAAATTCAATAATATGGCACATTTCTTACCACTGTTGTTACTTTCCACCCTTTGTTTTAATTTATAATTTTGAAGAATTACTTCCGAGAGAATTTCCAAGTGGCTATAACTCCAAGGAAAATTGGCAAACAAATTCTAGTTAATAAAGGAAAATTGGCAATTTTAAAGTTAATAACCATTTCTCTTTTACTGTTGATACTGTACAACAAGTTCTGTAAACTTCTGAAAATAGTTTTGTATATTTAACCCATCTGCATCCATTCATAAATGTTGCAGTTATTGAGTGGACATGGCATTTAGAGACTAAAACTAAGATTTCACCTTGTTGATAAACAATGATGACCAGTTAACAGGCATAACAATAAAAACTTTCTCACATTAGTAATTAATGTATTTGTTTACCGTACATGGTCAAAGTGCATGATAAACAGAATAAAACATGTCTAAAGCACTCTGTCTGATATTGGGGCTCAGTCGTACATGGTCAAAGTGCATGATACACAGAGTAAAACATGTCTAAAGCCCTCTGTCTGATATTTGGGCTCAGTCAGATATAGCATGTGATATGGATTTCACCATGTTGAGTTGAGTAATGGTGTTTAACGTCCTAGTCAAGAATATTTCACTTATATCGAGACATCGCCAGCTATAGGGGAAAGTGCAGAAATTTTGCCTGTGCGTTGCGCTGATGGCATTATACAGCAGGGTTCTTTAACGTGCCAAGCCCACCGTGACACGGGACTTCGTTTATTTTAAGTTCCCATCCGAAAAAAACGTGACTTTCATTTCATAATGCCGAGTGCTTGGTGAAAGAACAGTCACTACCCACTTTCAAGTCTTGGGTCAGACCCGGCCGGGGATCGAACCCACGACCTCCCACATACGGAGCGAGCTCTCTACCAACTGAGCTACCGCAGTGGTTAATTTCACCATGTATTATTCTCTATAAATATCATATCATTAATACAACATTATCACTCAGCATGGTAAATAACCCACCAGGGTTTGGTCCATTATTAGCAATAAACAACACATCCAGAAATAAATGACAAAACATACCTAATACCAGGGTACTAAAAATTAAATTAAGTAAAAAAAAGAAAACTTATTGCTTGGAATTTAAAGTAAGTCTTGTCCATGGTTTATCAGCATGTCTTTGTGGTGTGTGGTATGGTCCAGTGTGGTGGAGTGTGGTGTGGTGTGTTGTGTTGGGGTAAAAAATTATATCTCACCTTATCTTTAGGACTAAGTCTTGTCCAGGGTTTGTCAGCACGTCTGTGTGGTGTGTGGTATGGTCCGGTGTGGTGTGGTGTGTTGTGTCAGGGTATACATCTCACCTTATCTTAAGGAGAAAGTCTTATCCAGGGTTTGTCAGCATGTCTTTGTGGTGTGTGGTATGGTCCGGTGTGGTGGAGTGTGGTATGGTGTGGTGTGTTGGGGTATAAAATTATATCTCACCTTATCTTTAGGAGTAAGTCTTGTCCAGGGTTTATCAGCACGTCTGTCATATTCATGTGCCTCTGTCCATTCTACATAATCACTAAACTTGATAATTTTCCTCTCCTTTAATTCTTCTATACTTGGTCTAAAACTTAACTGTTAAAACAAATTCATTTCATTATTGATAAATTATTTTCTAAGTATTTTGTGACATCTATATGATGTGAAGCAGTATAATAACAAAACATTTCTGATTTACTTAAGTCTGACATTGAGATATCTGTTTGAGGATTATTTAAAGATTTCTTTACATGTAACATGTGGTAATAAGACTCAAAACTTCAGTAACATTACTTCAATGAATTAATCTTCAGTCCTTAATTTTTGAATATCTTACATCTATACCACAATTTTTATGAAAGTTTGACCATTTATTTGAAACATACTAGTCATAAAAAGAAATCATGCTATTGTTGATTTTATCATTATCGTTGTCATTGACAACAAAAGCAAGAATAAATATAAGCTGTAACTTACTTTTCTAATTAAATATCTTTTCTTTTCTTCTTTTTCTCTCTGTGACTCACTATCTGACTGCACTGTTAAATGATAAATTAAATATTTTTTAAGGTGGTCCAAATTTAAAATCCAACCACCCAAAACATCCTGAACGGAATTAAACTTATAAGATAACTTCTTGATATATTTCTTATGTCCAGCAGCCATCGGACTGGTTTTCATTTTCAATTTTCACAATATAAACACCCTAAAAATCTCCTCGCATTTGTGAAAAATATATTTTAGTCTTTGAACAAACTCCTTGTGTTTGTGAAAAATATATTTGTCTTTGAAAAATCTCCTTGTCTTGAAAAGTGAATTTTCAGTCGAAGACAATCAGTACATGTATAAATAGTCCACTTAAAACTTGTAACAAGCAAATAAGTATCTTCAATAAAAACAAAATAATGTGTTAAAATATCTGTTTTTGTTCTTCATATGTCAAGGACTTAAACCATACTATATAGATCCTGAATCAATCAACTAAGTTTTATATCGTCCAATCTTTGACTAATCAGCTAACCTTAATCACACAGTTCTGTCATTGCTTGTAGCTAGGCTTGCATATCAACTGAAGTTTATGAAACTAAGAATGTCAGAACATGCATACAGACAGGTACGGACACACAGGTGAGTCTAATTACAGATCAATTGTCCCCTAAGCTGACAACAACTCTGCTGGGATGTGATAATTACACTGATGATGACATTTAAACACTAATCTTATTTATCATGCATTAGAACCATAACGTGGGTCCCAATTTTTTTTCTTTTCGAAATTGATGGATTGTGCATATATCACAGGTAATTATATATATTATCAAACAAAAAATATATTGTTTTTTAGATATTATTAATCAATTTATCAGACATTGAAAATTCATAAAAAAACAATTTTCAGTAAATATTTATTTTTTAGTTCAATAATTACCAGTATTTAACAATATTTACTTTGGCATTAATATTTCGTGTTAAACAATAATAAATTCTGCTTATATTTGTGATTACTGTATAATGATGAACTGACTCAAAGATAATGAATAATCACGCAAAAAAATCATCAATAAAAATGTCTTCTTACTTCTTCTGCTAGTATTATTTCAGAGTTTATTGAATGTCAACAAAATCATATCAATTAGGGTTAAAATGAAATATGCAAAATTTTCAGAAAAAAATATATTATAATTGGAATAAAAATATTTTTTAATTCTTTTTTTTTTTTTTTTTTTTGAATTTGAAATATGAAATTTATTAATTTTGGAATTTTCTTTCAAACAGAAAATAATTTCTCTTATCAAAAAGATTAATTTTGAAATTTTCTTTCAAACAGAAAAAAAGTTGTCTTATCAAAAAAGTATCAATCTTAATAACCTTTGAAGTATTAAAGTTCGCCTTCATTAAATTTTTAAGATACAACATGTAGTGTCTCGTATGTCATATTTGGGTACATCTTAATAAAAATGAATATTTCAATATGTGCATGTAAAGAATGGATTTTATGACACTTTAATAAAATAACTTTTTTTAGTGTCTCATAAGTCCAAGTGGCTGGCCATTTAGTTTTATATGTACATAATTTTAAAGGTTTTAAGTTGTTATCTAAATGTGTTACACTCTTATAAAATAATTTATTATCTATTATTATTATTATTTATTATCAGAACACCATAAGGTTTCTATTTTACATCAATATCAATATGTACACTTAAACAAAATTATTTATTATTTATTATTTTTATCATCAGGACACCATAAGGTCACTATTTACATCAATACAATTAAGTTTATTTTGATGACATAACAGGTACAAGCTATGATACCTGGTGATTACCTGGTGATTACCTGGTGATTACCTGTGTGATTACCTGTCAACATACCGGTATTACCTGGTCTGATAATTACATATACTACAAACAATAATAAGGACAATCACATAAAACATCATTTTGTCCTCGTCACATCTACAACAGTCTGTATCAGTGTGAAAGTCAAAAATATTTCATTTATATCCAGGCCTTAAGTTCTGGAATTTAATGTAAATTTAAAAAAAAAATTCAGAGAAATGTTTATCATGATTCAGCCACAATGAAGCTTACTTTCTGGTTACAAAAAACTTTAGATAAGGTCACCACCAGAAAATCATGAGGCAACATTATAAACATTATCTTTTACATATTTTCAAGTTCTCAAGAACCAATGGGAAATTTCAATAAAATCTTTCAAGAGGAATTTAAATATCAAGAAATTTGAGCTTTCTAAATCACAACTAAAACAAGCTTATAAGCTTACAGTCAGAATTGCATCAGTAATATATGTTGCCCAACGGTGGCAAATGTCATTAACAGATAGAATACTCTTAATCATCAATACTATTGTTGATCATGTCCACCAAGTTTTATTAAAATCCTTTCAGTGGTTTTAGAAGATGCAGATATAACTTTTGTGAACAGAGAGATGAAATGATGGACAGACAGACAGCTTAATGCTGATCATACACACCAAGTTTCATGAAAATCCCATAAGCTCTTTAGTAAAAGATGTGGATATAATTAATGTGAACTGACAGATAGATAAATAATATATTAATTTTGTATCCTCAACAAGGCCTTATGCTGATTACCGTACTACCAATAAGTTTCATTAAAATCCCATAAGTGCTTTAGAAGGAAGTGTAAGTACATGTATAACTGTTGTGGACAAACAGACAGATGAATGGACAGACAGACAACAAACACTACAGTCCTTTCCAGTTTCACAACCGGCAAAACAAAGCATATACTTACTATGTAAAATTTTCTCTGTTCTAATTCTTCTTGTGATGGACGTAAACTTAAACGTCTAAAATACAAAATAATAGAGATATATCTACCAATGTCAAACTTAAACGTCTAAAATACAAAATAATAGAGATATATCTACCAATGTCAAATGATTTTTAAACTAACGATACATTTCAGAATACAACCATGTACCAGTCCTGTTAATCTCAAGATTAGGACTCAGTGAATTTACCTTAATGAGCCTGTAATTTGTAAATTAAAATAAATTTAAAAAAATCTAAATGGACCATCTATCTATCTGGAACAAATTTAAACTCTTGTAAAAGGGTTTTTGACAATCTGTTGGCAATTTTTTCACTGAGTCTATATTAATACTATAGTGGTTAAAGCAAATAAAGTATGATAAAACTGAATTTCATCTTATTTTATTCTTACAGCCTAAGTATGTTGATATAGTGAATTAAATAACCCATTATGTAGTTAGTATTGAAAACGTTGAAGTAACCAAACAAGCTAAGAGTGATTATCTCCCCTTGTATTAAAAGTATCTTCAATACTAAGAAAAGTGCCTGAACTAAACATCTCCCAGAAAGGTGGATATAGTCACACAAAACAAGTTTTCTGTTTACACAAAGAATAAGATTGCTTTGTCTTAAAACTAACATCTTTTCAGTTTCACATTCATTTCTTAACTAAGATTTAGTTAAAACTAGGAAAATTTGACAATCTTTTTGGAACTATAAATCAACATTTTTCACAAAAAACTAACTATAAATATTAAACTTGAAGTTATCATCAATATGACACATTGAATTCCTGAATATTTAGTGCAAATTTTCCAGAAATCTTAGCAAATGAATTACTGTGAAACTGGAACTAGTTTGTATAAGTTTCAGATTTACTCGTGTTTGGTTTTCACAGATTACACCTACCTTATTAATTTGGTACCTATGGCATTTCTAATATTATGTGTCTCCTCTTCTGTTCTGGCTGGTATTATATTTTTTTCTACTAGTTCATTTCTAGAGGGTCTATTACTTAAAAATCTAGCTAAACTATCTTGTCTTGCTACTCGAGCAGCTAAAGCACCTGTAACAAAGTAAAATTATATATACATCATGTATACATATAAACAGACATCAGTTTAACTGATACACACAATGTTTACTGTGAAATCATTAACTGATACACATAATGTTTACTGTGAAATCATTAACTGACACACACAATGTTCACTGTGAAATCATTAACTGATACACATAATGTTTACTGTGAAATCATTAACTGATACACACAATGTTTACTGTGAAATCATTAACTGATACACACAATGTTTACTGTGAAATCATGAACTGATACACACAATGTTTACTGTGAAATCATTAACTGATACACACAATGTTTACTGTGAAATCATGAACTGATACACACAATGTTTACTGTGAAATCATGAACTGATACACACAATGTTTACTGTGAAATCATGAACTGATACACACAATGTTTACTGTGAAATCATTAACTGATACACATAATGTTTACTGTGAAATCATGAACTGATACACACAATGTTTACTGTGAAATCATTAACTGATACACACAATGTTTACTGTGAAATCATGAACTGATACACACAATGTTCACTGTGAAATCATTAACTGACACACACAATGTTCACTGTGAAATCATTAACTGACACACACAATGTTCACTGTGAAATCATTAACTGACACACACAATGTTTACTGTGAAATCATGAACTGATACACACAATGTTTACTGTGAAATCATTAACTGATACACATAATGTTTACTGTGAAATCATTAACTGATACACACAATGTTCACTGTGAAATCATTAACTGACACACACAATGTTCACTGTGAAATCATTAACTGATACACACAATGTTCACTGTGAAATCATTAACTGATACACACAATGTTTACTGTGAAATCATTAACTGATACACACAATGTTTACTGTGAAATCATGAACTGATACACACAATGTTTACTGTGAAATCATTAACTGATACACACAATGTTCACTGTGAAATCATGAACTGATACACACAATGTTCACTGTGAAATCATGAACTGATACACACAATGTTTACTGTGAAATCATGAACTGATACACACAATGTTCACTGTGAAATCATTAACTGATACACACAATGTTTACTGTGAAATCATGAACTGATACACACAATGTTTACTGTGAAATCATGAACTGATACACACAATGTTTACTGTGAAATCATGAACTGATACACACAATGTTTACTGTGAAATCATGAACTGATACACACAATGTTTACTGTGAAATCATGAACTGATACACACAATGTTTACTGTGAAATCATGCACTGATACACACAATGTTTACTGTGAAATCATGCACTGATACACACAATGTTTACTGTGAAATCATGAACTGATACACACAATGTTTACTGTGACACAATGTTTACTGTGAAATCATGAACTGATACACACAATGTTTACTGTGAAATCATGAACTGATACACACAATGTTCACTGTGAAATCATGAACTGATACACACAATGTTTACTGTGAAATCATGAACTGATACACACAATGTTTATTGTGAAATCATGAACTGATACACACAATGTTTACTGTGAAATCATGAACTGATACACACAATGTTTACTGTGAAATCATGAACTGATACACACAATGTTTACTGTGAAATCATGAACTGATACACACAATGTTCACTGTAAAATCATTAACTGATACACACAATGTTCACTGTGAAATCATGAACTGATACACACAATGTTTACTGTGACACAATGTTTACTGTGAAATCATGAACTGATACACACAATGTTTACTGTGAAATCATGAACTGACACACACAATGTTCACTGTGAAATCATGAACTGATACACACAATGCTTACTGTGAAATCATGAACTGATACACACAATGTTTACTGTGAAATCATGAACTGATACACACAATGTTTACTGTGAAATCATTAATTGTCATGGTGCTCCATTTTTATTGACACCTTAATCTACAAATTTATATATCAGTGAAATAGAACATATTGCAAACTTTTATCTAGGGTTACCACAAAGCAAGCATTTAACACCCTGTGAAATGACATTTTTCTTAGAACCACAAAAATTGGACACTCAGAAAAAATCATTTCACAGTATATATTGAAGATCTTAGTTGTTAAATTTTGACTAAATCAATTTTGTCATGGATCATATCTTCAAGGCAAATTTAGTCAACATAAGACAGGGAGGAAAATGTGATTTGACATGAATCATTTTCAAAAGATCTGAATAATTATTACTTCACAAAGTACATTACTACATAATCAATCCAATTTGAACATAAATTAGATATTATCATTACTGTTACTTTGAAAAGATATAAAGTAAAATTTTAATGTTATCAGAGCAGCATTGTACTCTGTCATAAATATATTTTTAGGCTATGTCAAGTTTAAAATATACATACATGTGGTGTTTATATACAGGTGGTTTTTACATACAGGGGGTCATTATATGAGGTTTAACTGTACAGACAGGTGGTTCTTATATACAGGTGGTCATTATATGTTTAACTGTACAGACAGGTGGTCATTATATGAGGTTTAACTGCACACAGATGGTTCTTATATACAGGTTGTCCTTACATACAGGGGGTCATTATATGAGGTTTAACTGTACAGATAGGTGGTCCTTACATACAGGTGGTCCTTGTATACAGGTGATCCTTAACTGTACTTACTTTGTTCTATTTCTTCATCCTCTTCATCTTCTGATCTATATTTAATTTCTTCATCATCTGATGATGATTCGTCTTCTGGACCGTTACGATGCACCCCTTGATGCTGTTGCTGATTAGAGGAGCTGCTGGTGTTATCAGTAGTTGTGAAAGACTTGGTAGTAGGAGGAACAACTGGCATAGAAACAGGAATGGGTACGTTTTCTTTATTGGCTTCTGATGATGATGATGTGGATGAAGTAGATGAATTTAATGATAACAATGGTTGGAATCTGAAAATAAACATGTATAAATGAGTTAAAGTCTGCCTAGAGACTTAGTTAATTAGGCTTTATCATGTTTAAGTGGCTTGAAGTGACTGGGATGACAACTCCCTCTTTATTGATACCAGTCTAGGCCAGTTAAGGTTAACCCGTACCCTCCCAATATGTCAGAACCTACAGTAAACATATTTATTTTCGCAGTGTACTAATTTTTCGCTTATTTCGCGATCCTTTGTTTTGCGACAAATAATACCGAGCGAAAATTATATTATGCTTATTGTGTTATAGTGCATATTTTAAAAAACGCGAAAATTTAACAACGCTGATATGTCTAAATTTCCTTTACCGCAAAAATAAATACACACAAAATTCAATATGTATGTTTACAGTATTTATTTAGCAGCTGGGTGGCTTGAAGTGATTGGGAGGATAACCCCCTTTACTGATACCAATCTAGGCCAGTTAAGGTTAACCCCTCCCCTCCTCTCTATGCCAGTACCTACTTATTCAGTAGCTTAGTGGATTGATGAAATAAAATGAATCCTTAATAATGAGTCTGTAACATCAATCACTTGTTTATAATACTCTAACAAGTATGTATATGTATTATATCATATTGCAACCAACTAGCTAGCTAAAGGGAAATAACTCTTATATACAATAATTACACTAAAATTCAATATAATACATTAACACACATTATATCAAGGATTGAGTTTCATTTAAAAAACCTTTACCAAACAAACAAATGAAATCATGTGCTGAATTTAAATACAGTAAATTACTTAACACAGTGATATCACCACTGTGAAAGCTAATCCAAATTACTTAACACAGTGATATCACCACTGTGAAAGCTAATCCAAATTACTTAACACAGTGATATCACCACTGTGAAAGCTAATCCAAATTACTTAACAGTGATATCACCACTGTGAAAGCTAATCCAAATTACTTAACACAGTGATATCACCACTGTGAAAGCTAATCCAAATTACTTAACACAGTGATATCACCACTGTGAAAGCTAATCCAAATTACTTAACAGTGATATCACCACTGTGAAAGCTAATCCAAATTACTTAACAGTGATATCACCACTGTGAAAGCTAATCCAAATTACTTAACACAGTGATATCACCACTGTGAAAGCTAATCCAAATTACTTAACACAGTGATATCACCACTGTGAAAGCTAATCCAAATTACTTAACACAGTGATATCACCACTGTGAAAGCTAATCCAAATTACTTAACACAGTGATATCACCACTGTGAAAGCTAATCCAAATTACTTAACACAGTGATATCACCACTGTGAAAGCTAATCCAAATTTCTTGAAAGAAAAAAGATATGTGAAAGTTGAATTCCTGTTCATGTAATGAAATCACATAGTTTGACAATTGAGTTCATCAGTGTAATATGTCATCAATACCCCATAATGTATGAAACTACATAGGAAACGTTTAAATTGAAATTCTTATAACATAAAATTATGGGAAAATTATCACTTATGTGATTCTATATCCAACAAAACAATACCTGTAGTTCTACACAAATGATATGGGGGTATCATGTTGTATACTGATGGCCCCCGTTCTCTGTTAAAATGACGCTATTTCTGGAATATATCTTGGACCTTAACATGTATCAACTGATGACTGGTTTTTACAGATAATGACAATAACTTCTTGTAAATATAGAAATAAATTCCTGAAAATTTTTGTAAATATAAATAATATACTTACACAAAACCTGCCCTAAGCTTTGGTTTGACTATACTGCTTGGATTGGGTGTGGCTAGTGGTGATGGCTTTGGTAATTCTGAAGTAACAGGTATATGTTGTGTTCCATGATAAGGAGGAGGAGGGGTAGATGGGGTGGTTATAATGTCCGCATGTGAAAAATCAACATGGGATGATTTTTTATTAGATTCTTTACACGACGACAATGTCGGAGAATCTGTTAGAGTTTTTGTTTTTAGAGCACTTTTCTTTGGCACTTTAGTTAAATCTGGTTCAGAAGCTGGAAACTGTTCAAAAGGCTGTGATGATGAGCTGCCGTTCACTAATTCATTTTGGTCCTCTGGAATATCATTTGTATCTTCATCACCTGAAGGAAAACATAACAATTATTTCTGAAATAATAATATACAGGTACTAAGAAATGTTTGTTGGTTATGAACTACACACATAGAGAACTCCATTAAAGCTAACACCAGTTTAATTGGAGATGGTCACCTAGTCATTCACTATGACTTTTTGCATTATAAAAGTCCAATGACAATTTGTACTCTATGTGTATAAGCTATGTTAACTTAGATGTTAAGAGTGCTCAATCTGTAAAAGAGAGCTTGCAGGTTTGTGACCTGGGTAAGTTAGAACAGACATGACAAGAGGCCCAATAGGGCCTGTACCGCTCACCTGGGCCGTTAACAACACAAAAACACAATAAATACTACATTTAAGGAGCAATAACTCCGATGTGGATATTTAGATATTTATGAAACTTGCTACTTGCATCTGTGACCTTCACCTTCGAACCAATGACCATAATCTATATATCAAAATGATGATTGCATCAATACCAACAATATTCTAATATACATGCCTATACAAAAAATTCATAGTTTTCCAGATAATGAATCTTTTTGGTATTGTTTTGCAACCGTGACCTTGACCTTTGGACCTATGACCTTTTCTATACATTAAAAAGATTGTTGTATTAATACCTACAATATTCTAATATAAATGTCTATATAAAAAGTTTATAGTTTTCGAGATAATTAACGATTTTGGTATTGTTTTGTTACTGTGACCTTGACCTTTGGACCCATGACATTTTTCTATACATCAAAATGATCGTTGTATCAATACCTAAAACATTCTAATATACATGCCTATACAAAAAGTTAATAGTTTTCAAGATAATTAACCTTTTCAGTATTCTTTTGCATCTGTGACCTTGACCTTTAAACCAATGACTTAAATCTATATATCAAAATGATTGTTACATCAAAACCTACAATATTCTAATATAAATGTCTATATAAAAAGTTTATAGTTTTCGAGATAATTAACAATTTTGGTATTGTTTTGTTAGTGTGACCTTGACCTTTGGACCCATGACATTTTTCTATACATCAAAATGATCGTTGTATCAATACCTTCAACATTCTAATATACATGCCTATACAAAAAGTTAATAGTTTTCAAGATAATGAACCATTTCAGTATTCTTACGCATCTGTTACCTTGACCTTTGAACCAATGACCTAAATCTATATATCAAAATGATCGTTACATCAAAACCAACAACATTCGAATATACATGCCTATACAAAAAGTTTATAGTTTTAAAGATAATTAACAATTTTGGTATTGTTTTGCTACTGTGACCTTGACCTTTGGACCCATGACCTTTTTCTATACATCAAAATGATCGTTGTATCAATACCTACAACATTCTAATATACATGCCTATACAAAAAGTTAATAGTTTTCAAGATAATGAACCATTTCAGTATTCTTACGCATCTGTTACCTTGACCTTTGAACCAATGACCGAAATCTATATATCAAAATGATCGTTACATCAAAACCAACAACATTCCCATATACATGCCTATACAAAAAATTTATAGTTTTCAAGATAATTGACGATTTTGGTATTGTTTTGCTACTGTGACCTTGACCTTTGGACCCATGACATTTTTCTATACATCAAAATGATCGTTGTATCAATACCTACAACATTCTTATATACATGCCTATACAAAAAGTTCATAGTTTACAAGATAATAAACCATTTCAGTATTCTTACGCATCTGTGACCTTGACCTTTGAACCAATGACCTAAATCTATATATCAAAATGATCGTTACATCAAAACCAACAACATTCCAATATATATGCCTATACAAAAAGTTTATAGTTTTCAAGATAATTAACGATTTTGGTATTGTTTTGCTACTGTGACCTTGACCTTTGGACCCATGACCTTTTTCTATACATCAAAATGATCGTTGTATCAATACCTACAACATTTTAATATACATGCCTATACAAAAAGTTAATAGTTTTCAATATAATGAACCATTTCAGTATTCTTACGCATCTGTTACCTTGACCTTTGAACCAATGACCTAAATCTATATATCAAAATGATCGTTACATCAAAACCAACAACATTTCAATATACATGCCCATACAAAAAGTTTATAGTTTTCGAGATAAATAATCACAACGATTTTGGTATTGTTTTGCTACTGTGACCTTGACCTTTGGACCCATGACCGTTTTCTATACATCAAAATGATCGTTGTATCAATACCTACAATATTCTAATATACATGCCTATACAAAAAGTTCATAGTTTACAAGATAATGAACCATTTCAGTATTCTTACGCATCTGTGACCTTGACCTTTGAACCAATGACCTAAATCTATATATCAAAATGATCGTTACATCAAAACCAAAAACATTGCAATATACATGCCTATACAAAAAGTTTATAGCTTTCAAGATAATTAACGATTTTGGTATTTTTTCGCTACTGTGACCTTGACCTTTGGACCCATGACCTTTTTCTATACATCAAAATGATCGTTGTATCAATACCTACAACATTCTAATATACATGCCTATACAAAAAGTTCATAGTTTTCAAGATAATGAACCATTTCAGTATTCTTATGCATCTGTGACCTTGACCTTTGAACCAATGACCTAAATCTATATATCAAAATGATCGTTGTATCAATACCTACAACATTATAATTTACATGCCTATACAAAAAGTTAATAGTTTTCGAGATAATAAATAATATAAGAAAGGTAAAAAATTAGGTCATGACCTTCATAATTGACCTTGACACCATTTTGAAGGTAATTACAAGAATATGTCAAAACTGAAAACCCCATGTCATTATCTGGTCATATAGTCAAGTTATAACAATTTAAAAATATTTTACGATTTTTGCAAATTTAAACGCAAAAACGCGTAACCTATTTTTAAACCAAATTTCATGAAATGAACAAACTTAAAGGTTAAGACTATGTAGAATCCAAATATCACATCAGTTTTTGCCTCCAATGAGTGGTTCAAGAGAAGAAGATTTTTTTAGGTTTTGTCTATTTTTAGTAACAGCGGCCATCTTGGATATTCGATCGTCATGATTTGAACAAACTATAGTTAGACTCTGTCAAGGACCTTCCATGGCAAATTTGGTCTCAGTTGGCCCAGTAGTTTCAGAGAAGAAGATTAAAGTTTACTGACGCACGCACGCACGCACGGACGCACGCACGCACGCCTCGCCATGCCATAAGCTCACATGGCCTTTGGCCAGGTGAGCTAAAAATGGACATTTCCTTTGCAAAGCAATCGATAATATAATCTTTAAAATAAACCAAGACATCCTCATGGGAGGTTGATAAGTTTGAATGTTCTCAATGTCAAGACTTTCCCTTGCAGTGGACATTTGTTTTGTTCTTGAATGGAGGTTTTTTAGTGCCATATATTTCAAACTTCACAGAGGAAATAAGGTGTGATATCTATTAGGCAGATGTGGCCTTGAAGTGTCAACTAGCTTTCCAAGTCAAGGGTTTTTTGTTATAAGCCCAACACTGCTAGGAATTTTTCTGATGGCATTTTTATCTTATGCCCATCCTCTGTATAAGACCTTGAAAGTTATGCTCTGTGCTATAACTCTTGTGAGACATGAAAATAAGCCACCACAGAGGTGAAAATTGTATATATTGTTGTAACTTAATAAGATTTTATTACCTACATATAAATCTATCTTGACTGGGATGTAAAGCCCCATCTCTCTCTCTTGTTGATATGATATATACTGACTACTACTTCCTGAAGTTGAGCTATCATTTTCCATCCCCTTTTCTCTCTATCCCCCCTCTCTCTCTCTCTCTCTCTCTCTCTCTCTCTCTCTCTCTCTCTCTCTGTCTCTCTCTCTCGTGGATATGACAGATACTCACTACTACATCCTGAAGTTGTGCGCTAGTGGTTGCAAAACCACAGAGATTGGATATGCGTCTAGTGTGGGGGGGAGTCAGAGACTCTACCTTGCCGCTGGCTAGCCTACTTCTGTCGGCGAAAAAGAAAGCCGAGTGCGTCAGTCTTTCTTGCCAGTACAAAGCCTCTTCCAGTCTAAGATCTCTACAGTGCCTCCTCGTGGCAGTGCATGGAAACTGGGGTCTAGTACTCTGGGCTAAACTGTAGAGAATCTCGGAGGAACAAGGCCCCTAGAGATGCAGTGTGTAGGCCCATCGGTGTGTGGACACGCCCTAGCACTCATCAGCCTTGTCCCAACTATGGGTAAATAGTGACGCTAGATGAGAGTCATTAGTCTGGGAGGACAGCTCATCTAAGAGAAGAAAAACTCTGACATAAAACCTGGATAGAATGGCTTCATTAGCTTTGGAAAGCGACCATTCTAGAGGATGGAAACCTTGACCAAAAACCCTGGCCCCCCAGGTTGGAGTGTTAGGCATAAGGTTAACTGCCTTATCCTGTAAAACCTTTTAGTTACAGAAACCACAGCAAAAAGTGGCCTTATGTCCCACCAGGGACGAAGAGGATAGGTGACATCCTGAAGTGGAACTATCTTCCCATCTCTTTCTCTTTCTCTCTCTCTCTCTCTCTCAGGTTAATATGAAGGTGAATATGATACTCACTACTACTTCCTGAAGTTGAACTAAAATCATCATCATCCTCTGGAGGATGGGGTGGATGACTGATATATGAATTTGTTACTATGGTTTGTTGTGGTTTTGGCTTCTCCATGACAACAACTTTTGGTGAAGGTGGTTTGTGATGGGCAACAGGTGGTGTGTGTTGTACAGGAATACAAACTGGACGAGCTGTTGTCAAAACTGAAATTAACAAAACATAATACATGATAATTATTGTATTGGCAGCCATCTTGGATGTCTCACCACTCTGTTATGAAGAATTTAACCTCTGAAAGAACCTTTTAGATCAAAAGGTTATAGTTTTATGGACATACACACTTTGACATAATATAAACAAACTCACTTTTTGCTAGATGAAATTAAAAGGGCAAATTGTCATTGATTTTAGACTGTTACAAATAAACTGGCATCACAAACAACAAATCAAGATATGTTATTATTCCACTTGCTGATAAATTGAATTTCAGTGTTGACAGTAGTGCAATTAATTTCAATGCAATTTTGGTAGTGCAAAAATTAAGTTCACAATGTGAATTAAGGTTACATCAATAATAGGATGGGATGCCAAATGCATTTTGTAGTAATATAATATTATTAGTTAATAGTAGATTGTAGCACTGCAGTGAAATCCTTAAGAGAAAAGAAAAGTCGGAAGGTAAAGAAACACCTGGCAAAGAAACCTGCAAACAGAAATGGACAGAGAGGGCTACAAATGGCAATATCTGGTCAGACAAGAACAGAATAGAACTAGATGGAGGAGTGTTATCAGTGGCCTATGTACCTCCCTGGTACCACAGGCATAAATAAGTAAGTAAGTAAAGTATCTCTTAGCTTTATAACTAAGAGTTGTCAGTTCCAATAAAAGGACAAAATTATGTATCCCTGTGGCAGGCTGCCGATAGAAGACACATATGTTTGTGTGGCTGGCTGCCATTAGAAGGCACATATGCCCGTGTCACAGGCTACTGGTAGAGGACACATATGAATATTTGGCAGCAATTGGGTTAATTGATAACAAACATCCTATAAAAGACCACTAAATGACAAATACAGAAAAGAAACTCTGATGTCTTAAGGGCTAGAGTTATTTATGAATTAAAATGTATCACCCTAAAACTATTTTCTTTTAACTCAGACTGCACATGCATGCATGTGCATAAAAAACAAAGAGGTGGACAAAGAGCAATTTAATGGGTTAGACTAGGTGATATATCATTCTATACTGATGACTGAGAAAGAGAGACGGAAGAAATTAATTTGTGCAAATTTGGATTTTACCACTCCTGTCTATAAGGTGGTTAGTTATACTGACAAAACCCCTTACCCACCTCACCCCTTAGGAGTTTAACTATCCCTGATAATACCTGGAGAGGTTGTATTTGCACTTGTTGGAGTTATCTGTGCCTGAGTTGTTATTGCAGACTCTGACAAAAGCCCCCCCAACCCCTAAGGAGTTTAACTATCCCTGATGATACCTGGAGAGGTTGCAGGGGTTGAAAATTTTTTCATATGAGCTAAACCCCGGGACTTTTTGATTAAGAAAATTAAATGCCCGCAATTTTTTTTATCAAGTCCTGAGTTTGGTTCACAAGAAAATCAAAAGAGAAAACCAGAAATCAATATGTATTATTTCTATTGGCAGTTAAATGGTATTTTTGGCAGTATTTACAACCCACGTGACGACTGTTAGAACAATCGCACACACTTCTCCAATCATATTTGGTGTCTTTATTTTCATGCAAGTTTCTTTTCTTGCCACTGTAGCCTGCTTGTTGGTGTGAAATTTAAATTAAACAACTACATCATCGGACAAAGACTGAACATTGGTAGCAATTACAAGCGCAATAACTATCTAGATTTTTCTTTATCATCAGAACGCTTAAGTTGCCTACCTAAAGACTAGCATTTCTTATAAGTGCTGTAATGATCAAGAATGAATGTAAACAACAGGGTAACATAGCTACGGATGGGTTTTCAAGATTTTTTCCAAAATACCAAGCTACAGTCGAAAAATAAAATTCATTGGTTTCCTGAGTGTTTAAGCCCGACGGGCTTTTCAGTAAAATTTTTGCAAAGTCCCGCTTGCCAAATTTCTAGTCCCGGGCTTCGGGCTTGAAGAATTTTCAACCCCTGGGTTGTATTTGCACTTGTTGGAGTTATCTGTGCCTGAGTTGTTATTGCAAACTCTGACAAAAGCCCCCCAACCCCTAAGGAGTTCAACTATCCCTGATAATACCTGGAGAGGTTGTATTTGCACTTGTTGGGGTTATCTGTGCCTGAGTTGTTATTGTTGTAGACTCTGACAGTGAAGAGCTTGTGTTTGATGAGGTAGCTTTGGTAGTTTCCTCACTAGGTGACACTTGTTTTGTCCCTGTCGCTGTATCAGATGTGTCTACTGTGACACTCTGGCTTATCTTTTCTTCATTCTGTTCTTTAACCGCTTCTGAAATACATATAACACAGAAAATATTGTGAAAATGCATTCACCTACAAGTCTATTCTATTGTACAACCAAGAATCAACTAACTACCTCTATTACACAAAACCCTTGCTTTAACAAATTTATCTGTAAATAAAAGCCAGTGATCTTTAGCAAGTGAACCGATAAACTTTTTGTAGCAGAGTTTGTCTTTACTGGGAGAAAGAGTGGAGAAATTGTATTTTACACCCAAGTCAAGATTATTTTACTTATATTGGATGGTCAGTTCTGGGATTGTGATGGAAACTGGAGTTTCCAGAGTAAACCACTGACCTTTGGTAAGTAAACCATCACAACATACTTACACAATGATCTATCCCAGTAGGATTTAAATCCAGAGGGTGAGGTGCTATGATCTGTATGCCTTCACTTTAGACCCCTAACCGAATGAGGTTTTTTTAATGACAATAATTTGTCACAACCATTTTAATGTGTGAAAATGATCAAGTTGTAACAATATTTTGAATGTTGGCACAGTAAAACAAGTAGATTGTACTTACAAAGTCATGATGGATATACGACTAAAATTGACCTTATTGATGGGTTGTAATTAACAGTGAAGACTTGTGTCTTTTGTATTCATGGTCACTTTGATCTGCAGTAACCCTTACTTATAACCATGCACATAGCCATATATGACCGTAAGAACTTGACATGATAATCCAAGAAAACATTTAAAGACTGGCTGGCATCCATCCAATATAGAGGATTTATTCACTCATTATGTCATCATCCCATGAGTTAGAACATAATACAACATCTCATCATAACAGTTAGTTATAATAATACAAAAATCAATTAAATATGTCTATATACCTCACCAGAATGCTTCAAAAATTATAGAAAAAGGTAAATCAGTGTAAATCCTTACCCCATTAATATAACTCAATTTATATGAATACTGTAACTATGGCAACATAAAAGGTATGTTATACTAGAACATTTCCTTGTTACTTTATCAAGCTTTGGATTACGGTAATAACTCGACTCCAAATTACAGTAATACCAAAATTATAATCAACCTTTACTTACCAAAGTACAGATTACAGGTGTGGCTTTGATAATAAAATTTCCAATATATTTCTACAATAATATTTATATGTAATCCAAAAAATTTCAGAAAATGTCAATTCTTTCAAAATCAATAAAATCCTCTGTTGTCTTGCTCTTTGGTTGGCCTGTATTATGGCATGGTTTTATATCACACAGACACACACTGATGTTTTGTCTTGATAGTACGACTGTAAATGAGTACTGACTGACTACAAGGAATGTTATACTGATGTAGAACTAGGAACTGATCATCATTGTCAGTAGGTATCTTACTGAATCAAGACGTAGTTCATTTTTTCAGTGTTTACACACCTATGTGTGACGTACTCATTACACAGCATCATAGATATACAACATAATCAACGAGTACTCTAGCATATATTCTTCATCTTAGCTATAAAGTCTATCTCTTATTCTTCCTCTCTTTTTATCATTTATCTCTCTTTCTCTCTATCTATCTACCAATATCTCTGTATCTATCACTCTATCTACCAATATCTATGTACATATCTATTAGTTTCTCCTCTCTCTATCTCTCTCTGTTTATATATCTATCAATCAGTCAAATTTATATGTATTGTTTCTAAATAACCTACATACTGTTATAGTCACTGTGTGACAGCAAATTTGAAAACATTTTCATTAAAATCTAATAAATTTCATAAAATTTGTTGTAGTTTCATTATTTGAGATAAGCCAAAACTGGAAATTACTTTGCTCATGAGGAGGATAGATAAAAGTCTTGTGGAGACCCTTTGTGGTGTCAGAATGAAGAGAATAAGTAATTAGGATGTCTCTAGGAATAAGAGGGATGGGAAACAGTCTTGTTAAGGCCATGTGTGGCCCTAAGAATGAGGAAAATTAGTAAGGCTTAAGGAAGCTCTGTGTGGCATCAGAGTGAGGAAAATACTTAAGTCTTGTTGATGTCCTGTGTGGCACCAGGAATGATGAAGATAGACAAGTCTTATGGATGTAGTATATGACACCAGAAATAAGGGGGTTAGCAAACAGCTCTATGGAGGACCTATGTAGCACTAGGAATAACGGGATGGATAATGGTCTTGTGGAGGACCTGTGTGGCACCACCAATAAGGGGGGTGGGTAATAGTCTTGTGGAGGACCTGTGTGACATTAAGTTGAGAAGGAGCTGCTTCATTATCGCACTGCATTGTCAATTTTGGGAACAACTATTTTTTCGGATTTCTGGAAAAAATTAGATTTTATCAAGATTCATGGAATCCATAAAGTATATTTTTGACTAAAAATTTAAACCAAACTTAAGATAAGTGTTGAAAACCATTCATTTAACTAGACACCTAGACATTATACATAGGTTGTCCTGACCCTGTAAATAGCTACTAGGTTAGTTTAAGTTAGGTGTCCTGAGGAATCAGACTTATATCAGACCATACTCTCCTCTTTACATCTTAATAATAGTTTGATTGGCTTATCTTATCTATGTAAGTAATGCACCAATGTAAATAAACAAGACTTAATGTAATTAAGTATTTATATTTATCCAACTACTAAATATCTACTGGTACATGTACTGTTATACATAGGATTTAGTGCCAATAATTGTACAAGGTGTACACCACAGCAACTTGTTATGTCAGGACCGTTTTAAGGTGATTTTCTTCTCCTTCCCACACTTGAGACTGTTATTATTGTACAAGGTGTACACCACAGCAACTTGTTATGTCAGGACGATTTTAAGGTGATTTTCTTCTCCTTCCCACACTTGAGACTGTTATTATTGTACAAGGTGTACACCACAGCAACTTGTTATGTCAGGACCGTTTTAAGGTGATTTTCTTCTCCTTCCCACACTTGAGACTGTTATTATTGTACAAGGTGTACACCGCAGCAACTTGTTATGTCAGGACGATTTTAAGGTGATTTTCTTCTCCTTCCCATGCTTGATATCGTTATTGTCCTGTGTTCTATGTCATAGAAAGTAATGTGTGGAAATAATACACTTACTGCTTATTGATATACTCTAACTCAGAGAAATATCTGGACTGAGACACAAACCTTTTCACTTCCTTACTAAGTCAGAAAAGCCACATGTATTTTTGTTTGTCACTCATCCTCAGACTTACTTCCTTACTAAGTCAGAAAAGCAACATGTATTTTTGTTTGTCACTCATCCTCAGACTAACTTCCTTACTAAGTCAGAAAAGCCACATGTATTTTTGTTTGTCACTCATCCTCAGACTTACTTCCTTACTAAGTCAGAAAAGCCACATGTATTTTAGTTTGTCACTCATCCTCAGACTTACTTCCTTACTAAGTCAGAAAAGCAACATGTATTTTTGTTTGTCACTCATCCTCAGACTTACTTCCTTACTATGTCAGAAAAGCAACATGTATTTTTGTTTGTCACTCATCCTCAGACTTACTTCCTTACTAAGTCAGAAAAGCCACATGTATTTTTGTTTGTCACTCATCCTCAGACTAACTTCCTTACTAAGTCAGAAAAGCCACATGTATTTTGTTTGTCACTCATCCTCAGACTTACTTCCTTACTAAGTCAGAAAAGCCACATGTATTTTAGTTTGTCACTCATCCTCAGACTTACTTCCTTACTAAGTCAGAAAAGCCACATGTATTTTTGTTTGTCACTCATCCTCAGACTTACTTCCTTACTAAGTCAGAAAAGCCACATGTATTTTAGTTTGTCACTCATCCTCAGACTTACTTCCTTACTAAGTCAGAAAAGCCACATGTATTTTAGTTTGTCACTCATCCTCAGACTTACTTCCTTACTAAGTCAGAAAAGCCACATGTATTTTAGTTTGTCACTCATCCTCAGACTTACTTCCTTACTAAGTCAGAAAAGCAACATGTATTTTTGTTTGTCACTCATCCTCAGACTTACTTCCTTACTAAGTCAGAAAAGCAACATGTATTTTTGTTTGTCACTCATCCTCAGACTTACTTCCTTACTAAGTCAGAAAAGCAACATGTATTTTTGTTTGTCACTCATCCTCAGACTTACTTCCTTACTAAGTCAGAAAAGCACATGTATTTTTTTGTCACTCATCCTCAGACTTACTTCCTTACTAAGTCAGAAAAGCAACATGTATTTTTTTGTCACTCATCCTCAGACTTACTTCCTTACTATGTCAGAAAAGCAACATGTATTTTTGTTTGTCACTCATCCTCAGACTTACTTCCTTACTAAGTCAGAAAAGCAACATGTATTTTTGTTTGTCACTCATCCTCAGACTTACTTCCTTACTATGTCAGAAAAGCAACATGTATTTTTGTTTGTCACTCATCCTCAGACTTACTTCCTTACTAAGTCAGAAAAGCAACATGTATTTTGTTTGTCACTCATCCTCAGACTTACTTCCTTACTAAGTCAGAAAAGCCACATGTATTTTTGTTTGTCACTCATCCTCAGACTTACTTCCTTACTAAGTCAGAAAAGCAACATGTATTTTAGTTTGTCACTCATCCTCAGACTACTTCCTTACTAAGTCAGAAAAGCAACATGTATTTTTGTTTGTCACTCATCCTCAGACTTACTTCCTTACTAAGTCAGAAAAGCAACATGTATTTTTGTTTGTCACTCATCCTCAGACTTACTTCCTTACTAAGTCAGAAAATTGTTTGTCACTCATCCTCAGACTTACTTCCTTACTAAGTCAGAAAAGCAACATGTATTTTTGTTTGTCACTCATCCTCAGACTTACTTCCTTACTAAGTCAGAAAAGCAACATGTATTTTTGTTTGTCACTCATCCTCAGACTTACTTCCTTACTAAGTCAGAAAAGCAACATGTATTTTTGTTGTCACTCATCCTCAGACTTAACCGTAAGTTTACATTAAGTTTTATGCATCTAAATTTTCAACTTCTTTTTATTTTGCCTTAAAAACTAGTGAACTACATTTTAACTAGTGATGATTGAGGCCTTTTTTGTGAGATAAAACCATTTAAAGCTTATTTTAAACTTTAAACAAAATTAACGCAAAAGATGTAACCAATTTTACAAAATGAACAAACTGTAAACATAAGACCCTAGAGATGCCAAATATCACATAAGATTTTTTTCAAAAACAATTTCTTTTGGAGTAGAATATCTTAAAAACTTTTTTGCACCCATAGGTCATCTTGACCTAGTTTTGATAGCCATGGCAATTCTACAAACAAATCTCAATTGCACCAACCTTCAATTTTCAATGAAATTTAAAGTGTGTGCTGCAGACGACAAAGATAATGGCAACACCAGACAGACTTTGATCAGAAAATCTCATTTGAAATGTCAGCTTAAGAGAAACAAAGAAAACTGCATTATTTGGAAAGAGTACTCTAAATAATTGAACAATGAAAAAAGTCAACAGAGCTACTAATTTGATATTTAACAACAAATTGTTATTATATCTACTGATACTGACTGTGTATATTATAATTTCACAGCTGACAACCTTATAATATCTCTGTGATGTTTGGAATATTTTTCCACATGAATGACTTATCCTAACCATAACCATGCTTGGATGATTATACCTTATTATTCATGCTGGGAGTACAAATTTGACATTACATAATATAAGCAGATATACCTGACACCTCTCTGTAACTTATACCTAGACTGATTTAATGACATTATAATGTCTATATAATTCATTATAAATATTTTACCTCTGGCACTGGCACACTGACCTATTCTTTAAGTTTGTGGAAGGGAGGGGAAGGACAGCTGGGTGTTGGCCACTCTCAGACGGGAGCAGAAAAGTGACTGGGTGTTGGCGTGAGAAGGATACAGATGGAAGACTGGGAGTTGGCAACTCACAGTAGGGTTATTGGGTGTAAGCAGCTCAAAGAAGGGTACAGATGGGTGGATGGGAGTTGGCCACTCACAAAAGGGTACAGATAGGTGATTGGGTGTGGCTGCTCACAGAAGTCGACTGGGCTGTGGCCATTCACTGAAGGCTGACAAGGTGTTGGGGGCTAACGACTCACAGAAGGGTGGGTTAGTTCTGCTCAGTGAAGGATGACAATATCTTGGCTCATCAGACAGGAAGAAGTCCTGAGAGTGGAATAATGGAGTTTGTGGTCCAGTTAAGGTCCATTAACTTGGTTCAGGTGGAAGTAACCAGAATGGCTCAATAAAATCATAACCTACTGCAAATGAACTGAAAACTTTTTTCAAACTAAGATATCAAGAGACACTGTGATCTGTAAGCCATTGTTTAGACCACTGAATATACCACCAGGATATCAGGTATGAAGAGGAAGACACACATTTCTTGTTGAGTTATCACATAGGATGGGACATGGCCCCTCACAGGGGAAACACCTCCTTTAAACAGGTACTTGTACTACCGGTAGTTTATGAACTCCTGCATCAAGACCATGGTTCAGGACAAAACTAATCAGTGAATATCCAACACACAAATTGATATTTCAGGAATTTAAACTCTGGTAGGCTGGTAGCAGTATAATTCAACCAGTCTAAGAGCTGCTAATAACTTGAACTTGGGACCAGCAGAATTTTCAAGCTTAGTAAATAAAAAAAATTAACAATAGTTCTTATTGACAGACAGATGGAATAGGCAGAATGAATTTAGATCAAATGAAAAAACATTCTTTTACATCTGTGTATGAAAACATATTGTCCTTGCATTCAACAGGTGCCCAGATTTAATACATCTAAACATTCAACAGGTGCCCCAAGTACCAGTGTTACATTCCAGTCCAGATTAATTCATCTAAATATTAACAGGTGTCTGAGTCTTGAACACATATGGTTTGTCTATGCCACATACCACTAACAAACCACAAAGAATTATCAGAATATTATGTAGTAAGTAACCTCATCAATGGCCTCATCTTACACTCCGATATTTAATTCATTCATGGGGTTTGCCAAAGTAAACTTATATTAATCAACACATGTAGTGCACTAACTTTACCCCCACAGACTGCCTGCCAGCTGACTTAACAAGATGTTTATTGTTATAAATAAGTAAAATCTGCAATAATGAAGAAAAGTTTATAAAAAACTGTTCTTACCTTTACACAAACATCCTGACCCCATTTTTACTTATATATATATATACTGTATATAAAGTGAAGAGGATGTGTAGTATATATATGTAGAGTAGATAGATAGGTCAGTCAGACCGATCACCGAGAGGAAGAATATTAAAACAAGGTGTATACTTCTTCTACAAATTGATGGTTTATGGTAAGGTAACCATGTTGATGTTTAGGATTTGGTTCAGTAATTTACCGGTGTGTCTTATCTTTATATGTGTACTGGTTACAGTACTTAGTAGTGCATCAGTGTGTGTGTGTGTGTGTGTGTGTGTGTGTGTGATTTGGTTCAGTAATTTACCGGTGTGTCTTATCTTTATATGTGTACTGGTTACAGTACTTAGTAGTGCATCAGTGTGTGTGTGTGTGTGTGTGTGTGTGTGTGATTTGGTTCAGTAATTTACCGGTGTGTCTTATCTTTATATGTGTACTGGTTACAGTACTTAGTAGTGCATCAGTGTGTGTGTGTGTGTGTGTGTGTGTGATTTGATTCAGTAATTTACCGGTGTGTCTTATCTTTATATGTGTACTGGTTACAGTACTTAGTAGTGCATCAGTGTGTGTGTGTGTGTGTGTGTGTGTGTGTGTGTGATTTGGTTTAGTAATTTACCAGTGTGTCTTATCTTTATATGTGTACTGGTTACAGTACTTAGTAGTGCATCAGTGTGTGTGTGTGTGTGTGTGTGTGTGTGTGTGTGTCTCTGCTTCTGTGTGTGTGTGTGTGTGTGTGATTTGGTTCAGTAATTTACCAATTTTTCTTATCTTTATGTGTGCACTGGTTACCTCGTAAGTGGTGCATCAATGTGTGTGTGTGTGTGTGTGTGTGTGTGTGTGTGTGTGTACTGTGTGTTTACATTATGTTTTTTCTATACTTGATACTTGGTACAATTATATCAACAAGATAGTGTGCATGTTTGTTTGTGGGAGCATTTGCACATGCATAGGAAATGCACACACATGCATGATACTTTGTTTATACACATGTATCAATAATCCTTACTTATGTATAAATGAAATAATGTATTCAGATATATTAAATAAATTGATTATTAACATCCAAAGTCACTGATATGTGTTTAAGGTATATTTAATATAATAATGATTAATGATAACCCTACATGATAATACAGCTAAACAATTCAGATTAGGTCAGTTTCCTATAATTCTTAAGCTTGATTTTTTTCCTTTGTGTTTCAAGTTAAAGTTAAGACATTATAATTAATCTTATCTAACATTAGACTAGTTTTTCTATCTGATTTGACGAAATACAAGTTTTATCGAACACGTATGATACAGAATCTTGTATCACCACAGTGTGGTGATACAACATTGGCGGTAAAGCGCACATGCACTTTCTTATTGTTACTTCATCAGGAATTCTTGGATTTGTCGGTCATAACATAGTTCAGTGGTTTTCTGTGGTAAAATGTAATTTTTTTCACATAAAGTATTGTTTTTTCATTATTTTAAATAACCTAATTGGAAATGTTAGATAAAAATATTATATACACAGTGTGTATGTACAACCCTTCGTATCATGTTGAGTCCTTTTTTCGTAGCTGTATCACTACTCGTCGCACTTGGCGACTCGTAGTGATACGGCTACGAAAAAAGGACTCAACCTGATACTGAGTGTTGTACATACACGCTGTGTATATAATATGTATATATCTGTATTAGGAAAGTATCAGATTTTATATCAACATATAGACCAATGTGTGCCATTCAAAGACTACGGTACTTCATGTTTTTTTTTCCTGGGTACTGATAAGTGGACATAACAAACCATCAAATTTAAAGCATCAAAGTGTTCCCAATTGTTCAGTTGTTTTCAGAGGTTAATATCCAGTATTCTGACATTTGTTCCCAATTGTTCAGTTGTTTTCAGAGGTTAATATCCAGTATTCTGACATTTGTTCCTAATTGTTCAGTTGTTTTCAGAGGTTAATATCCAGTATTCTGACATTTGTTCCTAATTGTTCAGTTGTTTTCAGAGGTTAATATCCAGTATTCTGACATTTGTTTCTAATTGTTCAGTTGTTTTCAGAGGTTAATATCCAGTATTCTGACATTTGTTTGATTTACAAATCTTTCTTTAGCTGATTCAAGGAGCAGAGTGGTCTGTCTAAAACCCCCACTTAGGGACCACAGCATCTCTCACTGCTTAGGTTCAAATCCCAAACGGGGCAGATCCTAATGTAACAAAGTTTGATCACTTGTTCAAAGTAGGTGGTTTTCTTTAGATATCCAGTTTTCTCCCTCCTCTCTGAATTGACTGCCTCAATATAAGTGAAACAATCTGGACTAGATTGGAGGATAAAACATTTTAATTCAATTGTAAAACTGAAAAAGTCCGAAAATCAAATTATATCAAGCTATAATTTTTTAAGTTGGTCAACAAAGAAGTACAGATGGTGGCAGTAAAATAGATTATCTGATACAACTGTTTGCTTGAACACCGTATTTTATGTTGCAAACGAGTGAGAAAAGAATTCTATAACAGTTACAGTGTAATACAGAGACACTGAATCTTGTTCTGGGTAGGAAAATATTCATCCTCATCTTAAATACTGTCACTGGTGTCGGGTTCTATGATTCTCAACTATGGTATATCTGTAGATCTGTAGTGGGATATCAGACAATGGTAACATTTTGTGCCAGAGAAAACGTGTCAACTGTGTTTTGATAGTTTTGAGATTGGAAGACTTCAATCTACGATTTCCTGCTTAAGCATATATAAATGCAAGTTAAATGTGAAAGGATGATTGCATGGAATAAGCAAGATAGTAAAAATAGGTTCTAGAAAAAGATGTCTTAGGCCAGTTATCTGTAACTGTAGCTATGTTTCATACTAAATGGGAAAACAAGTTGATTCTAATCTTAAAAGCCTCCCCTTCTGATCCTACTCTTAAAACTCCCAAATTAATACCGACCGTTAATCTTTGAACTTTTCCCAAAAAATACCAGTTACTGTGTAGATATGTCACCTTTTGATCTCATCTAATCACCCTACCCAACACATTATCTGACCCCCATAACACAAACAACCACTTACCTGTAGTCGTATCAACATGATTCTGTTCTCAAGTGATACATCATAGGATCATCCTACCCCAGTACCCCACACATTATCTGACCCCCATAACACAAACAACCACTTACCTGTAGCCGTATCGACATGATTCTGTTCTCAAGAGATACAACATAGGATCATCTTACCCCAGTACCCTACACTACATACCCCATAACACAAACGGCCACTTACCTGTAGCCGTATCAATATGATTCTGTTCTCAAGTGATACATCATAGGATCATTCTACCCCAGTACCCCACACTACATACCCCATAACACAAACAACCACTCACCTGTAGCCATATCAACATGATTCTGTTCTGTTGCGGTTTGTATGGTATCATCATTTACATTATGTTGTTCTATAGTTAATTCTGTTTTAGTCTGGTTCTGTAATGGTTCTGTCTGCTTTTTCTGTGGTTGTGGTGTTTCCTCTCTCTCTTTTATTACACCTTTTCTTATTAGTTCTTCTCTTGTTGACCGTATTGAAATTTTCCTCTCAATTTCTGTGTGAAATAAAGTAAGTAAGAAGTATTATTTATTTCCTAAATAAAAGTACAATAAAACCAATTCAAAACTGAATACCTTCAAGACTGATGAATGGAGTTCACCGCTGTACCACATGATGCCCTCAAATGTTTGTGCAGAACACTTATTTCTAATGTATATGGAATCGCATAAGATAATGTTTTCCCATAAAACAACATTATTCCAGGAATTTGCAATGTTTATCATGTTAACATTTTCCAAAACATTTGGCACAGATTTAAATGTTAAGAGGTATCGATCATGTGTACAGTGGAAAACTGCATTTGTTCAAACTGAACATAATTTGGTTTTATTGAAGCAATATTGATGATCTGTCCTGATAATCGTTGGTTTACAATTTACTTGGGGTTTGGTTTAGACAAAGTTTTGGTTTGGTTTATATGGATTAATTAATCAAACAATATAAATGTTCTAATAGAACAGTTTAGTTTAGAAGTTTTCAATTTAATCAGGATTCAGTTATAACAGGATCCACTGTAAATAGAATTGTTTTATTGACATTTATCCATTTCAAAGTATATTCCAATTAAAGGATACACAAGCATCAACAATTTGTTTTACAAAACATCTTTATTGTTAACAAATCTGAGACTGTTCATTGAACAAGATGCTTTATTCAGATTATGTACAAAGACGGGAAATGAAACAGATAGGATGTGAAACAATTATGGTCCATATCTCTTTCCAATTTTCATAAATGGTATTCACCATTCTAAATTATAATTAATTATTAGCATACACTGAAAAGTATGGGAAACCAAGAAGTTTATGAATATCGGTATTATCAAAAGCTTGGCAAATTACAGTACTCCGAGAAGTTTTCCTGCTGTTTCAGTAGCTTGGTCCAAAGCTGGGTAAATAAACTTGGGTCAGCATTACTTCATCATGGTTTTCCCCACTGTTTCAGTAGCTTGGTTCAAAGCTGGGTAAATAAACTTGGGTCAGCTTTGTTTCATCATATAAAGTTTTCCCACTGTTTCAGTAGTTTGGTCCAAAGCTGGGCAAATAAACTTGGGTCAGCATTATTTCATCATATAAAATCAATAACCTATTTTATACTGTTTGTGATCAAACTATGGTCATATTAATTTGATATTTATGAACATAATGACAATAAATAGCAGTTTATATGGCTATTATGTTAATACACAAATCAAATTAATTAAGGACAAAAATCAATTGTTTTACCCACAGAGAAATGATGATATTAAAGTACCATTGGGAAAAATGACAATACCTGGATGAAATGTAAACTCAAACTAAATCAATACCAATTTATTTAATGGATAAACAATGAAAATCCGATACCAAATCTGTCAATACCCATTTTAACAGGTCAAACAACCAGGCTGTACAAATAGTAACAGAGATTTTAGCCACGCTATACACTATAAACTTTATTAAAGCCTCTACTGTTTAATGTCATCACCTTTATCTATATTTTGTATTGCTGGTAATAGATATTACTTTTTCAATAACTGAACCAATGGCACAATTATTGACACTGGGGTATTACCTTATTAGAGTACACTTCTGAGTAAGAGCCTTCCAAAATAGATGTCAGTATATGAATTGTCTATAGAACCGATTTATAGATCACAGATACTGCCACCACCTACGATTATATCCCACTCTGGTCATAGATCACAGACACTGCCACCACCTAAGATTATATCCCACTCTGGTCATAGATCACAGATACTGCCACCACCTAAGATTATATCCCACTCTGGTCATAGATCACAGATACTGTCACCACCTAAGATTATATCCCACTCTGGTAATAGATCACAGACACTGCCACCACCTAAGATTATATCCCACTCTGGTCATAGATCACAGATACTGTCACCACCTAAGATTATATCCCACTCTGGTCATATATCACAGATACTGTCACCACCTAAGATTATATCCCACTCTGGTCATAGATCACAGATACTGTCACCACCTAAGATTATATCCCACTCTGGTCATGATCACAGATACTGTCACCACCTAAGATTATATCCCACTCTGGTCATAGATCACAGATACTGTCACCACCTAAGATTATATCCCACTCTGGTCATAGATCACAGATACTGTCACCACCTAAGATTATATCCCACTCTGGTCATAGATCACAGATACTGTCACCACCTAAGATTATATCCCACTCTGGTCATAGATCACAGATACTGTCACCACCTAAGATTATATCCCACTCTGGTCATAGATCACAGATACTGTCATCACCTAAGATTATATCCCACTCTGGTCATAGATCACAGATACTGTCACCACCTAAGATTATATCCCACTCTGGTCATAGATCACAGGTACTGTCACCACCTAAGATTATATCCCACTCTGGTCATAGATCACAGATACTGTCACCACCTAAGATTATATCCCACTCTGGTCATAGATCATAGATACTGTCACCACCTAGATTATATCCCACTCTGGTCATAGATCACAGATACTGTCACCACCTAAGATTATATCCCACTCTGGTCATAGATCACAGATACTGTCACCACCTAAGATTATATCCCACTCTGTTCATAGATCACAGATACTGTCACCACCTAAGATTATATCCCACTCTGGTCATAGATCACAGATACTGTCACCACCTAAGATTATATCCCACTCTGGTCATAGATCATAGATACTTCACCACCTAAGATTATATCCCACTCTGGTCATAGATCACAGATACTGTCACCACCTAAGATTATATCCCACTCTGGTCATAGATCACAGATACTGTCACCACCTAAGATTATATCCCACTCTGGTCATAGATCATAGATACTGTCACCACCTAAGATTATATCCCACTCTGGTCATAGATCACAGATACTGTCACCACCTAAGATTATATCCCACTCTGGTCATAGATCACAGATACTGTCACCACCTAAGATTATATCCCACTCTGGTCATAGATCATAGATACTGTCACCACCTAAGATTATATCCCACTCTGGTCATAGATCACAGATACTGCCACCACCTAAGATTATATCCCACTCTGTCATAGATCACAGATACTGTCACCACCTAAGATTATATCCCACTCTGGTCATAGATCAGATACTGTCACCACCTAAGATTATATCCCACTCTGGTCATAGATCATAGATACTGTCACCACCTAAGAATATATCCCACTCTGTTCATAGATCACAGATACTGTCACCACCTAAGATTATATCCCACTCTGGTCATAGATCACAGATACTGCCACCACCTAAGATTATATCCCACTCTGGTAATAGATCATAGATACTGTCACCACCTAAGATTATATCCCACTCTGGTCATAGATCACAGACACTGTCACCACCTAAGATTATATCCCACTCTGGTCATAGATCACAGATACTGTCACCACCTAAGATTATATCCCACTCTGGTCATAGATCACAGGTACTACTGTCACCACCTAAGATTATATCCCACTCTGGTCATAGATCACAGACACTGCCACCACCTAAGATTAAATCTCACTCTGGTCATAGATCACAGATACTGTCACCACCTAAGATTATATCCCACTCTGGTCATAGATCACAGACACTGCCACCACCTAAGATTATATCCCACTCTGGTCATAGATCACAGATACTGTCACCACCTAAGATTAAATTCCACTCTGGTCATAGATCACAGACACTGTCACCACCTAAGATTAAATATCCACTCTGGTCATAGATCACAGATACTGTCACCACCTAAGATTATATCCCACTCTGGTCATAGATCACAGACTGTCACCACCTAAGATTATATCCCACTCTGGTCATAGATCACAGACACTGTCACCACCTAAGATTATATCCCACTCTGGTCATAGATCACAGATACTGTCACCACCTAAGATTATATCCCACTCTGTTCATAGATCACAGATATTGTCACCACCTAAGATTATATCCCACTCTGGTCATAGATCACAGATACTGTCACCACCTAAGATTATATCCCACTCTGGTCATAGATCACAGATACTGTCACCACCTAAGTTTATATCCTTATATCCTCATATCTGGTCATGCCATATACATACAGCATTATGTACATCATCAATTAACATCTAGCTCAATACCAAAGTTTGCGGAATCATTCATGTGATACATATAGCATTACTAAAACATAGTTTCTAGGAAATAACATTAACATACCAACTGCAGTCTTTTCTATTTTTTCGCTTTTTTTCTTCCGTTTCCATTTCCAAGGTTTAAAGATTTTACCAAAGGAGGCAAATTTGCTCTTTCTCTCTATTGGAGCAATGTTGGTTCCTAAAGATCCTGACTTCATATCTCCATTCTTGTTCTTCTCTGAAAATACAAAATACAGTCATAGTCATATAGGTTTGATAATAATAAAATAGAAATGAAAGAAAATAGGGTTCTGGTTAAAATGAATAATCTATTACCAGAAGGTAGGAACCATTATTATACTAAAAATTAGATGTGCCCACCCTGTCACTGTGTTTGTGATGGTGTAATTTGGTAAAATTCTCAGACAATCTAATGCCTTGGATGTTAGTCATAACATAAAATCAGTATGTACATCCTTGGTTACCTCAGAATATCTATGTAGCAAAAAACATGTTGAACATGGTGGTGTTTACACTGGAAGTAATGTCCTTGGTAACATACTACATAACATGATCAGAGTGATCAGAAAAAACTTTTGTTTACCATTTTATTCAAAATTTAGATTTTTTTAGACTCTGTTTAAAAAAAATTCCCTAAAATTTGATGTCACAAAAACAACGACATCAACAACAATGGCTTTATTCAATTAAAAACATCCATTGGAGATAACATGTCTTTAAACATTTTCCCTGTTACACAAATACATCTACACTGTTACACAAATACATACACACGGTTACACAAATACATCCACACTGTTACACAAATACAAGGCCTTCATGGCTAAGAGGCCTGAAGTACCAGCCTACAGACCAAACCATCTCTTACCACCTAATTCAAATCCCATGTGGGCTGATTCCAGTATGAAAATGTTTGCTTGCTCAAGGGAGATGGGTTTTTCTATGCTTTCCTTCCCTATTCTAAATCTCACCACCTCAATATATGTGAAAGAATCTTGACTGGGACATAAAATACTTCAACATTTTAAACAAAGGCAAATGTGCTATTTTATCTTACTTTTGAACTTTCTAAAAAATCAATTAGAAAATAAGAAGCAGTAGGAGAATAATAAAACCTAACATAATGAACAACACAAGACCAATTAGCCTGGCAAAAACTCTGAACTGTCAAAAACAATAAACTCACTCAGAATCTCAGATACCATATAACAAACATCAACAGATGGAAATAAGATTGGACATTTCACTCTGATTTTAAAAGATGTATAAGAATGGAGGTTTTCCGAGGTAAGAACAAAATTTAAATGAGTTGTGATTGATATTATAGGACATGATAACTTCATTCATACAGTGACAAAATCTCATATCAGAATACAACTATGTATCCCTCCCTGTTTCTCGGTAAATGAACTTTACATTTGCCTGCAAACTAAGATTAATTTAAATTCTATTGATTGGTGGTATGTGTTCTACATTCCTATTGTAACACTGCAGTTAAGTCGGACACTTCTATCAATTAAAACAGTTAAATGATGTTCTGATAAGACATTCATATCAATAAGACATCAATCCTAATGTAGAAAATCTTTACATTCTTATATAAGTCATTGATTTTACATTACACATAAGGTGTGAGCTGCAGATAAAACACAATCAATTACATGCTGCACTTTGGAGAACATGACACTCGACTTTTAACTGTGTAACAAGTTTTATAAAAGACTTGCCCAGCTAAAAAATCTGTCCACCCCTCTAGAACATACCACCTTAAATTAAGTGAAATAATCTTGAATTGGGCATAAAACAGCCTTCCGTTATCAACTATAACTTCTAATATCCATTTTTTCTCATTACCTGTATAAATGTATCATTTTATTGCTGTGATGTAATGTGTTGTCTGATGACAGTATGACTCCCTAATAAGACATGTCCTCACTGACACACTTAGTATGTTATATTGGAATTATGGCGTGTCATGACATTAAGTGATATTTTATTATTTAATACTTTATTTATTTAATTATCTGAACAATGATAGTAATTATTTTTTTCTATAAATGAAATAAAAGAATGAAAAGGTATCTTTGGCATAATACTACGGCAGTGGTTCCAATAGTACCACAGACCATACTGTCAAAGGTCAGATCACATGACACAATGACTTAGAGATATGAAAGGCAATGGTTTAAAACATAAATGTGTTGGTTTAGTTAAAATACTGAATTTCACAGATTAAAATGGCCGCTTCTTGGCTTGCCTTTGATAGTATATGTAAACTTTCATAAGTGGCCTGTGTGAGGATATGCAAATCTTCATAAGTGGCCTTTGTGAGCATATGCAAATCTTTATAAGTGGCCTTTGTGAGCATATGCAAACCTTCACAAGTGGTCTTTGTGAGCATATGCAACCCTTTATGAGTGGTCTTTGTGAGTATATGCAACCCTTTATGAGTGGTCTTTGTGAGCATATGCAACCCTTTATGAGTGGTCTTTGTGAGCATATGCAACCCTTTATGAGTGGTCTTTGTGAGCATATGCAACTCTTTATGGGTGGTCTTTGTGAGCATATGCAACCCTTTATGAGTGGTCTTTGTGAGCATATGCAGGTCTTAACAAGTGTCCTTTACAAGTAGTCTTTATGAGCATATATATACTTTACAAAGGGTTTTTGTGAGCATACATAAACCTTTAAAAGTGGCCATTGTAGACAAGAGCATTCCAGTATATGTGACCTTTATGAATATGAGCAAACCTTTACAAGTGGTCTTTATGGACAAGAGCATACCAGTATAAATGGCCTTTGTGGACATGAGGAAACCTTTACAAGTGGCCTTTGTGGACTTTCCCCTTGTCTTTAGAAGCGAGCGAACTTGATTTAAAAAGAGTTCCATTTTCATTCAACTTTAATTCAAATTGAAAAAGTTTTGAAAAAAAAACTTCCAAAACCATTTTAACATTTCTTTGAAAAATATTTTTGAAAAAATTATACACAAAATTTAATATTAGGGGGTACTTAAAGGCAGAGATGGCCTTGACAGCAGGGTAAACTGTATAACCTATATATAGACTCAAAACTTAAAACATAATTAAAATTTTACATTGAGGAAAGTCAAAAGTCTAGGAGATAACTTAGTGTATATTGTTATGTGCATAAATAAAATTCTCATAAAGCTTGTAGAACAGTAGTTTTATTGTCTGTATTGATATATTTAGGTGAATCATGTGTCATTCATAATGTAAAAAACAAGAACACACAGTAATCAATTCTGTAGTAACAGCCGTTATATACATTCTATATGCTGACTAAATCATACCTGCTTGATTTCTTAATTAATAAGTTCATCTGACAGAGAAGGTTAGGTATATTTCATTGATTCATAAAGTTAATTAAAGTTTTAATTAAAACTTGTGAGTTTGTTCTGTGTTCTGGAATTAGATGCAAGGCATATCATATTGTTTCATGAATTTAATTATTATGAATTAAATAAAAGTCAATTATGCTAATCATAAGCAACTGCCGGTAAGAGAGACAGAGAGAGAGAGAGAGAGTGTGTGTGTGTGGTGTGGTGTGTGTGTGGTTTAAGGTCTTACCAATGTCGTATATAAGGCTGTAACTAACAGTCCTCCTCATCATGCTAATTTCACGTTAATTACACACAGTACAGATTAAGGATTATGTACATGTCATAACAAAATCATTTACATTTCTGATGTAAAATACTTTGTCAATATTTCAATTTTTTCACTTCACAAAATTTTAATATTACAACTATGATTTGATAGAAACCACTTAAACTTTCATTGAAAAATCAAAAATAATATGATTCATCATTAATTCATGACAGAAACATGATAAATAAAATATCCAACATAAATACACACAAATGACATCAGACTTTTCCAATTCCTTGATTTTTCACCTAAATTTCAATTTTCAATAATTTCCTTTATTTCAATTCTTTGAAGAAATTCTTGCTATTTGGAAAATCACAAATCCTTGATTCTTTCAATCTGTCACCATTTCAATTTTGTAATTCCCATATCAATGTAACTAAGAAAACATCAGACACACACAAAATGAGGAAATAGTAAGTTCCCAGTAAGTCCTAAGGTTGGACTGACGGTGATGACGATGTAACTAGGTATATTATAAAACAGGTAAGTATTATCATTAGTGACACATTGTTAAATAGATAAGTTAGACACTTAACTGTGACAAGATTTAAGCCAATTCTTGTAAATATAAATGTTTTAAACAGTGACAGCTGACGTGACTAAGAAACCATGGCGGTTTTTCTTCTTCTATAAGATTAACATCAGTCATCATCGTGTATAAAGAAGGTAAAAACAATGGCCTGTGTATTGAGTTGTGAACTATATGACTAGTTAGATTGAGAGATATTAAGGAACAATAATTTCTGACAACCTGTCAACAAAAGGGCGAGAAAAGAAGTGTTATATATCCTTCTCATTATAGATTTTTTTTCTCTTAAAATAACAAAAAGCCTATCCTTATTAAAAATTCCAGGATATCTTAATTAAATAAATGATACCGGTAATTAAACAGCAATGATGAAGACTTGAAGTTTCATGGAAATTAAGCACTGATGATGACTAAAAATTGTAATTAATATACCGGTATATATATTTGTAAATGATGTCATATCAGAAACAATAAATGATGGCATCTATTTCAATTCAAAAGGAATCGAAATTATTGGTTCATCTGTTGGTTGGAATGCTGTTTTAATTTCATTATACTGATATTAAGGTAGTCGAGTTCTGGAATTGTTGGGAATCCTGGAGTTTCTGGAAAAAATCACTGTTGTTTGCCAATTAAACTATCAAACTTAACTAAAATGCTATGTAAGCCCACAATGTCTACTCCTAGTGGCTCTTACTAGGCCACATTAAGGACTGATATAGGGCCTAATTCACAATTAAAAATCTTTGGGGTTTTTTTATTACAAAAATCAAGCTCATTTTCACAATTTAAAACAAGAGGCCCATGGGCCTGATACGCTCACCTGATAACTAATGGCTAGCTGATAGATTTAAAGAAAACATAAATACTAAACCCCAATGACTTTTTTCTTTACATCATGATAACCATTGTATCAATACCTACAACATTCTAATATACATGCCTATACAAAAAGTTAATAGTTTTCGAGATAATAACCATTTCGGTATTGTTTCACATCTGTGACCTTGACCTTTGAACCCATGACCTTTTCTATACATCAAAATGATCGTTTGTATCAATACCTACAACATTCTAATATACATGCCTATACAAAAAGTTAATAGTTTTCGAGATAATTAACCATTTCGGTATTGTTTTACATCTGTGACCTTGACCTTTGAACCCATGACCTTTTTCTATACATCAAAATGATCGTTGTATCAATACCTACAACATTCTAATATACAAGCCTATACAAAAAGTTTATATTTTTCGAGATAATTAACCATTTCGGTATTGTTTCACATCTGTGACCTTGACCTTTGAACCCATGACCTTTTTCTATACATCAAAATGATCGTTATATCAATACCTACAACATTCTATTATACATGCCTATACAAAAAGTTTATAGTTTTCGAGATAATTAACCATTTCGGTATTGTTTCCCATCTGTGACCTTGACCTTTGAACCCATAACCTTTTTCTATACATCAAAATGATCGTTGTATCAATACCTACAACATTCTAATATACATGCCTATACAAAAAGTTTATAGTTTTCGAGATAATTAACCATTTCGGTATTGTTTCCCATCTGTGACCTTGACCTTTGAACCCATGACCTTTTTCTATACATCAAAATGATCGTTGTATCAATACCTACAACATTCTAATATACATGTCTATACAAAAAGTTTATAGTTTTCGAGATAATTAACCATTTCAGTATTGTTTCACATCTGTGACCTTGACCTTTGAACCCATGACCTTTTTCTATACATCAAAATAATCGTTGTATCAATACCTACAACATTCTAATATACATGCCTATACAAAAAGTTTATAGTTTTCTAGATAATTAAACCATTTCGGTATTGTTTCCCATCTGTGACCTTGACCTTTGAACCATGACCTTTTTATATACATCAAAATGATCGTTGTATTGATACCTACAACATTCTAATAACATGCCTATACAAAAAGTTTATAGTTTTCGAGATAATTATTATAATCAGAGGTTAAAAAAAATTAGGTCACGACCTTCACAATTGACCTTGACCTCATTTTGAAGATACTAACAAGAAGATGTCAAAATTGAAAACCCCATGTCATTATCTGGTCAAATAGTCAAGTTATAAGAATTTGAAGCTATTTTACGATTTTTTCAAAATTAAACGCAAAAACGCGTAACCTATTTTTTATCCGAATTTCACAAAATGAACAAACTATAGGCTTAAGACCCTAGAGAAGCCAAATATCACATCAGATTTTTTCTCCAATCAGTACTTTCGGAGAAGAAGATTTTTTAAGATTTTTGCACCCCTAGGTCACTTTGACCTAGTTATGGTAGCCATGGCAACGCCACGAACAAATCTGAATTGCACCGGCCCATATATACTTCTGACTAAGTTTCATTAAAAACTGTCCAGTAGTTTCAGAGGAGAAGTCGAAAATAGGTGTTAACGACCCACACACGCACACACGCACACACGCACATACACACGCTGCGCTATGCCATAAGCTCACATGACCTTCGGTCAGGTGAGCTAAAAACAACTAAATGTTACTGTAAGAATAGTAAAATAAAAATTTCATGTCTAAAATCAATCTGGGACACAAATAAATATTATTAAGGTCAAAAAACATGTTTTTATCTGTCTATTTTAGTTTTTTAGCAATAATGATATTTTCCATTTTTTACAATTTTTACTATTTTACGGCTAATTTTTATAAATTACAAGGGCCCTGGTCCCATTCACAAAAGATTGACAGATAGTCCTGATTCCTTATTAAAGATTTAAAGTTGTAATTGAAAAGGAAAGTTTACACGAATCTCATAAAATAATGATATATTTATATATACCATTCAATATAAACAAGGTCAAAGTCATTCACTTTTATTGACATTTAAAAGAGGATCTACCACTTACTGTTAAATTTTACAACCACCACTAAAGATCAAGTATTGGTAGACTTAATTTACTGTTTAATCAGTCAGTTAAACACTGATATTGTTAATATTAAATATGGTCTCTGTAAGGACAAACAAAAATCCAGGTTTGATACCTGCCTCAAAGGCCACCTATATATAAGGGCCACCCGCTTTTAAAGGCCAGTAAAACTAATCCCATTCTCTCTTTATTCATGTTATATGAACCTGTATATAAGGACCACCTGTCCATAAAGTCCACTTTTACAGCTTCCTTTGCATGGCCTTTATAGACAGGTTTGACTGTAGCTAGATCTTTTTTTTCACTTTTGGACAACAAAAAAGGAATGCAAAAATTTCAACAGTTGTGTAAAATTTTGGATAAAAATATTTGGGGTGGTCCCAATATAAGTAGGGTTGGTATGGTTGCAGGAAACACACAATGTTTTTGTTTTGGCCTAACCAGGGTCATTTTAACCTACAACTACTTCATAATAATCATTAATCATACCTATTATGATAAAACAATCAAAAAATCAATATCCCCATCACTGATTGGCTAGCCTAGCTGGTAAAAGAGGGTATCCATTTCATATACCTTGCTGATAAATTGCCAATCTGATCAGGATTGGATATTACATGTGTACACATATGTTGTACTGTATCATATGAGAACATAATGATTTACATCAACAATGATCCCAGGAGGAAGAAGACCATCGTAATAATGTTTTCAATTAAAACCTTAATGTTATTAGAAAATCATTAAAAAATCAAAACAAAATTTCATTTTGCTCCAGAATCTTATCCAATGTTAAAGGCAGGAAATTCCACTTAACACATTATATCCGTATCATCTAATTTATATTTTTTACTTGTAAATAATTTTTGTTTTTTGTAATTTTGCTTTGTCAGTTGGAGTGAAATGGAATGAAGTAATGTTTTACACTCAACTTAGATTTTTTTCACTAACAGTAGGGTTCACTGGAATCACTGCTGTACCACATGATTAATACCCATTACGTTTGTATAGGACATTTTGGAAAATGTTAATGCTGCAAATTCCATGAATAATGTCGTTTTTATGGGGAAACATCATCTGCTTCAATTCTATATCCATTGGAAAAGAGTTTTTCAAACAAATGTTAGATGGTACAGTGGTAAACCCCATTGAGGTAGTCATTGCTGGACTGCTTGAAGAAATATGAGTACCAAGAATAAACCACTTTCATCAAGCAAACTGACAAACTTTCCCACTGTAAGATCTACTTGATTAGGATTCAAATTGAGGTCACAAAGCGAGAGACGTTGTGAACTGTAAACCTCTGCTTTAGACCACACAGCCACCAAGGCCCTGACTTGTCAACACGACTAACCACCAAGGCCCTGACTTGTCAACAGGAATTACCACAAAGGCCCTGACTTGTCAACAGGAATTACCACAAAGGCCCTGACTTGTCAACAGGAATTACCACCAAGGCCCTGACTTGTCAACAGGAATTACACAAAGGCCCTGACTTGTCAACAGGAATTACCACCAAGGCCCGACTTGTCAACAGGAATTACCACAAAGGCCCTGACTCGTCAACAGGAATAACCACCAAGGCCCTAACTTGTCAACAGGAATTACCACCAAGGCCCTGACTTGTCAACAGGAATAACCACCAAGGCCCTGGCTTGTCAACAGGAATAACCACCAAGGCCCTGACTTGTCAACAGGAATTACCACAAAGGCCCTGACTTGTCAACAGGAATAACCACCAAGGCCCTGACTTGTCAACAGGAATTACCACAAAGGCCCTGACTTGTCAACAGGAATAACCACCAAGGCCCTGACTTGTCAACAGGAATTACCACAAAGGCCCTGACTTGTCAACAGGACTAAGTTTTACGGTTGTTGGGGTTGTTGGTGCAAAATAGAATATAGATATAATCCATGCAGTTGAAAAACATAAACTATACTGTGTAGACAAAATCACCTTGCAAATGACTGAGCAGTGAAAATACATCCTAAATTAGTAACATTCTAACCAATTCCATGAAAAATCATATATAAAACAACTAAAACTGTTGAGTTTATTAAAACAGAGAATATTTTTAATCTTTAAATATGTATATTTATGGAGCATTGTAAAACAAGTGGGATGGTTGGCTTGATTAACTATATATAGCCACACCACTGGACATTAATTACCACTGGACATTAGCTCTGGATAAACTGGATATCAATAAACAATGTGCACTGTATGTGTCCTGACAAGTCTGTAAAAGTTTCAAAAATGACATCAATTTCTTATCTCTTGATCTTATTTCAAAGACATAACTACCTCCAATTTCACTTCTAGCTGGTGATATCTTGATATGAATGAAATAATCTTGAATGTGAAGAAACCTTTTTGGGGTCACTCACTTATTACTGACAGAAATAAACATAAGATCTGTCAGGTTAGAGGTAGGTTATATTAAATAAGTAATACATATATATCTACTTAATTTGTATCAGTTATTTATGTAAACAATGGTCAAGTTTTGTAACGTATCTTACATATATAAACAAGAGTATCATGTTAACAGTAAATAAGTCCTTAATAATGAATACTTGTCACATGACATGATAGTTAGCATGTAGCTAATTATAAACTGTTAAATAAGTAACTCCTAGGAGGATACTAAATATTACATCATACCTACATTACTCCTGTGGCGACAGGCAAGTGTAGATAAAGATAGAATCAATGACAGGATCCGTGACAAGAACATGAGCTTCACAGAGTATACAGAATACCACAGGGTAGCAAGTTTGGAAAGCATTAGATATTATGTGTGAACATGTCTAGAAAGCATAAAAATAAATATGACACCATTCAACATGTACTTGGTACAGGTACCTGACAGAACTTTTTCTCAATAGCAGGATAAAAATGTGTTTACATAATATATGTACTAAATGTCCAATACTCGTGTGCTCAACATAATATATGTACTAAAATGTCCAATACTCATGTGTTCAACATAATATATGTACTAAAATGTCCAATACTCATGTGTTCAACATAATATATGTACTAAAATGTCCAATACTCGTGTGTTCAACATAATATATGTACTAAAATGTCCAATACTCGTGTGTCAACAAATATATGTACTAAAATGTCCAATACTCGTGTGTTCAACATAATATATGTACTTAAATGTCCAATACTCGTGTGTTCAACATAATATATGTACTAAAATGTCCAATACACGTGTGTTCAACATAATATATGTACTAAATGTCCAATACACGTGTGTTCAACATAATATATGTACTTAAATGTCCAATACTCATGTGTTCAACATAATATATGTACTAAAATGTCCAATACACGTGTGTTCAACATAATATATGTACTAAAATGTCCAATACACATGTGTTCAACATAATATATGTACTAAAATGTCCAATACTCGTGTGTTCAACATAATATATGTACTAAAATGTCCAATACTCGTGTGTTCAACATAATATATGTACTTAAATGTCCAATACTCGTGTGTTCAACATAATATATGTACTTAAATGTCCAATACTCGTGTGTTCAACATAATATGTACTAAAATGTCCAATACTCGTGTGTTCAACATAATATATGTACTAAAATGTCCAATACTCATGTGTTCAACATAATATATGTACTAAAATGTCCAATCCTCGTGTGTTCAACATAATATATGTACTAAAATGTCCAATACTCATGTGTTCAACATAATATATGTACTAAAATGTCCAATCCTCGTGTGTTCAACATAATATATGTACTAAAATGTCCAATACTCGTGTGTTCAACATAATATATGTACTAAAATGTCCAATACACGTGTGTTCAACATAATATATGTACTAAAATGTCCAATACTCGTGTGTTCAACATAATATATGTACTAAAATGTCCAATACTCATGTGTTCAACATAATATATGTACTAAAATGTCCAATACTCGTGTGTTCAACATAATATATGTACTAAAATGTCCAATACTCATGTGTTCAACATAATATATGTACTAAAATGTCCAATCCTCGTGTGTTCAACATAATATATGTACTAAAATGTCCAATACTCATGTGTTCAACATAATATATGTACTAAAATGTCCAATACTCATGTGTTCAACATAATATATGTACTAAAATGTCCAATACTCATGTGTTCAACATAATATATGTACTAAAATGTCCAATACTCATGTGTTCAACATAATATATGTACTAAAATGTCCAATACTCGTGTGTTCAACATAATATATGTACTAAAATGTCCAATCCTCGTGTGTTCAACATAATATGTGTACTAAAATGTCCAATCCTCATGTGTTTAACATAATATATGTACTAAAATGTCCAATACTCATGTGTTCAACATAATATATGTACTAAAATGTCCAATACACGTGTGTTCAACATAATATATGTACTAAAATGTCCAATCCTCGTGTGTTCAACATAATATATGTACTAAAATGTCCAATCCTCGTGTGTTCAACATAATATATGTACTAAAATGTCCAATACTCATGTGTTCAACATAATATATGTACTAAAATGTCCAATACTCATGTGTTCAACATAATATATGTACTAAAATGTCCAATACTCATGTGTTCAACATAATATATGTACTAAAATGTCCAATACTCATGTGTTCAACATAATATATGTACTAAAATGTCCAATACTCGTGTGTTCAACATAATATATGTACTAAAATGTCCAATCCTCGTGTGTTCAACATAATATATGTACTAAAATGTCCAATCCTCGTGTGTTCAACATAATATGTGTACTAAAATGTCCAATACTCATGTGTTTAACATAATATATGTACTAAAATGTCCAATACACGTGTGTTCAACATAATATATGTACTAAAATGTCCAATACACGTGTGTTCAACATAATATATGTACTAAAATGTCCAATCCTCGTGTGTTCAACATAATATATGTACTAAAATGTCCAATACTCGTGTGTTCAACATAATATATGTACTAAAATGTCCAATACACGTGTGTTCAACATAATATATGTACTAAAATGTCCAATACTCGTGTGTTCAACATAATATATGTACTTAAATGTCCAATACTCGTGTGTTCAACATAATATATGTACTAAAATGTCCAATACCCTGTGTTCAACATAATATATGTACCAAAATGTCCAATACTCATGTGTTCAACATAATATATGTACTAAAATGTCCAATACTCATGTGTTCAACATAATATATGTACTAAAATGTCCAATACACGTGTGTTCAACATAATATATGTACTAAAATGTCCAATACACGTGTGTTCAACATAATATATGTACTAAAATGTCCAATACTCGTGTGTTCAACATAATATATGTACTAAAATGTCCAATACTCGTGTGTTCAACATAATATATGTACTAAAATGTCCAATACTCGTGTGTTCAACATAATATATGTACTAAAATGTCCAATACTCGTGTGTTCAACATAATATATGTACTAAAATGTCCAATACTCGTGTGTTCAACATAATATATGTACTAAAATGTCCAATACTCGTGTGTTCAACATAATATATGTACTTAAATGTCCAATACACGTGTGTTCAACATAATATATGTACTAAAATGTCCAATACACGTGTGTTCAACATAATATATGTACTAAAATGTCCAATACTCGTGTGTTCAACATAATATATGTACTAAAATGTCCAATACTCGTGTGTTCAACATAATATATGTACTAAAATGTCCAATACTCGTGTGTTCAACATAATATATGTACTTAAATGTCCAATACTCGTGTGTTCAACATAATATATGTACTTAAATGTCCAATACTCGTGTGTTCAACATAATATATGTACTAAAATGTCCAATACTCGTGTGTTCAACATAATATATGTACTAAAATGTCCAATACACGTGTGTTCAACATAATATATGTACTAAAATGTCCAATACTCATGTGTTCAACATAATATATGTACTAAAATGTCCAATCCTCGTGTGTTCAACATAATATATGTACTAAAATGTCCAATCCTCGTGTGTTCAACATAATATATGTACTAAAATGTCCAATCCTTGTGTGTTCAACATAATATATGTACTAAAATGTCCAATACTCGTGTGTTCAACATAATATATGTACTAAAATGTCCAATACTCATGTGTTCAACATAATATATGTACTAAAATGTCCAATCCTCGTGTGTTCAACATAATATATGTACTAAAATGTCCAATCCTCGTGTGTTCAACATAATATATGTACTAAAATGTCCAATACTCATGCGTTCAACATAATATATGTACTAAAATGTCCAATACTCATGTGTTCAACATAATATATGTACTAAAATGTCCAATACTCGTGTGTTCAACATAATATATGTACTAAAATGTCCAATACTCATGTGTTCAACATAATATATGTACTAAAATGTCCAATCCTCGTGTGTCAACATAATATATGTACTAAAATGTCCAATACTCATGTGTTCAACATAATATATGTACTAAAATGTCCAATACTCATGTGTTCAACATAATATATGTACTAAAATGTCCAATACTCATGTGTTCAACATAATATATGTACTAAAATGTCCAATACTCATGTGTTCAACATAATATATGTACTAAAATGTCCAATACTCGTGTGTTCAACATAATATATGTACTAAAATGTCCAATCCTCGTGTGTTCAACATAATATGTGTACTAAAATGTCCAATACTCATGTGTTTAACATCATATATGTACTAAAATGTCCAATACTCATGTGTTCAACATCATATATGTACTAAAATGTCCAATACTCATGTGTTCAACATAATATATGTACTAAAATGTCCAATACACGTGTGTTCAACATAATATATGTACTAAAATGTCCAATCCTCGTGTGTTCAACATAATATATGTACTAAAATGTCCAATACTCGTGTGTTCAACATAATATATGTACTAAAATGTCCAATACACGTGTGTTCAACATAATATATGTACTAAAATGTCCAATCCTCGTGTGTTCAACATAATATATGTACTAAAATGTCCAATACTCGTGTGTTCAACATAATATATGTACTTAAATGTCCAATACTCGTGTGTTCAACATAATATATGTACTAAAATGTCCAATACCCGTGTGTTCAACATAATATATGTACCAAAATGTCCAATACTCGTGTGTTCAACATAATATATGTACCAAAATGTCCAATACTCATGTGTTCAACATAATATATGTACTAAAATGTCCAATCCTCATGTGTTCAACATAATATATGTACTAAAATGTCCAATACTCGTGTGTTCAACATAATATATGTACTTAAATGTCCAATACTCGTGTGTTCAACATAATATATGTACTTAAATGTCCAATACTCGTGTGTTCAACATAATATATGTACTAAAATGTCCAATACACGTGTATTCAACATAATATATGTACTAAAATGTCCAATACACGTGTGTTCAACATAATATATGTACTAAAATGTCCAATCCTCGTGTGTTCAACATAATATATGTACTAAAATGTCCAATACTCATGTGTTCAACATAATATATGTACTAAAATGTCCAATACTCGTGTGTTCAAGATAATATATGTACTAAAATGTCCAATACTCGTGTGTTCAACATAATATATGTACTAAAATGTCCAATACTCATGTGTTCAACATAATATATGTACTAAAATGTCCAATACTCGTGTGTTCAACATAATATATGTACTAAAATGTCCAATACTCGTGTGTTCAACATAATATATGTACTAAAATGTCCAATACTCGTGTGTTCAACATAATATATGTACTAAAATGTCCAATACCCGTGTGTTCAACATAATATATGTACTTAAATGTCCAATACTCGTGTGTTCAACATAATATATGTACTAAAATGTCCAATACTCGTGTGTTCAACATAATATATGTACTTAAATGTCCAATACTCGTGTGTTCAACATAATATATGTACCAAAATGTCCAATACCCGTGTGTTCAACATAATATATGTACTAAAATGTCCAATCCTCATGTGTTCAACATAATATATGTACCAAAATGTCCAATACCCGTGTGTTCAACATAATATATGTACTAAAATGTCCAATACTCGTGTGTTCAACATAATATATGTACTAAAATGTCCAATACTCATGTGTTCAACATAATATATGTACTAAAATGTCCAATACTCATGTGTTCAACATAATATATGTACTAAAATGTCCAATCCTCATGTGTTCAAATAATATGTGTACTCAAATGTCCAATACTCATGTGTTCAACATAATATATGTAATAAAATGTCCAATACTCATGTGTTCAACATAATATATGTACTAAAAGGTAAATCGTGAGACAATAGTAGTTTTTGACATTTAAAACAGGAGTATTTATGATACAGATTGTGATTTCATATTCATATCTGTATTCATAAAACTTTAAATTATACTCATCATCTTAAAAAGTATTGTCTTCATTTAAATTAAAATTTTTAAGTTCATATGAAATTCAAAATTTTCAATTTTAGTTGGTGTTTTTGGAAGGCCAAATAAGTTCCCCTTTGGTTCATTTGAGACCACGGTTATAGGCATTATTTATCATGGTTTTCGTGAGAAAAAATGTTCTCAAGAAAGGGGGGCAGGGAATTAAACTTGTCAGACATGTATGTTATAAACCATAAAAAGAATCCTGAAGGTTTATACACATCCTGTATTGAAAATATGGGCCATTCTATCGTTAGTAAAATATAGACAATGATATCTGAAATATTCATGATATCAAGTTTCAATTCTTTCCTATTTCAATGGAACATTTCAATCAAATTCCTTACAACTCATAGAGGTCATATCTAACCTCTCATTCTGTGTTGTGTTGCCTAACAGTAACACAAATTAACAATATCAACATGGTACACAGAACTTGTTGACAAAGCAGGAACAAGACTGGAAAATTAGTGTTTTACAGCCCAGTCAAGACTCCTTCATATAATAGAACATCAAATACCAGACAAGGGTGTGTGTGTGTGTGTGTGTGTGTGTGTGTGTGTGTGTGTGTGTTAGTTCTGAGACTCTGGGGGAAACAAGTGCTCAAGAGAAGCTAACCAACCTTCAGCAAGTTGATTGTACCCCAAGTGGGATTTATACTCTGGTTCAGAGATGTATGTTAGCACTTTTAACAGCACCTAATAATAAAGAGCATTTTAGTGCATAACTTTGACAGAAGCTGAGAATACATACATTGTTTAGAGAACAGAAATAAAGATACACTGAAGAGGATGTGGAAAAATTAGACGCACTAGTTTTGGCAACTATTCTGAATTGACTTTGGACAGAGTTTATCAAATCATTATCAATCTTCATAAATAAATGTTATTGACTTACTTAATGGAAGTGGCTTAATGATAACAAATTAATTCTAATATAATACTCAGACAAAGATTTAAGGTAAACACTTTATTATTATCACATTATAAAAATATTTGATTAAGCTGATGGGGTCAGAATGTTGACCAAGCCGTGGTAATCAACCGGTCACTTTCCATCACACAGGAAGCTGTGGTAATCGACCGGTCACTTTCCATCACACAGGAAGCTGTGGTAATCAACCGGTCACTTTCTATCACAGAGGCATAATACGCCACTAGCCTCTCATAATATTGTCAGCCTCCCAAGACCCTTGCCAACAAAAATGTTGTTGCAAATTGTTGTGGTAGAGATGCAAAAACCTGAATTATTACAATGGTAACCTCGGGAAAAGTGAAGTACATGTATTAAAATTATTTCTTACAATAAATTTGCAGCCACCAATCATTGTTTCCAACTTTGCTACTAGCCACAAATAGCAGGCAATCAGTTAAAGATTTATTTTTGAGAAAAAATTAGTGTCTTAGTACCAGCTACAGCAACTTGGAACATAACATAAATACAGTAACAAAACAAGACACAAGATCATTCGTTATAAAACTTTCAACTCCAACTTCTAAAAAAGGAGATCAAAAATGATAGCTGAATAGTGAAACAGTTTTTTATTGATTAAATGGGGTTTTATATCCCAGTCAAGAATATTTCACTTATATTGAAAAGTCACCGGCGATAGGTGAAGTGGCAGAATTTTTTATCTTTGCAGTGTACTCATGGCAATGTGCAGGGATGGTTCTTTAATGCCATGCCTGCCGTAACACAGGGTCTCGGTTTTAAAGGTCTCTTCCAAAGGACCCTGCATCTTTCATTTCTAAATGTAAGTACTTGTTCGAACTCATGACCTTCCACATATATAGCAAGCACTCTACCAACTGAGCAAATTGTGAAATAGTGACACAATGTGTACCTGCATACACAATAAGAACTGTATAGTTAGTTTATGTTGTGTATATCATAACTAATCATGTTATATGACAGAATCTGTCAACAATTATACTGACATTACACTATTTATCATTACCAGTCACCTAAACATGGGTATAAACATTACTTAACACTCTGTTTTACATAACTTGATAGAAATAAATGATCAGCCAAGTATTCTGAATATTGTAAACTTAATCAACTCAAATCAGATTCCTTTTTACTTTAAAGAATTTTTATAATAAAACTAAGATATGTGCACTCTTGGTGATACAGCGGGACCTGTAAAAACTGAACCCTGAGTAAACTTGAAAACCTGCCTAAAATGAACTACAGTCAGGAACCTGTGAAAACAAAATCCGCATTAAATTGACATCTATCAGCAGCTTTCAACACAGACATATGTACCATCTATAAGCAGTCTGCCACAGAGACATGAGTCATCTACCAACAGCCTGCCACACATTCATGCATTATCTATTAACAGCCTTCCACACAGACATCATCTATTAGCCTGCCACACATACATGTGTCATCTACTAACAGCCTGCCACAGACATGTCATCTATCAACAGCCTGCCACACAGACATCATCTATTAGCCTGCCACACAGACATGTGCCATATAAAAGCAGTTTGACACACAGACATGTGTCATCTACTCACAGCCTGCCACACATTCATGTGTCATCTACCAACAGCCTGCCACAGACATGTCATCTATCAACAGCCTGTCACAGACATGTGTCATCTATCAACAGCCTGCCACACATTCATGTGTCATCTACTAACAGCCTGGCACAGACATGTCATCTATCAACAGCCTGTCACAGACATGTGTCATCTATCAACAGCCTGCCACACATTCATGTGTCATCTACTAACAGCCTGACACAGACATGTCATCTATCAAGTCTGCCACATTCATGCCTACTACACAGATATGTGTCATCCATCAGCAGCCTTCCACACAGACATGTGTCATCTATAAGCAGTTTGCCACAGACATATGTCATCTATCAACAGCCTGCCACACAGACATGTGTCATCTTTTAGCAGCCTGCCACATTCATGTGTCATCTATAATCAACCTACCACACAGACATGTGCTATCTATTAGCAGCCTACCAAACTGACATATGCCATCATGTGACACCACTGTTATGCTATCTGAAAAACTTTCTTGAATTATGATCTGTCTCAAGTTGGTATTGAACCTACAAAGTCAAAGTCAATGCTGTCCCTTAGCTGGCCCTATAGACCTTTCATCCACCAAGTATAAAAAAGTTTCATTTAACACTACCATTGATATGATCAGTATTCAATATATTATCATTATCATCTGTAGTATAATGTTAAGTGCAGATTGTATTTATGTATAGTAACCTGGAGCTGAAACTCTTTATACATATATATCTGTTTCTTATCATCAGTAGAGTTATGTAAATCTTTAAATACTGATCATCTGCTGATCTGACAGTATACAGCTGAAGTCACTGTACTGCCTGATCTGACAGTATACAGCTGAAGTCAGTGTACAGCCTGATCTGACAGTATACAGCTGAAGTCATTGAACATCCAGATCTGACAGTATACAGCTGAAGTCACTGTACAGCCTGATCTGACAGTATACAGCTGAAGTCACTGTACAGCCTGATCTGACAGTATACTGCTGAAGTCACTGTACAGCCTGATCTGACAGTATACAGCTGAAGTCACTGTACAGCCTGATCTGACAGTATACTGCTGAAGTCACTGTACTGCCTGATCTGACAGTATACAGCTGAAGTCAGTGTACAGCCTGATCTGACAGTATACAGCTGAAGTCATTGAACATCCAGATCTGACAGTATACAGCTGAAGTCACTGTACAGCCTGATCTGACAGTATACAGCTGAAGTCACTGTACAGCCTGATCTGACAGTATACAGCTGAAGTCACTGTACAGCCTGATCTGACAGTATACAGCTGAAGTCACTGTACAGCCTGATCTGACAGTATACAGCTGAAGTCACTGTACAGCCTGATCTGACAGTATACAGTTGAAGTCACTGTACTGCCTGATCTGACAGTATACAGCTGAAGTCATTGAACAGCCTGATCTGACACTATAAATCTGAAGTCATTGTACAGCCTGATCTGACAGTATACAGCTGAGGTTACTGTACAGCCTGATCTGACACTAAACAGCCCAGCCGAAGTCACTGTACAGCCTGATCTGACACTAAACAGCCCAGCCGAAGTCACTGTACAGCCTGATCTGACAGTATACAGCTGAGGTTACTGTACAGCCTGATCTGACACTAAACAGCCCAGCCGAAGTCACTGTACAGCCTGATCTGACAGTATACAGCTGAAGTCACTGTACAGCCTGATCTGACAGTATACAGCTGAAGTCACTGTACAGCCTGATCTGACAGTATACAGCTGAAGTCACTGTACAGCCTGATCTGACAGTATACAGCTGAAGTCACTGTACAGCCTGATCTGACAGTATACAGCTGAAGTCACTGTACAGCCTGATCTGACAGTATACAGCTGACGTCATTGTACAGCCAGACCTGACAGTACAGCTGAAGTCATTGTACAGCCAGATCTGACACTATACAGCTGAAGTCACTGTACAGCCTGATCTGACAGTATACAGCTGAAGTCACTGTACAGCCAGATCTGACAGTATACAGCTGAAGTCACTGTACAGCCAGATCTGACACTATACAGCTGAAGTCACTGTACAGCCTGATCTGACAGTATACAGCTGAAGTCACTGTACAGCCAGACCCGACAGTATACAACCGAAGTCACTGTACAGCCTGATCTGACAGTATACAGCTGAAGTCACTGTACAGCCTGATCTGACAGTATACAGCTGAAGTCACTGTACAGCCAGACCTGACAGTACAGCTGAAGTCACTGTACAGCCTGATCTGACAGTATACAGCCGAAGTCATTGTACAGCCTGATCTGACAGTACACAGCTGAAGTCACTGTATAGCCAGATCTGACAGTATACAGCTGAAGTCACTGTACAGCCAGACCTGACAGTACAGCTGAAGTCACTGTACAGCCTGATCTGACACTATACAGCTGAAGTCACTAAAGAGATATTAGCAGCACTTTGCTGTGTAAATGATGTTACACTTCCTTTGGATTATCCTCCTCCTCTTCAACTGTAAAGATTATCACTCACTGATAAGATAGTTACAACTCCAGTCAAGGCTATCTCAGTTATACTGAGTGAGATACTAGGTTCTGGTATGGTGGAGCAAAATTGAGTACCTGGTGAAACCATCTATCTTAAGTGTCATTTCACCCTAAACCATCCCAGCCTACCCTACCCCCAATCTGTAACCTCAAATTCCCCAAATATCAAATAGATGTAATTATATACTCTGTATGAAGTTACTAAGTGTAATCCAGCACCCCCTTACCCTTATACCCTAGAAGTCTTCCAGTGTAATCCAGCACCCCCTTACCCTTATACCCTAGAAGTCTTCCAGTGTAATCCAGCACCCCCTTACCCTTATACCCTAGAAGTCTTCCACTTTTAGTACACACATTACAATTAATACTAAGTAACAAACTATTCCTGCTTTAAAGATAGCCATGTAATCAACAAGCACCTTACTCAGGATGTTGATAACTAACCAGCCGACAAATTTAGATAAAATAAACAACTTATCTCACTTCAAAGTATACAGTACTGTTAATGATTAGTTTATTAGTAAAAACTCTAAATATTTATGTTATAATTCAAATCTCCATCACTACCACCACTAGCGGGAGGGGCACAATGAGGACACATCACCACCACCATCGAGAGGGACACAATGAGGACACGGTGGGACACAATGAGGACACACCACTACGAGAGGGTGGGCCACAATGAGAACACAGTGGGACACAATGAGGACATGGTGAATTTTGATCCCCCTGTCATGGGTTATACCTGAGTGATTTAAGATATAAGTAAATAAACTTCCATGATATACAGTATATTATCATAATATATATATAGATAAATATTTATCTCATCACACTGTAAGATAGATCATATCATATATAAGTAAACCTACCTTACAGCTTTAAAACACTAGTCAAAAATTTATAATTCAAAAATATACCTTTTTTACTTTTCTTCTTTCTTCTTAACCTCATTTTTGTAAATCCAAAAATGTGAAAAGGTTTGAAAACTGAATGAAATGTTCCAGGTGGCCAAAGCTTTTCTATGGCACTTAGCACGGGAATTCCACAAACACACTAGTATACTTTATCTATGTCACAGTTTGTGTCTACAATCTATATTTCACACATGAGTGAATCTTTTTCTATCTATCAGTGGTATATGTTTCAATATCCACTCCTAACTCTCTAACTTAAAAAATCTGTAACTGAACACCCTTAGGTACATTACATATATACACCTTAGCAATGAAATCTACAGTCCTTCTCCTTGCCAGCTGATCATGTGACCAACTGGACTTTAAAGTTATCCATAAATCCTTGGGATAGAACACAAGAAAATAAATATCCTTCATGTGTATACATAATGAACTGCCAGCAGTAAGATACACCTTTATCTATGTATATACATATATATGCTGGACCAGGACTTGTGTAAATTTAGGTCAACTGTGAAAATCTTGGTTACTTGAGAGATACTAACTAAGAAGATGCACCTCCTATCATGTTAACAGATAACAGTCGGCGTGAACTCCAAAAACTGAGCAGATATTAAAACTCTGTTTAAAATCATCGAAAAAACTGATAAAGAACTTTACTACTGCCTCGTGATCACTACCAAACATTGATTTATTTACCTCCATTAATTGCTGATGATGAATACAAGCCTAATCAAGAAGATTGTTTATAAGTTTAACTGGGGAATATGAAATTTTATACAGCATTATAAGGTAAGTGTCTACAAACATGAAACATAAATCAGATATCTTCTACCTCTAACTGCCAAAAATATGGCTACAGGGGAAACTACACACATAAATAAATATGTATGTTAGGACTTACTGGACAATATAAATATTAATTATGACCAGACCATTTTATGATGACCACTAAGGGCTTTATTATCATAAAGTCAAAGCTGACCAGTCTTAATATTTACTTATTTATAATGAAAACTTTATTTATATATATATAAAATCATGGACAATGCTTAAAGGTAGGTGTGTAAGAAAGATGTGTACATGTGTGTCAGTGTGTGTGTGTGTGTGTGTGTGTGTGTGTGTGTGTGTGTGTGTGTGGTGTGTGCACTACATTGCTTTTTGCACCATGTAAATTTGTGCTGTAATATAAATTACATGAGTACATGGTGATTTTAAGCTCCCATTACAGATATTTTTGTATACATTTAAACTAAATAACATCAATATATTTTCATTAGATACATTAGATACACCATAAACTATTTACAAAACATATCAAAATATAAATTGTGGTGGAATAACCCACATACACATTTCCATAAATACATGTATTGAGTACAAGCACTAACATTGTCATTTTCCCAACTACGTGTATATTTATCAATTACCTTATAATTAATTTATAAAACACTACAATTAGGAGGAAGCATAAACAGGAAACATGATTGTAATAATGATAGAAATAACTAATGATCTATTTCATTCCTGTACAGTGTAACATGTATAAACAGATCTGTGCTGAGTTCAAAATTTGTCTTAGCTGAATAACAATCTCAGAAAATGTCATTAAACTATGCAAAATCTCTAATACAGTCCAGCAGACATGTGCATGTGAGTGGTAGTGGTTGGGGTGGGGGTGTTAAAACAATTAAAATTAAAATTGATTTTCTTCCTTAATCTTGCAAAAAATTAATAATTCATAAAAAGAGTAATGATGATTACATCACAGTCAACAGCCATGATGATTTCACTTATGTTAGTTCAGGGATGGTAGAGGAAACTGGAAAGCCTAAAAAACCCATCGAGCTTCAGCAGCAAACTGAGTTATGCTCATGCTAGGATTTGTTTAAATTGGATTCAAAACCTAGACAGTGAAATGTGGTGTCATCTGTAATCCACGATCTTTAACCATTTAGTCACCAAGGCTGCCGTATAAAAACAGAAATAAACCTAAACACACACATATATATACTGAGTAGTAGATGTTGAAGTATGACTGAGAAGGAGGTAATGTAATGGTGTTGTATGTTACAGTCTAGATTCTGTCACCTTATGTAGAGACAGTTAGCTCCTTCAAATGTAGGAGGAAATCAGTGTCTGGAGAAACCATGACCTTCTGTCCATATAGGATTTGAATCTAGGCAGAGATTGCAAGTTGCCACCTTAGACCACAAAATAGAAGAAAATCCAGAGAACAACAGTAGTCTAAAAGAAAGAAATGATTTGATACACCTGTCATTTATTGTCACTGGTTTTCAAAGTCAATTGTTGTGGGTTTAAACTCTAGCATTGCTTGAATATTTTTTTCAACTTCTTCTATTTCAACCCTTAAGACCAGACCTTCATAACTAATGACCTGTAACACACAGTGGGCATGCTCCATGTTTACCGATAAATGTGCAGCAAAGGTATACATTTCTACAACTTCACCTTAAACTTGAGATGCATCTTGATGTAAGTGTAAATTTTTTTTTTAACTTTTTCCAATTAAGTAACTCGCACATGTATTTTTAAAATGGATTTTGTAATTCCCGATAGTGACTACTTGTATCATCAGACAGGTTACTGATTTAATAAAACATTACTATGCTGTATGATTCACCATGACGATTACCGAGTCTGGACACAGCCAAGAAGTCATTAAGTACTGTCATATAGCTGTATCTGTATCATCAACCTGTTTGTACACCTGTATTATAATGACATTCAAACAAACTACTGTAGTTATATAAAATGTACGGAGACTTTATAACCTTAAATAAACATTGAAAAATTACATGATATTACCTTAAAAAATTTAACAAAATACAGAATGTTAAATTACTATTTCTGCTACATGGAGAAGGTCTGTCTTTTGAAATGATTTTGTATCATGAAGTTAACCAACTTTGTCTAATACTTCAGACATGTAACCTATAAAACTGTGTATAAAGGTGTGATTCTGCTGTACTATATCTATGACATAACTGGCACATTTTCAGTATTTTTCTTGATAAAAGGTATATATTTAGGTGATTATGTTTTGTGTTACTGAACACTGATTAATTTTTTATACCCGTAACTTTTTGTGATGTTCTCAAAGATGTGTGTTTTTTTTTAAATTAAATTAATTTGATTAAATGAAAAAATCCAACTTTATTTATGGTAATCTTATAATACCAATTCTACCATTTATAAAAAAGTATCCATATCTTTTAAAAACTGATAAAGAGATAAGTTAAAAAAATTCACATAGAAACAGGCCATTAAGTGCATTTATGTATTAATAAAACATTAGCAATAAGAGTTGTGTTAATGATAAAAAATACTCTATTAAAGGTGACATTTTAAGAAATACATTATAATGTTATGGACATTTATTCATTTAAGTAAAAGGAAATGGTTCATGACGATGTCTCTTTAAAACTCTCTAGTTTACTGAGTAGAATAACAATTAAAATTTTGGCATGTGGAGACTAACATTATATATTTATCTGTCAAAAAAAAATTATGATAAATTATGTTTCTACTTAAATTATGCCTACAAGTATTTAAAATTTACATTGTGTGATCTCCCTTCCCACATGTATGTAATAATATGCAGAAAAACTAAAATCTTGTCTAAAGATTGTATCAGTAGGGGTAGGGGGGGGGGGGGGGGGGTTAATATGTGTGTGAATAATCTGTCTGTGGAACACACATAACCATTGTGTAGCAGAAGCCATCAGTTTTACTCTAATCATAATTACTTCATTTATATCAAGATGCCACAATGCCGCTTGAATCTATTGTATTGTTTCTTTAATCACTGGAGATGTTTTTGCTATATCCGTGGTTTGACTTTATAGCGCAAAATTAAATACCAAGTGAATATTTTCATGTAGCAATCATTAAACTTAGACTTATATAATAATTACAGAAAATTGTTTAACTGACAACTGCACTGCGGAATTTTATACCCTGTGAATAAGTTCCAGTGTCTGAACCATGAAATTTTATTTCAACAGAATTAACCAACTGTACAGTGTCACATACCTTATGAGACACAGAGATGATGGTTATTGCAAAGTCACATTAGCATTACTATAGCTATTTGTGACTAGTGGGGGCAACTAAGCAGTACATTTAATTTAAATAGTGAAATTATATGTCAAGTTTATACAAGTTTATACCACTTATATCGAAAGGTAACTGACTTTAGGTGAAGTTGAAGAAACCAATACCTTTACCTTATGGCAATGAGTACACTATCATACTATAACCCATCATAAAATGGGCCTCAATTTTTAAGGTATCATCTGAAGCATGTAAAGTAGATGAAAATCATGACAGAAAATTTCCAAACAGTACTGGGATTTGAACTTTTATCCCTTGATTAGGAAAATCAATATCAGTACCACTGTACCATATCCGTCCATAAACATATACTTAAAATGATATGTAATCCTAATTTTATCATAAAGTTTTAGACATAGATGTTGAAACATAAGTCACATCTAATAAATGATAAGAACTTGTATCTTCCTGTAAACAACATCCTACTTCAACTCACGTCTTAAATAAATATAACTGTTTACAAACTCTAAATTTTGTCATTTTTGATGTCCTACAAAACCTCAAAACAGACTTACAAAATACAAATATAATAAATTTTCGTAATAATCAGGGTATGTACTGTGGATCTTTTGTATAAGAATTTTTGTGATAAGCTCACAAGAGTTATTTCCCATTAATGGTAAAACACCCTCAAACAAGGAAGTAATTTGTAAAGGTGACATTTAATGACCCAGCAGTATATTATATTAAATACTGAAGTTCATGACATGATACAGAGGATTCCATTATTGATTCATAAACACTACAAGCCTATAAATATCATGTAAATTTAACTTATATAACCATATGTGGTTTATATTATGGCAATCCCGTCAAAATTCAAATATAATCTTTAGTACATTTGTACCATTAAATCTAAAACCTTCTACAGCTGTGATAATCCTTGATGCGAGTGAAATTTTATAGCTCGATCTAGATAATTTCTATTATATTGAGATGTAACCAGCTACCAGGTGAAATCACAGAAATTTTTACCTTTGCAAACTGTTTAAGGGTAATGAGCTATAACGGTTTTCTTTTCTGTACAACACCTACCATAACAAGGACATTGGTTTTGAAGGTCTTGTTTCAAAGATGCCAGTATATATGCAGGAGAGGAAAAACTCAAAAAAAAAATCAAAATTCTACTGGGATTCAAACCAACAACCTTAATTACAGTAAGACTTATCAATCTTGTAAAATTAAACATTTTCTGACTTGACCTAATTCCATCTCTCTTGTTGGAGAATTTGGCCAATTGGTTTCCTTAATCAGCTTCTTTTGACCAAGTAGAATGATTAGTCCTATGTCAAACCCCCAACCTGGAGGGCCTGTTGGTTTCAATCAGATTTCCATCCTAAGGTGAGTTGCCCTCCAAGGCTAATGAGGCCCACCTGTCTGGGTTTTGGAATCAAGAGTTTTCCTTCTCCTAATTAAGTTGTAATAAGACTTGTGGATTCTCACCTACCCCAGCACCATTCATGCCCATGACGTCCTTTCTTGAAGAACAATGACATGTTTTAATATAGCACCAGTCACTCGCTCCAGTGCTACTTCTGCTATGGTGTTAACATACCCACTCTGCCCCATGTCCCCATCTAGGGAACACCCCTATTTGTGGCAAGGAGGTGCAACTAGGATGTTGATTCTAGCCTCAGAGACACACTTAGTAAACCTGAAGGCCAGAGATCTTAACCAGTATTTTCTACTCCTATATAAACCTATTCACAATTATAACATAAGCATTAAAATAATTCAAGGACCCCTGAATTTCATACGTAAATCCTGCTTGCTTGGCAAAAGAACAGTCAGTACCTATTTTCAGATTTTAGACCTGGCATACCATTTCTAACTGAGTTACCGTAGTGGTAATGGACTCACAAGACTCCCTTTAGATGGGTCAAAAATCTTGCTCAAGGACAAAGCACTGAGCCTGGCTAGGGTTCTAACCTACGGCCATCCACTTACTAGTTACTGAGCCTGGCTAGGGTTCTAACCTATGGCCATCCACTTACTAGTTACTGAGCCTGGCTAGGGTTCTAACCTACAGCCATCCACTTACTAGTTACTGAGCCTGGCTAGGGTTCTAACCTACGGCCATCCACTTACTAGTTACTGAGCCTGGCTAGGGTTCTAACCTATGGCCATCCACTTACTAGTTACTGAGCCTGGCTAGGGTTCTAACCTACTGCCATCCACTTACTAGTTGCTGAGCCTGGCTAGGGTTCTAACCTATGGCCATCCACTTACTAGTTACTGAGCCTGGCTAGGGTTCTAACCTACTGCCATCCACTTACTAGTTACTATTTGTATAAATGGTGTGCTTGATTATGATTATGATTTTTGCAAAGGAAGAATGTTAAACACTAAATGTATTTGTATTTATAAATATTGACACTTAACTCATATACTTAGCAACTAAGAAAGTATATACAGGTATAACAATATTATATAGTAGGTTTATATCTCATAGTAGAAAATAATGACATTTATTACTCTTCAATTTAAAAGACAACATGAATCGTGGAGACATAATTATGAAAAGTCAACATCGTCTACATTATGTAAACATGACAAAAATATCCTAACCTTAAACATCAATGTCAACTTTGATACACTATAACGTATTATGTGTCTGGCTTTAAATTGTTAGGAAGGACTTCCAATCTTATCCTCCACTAAAACTTTAATTTTGACTGAAATGAAATAAGACCATTTTAAACATTTCTGTGAAAAATAGTTTTTAAACAAGAGGCCCATGGGCCTGATACGCTCACCTGATAACTAATGGCTAGCTGATAGATTTAAAGAAAACATAAATACTAAACCCCAATGACTTTTTTTTTTTACATCATGATAACCGTTGTATCAATACCTACAACATTCTAGTATACATGCCTATACAAAAAGTTTATAGTTTTTGAGATAATTAAACATTTCAGTATTGTTTCGCATCTGTGACCTTGACCTTTGAACCCATGACCTTTTCTATACATCAAAATGATCGTTGTATCAATATCTACAACATTCTAATATACATGCCTATACAAAAAGTTTATAGTTTTCAAGATAATTAAACATTTCGGTATTGTTTTGCATATGTGACCTTGACCTTTAAACCCATAACCTTTTTCTATACATCAAAATGATCGTTGTATCAATACCTACAACATTCTAATATACATGCCTATACAAAAAGTTTATAGTTTTCAAGATAATTAACCATTTCGGTATTGTTTCGCATCTGTGACCTTGACCTTTGAACCCATGACCTTTTTCTATACATCAAAATGATCGTTGTATCAATACCTACAACATTCTAATATACATGCCTACACAAAATGTTTATAGTTTTAGAGATAATTAACCATTTCGGTATTGTTTCGCATCTGTGACCTTGACCTTTGAACCCATGACCTTTTTCTATACACCAAAATGATCGTTGTATCTATACCTACAACATTCTAATATACATGCCTATACAAAAAGTTTATAGTTTTCGAGATAATTAACCATTTCGGTATTGTTTCACATCTGTGACCTTGACCATTGAACCCATGACCTTTTTCTATACATCAAAATAATGGTTGTATCAATACCTACAACATTCTAATATACATGCCTATACAAAATGTTTATAGTTTTCGAGATAATTAATCATTTCGGTATTGTTTCGCATCTGTGACCTTGACCTTTGAATCCATGACCTTTTTCTATACACCAAAATGATCATTGTATCGATACCTAAAACATTCTAATACACATGCCTATACAAAAAGTTTATAGTTTTCGAGATAATTAACCATTTCGGTATTGTTTCACATCTGTGACCTTGACCTTTGAACCCATGACCTTTTTCTATACATCAAAATGATCGTTGTATCAATACCTACAACATTCTAATATACATGCCTATACAAAATGTTTATAGTTTTCGAGATAATTAACCATTTAGGTATTGTTTCGCATCTGTGACCTTGACCTTTGAACCCATGTCCTTTTTCTATACATCAAAATGATCGTTGTATCAATACCTACAACATTCTAATATACATGCCTATACAAAAAGTTTATAGTTTTCGAGATAATTAACCATTTCGGTATTGTTTCACATCTGTGACCTTGACCTTTGAGCCCATGACCTTTTTCTATACATCAAAATGATCGTTGTATCATTATCTACAACATTCTAATATACATGCCTATACAAAAAGTTTATAGTTTTCGAGATAATTAACCATTTCGGTATTGTTTCGCATCTGTGACCTTGACTTTTGAATCCATGACCTTTTTCTATACATCAAAATGATTGTTGTATCAATACCTACAACATTCTAATATACATGCCTACACAAAATGTTTATAGTTTTAGAGATAATTAACCATTTCGGTATTGTTTTGCATCTGTGACCTTGACCTTTGAACCCATGACCTTTTTCTTACATCAAAATGATCGTTGTATCAATACCTACAACATTCTAATATACATGCCTATACAAAAAGTTTATAGTTTTCGAGATAATAATTATAATCAGAGGTAAAAAAAAATTAGGTCACGACCTTCACAATTGACCTTGACCTCATTTTGAAGATACTAACTAGAAGATGTCAAAACTGAAAACCCCATGTCATTATCTGGTCAAATAGTCAAGTTATAACAATTTGAAGCTATTTTACGATTTTTTCAAAATTAAACGCAAAAACGCGTAACCTATTTTTTATCCGAATTTTACAAAATGAACAAACTATAGGCTTAAGACCATAGAGAAGCCAAATATCACATCAGATTTTTTCTCCAATCAGTACTTTCGGAGAAGAAGATTTTTTAAGATTTTTGCACCCCTAGGTCACCTTGACCTAGTTATGGTAGCCATGGCAACGCCACGAACAAATCTGAATTGCACCGGCCCATATATACTTCTGACAAAGTTTCATTAAAAACTGTCCAGTAGTTTTAGAGGAGAAGTCGAAAATAGGTGTTAACGACGCACACACGCACACACGCACATACACACGCTGCGCTATGCCATAAGCTCACATGACCTTCGGTCAGGTGAGCTAAAAATTGTACAAAGAATTTTATGAGTTAGTAGGAGGGAAGGGGGTGTAGAGAAAGTTCTTCAAACTGTAGAGAATATATCAATGTTTTAAAGGGCTCCAAAACTCCAATGGTCTCAAATCAAGGAACACAAACTTGTTTCAGACTGAGAACTTCTGGATTCTTTACATGATTGTTTTCACAATTTTGTTTAGATCTGTAGATTTCTCATCGCATACCAGTGCCAGTGGGTCAGATTGAAATGTACTAGTAACCAACTAAATGAACATTTCAAACCAAGTCTGAAGCATTTAAAATGGTTTTTTTAGCATTACATTTCAGTTTTAATCTACAATGTCCATTCCATAATAATTAACATCTCTCTCTTTCTCTCTCTCTGTGCATTATTGTATAAGCTGGATGCCATGTGTGTTTGTTTGTAATCATTAAAGGGAAAGTGTGTGTGTGTGTGTGTGTGTGTGGTGTGTGTGTGTGTGTGTGTGTGTGACTAAACATCAGTGTTTACAGTTTACAATTTTTTAAAGTAATACATACTTGAGAAATGCAATGCTCCCCACATAAGTTATGTATAAGACATTAACTAGCTAAATGTCTAGCTTACAGGAAGTCTACAGACTACAGATCTAATTACTTGTTCTAACTCATGTATGATTGTAAAATGGATGTTTTTAGTTACTTTAAAACTCTCTAATTACAAACCAATACATGTAACTAGTTAAAACATGACTTAAAAAGCTTCACCAACATAATGTTAACCTTTTATATCACATAATTCCCACACAATTACCAGCTAACCAAATTAGATCATTTCCCTTATAATTCATTGAGAAATTATTTCCTTAAAACCAACAGCAACTAAAGGGAGGTAATTCTAAATATTTGTATCATAAAATGTTAAAATTGAAATTCTGACAGTCCAAAACAACTTCCAATTTTACCCATAACTAAAATTTTAAGTTTGACTGAATAAAGCTGCTTTGATCATTTCAAAATCTGTTAAAAAACATTTTTTAACATTTTAAGCAGAAAAGGAAGTTTTTAACAATAAAATCTTAGAAGATCTTAATCAAGTATTTGATTTGGCTTGATCTGTAAGTGTTATCAAACTCATATGATAATGAGTCAAGATAAAGATAAAGATATCAATACTTGTGATTCATCAACACATGTACTTATACACTTTCCCATCCATACATCAATGTATAAAAAACTAAAATGATTGGTTGATAAATTATCATTAACTAAACAAAAACACAACCCCCCCCCCCCCACACACACACACACACACATACAGTCATATAGTCATATTTAGATATAGATTTTTAAGAATTTTCTTTTCTGCTTTCAAAAAATACAAAACAAATACATGTATATATATATATATATATATATATATATATATATATATATATATATATATATATATATATATATATTTCAGAATGAAGGCTAAAAAATTACATAAAAGGTTAAAACTCAATAAAATCCAGAAGAAATTTTTAGTTAAATACAATTTCTTTGGCCAAAAATTAAGATTTCTGTATTTTGTTTAAAAATGTAAATAAACAACATTAAAACTGACAGCCAGATCATCAGATAGACATTAAATAGTTATATATGTATATTTAAGCTTTAATGATCAGTATTAAGCAGGTGTCTAATTAGTTTATGAACTTTTTATTTTTCCTACTGTTACTGAGCTGACATTGTTTGTGATACTGGTATACTAGTAATATGTAACTGGTACATATCTAAACCAAAGACTGAGTAAACTCAAACCTACCTGGACTCATAACTGAGTCAACCAAACCTCTGACTAAGCTCAATCCTGAGTAAATTCAAACCTACCTGGACTCAAAAGTGAGTAAACCAAACCTCCATCCAAGCTCAATCCTGAGTAAACTCAAATCTACCTGGACTCAAAAGTGAGTAAACCAAACCTCTGTCTAAGCTCAACCCTTAGTAAACTCAAACCTACCTGCACTCAAAAGTGAGTAAACCAAACCTCTGTCTAAGCTCAATCCTGAGTAAATTCAAATCTATCTAGACTCAAAAGTGAGTAAACCAAACCTCTGTCTAAGCTTAATCCTGAGTAAATTCAAACCTACCTGGACTCAAAAGTGAGTAAACCAAACCTCTGTCTAAGGCTCTAAGCTCAATCCTCAATAAACTCAAACCTACCTGGACTCAAAAGTGAGTAAACCAAACCTCTGTCTAAGCTCAATCCTGAATAAACTCAAACCTACCTGGACTCAAAAGTGAGCAAACCAAACCTCTGTCTAAGCTCAACCCTGAGTAAACCCAAACCTGCCTAGTCATAGCATGGTAGGTAAGACGTAGAAATCCCTCATTGTTCATGAACACATTTCAGAGGTATAATTTCTGAAACTTAACATGTAGCTGAAATTATCTCAAATTAAGTGAAATAAACCTAAATGGGGGGGAAAACCCCATTACACTTATCCATTTTCAATCAATGTAGAATATTACCAGCAGTCCAATATGAATTATATACCATATTTATAGAGTGAAATAGCAAAATTATATACCACCAGTGTATAGGTGTTCAACCTGTTGTTACAACAGTGGTTAGGTTTGATCAATGAAGAATTCAGATAATTAAGTACCTACATATACAATGTAGACACTGAGAGTAGAGTTAAGTTTCATATATCAATCAATCATTAAATCATATATCAGTGTTTTAATCAAATCTAATACTAAATGTTGTGTGATATCTGATGAGCTAGTGGTTTCTGGACTTGCAATATATCAAATAGAAGGTATATCATTTCTCTATTTCACACAATAGATGGTGACTGATTTTTCTCCTCTCACACTACAAAATGCTATATCATCATTAGTAATGAAGTCCCAGTAATGGTTCTCTGTGATCTAACTGACCATTTCTACCATGGCATTGACTACAACTTGTGGCAAATAATTGCAGACATGCAAAGGTTTACGGCTGGAATGTACCTCTCTCTACCCTGTCAAACACTGATTTATTGTTTACTATTAAACAAACTAAACAACATACAGAAGGTGGTAAATGCCACCAGATAACTTGTCTATACAGATGGACTGTAGGTCCATAAACTAAAACACTGGATCCTGACAATGACCTGATGCAAATATCATGTAGGCAAGCTAAATAACTACCCATTTATTGTCTATTCACCTTTAATCTTTCTTATTTCGTTTTAAGGAATTAGAACAAAAATATTCATGTATATGAGAAAACGGACTAAGTACATGAACTGGTAAACAGGATTCAGCTGAAACTTATACTTTAAAGCTTATTATCTGAAAGATTATTGAATGCAGCAGACTAAATGCTTAATATGTAATTATAAAGTCTGGTGAAAATAACCCTGTCAGACCTGTAAATAAAACTAGTGAGGTAATGTATTGATTTTAAGGCAACTAGTCAGGTACAAATTAAATATAAATACAACATTACCTTTAGATCTTGTATTTTCTTTTTGATCTGTACCTGTGAGAAGAAGCAAAGGGAAAACTATATATATAACAGGCTAGTTACACAACAGGCATATGTACACATAACTTACACAACACAAGCACAGATACACAATATGTGACAATAGCCACATATACACATAAGCTACACAAGTCACACAACACAAGCACAGATACATATAAGTTACTGGTACACATTACAACATGTACACATAAGTTACACAACAGGCACATGGACACATATATACACATAACTAGTGACATAAGATACACAACAAACACATATACACATAAGTTATACAACAAGCACATCATAACATATACACATAAGTTACACAACAAGCACATGGACACATATATACACATAAGATACACAACAAACACATATACACATAAGTTATACAACAAGCACATCATAACATATACACATAAGTTACACAACAAGCACATGGACACATATATACACATAAGATATACAACAAACACATATACACATAAGTTATACAACAAGCACATATACACATAAGTTACACAACAGGCACATAAACACATAAGTTACACAACAAACAAATGTACACATAAGTTATACAACAGGCACATAAACACATAAGTTACACAACAAGCACATATACACATAAGTTACACAACAGGCACATAAACACATAAGTTACACAATAGGCACATAAACACATAAGTTACACAACAAACACATATACACATAAGTTATACAACAAGCACATATACACATAAGTTACACAACAGGCACATAAACACATAAGTTACACAACAAACACATGTACACATAAGTTATACAACAGGCACATAAACACATAAGTTACACAACAAGCACATATACACATAAGTTACACAACAGGCACATAAACACATAAGTTACACAATAGGCACATAAACACATAAGTTACACAACAAACACATGTACACATAAGTTATACAACAGGCACATAAACACATAAGTTACACAACAGGCACATAAACACATAAGTTACACAATAGGCACATAAACACATAAGTTACACAACAAACACATATACACATAAGTTATACAACAGGCACATAAACACATAAGTTACACAACAGGCACATAAACACATAAGTTACACAATAGGCACATAAACACATAAGTTACACAACAAACACATATACACATAAGTTATACAACAGGCACATAAACACATAAGTTACACAACAGGCACATAAACACATAAGTTACACAACAAACACATGTATACATAAGTTACACAACAAACACACATAAGTTACACAACAAACACATATATACACATAAGTTATACAACAAGCACCTGATATACACATAAGTTACACAACAGGCACATCAACATAAGTTATACAACAAGCACATATACACATAAGTTATACAACAAACACATATACACATAAGTTACACAACAAGCACATGGACATATATACACATGTTACACAACAAGCACATATATATAAGTAGAAATAGTCACTGGTATCAAACATCTGTGTATTTGTATAAGAGAATTTTCCACGACACAAACTTTTGCAGCTGGTTCATGTGCTGACTGGCATTCTTTTGGTGGTATCTGATCTCTTACATGGATTTCAATTTTGGTGTTTTGATTTTTGTAGCTGATGAATATTACTGGTATAAATTAATATACGGCAAATATTTCTACTTATAGATAGTATGCAAACATAATGCAAGGTTATACAAAGACCTATCTTCAGACTTCAGACTTTCGAATTGATAAAGACTAGTTTTAGTTTCTCTATTGCCTGAAAAGTGTGAACATATTGTAGTAGCAGTGGAATCATCTGTGCCACCCTGTATGTCCACATTACTGCAAGCAATTAGCTATTAAATTATATTTGTACATAGTTTTGGAGGTTTTATTCTTTCTTCAGTTACTTCAAGATACAGAAATGAATGAGGTCAACAATGTCCATATCATTTTTTTCAAATCAAAATCCTTAACATCAATAATCTGACCTGACAAACTCTTTCAGCTCCAATTTGCTACATAATGTGTTACCAGTAAAAAAAAAAGCAAAACTATATTTTTTTTCTTGATTTCTAAAAAAAATGTTTATGATGAACACTGCATGTTGTAACAAAGTAAAATACCAGTACTAAGAATTTTAAAATTTGACAAAATGGGAGTTATAATAAATTATAATATTTTTATTTGGAAATACTGTAGCGGTAGTCAACAAGAAAGAAAATAATGATGGTATCCAGTAAATCAAGGATATTACTTACAGTATATTTACTTTTAAATCAATAATGGTAATCTGAACCTGTACAGGAAGCCATAAAGTAAACAGGAGACCAGTCTAGTTTGTAATTATAAACCAGTCTACTTCTCTTCTTATATATAATAAATGGTAACTGTATTTCCTAACTATATAACCAGTACACGTAAATAGCCTGAAAATAGGTCACTGTAACTCTTACAACACTGAAATATCAACTTCTTAGATCATTCTAGTAGCCATCTTCTGACTAAGGAGTTATCTCCCTTTATTTGTAAGTCCCTTTAAGGACCTATGATGGTGATAAACCATTTGTAATTTTTGGTATTTTGTATGTAGTACAAAGCACTCACATAGCGATCTGAATATTACAATTGTTTTAAATGATTGTTAAAACTATTTAATTTCCATATATATTTAAATGAAAAAAATACCAATTTTAAGATGCAACTTGCCAAATTAAAAAGAGATGATTACCGGGTACTTACGAGGATGGTTACTATATATATATATAACATTCTAAATAAAGAAACTACAACAGGATAAGAAATATATGCAGAATTCAGGGTTAAAATCTTATGCCAGTCAGACAGCTTAAGACCACTAAATTTTCTGGATAAGTCAGACAGAATTCCAGAGTTATTTGAACTTAGGCAGAATCCCAGTTTCAGTGTACAATAAACAAAATCTACTACATGTACACAATGTGTTCAGTTTGACTGTGCACACAATTCTTTGAAATGCAAACATGCAAACAAGGTATGAAGGATTGAAATGTGTGTATAAGACTTAAAATGGTCTGAAACAGGTATGGATGGTGGCAGAAACTAACATTTCACAACAACTAGTTTGTGGAAAGATTACAATACAAGAAAGATTTACATGCAAATTTAATGGAAGAAGAGTGAGCATTCATGCAAAGGAAAAGATAATAGGGAATTAAAGTAAGATTTGCTGTTATAAGCAGACCACATTCAAAACACCAGAGGCAAAAGATGAATATTACAGGAAGATTTTTGTATTTCTTACAACTTGTTTTCATTGTTGCAATTAAAGCAGTTAAAACAAGGTACACTACAAGCAAAATTCAAAATTACAAGTCTCAGATAATTCTTCTGAAACCACTGTAGCATAACACTTGTGTTATCTTAACTTGTGATGTGATTATAGAGAAAAAAGGAAATCAATACAAAAAGATAGACAATTAAAAGAATATGTATTTGTATGTTCAAAAACAAAACTAACAAGAATATTCCCTCTAATCTTTTTCACTTTTGTTGGGGTCTAGTTAAAACAATTCCCCAAAATTGAGGCTAAATGCTCCAACTCCCTAATGCTAAAATCTTTGTGACTTGTGAACATGGATATTTTGCAAATCTTGCCTACAACTGGTGACATCTAGATATAAGTTAACATTTTTATTGTGAGGTTTTTAACACCCTTTACCAGCCCATTAATCAAGTCAATAATGACATATTAATCTAATGCCAAGGTTAAGTCAATCCATATCTGTGGTACTTATCAATCTTGCAGCAATATAAAGTGTAATGTGTACTTTTATAAAAACACATCCATTGACTTGATATTGACTATGTCACATTATTTCATATCAATCATTACCAATACTTTATCAATCTTATAGCCTTTATTGTACATTACTTAATATGATTTTATAATATTGTTACTGCTGAAATCAGAGAATATGACAGAAACTGACTTGACTCATGAAGAAGGAGACAGACTTTTATATAATAAATATAAAGTTACTGTTACATTATGTGTATTGGGGTTTTGGGGACTTTATGATCAAATCTGATCAATGTCACGTTATGTGTATTGGGGTTTTGGGGACTTTATGATCAAATCTGATCAATGTCGCATTATATATGATTGATTAACTACATGCTGTCACTCATTTTAATGACAGAGGATAATGTACGACCTCATGTTGGGTTACCTAGAATTGTATATAGTACTATACTGTAGGTATTTGTTTACAAATCTAAATGAAAGTGTGGTACCTTTCCCATCCCAGTTAAGATCATTTTATTTATATTGATTAGATCAGGGAAAGTTGAAGAAACTGGCACCTAGAGAAAACACCAATCTTTTGCATAGAAAATGACAAACTTTCTTTCAAACACTGTCTTACTATTGCAGCCCGTATGCAATGTGTTTAAAGGATAATCATTATTTACTGGTTACTAACTTCTATTTAAATCAAAATCAAACCTAGCTAAGCATTCACATTAGAATTGATGTGTATCTCAGGCCCAGACACTAATCAGACCAGAGCTTATCCCATCAGTCTATTTCAGAGGTAAAACAGTTGAGTAACTCTTACTGTTTGCTGACAAACTTCAAGGTTCACCCCATCATTTCCGAGAGGTCCCATTAAAATGTATTTAGCTCCTGCATGGATAAGAAATTTGGAATGAAATGCCTTGCTCAAGGACATAGCACACAACCAATACGTAGCTTGAACTTGTAACTATAGACTCTAAGATTGAACTTGTAACCATAGACTCTAAGATTCATGATTTTAACCACTAAGTGAAATGCCTTTCACACTACACATATTACAATCACTGTATGTTTAGCTCAACATCAAAAACAGCATTCTGAAATCTTAAAAACTTGAGCTCTTATAAACATGATTCTAGATTACTATATGTAGTATATACATTAATGTGGTAACTATAAGAGGCTGCTTGCTGAAGAGGAAATCCGTACTTTCTGTATAACAATTATATTTAACAAGATGTATACACATATATACATGACTATAAGTTGTGAACTAGGAAGGAATATTGCTTTACACTCAACTTTAAGTTTAACCTGTAAAGATCATCTGGACAATAACAAGTTTTCTAGATGAATAACGGGACATTTAAATATATCATCAGTTAGATACAGTAGTAACTTGTCATTAATATATCTACCGGAATTCTACACATAGTCTAATAAAGACTGTAGCTTAAATTGACTTTATAAGGAACCATAACACTGTTCACAACATGTTTTTATTATGTTTTTAAAGTTTCAAAGGCTAGGATACCAACAATTCTATATTATGCGTACCTTTTCTCACCATTATGTTTTTCATGTGTAAATGAATTTCATACTTTTAGAAAAAATGCATGCATTCTAAAAACAAGAAATACTGGACTTGAGTCACAAATTATTAATTCATTTCATCAGAGATTGGATGCTAGTATTGAAAATACCTTTAGGTACAATGACATTACAAATAAGAAGCATAACAACTATAGAAAAAAATTGAAAACACCAAAAAGTAACTATGGGGGACTGAATCCTAACTGTGGGGGATTGGATTGTAACTGTAGGGGAACGGATCGTAACTGTAGGGGATCAGATCGTAAAAGTGGGGGACTGGATCAAGCAACATGTTCACAAATCCATAACAAAAGCAACAGTGAGAAGAATGTGGGAATGATTTTTCAGAACTGTTACATAAAAAAATAGAGTCAAAGAAATTGTTCACATCCTTATATAAATCCTAGTGCATCCTGGACAATTCTAGAATACTATCACCATGCTTCAGCAATTGAAAATATAAAAAGTAATTTGGGTGCAAAAAACTAATCCCCCTATAGAAAACCAAGTGCAGATATGATTGAAAATTACAAAATTCTTGGGTAATAAAAATGCAGGATTCGGTTAATTCAATTAATGGGGAAACATCACCAACACATTTTACATTTCAACAAAACACCATATTTTTTAAACACTTTCTGGGAGGTATATGCCCAAAAAAACTCCCCAAGTTGGAGTGCATGTCTGCTAAGCCCTGTTGGAGTTAGGAACTTTACTTAATAATATATTTTTACAAACATGACAAACCAATGACTACCGGATTCTAACACTGACTAATCTTGTCAATAAGGGGTATTAGCAGAGGTCTTTGGGTTTGATACTTGCACTGACCTTGCATTTTTCTAACTTCATTACAGAAATCTCACAACAAAATCCTACATGTCAGAGCCTATGATTCTATTGTTCGACCAACATTTGTCTATGGTGCATCAAAATGTGATCTCTGCAACATTGTGCAAGTATAAAGCGAAAATAAAAGTTGAAAGGGTTGAATGAAAATCCACTGACAGAAGCAGGGAGATGAGTAATTGTGTTTAACGCTCCTGTCAAGAGTATAAATTCACTAATGTGGAGACACTAAATTCTGAGATGGTGGAGGAAACCAGAGTACCCTGAGATAACCACTGACCTGCAGTAAGCAAACTGACAACCTTTCTCATAATAGGATCTGTCCAAGTGAGATTTAAACCCAGGTGATGAGAAATGCTGTGATTGGTAGGCACACCCAATACTACTAGGCCATCAAGCACAGGAGGCAAAAATACCAAAATGATTGGTCAGTTAGGCTGACAATATTGTTACATAGATCTCAACAGCACAGGAGACAAAAATACCAAAATGACTGGTCAGTTAGGCTGACAATATTGTTATATAGATCTCAACAGCACAGGAGGCAAAAATACCAAAATGACTGGTCAGTTAGGCTGACAATATTGTTACATAGATCTCAACAGCACAGGAGGCAGAAATACCAAAATGACTGGTCAGTTAGGCTGACAATATTGTTACATAGATCTCAACAGCACAGGAGGCAAAAATACCAAAATGACTGGTCAGTTAGGCTGACAATATTGTTACATAGATCTCAACAGCACAGGAGGCAAAAATACCAAAATGACTGGTCAGTTAGGCTGACAATATTGTTACATAGATCTCAACATACCTTGGCTTTAATTGCATTTAAATGATTTCAGATACATCAGTAAATGCAAGGACTAAGAGACAAAGTAGATTCAGATTACCAAATGCAAGATTGCTTGATTGATTGAATGGGGTTATATGTCCCAGTCAAGAATATTTCACTTATATTTCCAGCTAAAGGTGGGTATGCAGAATTATTTTTCCTTTGTAGTATGCTCAGTATGCTTATGTGACATGACTGTCTTTTCTAAATGCCAAGTGCTTGGCCAAAGACCAGTTATTACCTACTTTCAAGTCCAAGCCAGAACCTGGCCAGGGTTTAAAAACAAGACCTCCCACATACAAAGTTAGCACTTTACTAAATAAGCTTGTAGTGGTGCCAAGAAATTAAAGACAATCTTCCTTCCTCCGGGAAACAGCAACATTTGCTTTAATGGTGAAGGAGATAAGTGATCATTGAAAAGACTGTCAACTCATGACAAATGTCAAAGTATTAGCACCCTACACCATAAGAAAATTCTTTGAGAATGAATCGATTGAATAATTTTCTGAGTTGTTACCAAATATCTTCAGAAGTACATATCATGACAAAAATTATTTCCCCTTTGTTAAAAATAAAAATTATTTGTAATGTTAAGTCATGGATCGGCTCTACTCAGAAGGCTGACGACATTTTGCAAAATTGGATGATTTAAATACACCATTGCATTTCACATCAAAAAGCACAACATGTTTTATGCAAACAAAAACATCTTGACTACATAAAAGTCAACAAAGACAGTCATCTCCATTATTTTTCAACATCTCGGGAGTAGGAATGTTTTCAGCTGTTTTTAGGGCGGGGGCATTTTCTATGTATGAATAACTAGAGTCGTTTTCAATATAAATCATGAAGTTTTACCCCTTTCTTCCACTATAGGTTTTAAACCTTCAACACTGGCCTGTGGATCGCTATTACTTCGCTGTCTTTCATATGTGTGTCCAGTGACTACCTCGTCTGTTTTGGTGGCCATGATCGAATTCCCATTTTCGGTTCACTTCCGGGATAACATAGACGGGTTTTCTCCCTTTGATATGCCCTCTGAACTTTGACAGTGTAAAAACGTGACAGGAAACCTATTTATGGCGTGATGTAAAATTTGGCATGGTCTCTTAATATAATACTTTATTGCATGGGTCAGTGGATACAGTTACAATAATTGACCCTAGCATACAAATTAAAATCAAAATTATACCGAGACAGCAATGATTAAGGATATCTGATACATTTGAGCCTCTTTCAGTAACAAGAATGGTATATCTGTCCAGAGACATATAAACAAACTTTAATACTAATCCATGTACAAATCACAATCCAGAAGCAAAGTAAAAAACTTTGAAACGGACAAGGTAAACTGCCACCAGGGAAGTGATGCCGGGTGTTCTGGAACTTAAGTAAGTACCTCCTGTTTAGCTACCTACACCCGTCACGTGTGTAATCAAAACCCAGTGAACTGGTGAAGGTACATGAACTACTATGATGGGACGTCAAATATATCCAAGGCAATCCGGGACAAAGAGACACCAAAGACAACAATACTGTGATGACGGTCCTAAAACTTTTTGATGGCCCTGATAAGCCTAGGCTCTCAATATCCCCAGGGTCAACAATTCAGTCATTTGTAAGCAGCTTGCTTCGTTGTATAAGGTTCCCGTAGTGGGAACAAGCTCTACCGTAGCGCATTAATTAGGAAACAAATTTATACACCATTAGCAGGAAAAGCAGGTATATTGCTGCATAGAAAAGGAAAGTTGACAATAGAAAATTTGAATTCATTACGTTTGTCGTACAGTTTCAATTGTAGGATTTCGTGGACGTCATAATTGAGATAAAAGTCTAAATTGTATCTTTTATTCCAAGCTCTAGGATATGATGGCATTCACATATAGTGTTTAGCTCTAGAATCCAATCATTTTGATAGAATGTCTTTCATTTATATAACTGGATACAATCTTTCCAGTGATTGAAGATTGTAAAACTTTACTTCAATGCAAATATGTAGTTTAAAATGCTCAAGTGTACTGACTTTAAGCCTAAACACGGCTAAATTTGTGGTCTGCAACTGTCACGGACATGACACTATATTTGATTCTATAATAATAATTTGGCTTGGTCTGGCACTACTTATATGAAATCTGTTAAGCCAACTGACCTCATAAAATTACAATAGAAGACTGGCAGTAAACACCAATACTACATGGATATGCAGCACAGTGCGACTATCTATATCAGTATCTCTTGGGACAGAACGCAAGTCCAGTAGTGATAATAGAGCCTTGAAGTCCAAAGGCGGTCCCAATTTTTCAATATAAATTTTCCACAAATTCAGTTGTTCTAAATGGTTGAATTATTCTATATTGATTATCGTAACTTCACGTCAACTCATCGAAAACCTATTCGGATGACCAACGTCAACAACTGTGACGTCAAACTAACGTAATTTGGTAATACAAAATCATTAATCTGACTAATAAAATTTTATCTTCGCAGAAATAAATCAACATTATTTTGTGAAGGCTACATATCCCAAGAAGCAAATTTCTAAAACTCAGTGTTCAAACAATTCTGCACGTGACTCGTGACGTCAAAACCATGAAAGACATTGAACATGAAACACAAGTTACATAAAATAACTTCAAAGGAATAATAGTACAATGATAGTACAATTTCAAGATTTAACAACTTTGTGACAATACTGAATTCGATAAGTTGGCAAATCAATAAATGTCAACTTGAACAGACATATATACCCCTCTGGTCAAATGTGCATGCTTATTGATTTTAATATTTACTGGGAAAAGTAAATCTTATTTCCGTGGCGTATTCCGTGGTGATTTCGATTGACCAAGTACTTGTTTAAGTAGGCCTAGTTGCAAGATCAGCCCAGGCCAAGCCAGGTGAGGCCAATTATCATAACCAGGCCAGGTTTTAGATTATGATAGTGTAATCCAAGCTCACTTTCTCATAAACTAGATATATTTAATTTTACGTAATTAAAAACGTATGAAAATAAGTAAGATAGTTTTTTAAATAAAAAATGGGATAAGTAAATGTAACTGATCATTGTCATGACAAAAATGAAAACGACCTTTCTAAAAATAGATTGTGAATAATTCTGCACATGACTTGTGACGTCAAAACCAGGTGAATAAACAGGGAAAGACATTGAGAAATAGTATCACTACATAAAATAACTCCAAACGAACAAATAGTACACTTTTGTGACAATTTAAATCGGTAAGTTGATAATAAATGTCGAATTTTCATTTTATTGATTTTAATATTCATATCGATTGCAAAGATTTTGTTTTCTAGACTGCGTTCTTTTATTTCTAACAAATATCCGGAAGGAGGGATGTTTTGTTGAATCATGATTGATCAAAAATGTTTAATGTCAGTTTAGTTTATTTGAAAAACATTTGTATAAGTTACAAGCAAACAGTTCAAAAACATTAAACAGTTTTAAGTATTTTCATAGCAATCATAATGTTATTAGCTTGCTCTATTTCTCGGAAATTGGGTATTGACCTGTTGACAGGAAGTGTTATTGATAATGGGAAGGGGGGGGGGGTGGAATTATTATTTTAAATCAAAAATCAATACTGTGAGATTTGATATACAGGACCATGTGAGTTTTCAAGAATGGTTATATCAATTATAACCCCCAGGTGGAAAGTTAGCACTAAAAACTAAAAAAACTTATAGACAACGAAATGTAATCACTGTGCCATCAGATTTCATTTGTAATCTGTATGCCATGATTACACATTATACAACTGTTAAGATGGAATTTTAAATTGGGGATTAAAACGAATTTCATTAAAGCACAACATCATGTGACCATGATACATCATACAAGCTTTATAAATCTAATTATAACCTTTGATATAAATTCACATAATTTGATGTTTCTTGTCTAAATGATATTATATCCAAGTTAAATGCAATAGAAGACACATACTTGGAACAATAGTTGGGGGGGGGGTCCCTATCATATTTGATTGTTATCTGTTACAGAAATAGTAAATGACTATGAAGACACAGTAAGAAATGGGTCCCAGAAGCACATAGTGCTTACATCGACCTCGAGGAAAAGGTAAAGGTAAAGGTTACAATTATATTATAATTCTGCATAGGAATATTGTGTCCCTTCTTGGCAGAATTCTTTTAAATGGCTGTTTTTCATATTTTCAGTTAGTATAAGATAAACAGTCATCATGTCAAGATTATACCCAACTCTAGAAGATATGAAGGTGGACCAGCTGGCACAGGTTGGTATATTAATGATAATTATAGAGTAACACCTGTATATAATGACCACTAAAATAACAGTTGTATATAATGATCAGTTACTAAAGTAACACCTGTATATAATGACCATGGACTAAAGTAACACCTGTATATAATGACCATTGACTAAAATAACACCTGTATATAATGACCATTGACTAAAATAACACTTGTATATAATGACCATGGACTAAAATAACACCTGTATATAATGACCATGGACTAAACTAACACCTGCATATAATGACCATTGACTAAAATAACACCTATATATATATATAGACCAAAAAAAACCCCGAAAGTACTGATAATTAGACTTTTTGTGTTAGATATCCAAATTCAAATTCTTTATTAATCTCATAAACATATTTACAATGTATAGAGACAATGTATATATATACAAATAATAAATAAATAACATCATGTAGTATTATGTAGTAGAGGACAGTTTACATACCTGGAGGAGTGACCCGGTTTACAATTACAGATATAAATTTACAAAGTCTTGATAGTATCAAAGTATCTTTATGATTAAAAAGTTTTTGCATGGAGAAAATGTTCGGAACTCTGAGATCTTTTGGAATATATATTCGTCTTTCAGAAACAAATGCAGTGCAGTTAAATATATAATGAAACTCATCTCCTATTTCCTTTGAATCACATAAATAACATATTCTTTCATTTCTAGGAACATTTGTATATCTACCAAAATTAATAGGAATTTTTACATTATTCAATCTATATCTACAGAACAGTTTTGCATTTTTACATGTTAAATTTAACAAATATGGCTCTAAATCTAAAGTACTCTTATATAATCTATAATTAATACATAGAGGGGAGTTCTGTAAATCACTGTACCATTTTTGTAAAAATTGATCATATAAAATTTGTTTAACTGTTTAACCTGATACTGACTTTATTACTTGTGTAATAATTATCCCTTAACTATTTACTGACTGGTAATCATTACAGTTTTCACAGATTGTGTTGAATCATTTTATGTTTTAGGCTCCATTCATCATAATATCACTCAAACATTAACATGGTGCCAGAGTTAGCCTTCAGAAAGTGAAAAGACACACCTTCTCACATTAGGATCTGTCTGAATTAGAACCTAACCTAGGCAGTACATGTCACTGTAAATGACACCACTCAGGCTACTAAAGATGTTTAAAGATTTACTGTAACTTTAATCTACCCTGCCACCTATGATACTAAAGGTTTACAAGAACTCAAGACTACATGTACACTGCAACCTATATGTACGCTCCAAACAATTAAGATCAGTGATTTTTCTGGCCTTTTTGAGAAAAAGACCATGGATAAAATTGGGGAAAATGCTCAACAAACATGATTTTTCCCAAAATCACAACATATTAGAAATTCTAGATCACTAGAATACTAGAGTTTGAACAAATTATATCAGTGTTCACAGTGAAAAAGCTGTCTTTTTCTTTCTGTATAAATCATCCAACAAAATATGTGTTAATATCAAGCAAAATCTTTATCAGAACAAGATAACTATCTTTGGATTATGAGCCTGATGTTGATGATCTTGTGATGTTTTTTTTTAATTGATAAACATAGCTAATTGGGAATTTTTTACAACAAAATTGAGAAAATGCATGCTGCTTTGCATTAGGAATGGGTCCCTTTATTGAATCCTGTGGATACCCAAAAAAATTCTTGGAAGATTTACATGTAACAGTATTTTATAAAATGTTTAATGTGTCATATATTTTAGGCTCAAATTCAACATGAGGCTGCTGCTAGAGGTCAGATACAGTATCCACAACAAGGAGCATCAGCGTATCCACAGCAACAGACAGCATATCCCCAGCAGGGAGGCTCATCAGCACTATATCCATCACTGAATGAATACATGGGTCTACAATTAACACCAGAATTTGTACAACAAAATATGCCAGGTGTAGCTCAGGTAATACTTGTCTGATAAAAACTCTCTTAATAGTTAAGCTATAGTTCTAGATAGTATTGTAAGCTTTTTGGTTGACATGAATGTAACAGTCTCCCCAAACAAAGAGGGTAGAACATATGTTTGGGAGTTTGTTTGGGTAACATTTTTGATATGGCGTTTCAGTTATAATTTGTAATTTATTTGTCTGGTTTCTTGTTCATCATTATTTTATAGAATTTCAATTAAATACATTTTGTAATGATTAAATAGTTATACTAAAACTCTTTATTTTTATTTGTAGAGTATGGCCGTGGCAACGCCAACACCTTCAGGTAACATGCAGGTGGCACCAGTTACCGCCGGTAACAAAGGTATAATGAGGGCAGAAATCAAACAAGGCATTAGAGAAGTGGTGTCATGTAAAGATGCTGATGGAAAGATTGGTCTTAGATTAAGACATGTTAATAATGTAGGTTTATACTAATAAGCAGATACAACAAAACCCGCTATAGTGATCACATCTACATTAAGACTAGTGTTTTAAGCATTCTCTGCTCCATATTCCAACCCAAAAGAACCTGAACAATATAAATAGCATCTGTATATATAATTTGTATTTCTTAGGTCAAGTTGGAAGTAGATTCTATATGCAGGTTTTACTATAAAGTCCACATTCTGTAAGTTCTAAGGTCAATTGGACAGACTTAATATGCAGGTTCTGCTGTTAATGGTTTAGCATTTTAAAGTTTATAGTATCAAAATGGAAAATGTTAATGCATACAAATTATTTCAAATTAGAATACTATTACTTTAAAAAATGTTTTTCCAGTCTTGTTTGAAATCTTTGATTTTGATCTTGATATAAAAATAAAAGTTCCCAGAAATTTAATATTAAAAAACAACAGACATAACCGGCAGTAATGTGAAGTGATCAGTTGTGTCTTCAGTTTACATAGTTTCTGATCATGCCTTTCTTGTACATGGAAATTACCGTATCATGCTGGTCTCATGACAAGACTTTTCATATCCTATACAAGTTTACTGACTCTTTTTATCTGATTGTAATTTTGTTTTTTTGTATTGTACCGTTTGTTTGTTGCTTTAGTTCAGCAGAATTCTCCAGCAGCTTTGGCTGGGTTAGGGTTAAGGTTAGAGTTCAACCTTTAGGGTTAGAGTTCTACCTTTAGGGTTAGTTCTACCTTTAGGGTTAGACTACCTTTAGGGTTAGAGTTCTACCTTTAGGGTTGGAGTTCAACCTTTAGGGTTAGAGTTCTACCTTTTATCTACAGTAAAACATGTTTATAACGAAACCCTGGGGACTCTATTTTTAACTTTGTTATAAAGCGACTTCGTTATATTGTTATATATAGACTTATATAGAGAAGCGGTCAGGCCAAATAATTGACTTCGTTCTATCCATGTATTTGTTTTAAGCATGTTTGTTATATTCATGTTTTACTGTAATTGTAATTTTGTTTTCTATATTGTAGGGTTTGTTTGTTGCTTTAGTCCAGCAGAATTCTCCAGCAGCTTTGGCTGGGTTAAGATTTGGAGATCAGATCTTGCAGATTAACGGTCAGGATTGTGCAGGATGGGACACAGATAAAGCACATAAAGTATTAAAACAGGCAGGAGCTAATAATATCAGATTTGCTCTCAGAGACAGGTATGTAGTTACAATGTTTTATTTCATGTTAAAAATTTAACCAGGTTGATAAATGAACATGATATGTGATTCAGAAAATTGTATCTAGGGAATATATTTTACCTTAATTTTGTAAATCGGATTTGATTTTCAAGAATATAATATTTCTAATCATTAACAGTTGAACATTGATAGTTATACACTTATTGGCCACAGAATGTATTTCACACATTATGAATGAGTGGAGTTGAGTATAGGTACTTTACATCCCAGTCAGGATTCTGTCACTTATATGGAGGCAGTCAGTTCAGGGATGGTAGAGGTAACCATAGTGCCAAGAGAAAAATCTTGACTTTTGGTGAGCGAGCTGACAAATGGAGTCCCAAATGGGATTCTATTCTAGGTGATGAAAAGTGCTATGATCCATAAACATTGTTCTTCAGACCACCCAATCACTGAGATCTTCCTCCCCCCTTCCACCTTCATTTTGAGTGAGGTTTGTATTGTTTAATTAGTGAAATAGATTTTGATATATTGTACTTAGCTCTGTCCATTTTTGTTGTTTCTCCTAAACTATTTGTCTGTTACTTCTCTATCTGTTTGTACCAGTTTATTGTTTATGATTTAATAGTACATTTTGGCTGTTGTGTAGATTTGTTTATACCTTTATGTTACATAAAACTTGAAGTTTATTTTTACTTTCTATCATATTACAGGCCTTTTGAAAGAACCTTAACAATGAATAAAGATAGCCAGGGATATATTGGTTTTGTATTCAGAGATGGTCGTATCAAGTCACTGGTCAAGGATTCATCAGCAGCACGTAATGGTATTCTAACTGACCATCAGCTTATTGAGGTCAACGGTCAGAATGTTGTAGGAGTCAAAGTAAGTCTGCTGATTTGTATATTTCCAGTAACTTGTCTTGTTGGTCTCTAGTATGGTAATTTTATAAATCTGCTGGACCAAAATAATAATCTATTGGTAAAGTTTAATAGATCTTATATATTCAAGTATATTTTGTAAAAATGGACAGCTTACACGAAACTGAAAAGATTACAGAAAGAATTTGCAGGTCAAGTGCAAACACACTGGTTGGTGTCTTTTGGCCTGGGATTGCTGTTATTTCCCAGCCCAGACCCTGGTTGCATACTCAAGTTGACATTACAAATAGTTCTTGATAATTGACTTTGTATTGCTATTCTAAATAAGTAATAGTCTAGTACATGGATTTATAAATGCTGAAGAATAGATAACAAGGTTGTGATGCTATAATGTCTTATGTTCTTTGTTATATGGAAACTTTTATAATTTAGGAAATACATTATAGTACTGGTATATGTAACTGAATATGTATATAATGAGTTATCTCCCTTTGACTTATTTCTTACTGTTTCAAATTTGTTGTCAGAACACTTGTTTGCTTTACAGATGAATAATTAAATTTATTTATTTTTACTTTCCCTTTACCAGGATGATCAGATCACAGAAATCATTGATGCTGGTGGAAGAACGATCACTGTTACAATAATGCCATGTTTCTTATATGATCACATTGTTAAATGGTAAGTATATAGTTATATAGCAAGAACTTATTCTACCTCAGATGACACATTAAAATTGATGCACTATATCACAGGAAAAGAAAATTCACTAAAATGCATTGGAATTTAGATTTCAAGTTTAGTTGGCACCAAATAATAACTTAGCTTTAGGCATGGTCTGAAGAAAATTACAGAATTAAGGAAATTCTCAATATGTATTTGTTTGCTGTTTAAATTTTACAGGTTTGTTTAAGTAATTGATCTACAGTAATCTGTATAAAATTGTATTGATCTACAGTAATCTGTATAAAATTGTTGATAAAAACACATTAATGTAGCATTTAGTGTTTATTTGATATTTTAATAATTATATAATTTTAACTCTATTTTTCAGTATGGGTAACAGTATTGTCAAGAAGTTAATGGACCATTCTATTCCAGATGTGTAGAGGGAAGTTTTACAAGATCTTTATAAACTTTTATATAGACACTTAAATTCTACAAATTTTGTATCCAAAAACTACTGAAATGAAATTAAATCATCTTAGTTAGATTCATGAAGTAGTGTGCCTTCAACATTGAAATAGCATTGTTTTATAGTTAATGAGGGAAAACTGAACTCTGTGAGGTATAGTTGTAAGAAGCTCAACAGCTCCAGGGATTTATAGAAAACTTGATAATATAGAAAACCATTCGTAACATAACCAATGTTCTCCAGCTGGAATCATTTGACCACCTGTTTACCAACTGACCACCTCTTACTTTTGTAAGGTGTTGTTGTTAATATTCAATAATTCAAAGACATTTAAAATGTGAATAAGGCAGAGTTCAAAAATATAAAATAGATAAACTGAGTAACTGTGGAGGATATGATACATGTGATTCCCACCTACTGATGTTGTCAAGTTGTGAATGTATAATAGTATTATCTAATGTGTTTGTCAGTCCAGTATGTGTTTGTCAAAAGGAGCTCAGTAAATTGTTATTTATATTTTGGAAATCTCTTCGACGTCGGACTGTCCTCCAACATTATATAAGTCACATCAGTTTTTCTGTCATTACATACACGTGTCTGTATATGTTGAGTTTTATGTGTATATCAGTTATTGATTTATACATATTATATAGGGTATACATTTGTATATATGTGTGTAATTAATATACCTTCTTTGTAAATTGCATAATGCAAATATTTTTAAGCTTATAAGCATGTATCATAATCATCATTATTATTTATAATTATTTTCATTTTTTCATTTAAATTTTATGATTTTTCACACAAATTGATCAGAATGGGGCACTAGAATCTTTGTTTTGTTGTTGTGCTGTTTTTTCTTGCCCAGCAAATTAAATTACCAAAAGCTATTAGTTGTATCCATGTTTCTGATTTCTATATATTATGTGTATACAGATTTAAAAGAACCCATGATTCAGTCTTTATCAGCCAAATGAAAGTTTAACCAGAATTATCAAATCATAGAAACGTTATACCTAGATATTTCAATCTGTCGAGTACAGAAGTCGGGGTTTTATTTTCTGAAGTAGAGGAAACTCTTTAGTCATACTAGTCTGTAATTATTACAGGAAATTGATCAACTTTATTGTCAACAATTTACATTATTTGTTTACAATATATATTCTCAGGGATTTATCAGGGTCTTTTGGGAAAAGGCCCTAAACTAAAAATTGGGAAAAACTATCAACTTTTTGCTCATTTTGGGAAAACTTCAACATCATTTTTTATGCCATTAATGATTAAATCACTGGCCTCTACATCCCCAGAACGGAAATTGTTACTTTCAGCCACTGGGAATTCATAATGCTCGTGATCACTTGTTGAATCAGAATAATCTTATTCTGACGTCAAGTGTTAATCAGTGATTAGTTTACTTTAGTTTTCATTTAAAAACAACATAATTATTCTAATTGGGAATTTTCTCAGCCAATTTTGGGGAAAAATCAATGTTTTTTTATTTGGAAAGGGGCCGAATAAGGCCTTGATAAATCCCTGATTCTTTTACATTTGTCTCATTGTGCACCATTTTCTGAACTCTACCAGAAACCCCGTGTTTACTTGTATCAGTTTAATTACAAATAATATAATAAATAATGTTGTAAACCCAGTTGTAATGTGTGTGATCCCTCAATTACTTTGTGGTAATGTCCATGATGCCACAATTACTTTGTGGTAATGTCTATGATGCCACAATTACTTTGTGGTAATGTCCATGATGCCACAATTACTTTGTGGTAATGTCCATGATGCCACAATTATTTTGCCACTTCACTCATCAAAAGTCCTATACTTCAATCTTTATTTTTCTGTATAATCTTCAGTCAATGAATTGCTACCAATCTTTTTTTTAACAATTCCAAAAATTTAATTGAACAGATTGTTGCTATAATGTAGCTTTTACTTAACACCAAAAAATACTTTGGACAACAAACCAAAACTGCTACTTGGAAGTCTGATACATGTTTATAAATGTTGAGGTCAGATTTGTACACAACATTTTTGTACACAACATTATTTATGATTTAAATGATTTAATTCTTTTACACAATATCTATAATTTTGTTATTGTTATGGTAATTATTTTTACATATAAATATGTCTATCTGTGATTATATTTTACAGTTATATAACACTTAGATTTGTTCACATTCAATTTTGTTTTACTTAAATAAAATACGTGAAATTTAATGATGTCTATTTTGTCTTTTGATATAGAGAATGGTAAGAGTTAACCTTTATTGGGAGAAAACAAAATCAAAAGTTACTTATTTAAACTTCCTTTTTGCAATCATTATAGTCTATCAGCGATCTATTGGCAGAGAGTTTATAAACACAGAGAGTCTATTCTAAACAAACAGGTATTAATATTGTGTTATTGTATACGTATATTTACACCTTCAAAAATTCATTCATTAATCATCTTTATATATGATCCCTATTTACACTTTATAGACTCTTCCATGTTGATAAACACTCGCCACAATATCGCTAACCGACTGTAGTGGAGTTGACCTAGTGGTACTTTTGCTAGGGGTTGTGGGTTCAAACCTCAGCACTGCTTGGAGATTTTCATTTTTTGTTTGTTCTGTTGTATGGATGAAATCTGTATTAATGATGCTGTAATAGATGTTACCTTAACTACACCTAACTGTTCTTAAGCTAAAGTAGGAGGTATTGTAGAGGTATTTAACTTCTCAATATTCACGACATCTCGATATAAATTAAATAATGTTGACATGTTTTTAACTGACTCGTTTGTTTTAGGTGTGACTTGTTAATTGCCCTCAGTGCATTAGAGATATAAAACAATAGTTGATGGTATCTCAATATAAGTTAAGTATCTTGAATAGGAAGTGTAACTCAATATTCTTGATTTTGCTTTAATAGTCCAAGTATACATGGTTGCTAGATGATGAGACTTGAACCCAGTACCTCTTGCATATCAATCCAGCTCTTCTTCTCAAGCTAATATTGAAATAATAGTCTCCACTAAGTGTGGAACCCTGTAACTCTGGTGCATCAGTCAAACACTATTATAAAACAGATTACTGAAAATTCCTCCATGTCCCAACCTGAAGAATCGGATATTCCTATCACTACTGCATAAACTTGTACCAGAACCTTTCCCAAAAACATCCACACTGACATAAAAACATTTGACAATCAATATTTAAAATGTGTTTTTATTAGGTACAAAATTTATAATATATACATGAAATATAAATATATATCTATGTAATTAGTATATTTAATTTCAAAAAGCATAAGATGTACATATAAAATGAAACTCCACAAATATGGACCTAAAACGTCTTATTTAGGTTGTACAGAGTATTTTGGCAGAGAAGTTATAACATGGAGCGTACTATGCTCTAAAGTAAATCAGTGGTTGAGTTTGTGGCTTTAATAATTTAAACAAAGTTTTACAACTTCTGGTAAATCAAGATTACATGTAATTCATTCGTATTTAGGAAGATAGTTCTGGTACTGAGGAATCCAGAGTAACGGGAGAAATCTATATACTTGTCGTAGGAAAGCTGAAAAACTTTCAAGAAATGTACAAAATATCATGAAGACGCTTAATTTCTTGAAACACCATTTTATACATCATGTATCAGTAAAATGCAGTAAATAAAATAAGTACACCGTATTATCAACTGCCAAAATACTATGGACAACTTAATAAGAATGGATATTTACAAAATTGATCACAGAATTATCTCCCTTGATCAAAGTGCAGGTGGTTTTTGAACGGGTTGGGTAGACTGCAACATGTTGTAATTCAAACAAAACAATTTCTAGTTAATGTGTAAGGTCACATGCTCATATTCTAACCAATGGTATAAACATCATGTGATCATAAAACATTAACTTTAACACATGATTGAGTATAAAACTGTACATATGAGTTTGCCAGAATTTGTTTTGTTTATGTTACCTGACGTGTCTGTCTACCTGTACTCAACTTGTCGTCAGGAAAAAGATATATCAAATGTTACTAAGGCACTGTTAGGAATTGTAAATAGTTCCCATTAACAAAAGGTGAGTATCTACTGCCAATCATACTTAATATTCTCAAAGGAAAATATTCTTAGGCTATAAACCACTTTTTAGTGACAAAAATTAATTTGATCAGTTTTATTTTACAACAGAAGTTAGTGTCAATTTATTACAGTACAGTAAATCAGTTTGTAAAATTAATTTGATCAGTTTTATTTTACAACAGAAGTTAAGTGTTATTTTATTACAGTACAGTTAATATGTACGTTTGTATGCACACTTCTGGATATTTATGATTAATTTAGCATAGTTTATGTGCAGTCATAAAACATTAGCTCTAGTACATTAGGTGGTGTAGTTGTGTCAGTATATATTAAATATAATGATAAATACAACATTTGTGTCTTATAATACAAAAATAGAAAATAGACACAATGTGTAGTGATGTATGGCACTGTTGGATACTGGATAGATTAATCATTATAAATACTGGTAGTTTGAGTTAAATGTTATACTGCATACCTCCCACTCTCTCTCTCTCTCATCATAGAAAAAAAATGTAAAACCTCAATCAGGTTTGTATAAAAAATTATTTTTACTCTTAAAATAGATAAAAAATTAAAATTAACACTTACCGTACTAAAATATCAAAATGAGGCAAGTGGGTTTTACACCCTAGTCAAAGTTATTTCACTTACAATGGGATGGTCTGCTCTGTACAGGTGAAAGAAACCAAAATACCCAAAAAGTCTAAAAACTTAAAATATTCCCGAATGCTGGTGCTAGATCTGGTCTTAGTTGAAATCAAACGTAGACAGTGAGAACCTCAGTATTCTCAGTAGCCAAGAGAGCAAGGAATGGGAAAATTAAAATTTTTGTTTGTAAATGAACATACCGGTACGTAATAAAGTTAAACTCAACTGCTACAAACAACAATTTTGCAAATAGGGAAAGTTAAATCCCCTAAAGCCTGCTTTATTTATCATCACTGAAAAACAAAGCATGTCTAGTTGTCTTCAAGAAAATCAAACTCAATATAGAAAAATACCCCAAAATACCAAAACTTAAGTAACAAAATAAAACAATAAATACATAATATCAACACAGAATTTTGTTTTTTAAGGCACTGGTTCTAGAATACAACAATTTGGTCTTTGAACAACAGAAATGAAAAAAATTGACATGATGTGTACTTTGCAGGTGAAAAAATTATGTGAAATAACCGTAATTTAACACTTTGTTGAGTCAAACAATGATAAAAATATTTAATGAGATGATAATAAAATCTTTATGTATCTAAAGCATTGGTCCTATTTAGTAATTAGTGGAATAAGCAATGATGATTTAATGAGATGAAAATGATGTAAAACATACAATGATAACAAAGCTACAAAAACACATTAATGGAACAAAGCATTTAAATCATGACAGCTGATCATTATGCAATAATAAAATAATAACAAATTAATATTATTTGCACTTTCAGGCAAAAAAATCAATAAAACAACTTTGATTTGTTAAATCTAGATATAAAATATGTAAAAATAGGGACTTTGCATTTTACAAAGCACTATATAATTGAAATTTACATGACTTTATGTCAACAAATTATAATTGTGAAATCAACAATAATAATGATCCTCAAAAGAGGATTCAATAATCATTACATACACGTACATGTATATTAAAATATCTGATAGTGGTGTCTTATTAAGTAACATTGTATCACTAAGTACATTGTTGTTGTTTGTTTTGATGTTGCTAAGTAACATGTTTTGTGTTGTTTGGGAATATGTTTTATGTTGTACAACAGGTAATGTTTTGTTTTTCTAGTTTATGTGTTTTGTGTTGCTAAGGAACATGTTTTATGTTGCTATGTCATGTTTTGTGTTGCTAGTTAATGTGTTTTCTGTTGCTAAGGAACATGTTTTATGTTGCTATGTCATGTTTTATGTTGCTAGTTAATGTGTTTTCTGTTGCTAAGGAACATGTATTGTGTTAACAAGTATAAGTAAGTAACAAAATTAATGATTTTAAAATACTTGTGTACATGTCTAAATCAATCTGAAATATTCTAAACATATATGCTATCATCATATTTGATCTGTTCTTAAAATATGATAAAAATTGCTACTGTAACTTACAAAATCAACATCTTTTTTTTAAATTACACCACAATATTAACAATAATTATAATGCTTGGTTTTAAAACAAACATTTGTAAATATATAAAGGTGTTAATGATGATCATTAATACAGTATTCTGTCTCAGTTAAAGAAATTCCACACAATGTTAATAATAGTATCAAAGATTTAAAATCTTACATAAAATTAAAACATTTTAAAAGCTTAATTTTAATCCAATGATGACCATTCATTTTAACAATACTTTTTCATATTGATCATGGAAACCTTCAAAAGGTAAAAACAATTTTCAATAATACCAAAACATTCTTTGAGCAAAAACACCCTTAATGAATTCTTGCAAGTGTGTTCCACATGATGTCCTCAAATACTGATACTGAAACATTTCCAATAGATATATAATTCATATTTGAATACAGATATTTCATTTCACTTTGGTGGTATTAGATGTATTTAACTATCAATAACTGTAAACCAACTTTTATTCAGGGATATTAACTTTCATTATTCTCTCTTACCAAAGTCTTTTCACAACTATTAACTTTCATGATATTGACTACAGCTGAATATCTGGTATAAATAATACCAATTTCAGAAATAAGTTAATGTCACTTAACATTCGTGATCATTTTGTTCTTGCAAAATGCGCTAAGTTAATCACAAATATAAGGTGGTTTACAGTAAACAACTTGGTACAACACTGCTGAACACCATGTACAATACAACCCCGTATAATGATTCTCAATAACTTTCTATCTTTATTATCACCATAGTATTCTGAAGTATGTAAGCCTATTTCTTTCAAACCTTTTCTTTATAAGTTTCCTTTAAATTTATAGCTTAACCCCTTAATAACGTAAATAAATTGACTTAAAAATGGTGGTACCGGTATTTGATTTGAAGTTTTACTGTTTTATAAATACCAATAAATAAATCCCAATATGATGACAATATTTTTTTTAAATAAACTTTTTTCTCAATCTACATAAATGAAAAATACAACAGTCAATTAACTATTTGATCTGGTGGACTTCTTTGGTTTCACAAATAATAATGAAATCAACAACAATCATCAAAATAAACCTTAAAAATTTTATACAATACAAATATAAAACTTGTTCACTTGTTGTTATTTTCTATATGTATGGTTGCCATAGTTACAATGTACATGTTTGCCTGTACTGTCATCAAATCATGTTTACTTCTTCATAAAATAAGTTACCATCATGGCTTCAATGATCTCATCTCAAACACAAAAACATGTTAAAATTCCTTCAAAAATTATGTATTTTCTGTATAATTTGGCTCTGTAGAAACAAAATAGTCATCAAAGAAGTTGAAGAGATATTCAAATGTTGGTCTGTTTTGTGGATTTTTATCCCAGCACTTTTTCATAACCTCATACATTGATTCGGGACACAATGATGGCTTACTCATTCTGTATCCTCTCTCTACTTGTTCAAGGACTTCTCTATTTGCCATACCTGTAGTAATATAAATGAGTATTTTACAGTGGATGTTAGAATTACCAGCTGAAAAGTGTGTACCTTGTAAAAGCCAAAGTAAACAAGAAAACAAACTACAAAAGCACAAGATTGACATGTACAGTGAAACCTATATATATATCAACAACCTAAAGGGCCTAAGAAATATGAACATTTTGTCACCCTTCAAAGAAATTTCTCGCATAGCGATTGGTTAATTTGCCAGGGTACATGGAACAATGTTTGGAAATCTGTCGGGGTACATGGACGCATGCGACATTTAGTGGTAAAAGGGAAGTAACTCGTACAACGCTGACGTCTAGTTACAGTAAACAAACATGGCGACAGCGTACCCAAGTCACACAAAATACGAAATGTGTGATGTAAGTGACACATGCAGGTACCAAGAACACCAGATGATTCCTTCAGTTTACAAATGACTTATCATTTCTAACACCTTAACAAATTATCTTGAGCAGATGGAAATTATGAAGGTGTGGAGAACTTGCCATAAATATGATATACATGTCCTTTGATTTGATTTGATTTAAGTAATGTATACCTGGATATGGGATCTGGCCATGTGTGACAATTTCTACACACAGTATACCAAATGACCAAACATCAGACTTTATAGTAAATCTACCATACAAAGCTGCCTCTGGTGCTGTCCATTTTATAGGGAATTTTGTACCTGAAAAAAAAAAAAAAAAAAATAAATAAAATTTTTACTCTGTATATGTATTTATGTTATTATTCCTTTTTAAAACAAGAAATCAGAGCTACTGCTCACTTAGTATATCCCTGGTTTTAGCTTCAACCACTGACCTTAAATGTAAAAGAATAAGCAACCATTGACCATAAATGTAAAAAAATACTGGTAAACTAAGTCGGTAAACAAGAAGTAGATGTCCGGCAGACTTGAAATGAGTACTTGCAGCATGGGACTTCATACTGAATTCAAATACAATAGTTCAATGTGCTGTGTTTAGCAGTTGCTGAGAACACTATTATGAAAATTTTTGTTTCGGATGGAGGGACGGAGGTAAACCAGTATACACCCCCTCTTCTTTGAAGCCAAGTATAATTAACTGAGCAAAAAATTTTAGATTTACAGTATTCTTAATAAGAAAGGGAAATAACTCAAAGATTAAGATTATATTTATCATCTCAATAATTTTAGCCAATCAAAAATCAGTACTCACCATGTTTAGGGTTATATTCATCATCTTCAATAATTTTAGCCAATCCAAAATCAGCTACTTTAGCAACATTATTATCACCAACCAATATATTTCTAGCTGCTAAGTCTCTGTGTATAAACTTTTTGGATTCTAAGTACGCCATTCCACTGGCAATCTAAAATTTAAGTAGAAATCAGATTTATACAGTGATTTTAGTCATTATGTTTATCCATCATCTTCATTAAGTTTAGCCAACCTAAAATAGTCTACTTTTGAAAAATCATTTTCGCAAATAAATATATCTCTCAACTGGACATAAAGTAACTAACAGAGCTAAAATGTTATTAATTTTAGTATCTTTAATCTAAGTCAATATTTAGTTACTAAGTCCTGAGCCTAATCTTTGACCTCATTGTCATTTTGGCCAGACAAGCTCTCAATTAAAAATATTTACAGACAAATTCAGAGGGTGAATATGTACATGTTATTTATAAACTGTCAATCAGGAATTTTTCAAGTTCACATTTCAAAAAGATTCTTTTGATTAATAGCACAGAAAAATAAAACAATCACAAATATTCAAATTTGTTGAGATTTACAATTACACTAACTGACACTTGTATATGGGATAATAAAAGCTAAAGCTCATTCTTCAAAAAAAATATTAGACCTCGGGTAAGTTGTTTCCATGTCTCACAACAGGTGATGATGGACAGCCATCAGGAGATAATATAATGCAGTGTATAACTACCTGTGCTGCTATATCAACCATCTGAACAAATTTTGTTTCTCTTCCTTCATCCCCACGCAGATAATCTAACAAACTTCCTTTAGACATTAATTCTGTCACAATATATATAGGTTCTGTGTCTGAGCACACAGCGTAAAGTCTCACTAATTTGTCATGTTTACACTGCTTCATAATCTGTGCTTCATCTAAGAAGGCTTTTGGTGACATAGTTCCTGCTTTAAGGGTTTTGATGGCAACATCAGTGGTTTTATTCCATTTTCCTAAAAATAATGTATTAACAATTAAACATGTGCCTTTGGCAAAATGAAATACACTTTAACTAAAAATGTTCAACACGTCATTATTCAAGTTGTATTTCAAAATTTATATATTTATTATAATTTCTTTATTCAAGATCTTGCAGAATGTTGGTGGCATTCTCCAGGTACTCATGTTTTCTTCATTATTCCAGAACTGACAACCTAAATATGAATAAATTAAGCACGACTGGATGTAAAACACATTTCAAGATAACCCATCTGTATTCAAGTGTCAAATATAACATACCTTTCCAAACTTCACCAAACTGACCGGCACCCAACCTTGTTGAAAATTCCAGTGTATCACGTGATATTTCCCATGCATCTTTGGTTTCTCTTGACAAGTCATCCATGACTGGAGCTGGTTTTGGACATGGTTCAGTAAGCTGTCTGCATAATCCATCTGACTTGCCTTTAATGCAATAATAAAATTATTAATTAATATTCTAATACACATGTATATCATAAATATAACCAATACTGTAGATCATTTATTTTTGCAAGTGGAACATTTTGTGACATGACCACTGAGGTTTCATCCGATGGTTAGTCCATGCAATATACCTATGTGACATGAGACCATTTAAACAATGGCTGATTACCGTAAAACAAACATATAATTAATAACTAAATTCAAAACAGTTGACTTAGAATGTGGTTTTAAATTTGTCAATATGTAACATTCTTTTTTTTCCGATTTGACTTATGACAAGTACCACTATATATTGTAGTAGAAAACATCTTATTTGTAGACAATTTTGTAGTGGAGATATTTGTGTGAGATTTGATTTCCCTTTGTAATTTTACATGAAAATTCACTTGCAATTGCACAGACCATCATCCAAACACATTAAATAAAGTAACAGTACATGAATATTTTGAAATGATTCTTTAAAGAATTCACTTGCATGAAAATTTCCAAATTTTCATTATTTTTTATCTTTTTTTTAAAATTACCGGTAACCTACTTTTGTAATGATCAACAAGTTCTGGTAATGACGCCAGTATTCTACGAGCTGCGATGTAGTATCCAGCGTTGTTATCCATATTGCGTATCTTATAGTGTTTGACAGTGGCTCCCTTCTCAGGATGTATATCACGAACAGACAGGACAAAATTACCTAAAAATTGTAAAAATAAAATAATTAAACCAAATATAAATTACAAAGTACATTTACAACACTAAAGTTGGCCAACAGATGGCATTTTTCAGGATAGAATTGGCTCACAAACAGAATTTTTGTGAGAATAATTTTTAATTTAGGGTCAATTACTCAAGGACTCCTTCTAGAATGAACACTGTAGCTCCATGCAAAGATTTTGTCCAACTGATTACGGTATGTGTACTAATTTTAGCGGGATTTTAGTATTAGAGCCTTTTTGTGCTCCAGTTATTGCGCTTATTTAAGTGCAGCACTAAAATATCTCAGTATGAAGGGGACAAATATTCTTGCCCTATGTGCACAAATTTAGTAATCTACACCCCCTCAGAGTGCTAAAATTTGAGTGCACTAATTTAAGTAAACATACAGTATTTTCATTGACAAATGACCATAAAGTCAAAACACCATGATCAAACATATTCTTTTTCAAATTTTACTTATATTTGTACTTGTATAGTAAAAACTCTTTTATAAAATTCCTTCATAAATCTCCCCCAATTTATTCATAACTCCAATAGCTGACTGAACAAATAGTGGTTTTGAATCAAGGTTTCACCATATATATCTAAGTATTCTAAGCTTTATAATATAGATTGAAAGTCATTGCTTGGAAACTAATGTATGAGAGACAGATGGAGGAAAATGGAGAGTGACAGTTATGATAAACCCCTTGTGTAACTATACCATGTACAAAACAAGATGATAAACCCCTAATGTAACTATACCATGTACAAAACAAAATGATAAATCCCTAATGTAACTATACCATGTACAAAACAAGATGATAAACCCCTAATGTAACTATACCATGTACAAAACAAGATGATAAACCCCTAATGTAACTATACCATGTACAAAAACAAGATGATAAACCCCTAATGTAACTATACCATGTACAAAACAAGATGATAAACCCCTAATGTAACTATACCATGTACAAAAAACAAGATGATAAACCCCTAATGTAACTATACCATGTACAAAAACAAGATGATAAACCACTAATGTAACTATACCATGTACAAAAAAAAACTAGAACAACAAGAAACCTATTTTAGCACTTACCAGGACTAGTCTCACTTTCTCTCACAAGGAAGGTACCAGCCTCACGCGACGGAGACAATAACAGTCTCTCCGATTCCTTACGAGATAAATGTCCCATGAACCATCTGTAATATAACAAGGTCAAAGGTTAACAATAAACAAATATTCCATTAACTATCCTTTATGGTACAAGGTCAAAGGTTAATAACAAGGTAAGAGAATTGTGAAAGTCAATATCCCCAAATAAAATTGTTTTACAGTATTTTCCATATTAATACAGTAGTTGATGGTGGTTTTATTTTCATTATATACATTGCTTAGTAAATCATTTCTATCCATCTTTAAATACAACAATTAATCATTAAACCATAGTAGATGTAATACAACTTACTCATAGGCATCCATGGAATCTTCCTTGGCCACATAATTTCTGGGTACATAACCTTCATTTTTAGTGTTACTATATTTAGCATCTGTGTGCTTAGCAAACCACCAATCATCATCACTGAAAAACAGAAGACACAATTATGATGAAAACATCATTAAATAGAATACAGTAAAAACAAAGATCTTAATCTATGTATCATACACTATCTGCCGTTTACCCAAAGCTGTCAATTTACAAGTCAAGGATACCATTAACAGCAGATTGGATCAAAGGTGTTTCATACCCCAGTCATGATTTTTTCACACAATCTTATCCAAAAATGGTGAAGAATAAAGCAGTTCTCAGAGAACTACCTGAGTGGGAAGTTTTTTTCTTTACTTACTCCTGAGAATTTAAAATCTGGTTTCTGAATTCTTCAATATAACACAGGGGTTTTCTCCTAACTACAGACTTTGTTTTAGATAATGTATCGTTGGTAGACTTTGCTTTAGACAATGATTTATCATTGGCTGTTTCTGTGTACCAGACTGACTTTCTGTTGTCCCGTGTTGTATGTGATCTTAATAATGATTTTATCCCAAATTTACTCGGCAGTCTATTTCTTGTTACTGTTTCAGATATTTTCTCTTCTTCTTCACTTATTTCAGGTATTTCATTTTCCTTGTCAATATACCAAACTGATTTTTCTAAGTTCTTCGAAGTTGGGGATCTTAACAGTAATTTTACCCCAACATTAATTGGTGGCATTGTTTAAGTCTTCATCAGTATACGGTCTTTCACATCAGTATAGTATGACATTATAATGAGTAAACTAAGGTCAGAATGAAAATTTTAATGAATGAGTAAATATGACCTACATATTATAATTAACATTTACCACTAATTACATAATTATTATGAAATTCATTACTAATTAAGGAACAACACCCTGCTTTGTTTTACGATGATATATATACATGTATATATATATATATATGTGTGTGTATATATTTTAATTTTAATTTGGTAAAAGTCTAAATTTATAAAATTTTATGAAATCAAAAACAAAATCCAAGCAAATGCATAAAAATGACTTGTTTTTCAATATTCACTCAAAATAGATAGTAAAATGGAAGTTGATGTAAATGTGTGTGAACATTGACAGGAAGTGATGTCAGATACATGTACTTATTGTGTATCATCCTCATGAGTGATCCTCTAGCCAGTAAACAGACTAAAATACTTATAACCTGTCTAAACTGAAGCCTGGTTAAACTGATAACCTGTCTAAACTGAAGCCTGGTTAAACTGATAACCTGTCTAAACTGAAGCCTGGTTAAACTGATAACCTGTCTAAACTGAAGCCTGGTTAAACTGATAATCTGTCTAAACTGAAGCCTGGTTAAACTGATAATCTGTCTAAACTGAAGCCTGGTTAAACTGATAACCTGTCTAAACTGAACCCTGGTTAAACTGATAACCTGTCTAAACTGAAGCCTGGTTAAACTGATAATCTGTCTAAACTGAAGCCTGGTTAAACTGATTACCTGTCTAAACTGAAGCCTGGTTAAACTGATAACCTGTCTAAACTGAACCCTGGTTAAACTTATAATCTGTCTAAACTGAAGCCTGGTTAAACTGATAACCTGTCTAAACTGAAGCCTGGTTAAACTGATAACCTGTCTAAACTGAACCCTGGTTAAACTGATAACCTGTCTAAACTGAACCCTGGTTAAACTGATAACCTGTCTAAACTGAACCCTGGTTAAACTGATAACCTGTCTAAACTGAAGCCTGGTTAAACTGATAATCTGTCTAAACTGAACCCTGCTTAAACTGATAACCTGTCTAAACTGAAGCCTGGTTAAACTGATAACCTGTCTAAACTGAAGCCTGGTTAAACTGATAACCTGTCTAAACTGAACCCTGGTTAAACTGATAATCTGTCTAAACTGAAGCCTGGTTAAACTGATAATCTGTCTAAACTTAACCCTGCTTAAACTGATAATGTCTTTAATGAATCTTGCTGTAACAGAAAACCTGTCTAAACTGAACCCTGGTTAAACTGATAACCTGTCTAAACTAAACCCTGGTTAAACTGATAATCTGTCTAAACTGAAGCCTGGTTAAACTGATAACCTGTCTAAATTGAACACTGGTTAAACTGATAACCTGTCTAAACTTAACCCTGGTTAAACTGATAACCTGTCTAAACTGAAGCCTGGTTAAACTGATAACCTGTCTAAACTGAAACCTGCTTAAACCCAAAACCTGTCTAAACTGAAACCTGCTTAAACCCAAAACATGTTTAAACTGAGCCAAGGTGCTTAAACTTAAGACCTGTTTAAACTAAACAAAATCTTTGATCCATAAAGCATTCAGTTAAGATGTTGACAGTCCTATAATTATAAGTCTGTGACTTTTAGCACCCACCAGTAACTCATCTACTGAACAAATCTGTATATTTTCAGGCCAAAACAAAAGTGGTATTTGTACAAAGACGACTTTCGGAATATATGAACAGATGACTTGATACATGTGTATGTATGAACAGTTGGCTTTATATACAGGTTAAAATAACATAGCATCACATATCCTTAATAAACAGGTGGTCTTTATAGGGGTGACCTGAAAGGCAGGTTGGACTGTAAAGTACAAGATTGGCCCACAAGAATTTAGTAGCATTGGTATGTTCACAATTTTTCAGCTAATGAATCAATGATGTTTAATACCCCAGTCAAGGTTCTAGCTTTCACACTATACTAGTACATGGTACATTAAGAAAGCCAGTTATGATATTGTAGAGAAAACTGGAGTAACCACAGAACTTCAGCAAGCAAACTGACAAACTTTCCTACATTAGTATCTACTTGAGTGGGATCATGTCAGTAAGTCAGCACTTTAGACTTCTTGATCACTAAAGCACCATAAATTCTGAACTTGGCATTTAATTGAATTTTCACATTGCAACATCTACATGTTTATTTTGTATTTTTAGTGGTTGTATTTTAGTGGCCCAGATTTCAACTTTTATCAAACTGTTTATAGTTTATTTACTTATATCACACTAACTACACCTATAAAACTCTTTTAATGGTTTTAATGTATGGTTTTTAAAAAATTGATTTTTTTTTATTAAAACTGACTTATTATAGATAACATAACAAGGTAAGTAGGAAGTAAATTTGAAGGGAATTTACGTTTTGTCACACAGCCAAGTTTGATAGGTTGTCACTTCAGACTCAAATTATGTAGTCTTAATCTACATATATCTAAAGGAGGAGTGGGCTAAAACAATTGCTTACAGATCAAAATGCCTAACATACCCCAAGTTAGATTCTTGCTTAAGGCTTCATGTGTTTTAAACTTTGTTAGATCACTTGTCAAAATTCAGAGGTATTTCTAGGTATTCTGTATCTTACATCACTTCAGAATTTATTGCCTTGGCCTTGATACAATGTATATATAAGTGAAATAATATAGACTGGATGTAAAACACAACCATTCTAGTTTATCCTACATTATATGTCTATGTGTTTATATATGTATCCATATGTGCAAATGTGTATCAGTGTGTATGTGTAATTGTCTACACAAATACATTTTATTCTTTGTATGTGTAATTGTCCACACACATACATTGTATTTCTTTGTACGTGTAATTGTCCACACACATACATTGTATTTCTTTGTACGTGTAATTGTGGATGTAATTGTCCACACACATACATTGTATTTCTTTGTACGTGTAATTGTCCACACACAAATACATTGTATTTGTTTGTACGTGTAATTGTCCACACACATGTACATTGTATTTGTGTGTACATGTGTCAATTTGTAAGTGTTTGTGGGAATTCCCGTTTAAACACCTACACACATTTAGTTAAGCTGTTAAGTAGATACATCAATGAGGTTGTGTTAAAGTCCAAACATACCGGTACACATAAACACATCTAAACTTCCTGTTACTTCTAGTCATTATTATAAAACACAGAGTTACAACTTTATATACTGCTAACAATTGTCTTGTCGATTCTTTTGGTGCCATAAAATGGTTTTGCAATCAAACACAAAATTATAGAGAGTGACAGTGATGATAAGGAGGTGGGTGGTAGAGTATGACAGAGTGGTATAGAGAGTGACAGTGATGATAAGGAGGTGGGTGGTAGAGTATGACAGAGTGGTATGGAGAGTGACAGTGATGATAAGGAGGTGGGTGGTAGAGTATGACAGAGTGGTATAGAGAGTGACAGTGATGATAAGGAGGTGGGTGGTAGAGTATGACAGAGTGGTATAGAGAGTGACAGTGATGATAAGGAGGTGGGTGGTAGAGTATGACAGAGTGGTATAGAGAGTGACAGTGATGATAAGGAGGTGGGTGGTAGAGTATGACAGAGTGGTATAGAGAGTGACAGTGATGATAAGGAGGTGGGTGGTAGAGTATGACAGAGTGGTATAGAGAGTGACAGTGATGATAAGGAGGTGGGTGGTAGAGTATGACAGAGTGGTATAGAGAGTGACAGTGATGATAAGGAGGTGGGTGGTAGAGTATGACAGAGTGGTATAGAGAGTGACAGTGATGATAAGGAGGTGGGTGGTAGAGTACGACAGAGTGGTATAGAGAGTGACAGTGATGATAAGGAGGTGGGTGGTAGAGTATAACAGAGTGGTATAGAGAGTGAGTGATGATAAGGAGGTGGGTGGTAGAGTATGACAGAGTGGTATAGAGAGTGACAGTGATGATAAGGAGGTGGGTGGTAGAGTATGACAGAGTGGTATAGAGAGTGACAGTGATGATAAGGAGGTGGGTGGTAGAGTATGACAGAGTGGTATAGAGAGTGACAGTGATGATAAGGAGGTGGGTGGTAGAGTATGACAGAGTGGTATAGAGAGTGACAGTGATGATAAGGAGGTGGGTGGTAGAGTACGACAGAGTGGTATAGAGAGTGACAGTGATGATAAGGAGGTGGGTGGTAGAATACGACAGAGTGGTATAGAGAGTGACAGTGATGATAAGGAGGTGGGTGGTAGAGTATGACAGAGTGGTATAGAGAGTGACAGTGATGATAAGGAGGTGGGTGGTAGAGTATGACAGAGTGGTATAGAGAGTGACAGTGATGATAAGGAGGTGGGTGGTAGAGTACGACAGAGTGGTATAGAGAGTGACAGTGATGATAAGGAGGTGGGTGGTAGAGTACGACAGAGTGGTATAGAGAGTGACAGTGATGATAAGGAGGTGGGTGGTAGAGTACGACAGAGTGGTATAGAGAGTGACAGTGATGATAAGGAGGTGGGTGGTAGAGTACGACAGAGTGGTATAGAGAGTGACAGTGATGATAAGGAGGTGGGTGGAAGAGTATGACAGAGTGGTATAGAGAGTGACAGTGATGATAAGGAGGTGGGTGGTAGAGTATGACAGAGTGGTATAGAGAGTGACAGTGATGATAAGGAGGTGGGTGGTAGAGTATGACAGAGTGGTATAGAGAGTGAGTGATGATAAGGAGGTGGGTGGTAGAGTATGACAGAGTGGTATAGAGAGTGACAGTGATGATAAGGAGGTGGGTGGTAGAGTATGACAGAGTGGTATAGAGAGTGACAGTGATGATAAGGAGGTGGGTGGTAGAGTATGACAGAGTGGTATAGAGAGTGACAGTGATGATAAGGAGGTGGGTGGTAGAGTATGACAGAGTGGTATAGAGAGTGACAGTGATGATAAGGAGGTGGGTGGTAGAGTACGACAGAGTGGTATAGAGAGTGACAGTGATGATAAGGAGGTGGGTGGTAGAGTACGACAGAGTGGTATAGAGAGTGACAGTGATGATAAGGAGGTGGGTGGTAGAGTACGTTTACTTTAGTGTATTAACATGAATTCAGGATTATACAGGATTTCCTATTAAAAAGCACCTAACCATATATCTGTTTTCATGTTTGAAGTTTCACTGTTGCTTCAAATACTTTATCAGCTGATCACTAAAATGATATTTGACTTCACATTAGCATATTTTAATCTTTGACCTGTGGTGCTAGTGCTAGAACACACTAGACTACCCTGATGTAACCATGACGACCTGTGGTGCTAGTGCCAGAATACACTAGACTACCCTGATGTAACCATGACTGGTGGTATAGTAAAACCTTTTTATAATGGACCACAACATCTTTCCCACATCACTAATGGCTAGGTCTGTCTAAAAATCTCTCTTTTCAAAGGTTTTTCTTTAAAACTCACAATTCATTGTTAAACCATCTTATAACATCAAAATCTGTCTGAACAATTGATAGCCCGCCAAAATCTGTCTTGAACAAATGGTTACCAATGGTACAGCGAGGCAGCAGTATAAACCGTCTTATAACATCTAAATCTGTCTGAACAATTGATAGCTCTCCAAAATCTGTCTGAACAATTGATAGCTCTCCAAAATCTGTCTGAACAATTGATAGCCAGACAAAATCTGTCTGAACAATTGATAGCCTGACAAAATCTGTCTGAACAATTGATAGCCCGACAAAATCTGTCTGAACAATTGATAGCCAGACAAAATCTGTCTAAACAATTGATAGCCTGACAAAATCTGTCTGAACAATTGATAGCCAGACAAAATCTGTCTGAACAATTGATAGCCAGACAAAATCTGTCTGAACAATTGATAGCCTGACAAAATCTGTCTGAACAATTGATAGCCCGACAAAATCTGTCTGAACAATTGATAGCCAGACAAAATCTGTCTGAACAATTGATAGCCCGACAAAATCTGTCTGAACAATTGATAGCCCGACAAAATCTGTCTGAACAATTGATAGCCAGACAAAATCTGTCTGAACAATTGATAGCCTGACAAAATCTGTCTGAACAATTGATAGCCTGACAAAATCTGTCTGAACAATTGATAGCCTGACAAAATCTGTCTAAACAATTGATAGCCTGACAAAATCTGTCTGAACAATTGATAGCCAGACAAAATCTGTCTGTACAATTGATAGCCTGACAAAATCTGTCTGAACAATTGATAGCCTGACAAAATCTGTCTGAACAATTGATAGCCTGACAAAATCTGTCTGAACAATTGATAGCCTGACAAAATCTGTCTTGAACAATTGATAGCCTGACAAAATCTGTCTGAACAATTGATAGCCTGACAAAATCTGTCTGAACAATTGATAGTCTGACAAAATCTGTCTGAACAATTGATAGCCTGACAGTCTGAACAATTGATAGCCAGACAAAATCTGTTTTGAACAAATGGTTACCAATGGTACAGCGTGGTAGCAGTATAAAATATATATTAATTTTAATTAACTTAAGTGTTTTTATTATTTTTACCTGTCATCGACTAGATATAATAAATCTCCTTTCTTAAAGGTAAGATCATCCTCGGCCCTGGCTTCATAATCATATAAAGCTCTTAAATGTCCTTTATTTGCTGTAAAATAATGAAACAGGGATTAAAATGTGCAACAAAATTATGATGGACTATAGAAATTTGACAACAAACACAGCTACAAATAACACAACAAACTAAAGAAATAAGAATACAAACCACAAGATAGACACATATTAAGACCACTGGTTATAAAACTGACATTGGACTGGTACTGGATACAAATCACAAGATAGACACATATTAAGACCACTGGTTATAAAACTGACATTGGACTGGTACTGGATACAAATCACAAGATAGACACATATTAAGACCACTGGTTATAAAACTGACATTGGACTGGTACTGGATACAAATCACAAGATAGACACATATTAAGACCACTGGTTATAAAACTGACATTGGACTGGTACTGGATACAAAGCACAAGATAGACACATATTAAGACCACTGGTTATAAAACTGACATTGAACTGGTACTGGATACAAAGCACAAGATAGACACATATTAAGACCACTGGTTATAAAACTGACTTTGGACTGGTACTGGATACAAAGCACAAGATACACATATTAAGACCACTGGTTATAAAACTGACATTGGACTGGTACTGAATACAAAGCACAAGATAGACACATATTAAGACCACTGGTTATAAAACTGACATTGGACTGGTACTGGATACAAAGCACAAGATAGACACATATTAAGACCACTGGTTATAAAACTGACATTGGACTGGTACTGGATACAAAGCACAAGATAGACACATATTAAGACCACTGGTTATAAAACTGACATTGAACTGGTACTGGATACAAAGCACAAGATAGACACATATTAAGACCACTGGTTATAAAACTGACATTGGACTGGTACTGGATACAAAGCACAAGATAGACACATATTAAGACCAATGGTTATAAAACTGACATTGGACTGGTACTGGATACAAAGCACAAGATAGACACATATTAAGACCACTGGTTATAAAACTGACATTGGACTGGTACTGGATACAAAACATAAGATAGACACATATTAAGACCACTGGTTATAAAACTGACATTGGACTGGTACTGGATACAAAGCACAAGATAGACACATATTAAGACCACTGGTTATAAAACTGACATTGGACTGGTACTGGATACAAAGCACAAGATAGACACATATTAAGACCACTGGTTATAAAACTGACATTGGACTGGTACTGGATACAAAACATAAGATAGACACATATTAAGACCACTGGTTACAAAACTGACATTGGACTGGTACTGGATACAAAGCACAAGATAGACACATATTAAGACCACTGGTTATAAAACTGACATTGAACTGGTACTGGATACAAAGCACAAGATAGACACATATTAAGACCACTGGTTATAAAACTGACATTGGACTGGTACTGGATACAAAGCACAAGATAGACACATATTAAGACCACTGGTTATAAAACTGACATTGGACTGGTACTGGATACAAAGCACAAGATAGACACATATTAAGACCACTGGTTATAAAACTGACATTGGACTGGTACTGGATACAAACATAAGATAGACACATATTAAGACCACTGGTTACAAAACTGACATTGGACTGGTACTGGATACAAAGCACAAGATAGACACATATTAAGACCACTGGTTATAAAACTGACATTGGACTGGTACTGGATACAAAACATAAGATAGACACATATTAAGACCACTAGTTACAAAACTGACATTGGACTGGTACTGGATACAAAGCACAAGATAGACACATATTAAGACCACTGGTTATAAAACTGACATTGGACTGGTACTGGATACAAAGCACAAGATAGACACATATTAAGACCACTGGTTATAAAACTGACATTGGACTGGTACTGGATACAAAGCACAAGATAGACACATATTAAGACCACTGGTTATAAAACTGACATTGGACTGGTACTGGATACAAAGCACAAGATAGACACATATTAAGACCACTGGTTATAAAACTGACTTTGAACTGGTACTGGATACAAAGCACAAGATAGCCACATATTAAGACCACTGGTTATAAAACTGACATTGGACTGGTACTGGATACAAAGCACAAGATAGACACATATTAAGACCACTGGTTATAAAACTGACATTGGACTGGTACTGGATACAAAGCACAAGATAGACACATATTAAGACCACTGATAAAACTGACATTGGACTGGTACTGGATACAAAGCACAAGATAGACACATATTAAGACCACTGGTTATAAAACTGACATTGGACTGGTACTGGATACAAAGCACAAGATAGACACATATTAAGACCACTGGTTATAAAACTGACATTGGACTGGTACTGGATACAAAGCACAAGATAGACACATATTAAGACCACTGGTTATAAAACTGACTTTGAACTGGCACTGGATATAATGACAAAATAAATGTATATTGAGACTGCAGATTTGTATAACCCTTGACTTTGGACTTGTGCTAATACTATGGCAACATAGTATCCAGTGTTGTGTTTTCAGTGCTTTTGCAAGAGCCTAAAATTTGTACAAATTTTAACATCAGTAAGATCTTAAACTACACATTTACAAATTATCCTTATTTTACCAAACACTTGTCTAGATGTCACAATGTTATCCCGGTGTACTGGTAATTTGTGGTTCTTAGTTAATCCGTTTCCCATTGATCATCACCATTTAAACAGACAAAATATGAATTCTAACATGTTGAGGGCATGTATATGTTGTTGCTAACTACATTAAAACTTAAGATTGGTGAAATAAAATAGTTGATAGTTATGAAGCATGACTTTCTATTTCACATCAATAATGGTTATATTTTTTGTATTGCATAAGGAATCATACACATTTAATGAGCCAGTGCGTAAGATCTAGTAAACTCTTAAAACATGTTCGCTCCAGCAGAAAACTATAATAAAGATTTATATTCAAGTTCATACTTTGTACATTAAACAACACACCAAGAAACTAGGTATAGAATCATAAAATTTAAAAAAAAAAAAATGAAATTTATATATAAAAAATAAAATTTTACAAAAATAAAATTTAACTAAGTGTCTCAATTAACTAGACACAAAAGTTAATATTTATGAAAGCATTTATCCTGCCTTTTTATTTGTACTAATCTGATCATAAGGCAATTACAAGAATAAAGCATGAAATATACTTAAGATATGAAGTTATTTTGATATAAAGTATAAAACATAAGACATGAAGTTATTTTGATATAAAGCAGTAAATTAAAATTATCTTAACAAATGAATTGATAAAGGGAATGTTAAAAACCAACATAATATATAATATACATGTAAATGATGTACTAAAATAAAAAGAAGTTGAAGAAAGAGAAGACAATTAGACAATCATATATAATTATATATAGTATATATATACATGTATAGACCATCAAATAATTAAATAACACAGATAATCCTTTCTACTGTTCAGATCTTTAGATCATGATTCATAAAATTATAAAGGTTCATCTAATGTTCTATTTTCGGTAAGGTGGAGAGGGACATGGTGACCAAGTGTTCCAATTCCTTTTTGGACAGATTTAAGGGTACAAAAGTTTGACGGTTCACTTGCTCCAGATCAGTGATTTCTCCAAGTACTCCAATTTCTCCTGCCATCCCAAAAATGACTGCATCAATAGATTATAAGAGAAAGAATCCTGACAGGGGCGTAAAACTCAATTACTCCAAACTGTTAGGGGATAACTACCAGTGAGTGGATGGATGTTTAACAACAAAATTAAGATAATTTCATTCATATAAAGACATCACGAGCTGTAGGCAAAGTTGAGGACAATGCATACATAGCATTTTTATCTCACCATAATTATTATGACATGGGGCACTAGCTTTGATGTCCTCATCTGAAGGTGTAAGCCAGAGAAGAAAATTGCCTCATTAAAATTCCTAAGCTAGGGTTTGATCCCATAACTTTTGGCTTGCAAGTGACAGTACCACTCTGCCATGTCTGCAAACATTTCATTAGGTAAGTGTAAACTAATGCAATTGATAATAGAAGAAAGAAATATCCAACTGAAAAAAAATATACTTGGCAAAAGTCAGTACAACCAAGAACATGAAACAATTCAAGTTACTGATAAAACAGCCAAACAAGACAATACAAAGGAATGAGGAACACTTATTGTGAACACTGATTGTAAAACTCCTGACTTTGGACAGACACTGGAGTAAATGTCAGTGGTGTGGTTATAGTACTATATCAATGTCCTCTTGGCAAGCCTAGGTCTAGAAACAAAGAATGTCATCCCTCAGGGTGAGATTTCTTACCGGGTATTGTCTCCACTACAAAGCGAGGATAGATTCTGTTATTCTCCAGTATCATAAATCAGAAAGTATTGAAACATGATTGGGAATATGTATTGCTATACACTGGACAAAATGGAAGTCAAATCAACAATATGATCTGTCCCAATAAGATTAAAAGAATCTTACACCGGTAACAGGGTAACAGGGTAAGACAGAGATATCTCTTACCCTGTTACTTGTGTAGGATTCTTTTTCACACACATTTGCAATATAAGACATGTTTTGTAAACAAAAAATTGCATCAAATGTTCAGTTTTCATGTCACCATCCATGCCCACTAAAAATGACATAATCGATTTTTGTTAACGTTCTCACATAAAATGATTATGACGTCATTAATTTAGCGTGTGTAAGTGATTGTGATGTTAAGAAATTGTTGGTTGACTTTGGAACTTTTCTCAACTTATTACCGGTAAGTAATTTCAACGATAAATCCATGTCACAGGTGTGAGAAAACAATCTACTTGACACAGACACAGTAAAATTTAATTCAGCAGTTTAGATCACTAAGACCCCATTAAGTAAATTCCAAGGAAAGTTACATGGACAAGAGAAAAAGTAAAGATCTCATGATGTCAGACCCAGGAGGAAAAATAAAGATCTCATGATGTCAGACCCAGGAGAAACATGAAGTTATAGGTGTTACACCACAAGTGAATGATTACCAGGAAATCATCTCTCCTGGCTCATTATTTTTCAAGAAAACTGAAATAAGTATAAGTGTGTTCCTTGTAAAAGTCCAACACCTAAATTTATTTCTGTATCTGTGACCCTTTAACACATAAACAACTTAAACATATTAAATAACAAACTCTGAAGTCGTCTCCGGTTTCACAATGAATCCAACCCCTCAATCTAACCCCTCAACAAGGAAGTACTTATAGTGATGTACCGGGTTTACCCAAATCATCTTATAAAAGTTTTATCATGTGATACATGAAAGATTATCTGAAGTTTTTTTTTTTTCAAAAACAAAACCATGATGAAGACTATGTTGTTTACTTTATTAAAGAGGGCCTAGGTAGCCAAGCAGTCCAAAGTAATGGCTTACTGATCACAGTGTCTGTCACCAACTAGGTCTGAATTCTGGTCATACAAATCCTAGTATGTGAAAGTTAGTTAACTCTCTCCCTGAGGTCAGTGGTTCACTCCCTGAGGTCTTAAATGAATCTTAAATGTGGGGTAAAACACCATTAATTGAATCCACTCTTATTTACAATAAGTCACTTCTGTTAGTAAGCTGAACAGGTGCTCTACAATTTTAGATAATTGCTGTAGTTATTCAATTAGTGACATGGCCTAGTGCTATTTCCATTAACTTTCCAAATCAGTTAGGGTTGTTGGTTCAAAATGACTTTCATTTGTCCTGCACGCTCATATCTTTGAAAAAGGAATGACGTCCTGTGTCAGGATTTTTCTTGCCCTAGATGCAATACATTCTTTTGGCTAAGTGACAGTATAATGTGTGGTCTGCAATGTTTATTTGTGGCAGTGCGGATAAATGGTGAGTACTTTATCAGTAGCAGTTTTTTAACAATAAAACAATTATATGTACATGTGTTAAGACTTCTTGCTATATCCAAATTATTCACTTAATTAAACTATTATAATGTTATATGGTGACTATGAAGTAAGGTAATGTTAGTACTTCTGGACAACAAACATGTAAAAAAAACCTTGAGCTCTGTATCTCTACAAGTGTCAACAAAATATTGATGAAAGGAAAATATATTCATGAAACAGAAAAATAACAACAAGCCATCCCAAACTGAATATTGTGAGGGTGGTGGGGGGGGGGAAGGGAGGGTAACAAACACTATAGTACCTGGTGTGGCAGTGGTTCCTCTGCTGAAGCTTGTCTGTTTACTGTAGGGTCTGGTTCATAACGACTTGGTGCTTTTTTTTCTTGTGTATCTCCCTCGCTTTTCACTTTTAGATCGGTAAAACCATCTTGTTTCGGTGTTGATTGGCAGCAACCCATAATAATTTATTTAAGCTTGTTTTCAGTATACTTGGTATTAACATTTATTACACATATAAATCACATGATAGTTACTTCATTACCAGCTCCAGTCCTGGAAATTCTACAAAATAAACAAAATACTCAATCAAACATGGTACTGCTTTATAACCTCATGCTTTATACGGGTTATGAAATTTCAAGTTCCTGGGTCTTTCTGTTCATGGCAAAGATTCCTAAAGGAAGGTCAAGGTCAACCAACTTCACAAACTTGAAAGGACTTGAGTCTGGCAACATTCCATTCCTGTCAAGTTTCATTGCCATAGGTTCACTGGTTCTGGAGAAAAAGCAGTTGAATGACTCACCTTGATCCAAATTAGCTCAAGTAGAGGCTCATTTGACCATAAGAAGTGGTCAACTAACAAAGATGAATCATTCAAAGTAATCAAAACTAAACATCAATCAAAGGGAGAAATAAGTCTCTCAGGGCTCTCAGGGCTTTCAGGGCTCTCAAGTATAAATATACATGTTAATTTTGTTAAGTAATTCTGTGGTTTTATATATGTGGGATAGGAAGTGGGAAGATCATCTTGTTGTTTTCAATGTTATCCTGGCTTTAAGGAGGCGATCTTAATCATCATCTCTACTTAAGTTCATCTTCCTGGATTTATTTTTGTGTCCCAAATACTTAATTATACACTAGCTTGAACCAAAACTTGATAGTGACAACATGGGTCACAGTCTAGAAATGGAACTTTGGTGAATGTCTATAAATTCTATGAATTCATGAACATTTAAAGGCAAGCTAAAAGAAAACAAAACTCTCAAATCACGGTTTCCAACAATTTAAAATTTTAAGTATCAAAATTTCCAAAATTTGTCAAGATATTGTACTTTTAAAAGTGTTTTTCCCCCACAAATTTGCTTAAAATAGGTTACCATACTTTTTAAAAAAATGATCAGGTTTTAGTAACCAATGGCGATTTTGGTTACCAGGAATTGAAACAGACAAATAATGATTAAATTTATTAAGCAATCTACATATCAATAAAAATGTAATTATTCTTGGATATACATGTATATTGTTTTATGATGTTAACCTCATACCAGCAAAATCATGGGTTTTATTATAACACATATATATTTTTAGTATAAAAATATCTAAGTTCTTTTAAAATATGGACATACTGAACTGAGTAAATGAATTTAAGTCAAAGTCCGTCAGGAGCCTACATGTTCATCAGGCCTGAGATTTTAACTGTTTATGCTGTCTGAAGCTACTTAGGCTCCTCTTGGATGGGTAGGAACTTGGTGGCAGAATCAAATAAAATGAAAAGCATGTTATGTTGCATTTAACTTCAGGTCAGACTGAAGAATAAGCAAACTTTACATTGCAACATTGTCTGCAATTAGATTGGAATTAAAATTTAAGTTTGAATTTCAAAATTTAATGTTTTATATTAAACTTATATACATGTTATTACTTCAATTTGTCACTACAATTTACTCAGTAAATTTTTGTGTTAAAACAGGGATTCAAGTGTAGCTTTTAAACATATAGAACAAATGTCAAAATACTGTGGTAATAAGCAAGTCTTTAAAAGGCATTAAAATTAGGTTTTACAAATTTACAAAATGTTTTAAGTATGACTGAAAACTAACAGATCTGTTGACTTGCCTAAATTTTGTATCCTAAATATAGAAGTTCAGAGTACTAACAAAGTTAGACCCTGCATATCAATATACAGAGACGTGCAAAAAGTATTCGGTCACTTTGTAAAATCCTTCTTTATTTCATATAAAACCATGTGTTTTTAAAAATTGTCAAATTTCTTGGTCAATTTCCATGATTTTTTCACTATTAAATGTAAAATTAGTTGAAGTTTGTTCTAAAAATAATTAAAAAGGTAATTTCGTTGTTTTCAATAGTTAAACATTTTAAATTCAACAGATTTGTATCAAAAAAATGAAATCTACTATATAATCATGCTTTATATCTCAGTTAAATATTTAGCATGATGTTCAACTTATGTTTTCTTGAATGTTATAAGACAGACAATAATTTGAAAATTAGTGAAAGAAACTACAACTAATTTTTGATTTATCAGTGAAAATTTTATAAATAAATTTTAAGAATTTTTTATATACATACAGTTTTATATGAAATAAAGAAGGATTTTACAAAGTGACAGAATACTTTTTGCACGTCTCTGTACAACAAACTGAAAATGATAACAATTATTATAACATTTGTAACAACATGTTACAAATGTTAACCCTTCAAACTACTATAAGCAAGAATCACTGTATGACTATTGAAACACACACACACACACACACACACACACACACACACACACACACTTTTACCTGTATACCAATACACATACAAGAAATATCTTATAATTCTTAACAAAATAAATTTTTTCTCACTTATTTGTAACATAAATTCAAAATTCCCCATTAAAAATCACTATTTAAAGAGTAAACTTGAAATGTGTACCACATAATACCAAGATTTAGTATAAACCAGGAAGTAACGGGTGCAGTCATGTATACAAACTACCATTATCATCTGGAGGAGTCATGTGAATAGAAAAAAATATCTATGTACACCTATATACTCTATATATAGTATATATACCAATATGAAGATATAATATACATACATATATATATATATATATATATAATATATAAAGTGTATTTGTGTGGAGTAAAGGTGTTTTACATCCCAGACAAAATAATTCTTTCATTTACATCAAGGTGGTCAGTTCTGAGATGGTTGAGGAAACTGGAATACCAGGAGAAAACTAAAAGAAGCAAACTGACAAAACGTCCTCACATTCTAATCTACCAGATTGGGATTCAAACTTGGGAAGTAAGAGGCATTATGTAACCTGGTGCTTTAGACCACTCTAGGTACCATGTCATCACACCTGCCACCCTCCCCTCCCGCCCCCCCCCCCAACCACCCTGAAAATAAGAAAATTGTCTTTATTCTTTATAGCAATATTTTTATTGTTATAAGCACTATTTTTGTGCCCATTACACAGTTATATATTATAAGTAAAGTATATTCTACATCCAAGATAAAATTTAAAAAAAAAAAAACCAAAAAAATGATACATTTGTAGTAAAAAATAAATAGACCTACCTTTGAAGTCGTAAAAGTTAATTGTTCCTCTAACTTGTATCAAAAATAAGAATCAGATACAGTTGTAGATAGGAGATATATTTTAATATAAAAACATCCTTGTTATATCTCCTCCACTACAATCATGTCGGTCGACCCTGCACTCTATCAGATACTTTATACTGACTTTTCAGTGATTTAAAAACCAGGAAGTGTTATTTTTAAATACATAAGTACTAATACAGAGACACATCTTAGTAGTCATAAACACTATACTTTATTATTACACATTTAAATAACAAGCTTATAAATACAGTCCTTAATGTTCTACCCACCATTTCTTCCTCCTCTATCATTATATCATTCAAATAATTTTATCATTTATATCTTTCAGATTCCTTTTCTTTCAACTTTCTTAATCCAGTTAAATACTTATCTTCAGAAAGTTTAATTTACTAGTACAGTAAAAGCTGTATATAAAGACAATCTACACAACTTAGAAAATATGAAGTAAAAAGAGGGTTTTTTTTGGTTAAAAAGAAAAAAAATCTTTAAAATGTTGATCTTTATGACCAGGCGGTCTTTAAATAGAGGCCTTTGTTATAGACAGGTACTCATTATATAGAAATGGTCACTTTAGCAGGTTTTACTGCATTGACAGATGGTCTTCATATGGAGGTGTTCACTATAGCAGGCTTTACTGTACAGACAGGTGGTAATTATTAAGAGGTGGTCACTATAGTAGGTTTACTGTATAGACAGGTGGTTTTGATATAGAGGTGATCACTATAGCAGATTTACTGTATAAACAGATGGTTTTCATATAGAGGTGGTCACTATAGTAGGTTTACTGTATAGACAGATCACTTTAGCAGATTTATTGTATAACATGTTGTTTTTAAATGGAGGTGGTCACTATTGCAGTTATACTGTAGACATGTGGTCTTTATATGGAGGTGGCTACAATGGCAAGTTTTTCAGTGTAGACAGATGGTCTTTAAAAGTAGGTGGTCACTGTAGCAGGTTTACTGTATATAGATAGGTGGTCTTTATATAGAGATGGTCACTGTAGCAGGTTTACTGTATATAGATAGGTGGTCTTTATAAGAGATGGTCACTGTAGCAGGTTTACTGTATAGATAGGTGGTCTTTATATAGTGAGTTTATTGTATAGATGGATGTTTTTATATAGAGGTGGTCACTATAGCAAGTTTATTGTATATAGATATCAACTACATTAATGTTTATGGGTTTAAATTTCTCTTGTTTCACTTTCAGTTTTCTATGTATAGCAATCATGCAATATGTTTCCTCTAATACCTCATGAGTAAATCAAAACCTGTCTACTGGTACATTAAACCTATCGTTAATATTACCTGTGTAAACCTAATAGGCAATACCTGTCTAAACAATAAACATTTTCCATCCTGAGAATGTTTGATTTAGATGGGTTCCAATGTATTTATTATAAGCTATATACGGTAAATACCTAAATTACATTACTGGATTATTGTTTAGCAGATTTTTATCAATTTTCCAAGTACAAGACAATGGCATAGATTAATTTATTAAACACACATACATGTAGTGAGTGATTGGGTGTTTGGGTTTCAGAATTGCCTGTACTAGTGCATATAACAGCAAACATCTATAATGGTATATTGCATTAAATCTTACCGGTATTCATGAGTACATGCTTATGACAACCTTTAGAGTGCTAGCACACTAGATCACCATATGAAAGTTTGACACTGCAAACCAAATAACCCCATTATATTCAAGTATTAAGCCAAGATAAAAATCCTTTCTTGTCAACATGTAGTAAACTAGACTCAGTTGTATCTCTCGCTACCTTAAAGCTTGACTCCTTCTGGAGCAGATCCTAGTTCACACTGAGTTATTTTGTCAGTTTACTTGCCAATGTTAAGTGTTTTCTCCAGATACTGTAGGTACTACAGTTTTCTCCACCAGCTAAGAAGTGACTGCCTCAATGTAAGTGAAATAGGTCTTGACTAAACACCATAACTCTCTTCTATCACTATTTTACTACTGTGATAATGTGTGTGTGTACAATTCAGAACTTAAGAGTTTCTGTAGGGCAGAACCTGTCTAACCTTACCCCCAAGTAAACCAATTACAAAAACCTGTCTAAACTTACCCCCAAGTAAACCAATTACAAAAACCTGTCTAAACTTACCTCTGAGTAAACCAAAAACCTGTCTAAGCTTACCTCTGAGTAAACCAAAAACCTGTCTGAACTTACACCTGAGTAAACCAAAAACCTGTCTAAACTCACCCCTGAGTAAACCAAAAACCTGTCTAAACTTACTCCTGAGTAAACCAAAAACCTGTCTAAGCTTACCTCTGAGTAAACCAAAAACCTGTCTAAGCTTACCTCTGAGTAAACCAAAAACCTGTCTAAGCTTTCCCTGAGTAAACCAAAAACCTGTCTAAACTTACCCCCAAGTAAACCAATTGCAAAAACCTGTCTAAACTCACCCCTGAGTAAACCAAAAACCTGTCTAAGCTTACCTCTGAGTAAACCAAAAACCTGTCTAAGCTTACCTCTGAGTAAACCAAAAACCTGTCTAAGCTTACCTCTGAGTAAACCAAAAACCTGTCTAAGCTTACACCTGAGTAAACCAAAAACCTGTCTAAACTTACTCCTGAGTAAACCAAAAACCTGTCTAAGCTTACCTCTGAGTAAACCAAAAACCTGTCTAAGCTTACCTCTGAGTAAACCAAAAACCTGTCTAAGCTTACCTCTGAGTAAACCAAAAACCTGTCTAAACTTACTCCTGAGTAAACCAAAAACCTGTCTAAACTTACTCCTGAGTAAACCAAAAACCTGTCTAAGCTTACACCTGAGTAAACCAAAAACCTGTCTAAACTTACACCTGAGTAAACCAAAAACCTGTCTAAACTCACCCCTGAGTAAACCAAAAACCTGTCTAAACTCACCCCTGAGTAAACCAAAAACCTGTCTAAACTTACCCCTGAGTAAACCAAAAACCTGTCTAAACTTACCCCTGAGTAAACCAAAAACCTGTCTAAACTTACCCCTTAGTTAACCAAAAACCTGTCTAAGCTTACCCCTTAGTTAACCAAAAACCTGTCTAAACTCACCCCTTAGTTAACCAAAAACCAGTCTAAACTCACCCCTTAATTAACCAAAAACCTGTCTAAACTCACCCTGAGTAAACCAAAAACCTGTCTAAATGGATCTGAGTTAACAGCTTCTGTTTAATTGATCTGCTTCATCTGGACAACCAGGACAATTATAGTTTGGAAATTTTAAGCACAAAATTTTAAATTTACACAATGCACTGTTTAGAGAAAGTTACTAAATTTTCTGATAACATACATGATATAAGATTACTAGTAAACCTGTTTTAATATAATATATTACAGGTAAATATCTGAAAAATATTGAAGGTAAAATTATCGTCCCCAAAATGTCAACATAAAACAATAATAATCAAATAGATTAACTGTTAGGTAGGTAGATATAGTGTATTGGTAAAATGTGAATATAGTAGACAGGTAGATTTAAAGTGGGGTGAAAACAACCAAGTAGGCAATCTTAAAGATTGGGTTTTTTTTTGGTTTTTTTTCTATGGTAATTGTTATTATTATTTAATACAATAATTATCATAGAGTATGGTGAAATATATCCTGATGTTATCTGTTTAAGATTAGGTTTTACGATAGTAACTGTCATCTATTACAACTCTGTCACAGGTTTATAATCCAAGAAAATAGCAGGTGTTTTCAGCTTAAACATAACGATGATGGTAAGAGTTGCAGATATTATGTAAATTAACATGTAGTGGAGTGCCCTAGTCATTCCTGAGAGGCCGCAGTGGCCTAATAGATAAGACGTCAGTCTACAAATCCAGGGTCTCTCATCTCTGTGAGTTTGAGCCCCATTCAAACCACCTGTGGGAAAGTGAATTTTCCTTGCCATTGGTCATTACTGGTTCACCTAGTATCAGTATAATGTGACTGGGAGAGTGGTACACTTGTCTGAAGAGTACTGACTCTGTGAGCTAGCACGTTAAAGTCGAGTTGAGTATGCACAAGTACAAGGCAGACCATAAAACACACTCACGTTTCACATGCATATACAAACTTGTTCATGGATTAATTAATAGGGATTAATAAAATAGTTCTCGCCAGGGATAGCTGAAAAATTGCTGATGTGACGTTAAGCAACATTTAACCAACCAACCTACCCAAGTCATTCCTGATTTAAAAACTTATAACATATAACACAATGTGTATGTACTAAGTTCAACTCTTTCGTTTTTTCCATTACAGTGAGAAAATTCATTTCTATAATATTTGTAACTGACTACATGCAACTACAGGTAAATGTAATTGTCATATCATTGTAATCAATATGGATATATTCAATGCTTGGGATGACCAATTAAGATATAACACAAAATGTAAATAGAGTACCCAGTCAAGATGTGTTCACCTATATCAAGGTGGTCAGTTTAGAGAAGGTGAAGAAAACTGGAGTATCTAGAGGAAATAATGACCTTGGCACCAGAATAATAGAAATATTCATTTTTTTTCTTTCATTGTTACTTTCAAACAAAATAACTAAACACTAATATTAATGTACTTTGATGAAAAACAGAATTGTTATTTTTTATCAACAATAAAAAATATCTTGTAAGAAAATAACACACTTTACATCAGCAAGATGAAGTGATCAATACTGGACACATTTACTTTGAAATATGGGTGATTTTTAACTATCATAGTCATGTTGAAATGTTGTTAAAGGTACACAAGCATTAGTCAATGACACAGAGGGAATACCGGTCATCATTTTTTGAAAGACATATACATGTAGTCACATTTATCACATGACAAATAATATGCAAATGAATGCATGTCAGAAGCAAGCAGAATTCAATAGTGAGGGAATAAATCCTTAAAATATTACTTTTTAAATCAGACTGGCAGAACATGTAGGTAAGATAGGTTCACCTGTTACAGGAGGAAGTTCTAAATACTGTATCAGAAAGAGTGTCATTTAAAAAATTTATTTATTCTATTGACAGTATTTGATTCTAAGACGAAAGGAACAGAAATTTGAATATTCAAACTTTTATCATTTTATACTGATAGGGTTTTTTCTACAAAGAATTTTCTAATTTGTAAAACATCAACTCAAGAAATCTTGAATTCACCAAGAGCATAAGTATTATAGGCTAAATAAGCACAAATAGTGTCATAAAAATCAAATGTCCTCAGACACTATATAAACAATTATACCTATTTCTTCGTTTGATCAAAATAGAAGTTTAAAACCATAGTACAAAAACTATTTTTATAAAATCTTTATGTTATGTCATTGGGCTCTGACGACTCAGCTGCATGACACTTCAGACATTGTATTACTTCCTTTTTATGTTCACAGCAAATCACCACAGATATCTCTATATAGATAAACATTATTTAACTCTTGGATGTTTTTAATATTAATTGATATCCCGCTGTGGTTTATCAGTGTTATATCTACCTATTTACATTCTGATAATACTTACATATAACCAGCGAGATAACCAATGAGGACTGTCACACATATCTGACTTATCTGACTGTCACAAGTGGATGATATAATGACCAAGTCAAATCCAGTTTTCATGTCTCAGTCAAAATAACTTCAATTATATTGAGAGGATACCAACAATAGCTCGATTCCTTTGTAATGAGCTCATGACCTCATGCCATTGAAGAGTGGGTTTTTTTTCATGTCACACAAGCCAAGACCTAGGCTGTAGATTTTTAAGGTCTCATTTAAAAGACCAAACAGGGTACAATTGACACAATTACCACGCAGTGCTAGGGTTTGTTCCTACAACCTCTAACTTCAAAAACAGTGACTGTAAAACTAGGCCATGTCTCATCCAAATATGATGATGTAAAAAAGAATAACAAAGCTTAATTTTTATTTATCAGACATTATCAAGAATAAATAATTACACCATAGATTTTATTTTGATCATTACTTAATTAGCAGATTATCAGGATTTATCATATACATGTGTATGATCTACAGGCCTTTCAGCCAATGTGCAGGCCATTTTGACTATTTTAAACAAACCATTCATTTATAATAACAAACACCAACTTAGATAAATCAACATTTTATTTACAATTCGTAAAAGTTTGAAGATATAAAAGTAGAAAAGTTTTATAATAAAGTATTAAACAGAGTAGAAAGTAAATGTGTGTAAACATGGAATGTACATTTAATTTTATATTATAAAATTTATGTAAACTTTGATGTAAAATATACACACTAGATGTATAAAAATAAACATGATGAAATTTGTACATTGTGCATAAGTATTTTGTATCAAGTCCAGTTACAAACTATTCTGCTTCATCTCCAACAGTGGTAAACCACTTTGCACAAATGATTAGTTATAGTTGTCTCCCTTTAACGATATAAAAGTGTATGAATAGCAACAATATGTACAGTTGAAGTTAAACATTTTTTGTCTGTGTCTAAATTCTTTATGTGACATATCTGACATTTACATATGCATGACACACTTGACAATAAACAATCAACCAAAATTTAAATATCAAAATATTAGCCAGAGATTTCTTCAACAGTGTGCATTCATGACTTCATCTTGACAAACATGCCACTCAACTAGAACTGTTCACTAAAAAAATGTCTATCAAAATCTGAACATTGAAGTTTCATTTTGGCAAAATTAAAACCCACTAAGAATTCTTACATAGCTGTACATTTGATGAAGGGGAGAGTGGTGTTTGTATGAGTTATGTATGCTTTAATTGTTCAAGGGAGACAACTCAGGAAATCCAATTTTGCAGAATATGAGACAATAAAGAATCAATATGCATATAAAATCTTAAAAATTGGCAAGATGAGCATGAATTTGACCATGTATAAAATGTGTGGATAAAACATATAAAAATAACAAATTGAATATATAACTTATATGAATAAATCTGTAATATACAAATAAATGTAGTCTTTGTTTATCCAGATAATTTGTATTTCCTGGAATGATCATGAATTCTGATAAAATAAATAACTTTCACATTTTTCCCATTTTTCATAGGACCTGTTAAGTCTCATTTACAATCTATGATGCTGTACCCAGATATGAAAGTGTTCTACTGAATAAGATGTCGGAAAATAATATTGACCATTTGTTACGTCATCAATGTATAGTTATTATACCTACAAATAGCAAATTTATAGTGGTCACATGACACTTATATAGTACTCGAGATGTACACCCTTCACACAGCCTCAAATAGATAGACCACATTTAACATTGTATTATAAATATTGCACCATATTTTGTCAGTAAAATGTTATAATATTTGTACATATTTTATTATATTTTAATCACAATCCTTGTAGTTAGGTTCAGTTGAAATGAAGAAATCATCAAAAAAGTTAAACAAATATTCAAAAGTTGGTCGGTTCTGTGGGGTTTTATCCCATGTCTTCCTCATTGCTTCATACATAGAATCTGGACAGTTTCTTGGTTTTGGCATTCTGTAACCGTTCTCTACTTGATCTAATACTTCCCTATTAGCCATACCTACAAGTAACAGAAATTAGAATTAATATTTTCAAATCTTTAAACTTTAAATAGTTGTTACATAAAATTAATTTTTTTATATATAAACATGGATAGTGTAGAAAATTTGTAGCTGAAAAAACAAATACAGTTAAACCTGTTGTAGCAACCACCTCTATACTGTGCACAGTAAAACCTGTTGTAACAACCACCTCTATACCGTGCACAATAAAACCTGTTGTAGCAACCAACTCTATACTGTCCACAGTAAAACCTGTTGTAGCAACCACCTCTATACTGTCCACAGTAAAACCTGTTGTAGCAACCACCTCTATACTGTCCACAGTAAAACCTGTTGTAGCAACCACCTCTATACTGTCCACAGTAAAACCTGTTGTAGCAACCACCTCTATACTGTCCACAGTAAACCCTGTTGTACCAACCACCTCTATACTGTCCACAGTAAACCCTGTTGTAGCAACCACCTCTATACTGTCCACAGTAAAACCTGTTGTAGCAACCACCTCTATACTGTCCACAGTAAAACCTGTTGTAGCAACCACCTCTATACTGTGCACAATAAAACCTGTTGTAGCAACCACCTCTATACTGTGCACAATAAAACCTGTTGTAGCAACCACCTCTATACTGTCCACAGTAAACCCTGTTGTAACAACCACCTCTATACTGTCCACAGTAAAACCTGTTGTAGCAACCACCTCTATACTGTCCACAGTAAAACCTGTTGTAGCAACCACCTCTATACTGTCCACAGTAAAACCTGTTGTAGCAACCACCTCTATACTGTCCACAGTAAAACCTGTTGTAACAACCACCTCTATACTGTGTTGTACCAACCACCTCTATACTGTGTTGTAGCAACCAACTCTATACTGTCCACAGTAAAACCTGTTGTAACAACCACCTCTATACTGTCCACAGTAAAACCTGTTGTAACAACCACCTCTATACTGTCCACAGTAAAACCTGTTGTAACAACCACCTCTATACTGTGTTGTACCAACCACCTCTATACTGTGTTGTAGCAACCAACTCTATACTGTCCACAGTAAAACCTGTTGTAACAACCACCTCTATACTGTGTTGTAGCAACCAACTCTATACTGTCCACAGTAAAACCTGTTGTAGCAACCACCTCTATGCTGTCCACAGTAAAACCTGTTGTAACAACCACCTCTATACTGTCCACAGTAAAACCTGTTGTAGCAACCACCTCTATACTGTCCACAGTAAACCCTGTTGTAACAACCACCTCTATACTGTCCACAGTAAAACCTGTTGTAACAACCACCTCTATACTGTCCACAGTAAAACCTGTTGTAGCAACCACCTCTATACTGTCCACAGTAAACCCTGTTGTAACAACCACCTCTATACTGTCCACAGTAAACCCTGTTGTAGCAACCACCTCTATACTGTCCACAGTAAACCCTGTTGTAGCAACCACCTCTATACTGTCCACAGTAAACCCTGTTGTACCAACCACCTCTATACTGTCCACAGTAAAACCTGTTGTAGCAACCACCTCTATACTGTCCACAGTAAACCCTGTTGTACCAACCACCTCTATACTGTCCACAGTAAACCCTGTTGTACCAACCACCTCTATACTGTCCACAGTAAAACCTGTTGTAGCAACCACCTCTATACTGTCCACAGTAAACCCTGTTGTACCAACCACCTCTATACTGTCCACAGTAAACCTGTTGTAACAACCACCTCTATACTGTCCACAGTAAAACCTGTTGTAACAACCACCTCTATACTGTCCACAGTAAACCCTGTTGTAGCAACCACCTCTATACTGTGCACAGTAAAACCTGTTGTAACAACCACCTCTATACTGCCTACAGTAAAACCTGTTGTAACAACCACCTCTATACTGTCCACAGTAAAACCTGTTGTAACAACCACCTCTATACTGTCCACAGTAAAACCTGTTGTAGCAACCACCTCTATACTGCCCATTAATGCCCCTTTGTTTCATATATTTACCTCTGTATAAAGACTACCTGTCAATACTGTCCATATTTCTAAGGCACCATCAGTGGTCTATATATAAAGGTTTTACTTGATTTGTCAGGCAATAATCACTCCAGAAAGAAAGTAAGGTACCAGATTATAAATATACATTGTTTATATGCATGTTTTAAATTGTTTTGGTTGTATAAAGATGCAAAGGGTGTTATTTTATTTTTTATGTAGAAACTATCATGACAGGATGAACAGTGAAACCTCAATTCATCACAACTATTTACTTAGCCAAAGTTTGGTGTTTTGAAGACGCCTGGAGATAAATTGGGGAGACTTTAAAAGAAAAACAAGAACAAAACAGACTTTGGAATTACAAAATACTGTGGCCAACATGAGGTGACATTATAACAAGGTCTTACTGTATATTTTGATCTAATTATCATACCTGGATAAGGCACCTGCCCCCTGGTCACTATTTCTACCAGTAGAATTCCATATGACCACACATCAGATTTAATAGTAAAACGTCCAAACAAAGCAGCTTCTGGTGCTGTCCATTTGATAGGGAATTTTGAACCTTGAATAGAAAATAAGATATAAGAATAAATCAACATTATAATTTATAAGCTGAACAAGATTTTTGATGAGAAGGTAAAATATCCAACAGGGTTTTACTGAACTGATACTTTCCACTTCCAACAAAAACCCCTAAATCTTTAAACTTAACAGCAATCAAATTCAAACTTGACCTGTATATCATCCCTATTCATGTACATGTATATCTAAGCCTCACATAAACTGGTTAAAAATATAACTGTTGTCACTTAGAAACTTAAGTACAGTATGATAGACAGATGTTGTAGGTTTTAAAACATTATAAAGTGCTTGGGGGCAGATCCTACTGTGAAAAAGTTTGCCCAAGTGGTATTTCATCCTAAACAGTGAGAGGTGTGCCACATAAAAGACTGGATATGAAATTAAATTTCTAGTGTATCTTATCTATTACACTTAGAATCTCTTATGATTTAAGCCAATCAAAAGTCAGTATAGTAATCATTTAGTCCATTGTGAACCAATTAAAACTGAAAATGCACTACATACATATCACACTTATTTAACTTTATTAAATGTTGAGGATGATATTTATCATCTTTAATTATTTTATCCAGTCAAAGGTCAGTTTATGATGATTGTCAGTGTTGAATGTCTACAGGTCGTCTGTTGGCTAATGTGCTGAACGTAATAAAAAGTCAACACTCTTATATTCATCATCTTCAATAATTTTAGCCAATCAAAAATCAGTACTCACCATGTTTAGGGTTATATTCATCATCTCAATAAATTTAGCCAATCAAAAATCAGTACTCACCATGTTTAGGGTTATATTCATCATCTTCAATAATTTTAGCCAATCAAAAATCAGTACTCACCATGTTTAGGGTTATATTCATTATCTTCAATAATTTTAGCCAATCAAAAATCAGTACTCACCATGTTTAGGGTTATATTCATCATCTTCAATAATTTTAGCCAATCAAAAATCAGTACTCACCATGTTTAGGGTTATATTCATCATCTTCAATAATTTTAGCCAATCAAAAATCAGTACTCACCATGTTTAGGGTTATATTCATCATCTTCAATAATTTTAGCCAATCAAAAATCAGTACTCACCATGTTTAGGGTTATATTCATTATCTTCAATGATTTTAGCCAATCCAAAATCAGTATTCACCATGTTTAGGGTTATATTCATCATCTTCAATAATTTTAGCCAATCAAAAATCAGTACTCACCATGTTTAGGGTTATATTCATCATCTTCAATAATTTTAGCCAATCAAAAATCAGTACTCACCATGTTTAGGGTTATATTCATTATCTTCAATAATTTTAGCCAATCCAAAATCAGTATTCACCATGTTTAGGGTTATATTCATCATCTTCAATAATTTTAGCCAATCAAAAATCAGTACTCACCATGTTTAGGGTTATATTCATTATCTTCAATAATTTTAGCCAATCCAAAATCAGTACTCACCATGTTTAGGGTTATATTCATCATCTCAATAATTTTAGCCAATCAAAATCATTACTTACCATGTTTAGGGTTATATTCATCATCTTCAATAATTTTAGCCAATCCAAAATCAGCTACTTTTGCAACATTATTATCACCAACCAATATATTTCTAGCTGCTAAGTCTCTGTGTATAAACTTTTTGGCTTCCAAAAATGACATACCACTAGCAATCTGAAAAAAGCAAATTAATTTAATTAATAAGAATGAATCAAAGTACTGAAAGTACTAAAATTCGCGAAAGATTAGAAAGACAGGGAGTTCAGTGTCTCCATCAATGTAGTGTCAGGTATATGAAGTTGTCAGGTAACTGAAAGGAGGTTGTTATGTTCACCTTGCATTGCTCCCAACACAACATAGCGGGTTCATGTAGTGTGCAATGTGCAGACTATGAGCATGGGGCTGTTTTAATATTCACACATTGGACCAATATTAAGGATTCATGTAGGAAATAGTTCAATCCGAATAAATGCATGTATGGAACCATCAAGGATGGTCAAAGTTACTTCCATCGTCATGGAGACCCTAATATTAAACAAGAGGTCCATGAGCCTTAATGCTCACATGCAGCTGAGTACATATCTCATGCAGAGGTTCAATGGTCATTGACATTAATTAAAGAGAATGTCCAAATAAATTTTCAGCAGTAAGGGCCAATTATATGTAAGGATTTTTTGCAAATGTATTATAACATAACTAGTCATAAGAGTGCTACATATAATATATCTGAAATCTAGCTACAATATATTGTTTATAAACAACTAAAAAGGTAAAGAAAAATTTGAACCCATGACCTTAATCTAAATATCACAATGAATATTAGGTCAATACCTACAATTTAGAAGCCTATACAAAAAGTTTATAGTTTTTGAGATAATTAACCATGTCAGTATTTGTTTGCATCAGTGACCTTGACTTTTAAACTCATGTCCTTCATTCATATATCAAAATGATCGTTAGGCCAATACCTACAATATTTTAACATATATGCCTATACAAAAAGTTTATAGTTTTTAAGACAATTAATCATTTCAGTATTCATTTGCATCTATAACCTTGACCATTAGACCTATGACCTACATTCATATATCAAAATGAACATTGTGTAAATGCCTATAACATTCTGATATACATGCCTATAGAGAAAGTTTATCATTTTTGAGATAATTCACCATTTCAGTATTTGTTTGCATCTATGACCTTGACCTTTGAACCTATGACCTTCGTTCATATATGGAAATGACCGTAAGGCAAATGCCTACAATATTCTAATATACATGCCTACACAAAGAGTTCAAAGTTTTTGAGATAATTAACCATTTCAGTATTCGTTTACATCTATGACCTTGACCTTTGAACTTATGACCTCTATTCATATATCAAAATGACCGTTGTGCAAATGTCTACAGTATTCCAATACACATGATGATGATGCCCATACAAAAAGCTTATAGTTTTCAAATATATTGACAAATACATTAATTTTGCAATTTCCCCCTCAAGTACCTTGCCATTATCTCATTTTGGCCCCTAAAGCTACAATATGTGCAAATCTAAAACTAGGTGCCCATAGTGTTTTACATGAAATATCTAAGTTATATCTCTTGTAGGTTCAGAGCAGATGATTTTTAAAGATTTTCACAAATTTCCCCTTTATGGGGCCCCAAGGGGACATAATCCTTGCATTTGTGCAAATCTGAAAACCCCTTACTTGACCATTACTGTCAAATATCATCCAATTTGGCTCTGTAGTTTTGGAGGAATTGATAAAAAATGTGAAAAGTTTATACATGACGCACATCGGACGAAGATAGATGGCAATTGCACATCTGAGCCTTTGGCTCAGGTGAGCTAAAAAGTTTATACAAGACGAATGAAGATAGATGACAATTGTTCATCTGAGCCTTTGGCTCAGGTGAGCTAATAAGCTTCTGATATCTTTCATGTCATGATTGAGGATATTTTTTAAATAAATTAATAACTTGAAAAAATTAACTATTATTTTATTATTATATCACCAGAGTTGTGTTTTAAGAATTCGATAATTTTTGGAAGACTTTTTATTCTCGAGACCAGCATAATTTTAGTAAATCTTGTAAACAACAATTTTTTCAATCGGGTGGCCGTTAGGATCCCCGCTGACTGGGTTTGACAGGTGACCCCTCTACAAAGGTTCTGTACATGATAAAAATGTAGTTGACAGATGACCACTCTACAAAGTGATCACTATCCCAGATTTCACTCTAATCAATTTATAATTTTTTAAGGATGACTTCACGGAATGCTTTGGAAAACGGGAAAAGCAGTATGATAGCACAAAATTCCAAAATTTTTGTCTTAATATGGGGAGACTCCTCACATCAGCAGGGATTGAGCTTAACTTTTCGATGAGCCATACAATGAACTGTCAAGAGTGATGGTTGATCTGAATATATCAGGCATATACATTTGGATTATTCTATCCCTTGCTTTACTTTTCGATATTCAACATCTGCAATTACATTGACGAATGGTTTTGCAGAAAATGTTGATCTATAGGTACTGCCAATGTCAATGACTGTATAATTTTGGCAGATTTTGATTTATTAGCAGGAACTTGTTTTGCATTACTAAAGGCTTGGGCCTGTTTGTGAGATTCAGAAATGTCATGTTTATTTACACTGTCAAGTTTATAACTAGTGCAACCCTCGGTAAATACAGATTTTTTTCCTGTCGAACTCTACACAATCGGCACACTTCATTCCGTCCTGCGTATCATACAACCAAGGCCTGCCATCTTCCCATGGCTTTTTATATGCTCCGATGCGTTTGGACTTATCATACTCTTGATAGTACTTTCGTTTTTCCGCAGGTCCTTGTTTAGCCTTTGGAGTCGATGCTCCTAAAAATTTCCACATGGCAGAAAGCCGGAAGTATCATTTTATACATAAATATCAGAAAAGGAAACGAAATGGCACCGTATTTGAATTCCGGTCGGAACACCGGTCCATTTACACTTGTTAACTATATGATACCCATTTTTCAATTTTACTATTATTGTCGCCAGTCAGAAATATAAACAGGAAATCGGTAAACGGATCGGAATGTCAAATACACCGAACTGAAAATTCTAATCGCCACCTGGCAGCCCTGGGCGACCTGTGTATGATACATTTATCGCCCAGAGCGAAAAACTGGGCGCCCGTTAATCTCAATCCCTGATCGGGAGGGTTGGCAGGTATGATAAAGCGGAGAATATAGTTGGGGCGGAAAATATTAATATTGGGGCGAAACGTCCATAACCCGCATTCAAAATTTGAGTTATCTACCTTTATTTCAACTTTGAACCTACATACGAGAGAGAGTTGATTATCTGTAACGGAAGAATATTCGGGTTGAGAAATCTGCATGTAACAGCTAAATTCGAGAATGATCAAGATCATTCGCGAATAAAAAATGTCCACAGTAAGCTATATTTATACTGCATATAAATAATGAGGTATAAGCTAAAGGCTCAACAGACAAGTGCTTAAGCCTGTTTTAGCGACATGAAGCATTTTAGAGTAAAATACCCCTGCGTGAAAAGTCAGTCTGTAGCAAGGTTTACTCCATCATGTTTGCCAGTGTCCATTCAACTTGCAGCTTGGTGAACTGGAGCAACATGAAATGTCCCAAAGCCAAGTGAGTCTGTGACCTTATCCACTTTGTCTCCAGGTAAGTATTATAAACCATGTACATATATAATTATCAATTTAACAGAAAGCAAGATTAATAAATACTTATCAATATTAATTATTAGATAGCATTGAGAGATGTCTTGTATCATTTTTGTTTACAGGTTGGAATTCTAAGGTGATGTTGATTGAGGGTATTTTTAAAATTTTGAATAGTTCATTTTTGTAATAATGTATAATGGTCAAAGTTTAAGTAAAACATCTACATGTATTAACAGTTACTAGATCTGTGTTTGTTATCTTTATTTATATTTGACAATAGAAATCATCAGTGTCTGATTTATTATCTATTAATGGGGAACATTTCCTATGATTTAGAATACTGATCAATTCTTCTGCAGATTTCTTGATTGTTATGGAAACTGGTAACCAGTTACAATGTATTTTTTTCATGAAAATGAATTTTTTTTTTAGACATTTTAATGTACATGTATATGATGAATATTGTGATGTGATTTACAATTAAACAAGTGCACACTATAACAGCCAAAAGTTCCACAGAGGAAGTGTTCCTGATACAAGATGACACTAAATGTTGTCAGTAGTTACCTGAGCTGCTATATCCACCATTAAAGTAAATTTGATATATTGTCCATCCCCTTCTCTCAAATAATCTAACAAACTTCCTTTAGACATTAACTCAGTCACTATATATATTGGTTCTTTATCAGAACATACAGCAAATAGCCGTACAAGTTTCTCATGTTTACATGCCTTCATTATCTGAGCTTCAGCTAAGAATGCCTCAGGTGACATAGTTCCTGGTTTTAATGTTTTTATAGCAACGTCAGTGGTGCCATTCCATCTACCTGTTATAAAGAAATTAAAAATAATTTAAATGATATTGAATACGTCATTAAAATGCTTGATGGATAAGAATCATACACTCAATAGTTTTGTAAGTCTTGTCAAGTCACCAGCATGAATTTTGGATTCTCCGATTCAAGACCTATTGGCATAAATAATATCCATTTTAAATGATGTAATGCAACAATTTGCCTTTTGATGTTAGCAATGGTAACATTTCTACTCAGATTTGTTATATTGTGAGGAAAATTTTATATCCAGAAATAAAATTAAAAATTTTAGACAACACTTACAGTGTCTATCAAAAATGTAAGCATCACCATTGTAATTCTTGGAGATGTTTATCTAGTCATTATATAAATAAGACCAATAAGACATTACTTGTGAGAATAGTTGATGTTTTGGCAATCCTTGATGTTCAATATTATAAGAAATGTTATCATGAAATCATGGACCAATCATATTCCAGTATTTTTACTATTTATAACTTAAGTCCATCACAAATCAGACAAGTCTTTGGATTTAGATAAAACATATTCTTTCCAAGATTCATCAAACATTAAAGATAAGACACCCTCTAATGTTTGTGTGAAACACTTGTACACTTATTTCCAATGGATATGGAATTACATATAATTATAGGAACGTTAACTTTGATGCATACAAAATCACACACACACACACACACACACACACACACACACACACACAGTAAGACATTTTTAAGAAGGGTTTGTAAGGTATTATCAATAATCTGCCAGTGACACTATAGTAGGCTGCAGTACGATTTTGTTTTTACTTTTTTTTAGGCTATTAAAATTCAGTATGTATACCATTAAATACAAAATATTAAACATAGAAGCTTCATTTTAAAAAATAGGCTATCTAAGCTGCCTGATTTCCAATACATACCTTTCCACACCTCTCCAAACTGTCCTGCACCTAACCTTTTGACCCTTTCTAGAGTGTCACGTGATATTTCCCAGGCATCTTTACCTAGACCAATAACCTGTTGTGGTTTAGGACAAGGGTAAGCCAATTGACAGCACAACCCATCTGCATCAGCTGAATGAAAAAAATAAAGTTAATATTAAAACATGCCTTAAAAATATTTCATAGTTTGATGTTTAGAAGGAATGTTGTGTGACTGGGTGATCATCAACATTACAGCAGTTATTTGTTGTTAATGTTATGACAATGACAAAATATATCAAAATGTAACTTTCATGTTAGAAAACCTGTTAACATTTGTGTGGAATTCTTGTTTCAAACAGTTGCAGAAATTTTTTCAATACATTACAGGAAAATCTTCAATTGGGTTATCTTAACAAATGGTGGATATTGATGTAACTGTAATATTATGTACAACATGGGGAGGGGGAAAACCAAATTGAAAAATTTGTACTTTAAATCATTCACTTTTAATTTGTGTAAGATATAGTTTTACATATCTTTGCAAATATTCAAATTTAGCATAAAAATGTTTATCTTTTGCAAGAAAAGTGACAAACTTGCCAGAGTGGAACTCAAACCAAGGCAATAAGAGGTGCCATGATTGATCCTTAAGCACACCAACTTAAGACTACATGGAGACAGAGGCTCTGAATATGACAGAGTATGTGCCTATATACCATATTGATATATTTACCTTTGTAATGTTGGACTAGTTCTGGTAATGAAGAGATGACACGTCTTGCTGCTATATAAAATCCAGCTTTATTCTCCATGTTTCTGATACGATAATGTTTAACACAATGACCTTTCTCATGGTTGTAATCATGTACTGATAAAACATAATTCCCTGCAAAAAGTAAAAACAGATTGAGTACAGAGAGTGTTTAATATTCTAATCAAAATTACTTAACTTATTTCACTTATATCAAAGTAGCACCAGCTAAACGTGAAGTTGCTGAAGTGAAGTTGCTGAAATTTATACATATACTTATACCAAAACTGCAATAAGAGTTAGAGTTTTTATTCAAGTGTCATGACTACCTAGACAAAGTGAGTCCATTTTTAAAGTCTCATTGAAAGACCCATGTTTGAGAAGGAATAACAACTGTCTCAACACTTGGGTTTGAACCTACAACCTTTGACAGTGTCACTTGGCCATGTCTGTCCATTTGTAAAAACAACAGTACAATTTATTCAACAAAAATTTTTTGAGGATGAAATGTAAAGTACCAAATATTAGTAATATCTTAAAAATAATTAGAAAAGGGTTTATTGAAAAATGAACTACGAGTATAGCCAGAAAGTTGAATCTTCAGTATGCACATATAAATACAATAGGCTAAAATAACAATTACAATATAGTCTTATTTAGCCTAAGAAACCTGCTGTGAATGATTTAAGTTATTTTTTACATAGCTAAGCAGATTGATGTATTGCAGTGAAAATGTAACAATGTTGTACAATGAACATGTATATAACTACCGGTATATGAGATACTTCCTTTGGAAATTTTTACAGCTAAAACTTTTTTAAACTTTTATAAGAATTCACAATAGTTATGTGTTATTACACAGTTAATTTAAACTAAGAATTGACTTACCAGGACTTGTTTAACTTTCCCGTATGTGTTATTACACAGTTAATTTAAACTAAGAACTGACTTACCAGGACTTGTTTAACTTTCCCGTATGTGTTATTACACAGTTAATTTAAACTAAGAACTGACTTACCGGGACTTGTTTAACTTTCCCGTATGTGTTATTACACAGTTAATTTAAACTAAGAACTGACTTACCGGGACTTGTTTAACTTTCCCGTATGTGTTATTACACAGTTAATTTAAACTAAGAACTGACTTACCAGGACTTGTTTAACTTTCCCGTATGTGTTATTACACAGTTAATTTAAACTAAGAACTGACTTACCAGGACTTGTTTAACTTTCCCGTATGTGTTATTACACAGTTAATTTAAACTAAGAACTGACTTACCAGGACTTGTTTAACTTTCCCGTATGTGTTATTACACAGTTAATTTAAACTAAGAACTGACTTACCAGGACTTGTTTAACTTTCCCGTATGTGTTATTACACAGTTAATGTAAACTAAGAATTGACTTACCAGGACTTGTTTAACTTTCCTGTATGTGTTATTACACAGTTAATGTAAACTAAGAATTGACTTACCAGGACTTGTTTAACTTTCCTGTATGTGTTATTACACAGATAATTTAAACTAAGAACTGACTTACCAGGACTTGTTTAACTTTCCCGTATGTGTTATTACACAGTTAATTTAAACTAAGAACTGACTTACCAGGACTTGTTTAACTTTCCCGTATGTGTTATTACACAGTTAATTTAAACTAAGAACTGACTTACCGGGACTTGTTTAACTTTCCCGTATGTGTTATTACACAGTTAATTTAAACTAAGAACTGACTTACCAGGACTTGTTTAACTTTCCCGTATGTGTTATTACACAGTTAATTTAAACTAAGAACTGACTTACCAGGACTTGTTTAACTTTCCCGTATGTGTTATTACACAGTTAATTTAAACTAAGAACTGACTTACCAGGACTTGTTTAACTTTCCCGTATGTGTTATTACACAGATAATTTAAACTAAGAACTGACTTACCAGGACTTGTTTAACTTTCCCGTATGTGTTATTACACAGTTAATTTAAACTAAGAATTGACTTACCAGGACTTGTTTCACTTTCCCGTATGTGTTATTACACAGTTAATTTAAACTAAGAATTGACTTACCAGGACTTGTTTCACTTTCCCTTATCAGAAATACACCCGATTTATGTCCATCAGCTAATAACAATCTCTCAGACTCTTTACGTGACAACTGACCCATAAACCATCTGAAATAAATGTAGTATGGTATTCATGAACAAGCCATTTTTCTTTAAAAATGTGTTTTACTTAATCAAGTTTTTGGCATAGCTTTGAAGTTTAACATAGTTCACTAACTAGAAAAATTCCAAAGTCGCAATGATTCAAAAACACACATGTAAAGAAATCAATCTATAATTCATAGTAATAGGCTTGTATGAGAAAGTCAAACATATTTACTTTCAAATTATAAAGAGGATAAGGACAGGGCTTGATCCTATGATGATAAATGTTTGGTTTCAATACTGTTTCATATAAACATGTACACCATGTTTGCAAAATCTAACTATGTTATTCAACATTCTACATGGCTATAAACATGGAAAGACTGTACCTAAATTTGGTTGATTCAAAATCTATGAACAAGAAATAGTGGTATTTAATCTAAAAACCCAGAATTAACATTTGAAGTTCATTGAAAATTTCTACATTAGGAGTCTCATTTTCCTGCAAGATGATGTCATGTTCTCCGCAGGATGACATCCTATTACAGTATTTATTATGACATTATTAAATGTCATGTCTTCAAGTGAGATATGTGTGTCTTACATGATGTGAAACTCTATCTTACATATGGAGATATACTAGTAGACTAATAGAATTTATTCAAGTTTATGAGATATAATTGAGTCTCAGTTTGACATGTGTAAGTGGGGACTGTGTTTGAGATTCAGAATAACATTAAAGTTAACAATTTTTACTTACAGCCCAAAGCAGGCATGTGTTTACCAATAGTAAAACTTACTCATAAGCATCTAGGGTGTCCTCCTTCGCTACATAATTCCTGGGAATATAGCCTTCATCTTTATTACCGTTTGTAGTCACTAGTTTAGCAAACCACCAATCTTCATCACTGTAAAAAGACAATTATACATCAATGATCATACAGTGTGTGTGTGTGTGTGTGTGTTGTGTGTGTGTGTGTGTGTGTGTCCATTTTTAATCCAGGGGTTGCAAAATTAAAAGATCTTATGACTCCAACACTTAAGGATTATAAATTACGTTAGTGATTTAATATTGGTGATATGGTGTTTGATAATTGTAAATACAACATGAGCAAACCTCAAGTTTATTCAGAGTAGATTATGAATTCAATAATTAGTGTTACCTATTAATCCAGGCATATCTCTCTCTCTCTCTCTCTCTCTCTCTCTCTCTCTCTCTCTCTCTGTGTTTGTTATGCTTGATATCAAAATTGTTGTTTTGTAATATGTCATAACTCTAGTATTTCTACATTTCTCTGACAGTGCTAATGAAAGGGGGGTTTATTATCACAAAACCTTAATAAATCTCATTTACCAACTATAGGGAAGCTTATATGACTATCTTAAAAGAATTGTACAAACATGTATATGTGTATGAGCTGTATCATTAAAATATTGAGTGTTGAATGGATATTTATATGTGGATTGTGTAACTGTTAACACATGGTACTAATGTCTATCAGCTTCCTATTCCACCTACATTCCCAATGTGATGTCATCACCGGGAGGCAGGGGAGATAACCAGGTACTTGTTATGACTGAAGTGGCTTTTAAGATACACAACAGACAATAGATACTGAGAAACATGTATGTTGATTTCCTGTGTGTTATAACACTTCCTGGAACACAGTGTACTATACTGACTGATCTGTGTCAACCCTTAATACAGGAAACTACACACGGATACATTCAGGTCATCAACTGGGGCCTCGGTCTCAAGCAATGCCCAGTTGTTATTTTTAAGTTTTGACCTTGTGACCTTGAACCTTGACCTATGCATCTATATTAAGCATGCAACACATCACCTTATGTTGATTTACATTTGCTCTAAGTTTGATCAAAATCTATAAATTGGCATGGAACATAATTTCATGGAGCAGACATAATTTTAGGATGAAATGACAGCAATACTGACAGGGTGATTCTTATAGATGTATATTTACCCCTTTAACTTTAACTTTAACTATTATATAAAAATAGATATATACTGCTTAAGAGTGCATAAGCACTTGAGTTTGAACCCTAGACTTGAACAGCTAGTGACAGTACCACTTGGCCATGTCAGTCCAAATATATATAAACAACTACTGCACTTGAAGCATTATCTATATATTTAGTACCGTAACTAGTGATAGTATACTACTCTATAATTGTCCGATAGGAATGCACTTAAAACCTAGAAAATTAAGTTTACACTAAAACAACATCATTCCGCAGATAAATGCAGTCACAAGTTTCCTCTAAATAAACATGTGTAGTTCCTTCAGAATGAATAATCTATGAAATATTTCAGAGTGGAGTGGAGCAATATTGTTTTACACCCCTGTCAAGATAAGTGAGTCAGTACTGAGATGATGGAGGAAACTGAAGTACTCAGAGAAAATCAATGGCCTTTGCAAGCACACTTTCTGACAATAGGCTCCCCCATAAGACTAAAACATTGGCAGTGAGGGACACAGAGACACTTGTTAACCTCAGAAATACATTTTGTTATAACATCAGATGGCCTGGATCAGATTATAATCACACCAGAGACTGTCAAATATCAGCTCTTCATTTTATATCAAGTTTATTTAAATTGTTTAAGTGGAACAATGAAAAAGGGAATAAACTATAAGGAAGAGAAAAATTAACAAAAGACAACACCCCCAACAAAACTGATATATAAACTGAAATACTTGACCTATACTAATTGTTATGAAAGATATAAACTAGGATGTGTATATGTGTGATACATTAGGAATCAGTGTCTAAAAACACAAATAATGTCCTGGTAATGGCTGAAAGTTTAGAACCTGAAAACTTTGAAGAATGTAAACCCTAATAATATAGTGAATACTTGTCAATAAAGGTCACAGGAACCAGTAAAAGTGACTGTTATGGGCAGGGGGTCTTAATAGACAGGTTCAAATCATATGAATAAAGAACAATTGGGATATAATTCTACTGGCCTTTATAAGTAGCCTGCCACAAACCTTTATAACTCCTCAAATGTAAGAGTATAATATATATATATATACTTACTTATCATCCAGCAGTAGTAGTATGTCACCTTTCCTAAAACTTAAATCATCTTGTGCTCGGGCACCATAATCATAAAGAGCTCGTAGTTTTCCTTTATGTGCTGTAAAAAAATAATTTATAAATATTTAAACTTCAATTTTAAATGATAAGGTATGGTAAATAGACATAACAGCAATTAATTTAATTTTCAAAAAATAAAGACTTGTGATTTTACAAATACATAATTTTTATGTCATCTGAAAAGAACAAAAGGTAAGAGTTGTGGTTACTAGTTCAAATTTATACCAAAACTGTGTGTATTCACAACACAGTACCTGCCATTGAACACTTTTATTTTGAAATTCATATTGACATGTAAAGTTGATTGCTATACTGGGTAGTGCAAATAACATAAAACATTAGTTTTTTCATTTTATCAATAAGAAGAGAGACATGTCAGTGATATAGTCCTTCTGACAAAATTACAATGCTTATCATATCTATGTACCTGGTTGAGCAGAACTACTTTCTTGAATGTTATTTTGTCGATTAACTGTTGGATCAGGATCATAACGCATTGCAGTTTTCTTTAAAGCTGATGAATTATCCACTTCATCTTTCCCCGGGAGTGATGAAAAGTCAGCTTTTCCTTTGTCTGTTTTTAAACAAATATTTCCCATATTCAGGAGAAGATAACCTGTACTATACTAATTCTGAAGTCTTTTTGTCTTCTATTTTTATTACATTATTATAATTCATACATTCTGAAAAAAAGTCAAAATCTTAATTAAGCCTTGAACATAAAACAATTTACACCTCATACATGTAATTAGTTAAAATTTATAACAAACCTTATCTAAAACACCGCTCAGCATGTAATGTATTGGTATGTTGCTTGTAGTTTTGTCAAACTGATGATGTCATTACTTACAGAACCATTGGATAAAAAATATTCAAATTCAAACTTGACCTGTGTTTTATCGGTATACCAGTATGCTGCAGTATGACAGACTGAGCATCACACAAAGTAACAAACATTCCTGACTTTTGTATGTTAATTATAATGATAATATAATACAAATTTACAAACTACAGAAAGAGAAATACGATATATAAATCCTTTATATAATATATACGGTATATATACTAGTAAACCTTCCTTTCCATTTCCTATTTCCTAAAGATAACTGGATCTACCCACACTTTTGAAACTTTCCTTTGTTTCATTTCTAGGGAAACATAAAAAATAGTAGCTAACATAATAATAAAATATACCTTAGTTAAATATTAATAGTATGAATATATAAATCCTTATGTAGATAGAAACACAATACTACATAACTGTGGCAGTAATCCATTGTGTGATGTGGTGTTTCTATAGTACTGCTGAGTTAAAGAAGGTATTTATATAGAGGATTCTACAAAACTTTATATATCACGACTGTTGTTCTAAATGCTGAACATGTAAAAAAGGGGCTCAGTCATCATGGAAATAATCAGATTTAGAGGACAATCTAATTATCTTTTAAGACTGATTGATTGATTGATTGATTGATAATTTTGACGTCACAATAAAGAAATAATACTTATATTAGGATGTCACTTGCAATAGGTGAAGTGGCATGAATTTTTATCTTTGCAGTGCATTCAAGGCAATGTAAAAGTAGGTTTTTTTTAAGTTCCATGCCTGGAGTGACACAGCCCACTGGTTTTTAAGGTCTCTTCCGATGGACTCAGCGACTTTCATGTCCAAATTTAAATACAGAGCGCTTGGAGAAAGAACAGTCAATAAATATGTTCAAGTTTTTTTCAGACCTGGCCCTGCAGTGTTTGAACCCGTGACGTCCCACATATAAAGTGATCACTCCACCAAATAAGATTCTGTAGTGGTTCAACTATGGTTAAAGAAATTTGAACAGACATTTAACAAGAAACCTTTAGTATGAACAGACACATTCCAACAAACTTTCATTTTGCAGGTTTCAGGAAACCTGTAGTTGTATGTTCTAAGAATTTTGTAAATTGAACAGACACATTTAAATTAAAAATCTTCAGTTTTCAGTGTTTAAAGAATTAAAACAAATATGTACTGCCATTTAAACTAAAAGACAAGTATGATGTGACAGAGTTAAGATTTTATATAATTTATATAACTAGATATTTATTTCTTCATTCTGTATATAATGTAATAACTCCAAGTCATAAACCGCTGGTGTTAATTTACAACATTACATGACATGAATTATAAACTATAGGAATATATTACAGCTAAATAAGGATGTGTAATTCTACACACTATCTCTTACCTCTTCAATATAATAATGATACACTTATAACACAATATAATAAATCCAAATTAAATATATAAGTCATATTCCAGATTTGTTATTTATGAAAATAAAATACCTTAGTTCTGAAAGCTTATCTCTGATATTTAAGAAAACATACACACATCTAAGACTAGTTGTATCCTGAAAACTCTAGTCCGGGTCCGCTGACCTAATTATGTCAGTTAGGAAATCACTTCCTGGACCGATTAGATCATAACTGGATCATGGATTTGTTATACAATAGACTTTTAAAAGTTTATGTGGAAAATTGTACCAAATAACAAACTTCAAGAAGTCAAAATGGAGCCTCTGTGACCAAACAAGCAATAAAGTGTCTCACAGCAGCTCTTTCCGTCCGGGTTTAAATCCCACTCAAATACATCCAATTGTGAGAAAGTTTCATGAATGTCTGGGTTTTCACCTGGGACTCTGAATTTCTCTACCATACCAGAACTCATTACTTTGATATAAGTGTAGATAATTTTGACTTGGTCTTAAAACACTTTCTGACCACACTCTCGAAATAGCACACTAAAACACTTCCTGAAAGATGTCATTTTTAGACTCATTTCTGCTATATACTGTTCACTATAGATATGTTACATGTACTCTAGTACTTACATTATTTAAATCCCTAAAGATCCTGTTAGTATAAAATCTACTTGATACATTCATACATTCAGAATTTATATCAGTGCAACTTGAAAGTCACTTAAAGTCATAATAATCTTGAATATTTATAATCTACTGTAGGATCAGATTATATCACTAACACACACATCTAAATAATTACTAGTGTAACTGATTTACAGTTTATAATACTTGTACACAAGTGTGTGTAGTAAAACCTCAATGTAGTAGTGGTGTCCCTAAATATCTCTACCACTTAAAATTCACTTCCTGTCATAATATCTTAAAGTCCTAAAACCATTACTTCTATACCAAAATTTTCCTCAGGAATCACCATCAACTTCTTGGGGTGTTAGTGGCCAAGAGGTCTATAGCATTCACTTATGGATAATAATCCCTTTTCAACCTGGATTCGAATCCCATTTGTGGCAAGTTCTAGTGTAAGAAAGTTAGTTGGTTTGTTAAAGGTTTTTCTGGGTATACAAATTCTCTCTATCAATGTCTATCGTCTTTCATTCCTGTAAGACCCTTGATAGGGCTGTAAAACAACATTATTCCACACTGGTTCAGTATCAAACCTCTATATGAATACCAAGTTTTCACTCACCAAATGGTTGTATTATTATAAATCTCCCTCAATCAATAATTGCCTTATTTCTTTATAATGTCCAAATTTGAAGATCTTGCTGTTACAATAAATTTCAATTTCCACTAACTATACATATTTTGATTATAATATTCAAAATCTAAATATCTAGGAATTTTATCAATATCCAAAACATAATACAAAAACATACACTTCAACCTGTGTTAAAATTAATCCTTGAGATTAATAAAATAGTCTTATTACAGAAAACAATACAATACCTGTGGTGACATAATACAAACAACCAACCAAAAGTATGATGAATACCTGAGATATTGGTAAAACATATGATCCACACACAGTTATAACAGGAGAAGGATAGTTTAATCCTCTGGTCACCACCGGTCATTTGAGTCAGAAGACAACATTGTCACTTTAACAGTTATCTGAATAAATTTAGAATTGTCATCTAAATAAAATCATCTGGATTAGTCATATCAGAAGTAAACAATCAAATTTCTGATGTTAAACTTCCCTGACTGTTACAGGTAGGGCAATAAAAGACAAGATTTGATTAGACTTGTAACTCGATCTACCCCCATAAAGACAGCTCATAACTAAATCAAAACCTAGGTAAATAAAAATCCAGCAGATGAGAGACAGGTAGGTATAATATAGATATATACTAAAACATTTACTTTGATATTGATTATAAATCTGAATTGATCACAAAACTTAACACTAACATATTTTTTTTATTTTCTTATATCCATATCCCTTGATTTTTAGTTATGATTGCCAATCTGCTCTATCTGAAAGGGAAAATTGAAATAGCCTATCTCAGACTTGAACTTGGAACCTTCCTAAAACTTGTGGAATGCTCTACCACCTGAGCTACCTCGACTCAAATTGAGCCCAAATAACACATTCCTTAGTTTCTGTTAACAATTCAAGGTACCAAGGTTTACCCTTAGACCAGGTTGTTGGTCAGTCACTTTCCATGTATTCAACCCCAGACCTTCCCAATACTAGCTGGATGTTCTACTTAATGAGCTATCTGGCCACTGATCCTACTGAGTCTAGTCTTCAACATATCAACTACAGGGGAGTATTTTGAATTCATTCATCTTTCCCTTGCAATTAAATTATGTCATCAAAAGAATGCCATTTGCCCTGAGTTATTCCAGATTGAAGTAATCAATGAAGTGTGTGTGTGTGTGTGTGTGAGTGTGTGTGATCATAATGAGAATTCATAAAATCAAGATTTTAAAAGATACTAACAATAGTGTTTCACTGTATTTGTTGACAGGGTACATGTATTTTGCATTGTTTTTTATTGAAAACATGACTACCATCTTCAGCAGGCAAGTCCAGATAGCAGAAATATTGTACATTTTTACAAGATATTTTATGGTAATGGTGGATATGCATTTTTGTTACCCTTCAAAGAAATTTCTTGTATATGGATTGGTTAACTTGCCAGGGTACATGGAACTATGTTCGGAAATCTGCTGGGGTACATGAATGCATGCGACATTTAGTGGTAAAAGGGAAGTAACTCGTACATCGCTGACGTCTAGTTACAGTAAACAAACATGGCAACAACGTACGCAAGTCACACAAAATACGAAATAGAAGTTAAAAAGATCCAACTGGTTACGCTTTGAAGGGTGACAAAATTGCGGCTCAGGGTACATAAATCTTTGACGGGGTACATGGGGCCGTGTAACCTGCCAAAGCCCTGTATAACTTATAATAGTCACAATTATCATTATTTTCAGTTTAGGCTAGGTTATGGTAAAATATATTTTGGACCTTTAGGTCTTGGAAAAAAGTTTTGGTTTCCTAATTTTGGTCTACGCATTACTGATGATGAAATGTATTCCGATACGACCGTCTAGTGCTGTAAAATTAGTACTGGTGTAATATGTAATAAAAGTAAGTGAACAATATCAAACTTTACTTTAGTGAATTTGATTTTATATGAAAATCTGTTGTTACAAATACAGTGATACAGACAGTAGTCATTAATCAGAGGCATAATAATGATTGTAGTATCCAACAGAAGGAACCAGAGATTTTATGGTAATGGTAGATGTGATACAGACAGTAGTCATTAACCACAGACATAATAATGACTATAGTATCTAACAGAAGGAACCAGAGATTTTATGGTAATGGTGGATGTGATACAGACAGTAGTCATTAACCACAGACATAATAATGACTATAGTATCCAACAGAAGGAACCAGAGATTTTATGGTAATGGTGGATGTGATACAGACAGTAGTCATTAATCACATACATAAATAGAGGATCTTGTATGAGTGTTTATGCAATATTGAATTTATTAAACGAGTTGAATAATTTTTTATGCAACGAGCCTTAACGAGCCTTGGCGAGTTGCATAAAACATTATTCAATGAGTTTAATAAATTCAATATTGCATAAATACGAATGCAAGATTCTATTTATTATATAATCCCATAAAAAACAGGTTTTTCGTAGATTTAAAACTTGTCTTCTCATTATAAGAAAACAGCTGATTGACCGAAACACAACAAGTTCACGTAAATGTGTACATGCGCCAAAACAAAAGTCTGTCCGCAGGATACAAAAACAAAACAAACATTTTCAATTAAAATACAATGTATCTTCTTTTTAGAAGAAACGTACAAAAGTATCAGCTTAAATTAGAATCAGCAAACAGTGTCAAATGAAACAAACAACTGTGAACTAGGTCAATTGTGTGACGTCACTCTGCAATGACATTTATGCTTTTATGACGTCACACTCATTCAATACAATTTTTATTGTATGACCGTATTACATGGATTATTGAGTAGATTATATAATAATAATGACTATAGTATCAAACAGAAGGAACCAGAGATTTTATGGTAATGGTGGATGTGATACGGACAGTAGTCATTAATCACAGACTTAATAATGACTATAGTATCCAACAGAAGGAACTAGAGGTTTTAGAACAGCAAGGATGAACTGTACATGTATATAGTCTATAAAAATACTTTAACTAAAAACAATAAACAACAGACTCCAATGCTCACACTAGGGGAATGTCCTATGCTCACACTCACTCTGGGTTACAACATATGCCAACACTCACTCCTAGTGTATGACATATGTTCACACTCTATGGGAGCATGGCATATGCACACATGTGCACTCATTATGGGAGTATGACACATGGTCATGTTTACTGTAGGGTATGACATATGGTCATGTTCACTGCGGAGTATGACATATGTTGGTGCTCACTCTGGAGTTTTGACATACCCTCACACTCACTTGTTGAGTATGACATATGCTAACACTCACTCTGGGGGTATGACATATGCTCACACTCACTCTGGGGGTATGCCATATGTTCACACTCACTCTTTGTGTATGACATGCTCATACTCATTATGAGGGTATGCTAACATGCTAATAATCATTCTGGGGTACGGTACATCATATGCTCACACTCAGTCTGGGGGTATGCCATATGTTCACACTCACTCTTTGGGTATGACATATACTCACACTCACTCTTTGGGTATGACATGCTCATACTCACTATGAGGGTATGCTAACATGCAAATAATCATTCTGGGGTATAGCATATGCTCATACTCACTTTGGGGGTATGCCATATGCTCATATTCACTCTTTGGGTATGGCATATACCCATAATCACTGAGAGAATATGACATATTCTCACAGCTACTAGGGGCATGACATGCCCACACTCACTCTGGGGATATGACATATGCTTGTCCATTATGGGGATATGACATATTGGTCAAACTCACTTTGGCATGACATATGTTCACATCCATTCTGGGGATATGATATATGCTCAAACTTACTCTGACATGGCATATGTTCACATTCATTCTGGGGGTATGACATAATTATTTTTTCTATACTGGCAATCTAATATTAACATGCATCAAGGAAACTTAAATGATTAATTACTGTAGAAAGCTAATAACAAGACAGATTATTACATACACTGTACATACAATGTAGTTGTTTGATATTTTAATTAAATGTTTAATATCATTCTAATTTTCATAAATTGAAGGAAATTGTACGAGACTTAATAAATACATAAAATATTATAGAAGATAAATACACTTTTGAATTTGAACTGAAGGTTTTTATGTCCATGCAAGATTCTTTGGGTAGAAAGAAGGATTCATCAAAAATAAATAAAACATGCTAGTAAACAGTATAGACATAGCTGTATTACAAGCTAAATAAACCACAACTTACATGTATGCTACAACAACACCTAAAACAACAGCATAAAATTACAAATTTAATGAAATTAAAACTAAAATAATATAAATTCTAATTACCAATAAAGGAGTAGATCTTCATATCTTCATCGTGGAAGACAACACTATCCTCGCTCACTGTCTCCATTTTTATATTTCTTCTTTGTTTTCTTCTGTCTTCATTTAAACTTGCGCATTGATTTATAATTAATATGAGTACTTCTTTGTTACAGTTTGAATATTTTTAATCGTAGTGTTTCAGACAATTATCGACACCGAAATATATCATCACTTTGTTTACCAGCTATATATCATAATTGAAGCAGCACTCTTACAGATACAGCTATATTACATCTGGGTAATTTTACCATAAAAAGGACTGACTTCTTCATCAAATTACTTTAGTTTTAAATAACTGAGAAAAGAAAAAATGTTTATTCCTCATCCAATCAAGGCCAGACTGGATTGTTTCTCTCTTTTTTCTGTTGTACAATAAACCTTTTGTTTTACCTATAATATCATTATGGGCCAGGTATACTATGAGCAACATCACATAAATTGATGCATCATCAAATGAAATGAAATGGAAAATAAATATGTTGCAAATTACTGAATAACTCCATTTTATGGGGAAATAGTCCAACAAGTGTTAAGTTATGGACATGATGAGGTTATAATGTGGTGTGATGCTAACATGGTCAACCCAGTAAATAACTATCTTGTTAAAACTGTCAAAAAAATCTTAATTAATAAAGAAAAGCTGATGATTAATATAAATTTCAGAGTTATTTCACATTAATGTGTTAAAAAAGAATAATAACAAGGTATACATGGACTTCATTGTTATACAGAACCATGGTCACCTATCCAAGTGCTGACCAACACCGACATTGCTTATCTTCCAGTGTTAAGCAGGACATTCCACTGAATTGTTGGTGACACCATTGTAGATAATCATGGTCACCTAGCTACTGAATTAGCTAAAGGTTAGCCATTAAACCAGTAAGTAGAAGCAGGTTATAACCTTTACTACCCTCAATCTAATTTTCAGAGCTAATACTTTCTGGCCTGCTTAAGCAGCCTGATCTAGTTCCAACACAAGCCTCAAAAATCAGTCTTCACATTTACCACTCAACTGCACAGGATCCCATGTGAATTGTCAGCAATACCATTGCAGTCATAGTCACCCACCTGAGCTGACCATGCTTGACAAGACACATTACCAATGAGCTAAAGGTTAACCTGTAGCCCGTCAGTCAGTACATGGCCAAAACCCTTATCATTAGTACAAACTTATCATTTGGAATTATTAGAACTATTGAAATTAATCAAATCTTAAATGAAATATTTCCAAAGAAACCTTATATGGCTCTGTAGAAATCGGGAAAAGTTATAAATTAGCTTTTTTGAAGGCGGAAGTATTTTGGGGGAACTCAGTACAAATAAAAATGGGTTTTCCCCAACCAGAAAAAAATTGTATATTGACAGTTTAGCTGTCAAAAAGTTTAAAACTAAAATGTAAAAACAACAAATTCTTACCTATTTACTGGAGTGTTTTGTTGTGAATTCAGAATCAATTCATGTTACGATTAGAAACATTGAAGCCGACAATTGGAGTGTCTCTTGAGTCTTGTGTTTAGGGGCTCGACCAGGAAGTGAAGTTGACCTGCACAACAGAGGGCCACAATCAAAATAACCCGAAAAATCTGTAGATCTAGACATCCAAACGAAAGTTAACGAAGCAAAGGGTAGATAATCAGAATGAGTCAGTGTGCTCAAATCAAGCATTAGCTTTCCAAAAAAGCTTTGTTTCATGGGTGAAATTATCTATTGATGACATCTATAAAGTTTCAAAGTCAATATATGAAATTTAATTCAATGTGGTAGATTTACTTTTATCAAAGCAAAATGACAAAATAACGGTAAGAAATTATTATGCTATATGGGAGAAATATAGAGAAAGGCTACACCTTGGCATAATTTGAGCCGGAATAAGGACAAATTCAATCAATGAACTGGTTAATAGAAACAAATGTTATGATTAACTTGCCATTCACTTCATGAATCCCGTATATTATTTTAGTTTGATTTGGACGTGGATTAGTATTTTATCGTTATTATTGTAACTACATGACTAGATGTCTTAAAATTAAAAAGTTATGTATAGTGTTTGTAGTGTCTTATCCCACTATGATTCATTCGTGCTTGTTACACTGAGCAGTTTGGGTTGTTCTTGACTATTGTCAAACGCAAACACGCTTTCCAAATTATCTTTAAAATTCATAGTTTTGTGGCAAGTCAGGCTCGATAGGTGACCAAGTAGCTAATTAGTCGCTAGATCATCCTGCTAGTATCTGAGTATTGGGAAGATCCTGGGTTCATGCCCAAAGCGCTACAAGTTTTTTTCCTTTTAGTGTTAACAGTTTTAAGATCGCCAGTTCTAAAATATTTACTAATTATATTATGACATTACACGACTAATTAATTTATTCTTGAGATTTGAATTTTATAATTTTATTATTATACTAGAAGTCAAATCGGAACTTTATGAAGGCATTCATCTTGTATCTGGTTTTCTTATTTCATGAATTCTGTTGCGGTCTATACTAGGCTTTTTAAAATAGTCTGTACTTCGCCTGTAACTGCCAAATAAAACTACACATGATATTCTAAATAGTGATAATATTTCTATGTTGTAGTTTGTAGAAGTAACCAAAAACGAACATACAAATCACAATCTCATAGCAAAGTAAAAACATTGAAACTGGCTAATGAAGCTAACACACGTGAACTTCCACCAGGCATGTGAGACCGGGTGTCCCGGAAGGTTAAGTACCTACTGTTTAGATAGCTACACCCGCCACGTGTGTAATCAAAATTGAGAGTGAAAGGAACATGGAACTATGAGACGTCAAATATATCCAGGGTAATCATGGGTACTTATCAACAATACTGCCATGACGGCCATAAAACTTTTTGAGGGCCCTGATAAGCCCAGGCTTGCAATATCCCTGGGTGAACAATTTATTTGCTAGCAGTTTGCATCATTGTATAAAGCTCTACCCTTGGCAGTTTTAGATGATAAGCAGAAGCAGGTATATGAAAGTTGACAATAGAAAAATTGAACTCGTCACATTTGTCATACAGCTTCAAATGTAGCCTTTCGCGGGAGCAGAAAGTAGCCATGTATTTAGTATACCCGTTACCTGTCTGTAGAAACCACTTTAGGCTTTTCGCCTCTCTGGCCCGTTTTGATAAGGTTCTTCGAACTAATTCCTGTTTTGTCCGGTTCCGGTTCATAATTGTTCGGTTGGAATTTTAGATCAACGTTTGTCCAATGTTTGTTGATGGCACTTTTAAAACTGTTTAAAGATGATTAAACATAAATTAAAGGTTCAAAATCCAGAAGGTCTTGGAACTTTTAAGATTGTGTTGTTTTTGTTGTTAAAGTAAAACTTTTGATCAGCAATCGTTCAGCTGTTTACGAAGAAAGTCAATTTAATACTCATGTGATTAATCTAAGATCAGGTCCGTGTATGCGCGAGATTTGCGAGTGCGCCTTGTGGCATGTCTTGTACTTGCACTCACTCAGGGGACATAAAGGTGCTAGTTCATTGGGCCATTATGCCACCGACAACCATGCCACTCCCACAGTCACATTTTACTGGCAATGAAGGTCATAGTCACTTAGTAGCTCTTCATGCAACGGTGTTAAGTTTTGATATATATAACGTTAACAATTCAAGCTTTTAGACTTCAATGTTGGTGTAGAGGTACTGTATAAAGTAACTATATAATTGTGACATCGAATGAAGGTAAGTTTGGTAGATGCTAAATATCAAGGTTCTAGATCTTTTGGTTCATGACAAGAAACTGTTTTGAGGTTTTACAATGATAAGGTTGTGTTCATCAAGAATAACCATAAGTGTAATTAAGTACTTCAAAAGTGTGTTTACAAATCAACGGTAGCTAGCAATTTTAAATCATAACCTAAAATCCTCTGTTGTAAGTTGGACTATATCACAAGTTTTTAAAACCCTTTTCATCAGTTGTGAAGCTGCAGAAATCTTTACATTTGACATATCATGTAAGACATGATGTTAACGATGTTCAAGGAACAAGGTGAGCAAGATATGAAAAATATTTAGAACATTTTCTGTGGTACTTGGGGTTTCTATTTAAGACCCCAGACTTGTAAAGCCAGTGATGTTGTTAAACATCTTAATATTTTACCTATTTGTGAATAAAACTCTAAAAAGTTCATGTGGTGCCTGCATTTAGGCTTCAAGGTTTGCCATAAACATGCAAACTCTGAATGTTCATAATCTGACCATCAATGTTACTACCACAAACTACAGACTATTTTACCAGTACCAAGTCATCCAATAGACCCCAGCAAAAAGAAAGTTTCTATTTTCCTGTGTGACTGACCAGGCCGTTCACACAGTGATGAGACAGACTGGGTTAAGGCAAGCCTTCACTTGACAACCATGACCTCCTGTTATACAGGGGTAAAGTAAAGTCTTCACTACTAATCATCATGCTTCTTACAACTCTTGTACAGGGTTTACCCACTTAGATACTTACACCAGCTACATAATAATCTGTACAGTAATTAATGAATTAAAAACAAAATTCTGAAGTGTTGACCTTCATATAGGTGTTCGTTTATTTATTCATTTATTTATAAATTACATCACAGTACATATTCAATATTACCATGACAATTTGATAAAAATGTTTGACATACAGATAATAATATGACACCAAATCACACACTTGTGACTGAACATAAGGAAAAAGAGAGATAGAGAGAAGTTATCTGTAACACTATAAAATGTTTAAGGATACTTGATACATCTTTCACTTTTTCAATGTCAAAAAATTTAAATCCCCTAAACACACCCCCCCCCCCTTAGATTATAATTATGACAAGATATAAGTGGATCACAAATTTACTTTGACCCAAGGGAAGATCTGTGGATCATGGATTGACCTCGACCTAAGGGAAGATCTGTGGATCACAGATTGACCTTGACCCAAGGGAAGATCTGTGGATCACAGATTGACCTTGACCCAAGGGAAGATCTGTGGATCACGGATTGACCTTGACCATAGGTAGGCTATGAAAATAATATAGAGTGTATACTTATTACTTATTATGAATTTATATGTAAAGTTCCACTTTTATATCACTTAAAGTTTTGAAACAAAACAAGTCATACGGAAATGAAACCTGGTTAAAGGTTGTGAAACTCTCCTTGTAAAAAGTTTTATCTGTATCAAATGTCCTTACTAAACAAGACTCTGTAACAAACTAAAATCTGAATTTGATTCAACTAACCAGAAAAAAGATATACCCTTTAAAAGCAAAACTACCCTGGAATGCCAAATATAGATAATTTAGATAATTGTAATGTGGGAGAAGTTGAAAAAGCAGACATATTTTACATGCACTATATGTTTGATTTGACAGTAAATATCTAATTCACTTTTATGATTCAATTACCTTAGGATGAATTGCAAAATAGTTGTATCCAGAGAGGCCAGTTATTCCAATCCAATGTAAATGATCACTGGAAGACACATACATACTTTTGGCAAGAGAAGCTTGACTGGATAAAACTCTGTGAAGGCTAACACGACTAAACCTATGTGTATCATCTAAATAGACTCATTATATTTGTAGCTTTTTGTTGCTAACTGTTGAAACTATGATTGAAGAACATCATTAACCAGAAGGCAGTAGATAGCTAACCTGTATGGAGGCATCATGTTATAGAGGCTGTTCAGTAGACAGCTAACCTGTATGGAGGCATCATGTTATAGAGGCTGTTCAGTAGATAGCTAACCTGTATGGAGGCATCATGTTATAGAGGCTGTTCAGTAGATAGCTAACCTGTATGGAGGCATCATGTTATAGAGGCTGTTCAGTAGACAGCTAACCTGTATGGAGGCATCATGTTATAGAGGCTGTTCAGTAGACAGCTAACCTGTATGGAGGCATCATGTTATAGAGGCTGTTCAGTAGATAGCTAACCTGTATGGAGGCATCATGTTATAGAGGCTGTTCAGTAGATAGCTAACCTGTATGGAGGCATCATGTTATAGAGGCTGTTCAGTAGATAGCTAACCTGTATGGAGGCATCATGTTATAGAGGCTGTTCAGTAGATAGCTAACCTGTATGGAGGCATCATGTTATAGAGGCTGTTCAGTAGACAGCTAACCTGTATGGAGGCATCATGTTATAGAGGCTGTTCAGTAGACAGCTAACCTGTATGGAGGCATCATGTTATAGAGGCTGTTCAGTAGATAGCTAACCTGTATGGAGGCATCATGTTATAGAGGCTGTTCAGTAGATAGCTAACCTGTATGGAGGCATCATGTTATAGAGGCTGTTCAGTAGATAGCTAACCTGTATGGAGGCATCATGTTATAGAGGCTGTTTCGTTACCTAAACATTGGACTCAGACTCAGACATTAGGGATGTGACAATATAGAAAATTATTTGCTGTATCTGCCGGTGAGCTAGACTACATGTAAACTATCATGTGAATTATAAGTTGAATTCATGAGAGTGTATTGTATATATAATGACATAAAAGCTCGCAGGAATAAATGCATCTGTATTATACGTATGTGTGTAACACTTAATAAAATATTGAGAAGAGATTTATTCCTAAACAATGTTTCAATATCTATATACTTGGATAATTACCAGTAGATTTGCTCACTTACTGTAAAATAAAGAAACTTTCATGTTTGTATAATTTTCCATTAGTTTGTTAAAACTGAACCAATACATGGAAATCAAACAATGGAAAATATTTAGATTGAATGAGATTGACTAACATTTCTACTGAATGGCAACAGAGTCAACGAACAACACAGAATTAAAAATACTTAAATAAAATGTTACCACTCATGAAAATTGACCAACATGGAAATTTCTCAGTTTACAGTATAGATAGAGTAGGAGTCTGGCAGAAAATAAAGATTGACATGTTTTCAGAGACTCCAAAAGAAAAAGTGAAAATTCTTCGAATTCTAATTTAAAATTAGCACCAAATGTGAAAAGAACAATAAGCATGGGTATATCACCACAATATATATGCATAAAACATTTACAATGTATACAATGCTTTGATGATGAATAAAAACTTGTATCACCTCGACGCCAGGTAAGTAATCAAACAATCACATTTATCAAACTAAACTTAAATTATACCCAACTCTCCACTTCAAAATATTTTATGCTTCAAGTGGAAAATGAGCAGTGTAATACTGGAGGGGCTTGACTTAAATCTTCAGATTCAGTCTATCGTACTGTGGATGTGCTAATAATGTGACACATTTAAAGTAGGGAATATTTTTGTATTTTGACTTCAATTAAGAACAATTTTGTGATAAATATAGACACATCCATAAGCAAAAATATGTTGTGACAGGTACCCAGATGTGAATAACACTGAGACAGGAAGAAACTGGCTAAAAATGTGAAAGAATTAAAATATTTTCAAATACACAATAAAAATTCAAACACACACACACACACACACACACACACACACACACACACACAGGAAATGGCTAATTAATAAATTAATTAAAACCTATTAAATTCAATAAGAGTTACATGTTGAGAAGTGAAGAGTTGGAGATTTTTTTTAAGTCAGTTTGGTAAATATATAAATTCAGTATCCATACATATCACATACTACACACATTTCATAAAGCATAATGATATATGATATATATATACCTATCACATGTAGGAGGAAATCGACTCCTTAATGTCATGTTGTATCCATTACTTTATACAGCATACAGGCATCCATAAAAACACAAAACTCATATTTACAGGGGGGCTTACATACACACTGTAGGACATACATACACACTACAAGATTTACACACTGCAGGACTTGCAAAGTACAGGACATACTAGGTACAAACTATAGGACTTGCATCCATGCCATAGGACTTGCATACAAACAACCATTACCTGAAATGCAGACAAATTTATACATAATATATATACATTGTATATACATTCTGACCAGAATATTTAAAATATATTGCATGCACTTCATTTTTTGACACTTAACTTCACTGGCCCTTGAAATTAAAACAAAAGTGAAATAGAATAGAATTTGATTTTACAGACAGCATTGTATCAAGACGTATCCAAAGAACATCACCATTGATGTTAATAACCCTGCCAGGGTTTTGTTCATTTTGTACAGTTTAAGGCTTGGCAAAGTGTAAAAACTTTAAAACACTACAGTTAAATATAATGAATTCTAATGCTGTCATAACTTATTATCTATAGGTCCTGTATAGTGTTCATAATAACAATATAAAATACATTTGGTAGTCTACATTTAATGGCATTCTATTTAACAATGAACACATATTTAATAACAAAAAAAATCAGAGTTTTTGTGCTATTTTAGTTTACAGAAGTGGTTTTATCCATCAAAAAGAAAAAGGAACTTCAAGGGAATTTTGAAAATGTAACCACGATAGAATTATAAGTTTAACTATGAATAATGAAATTGTATGGAAAACAAAAATAAAATGAATCTCATCTATAATCTTGTTATCCAGATAAAACAAATTTGTTCATTTTGCAGTTATCTGAAAAATTGGTCCCTGAAACCTGATGATAAGGCATGGATGAAGTAAAGACCCTTATTTTGTAATTTTTGATGTGTTTGTTCATGATCAGACATCATGGAACCCTTAAAATAATAATAATAATAATAATAATAAATAATTATAAGTACTAAACAAAATAGTATAAAGGATGCAACACTTTGGAGATCCTGATGGTCAACTTTTCACTGTTAATTTCAATACCTGTCAGCTTAAAACATTGGGTTACCATAGTAACCATTTAAAAAATCTTACATAAAGCTATAACAATTCATTTTTGGCCACATCATAAATATAGTCAATTGTATATGATAGCTGTTTGTACTCTGGATTTTGTGCCAAAAACATTAAACTACAATATATTGACTTTAATCATTATGATGATGGATTGAAGATCTGCTTCATTAGAATTCTTGACTAGTGTAATGTACCTGAATTAATGTTATTAAATCAAAACATGATGACAGATTAAAAACATCAATTTAATTATTTAAAAAAACATTACACTTTTTTACAAACTGCCAGATAAAATAATAACATTTTTTTTTCAAACACACATACATACTCTCACTACATAACTAATACTACATGTATCTCCATAAATAAATAAAATTGTAACTTTAGATGTCTGTACACTGAAGGTTATACTACATATATATATATATATATAGTCATTCATTTGGCACTTCACTTCTCGATATTTAATCTGCATTCATTATATATTATACACACTGGCAGTCAGTTAAGCTATCTCAATATTTAAAACTTATCAGAACATTTCCTAAATTTAAGACCAATGCTTTTGATACATCAGGATATTGCACAATCACTTGGTTTTTCATCTTTTCGTTTATCTGTCTCTTTATCTGCTATAGGAGGTTCCGTTTCTATATCTCTTATCATCTGTACAGGAGGCGATAGTTGTCGATCATCCACCATCGAACTCTCGACAGGTGTAGTACTTAACTGAAGTGTTGGCGGAGTTTGTTCTACAAGTTTAGCTAACACCTGAATCTGACCTCTTATTGAATGGAAAAACGGTTTATAACCGATACTACAAAGAAGAAAAGAGAACATTTTATTATAAGTGCAAATTAGATTACAAAAAGAATAAACAAATTTACAGCTGAAAAACTTGAACTGGGCAATAGACAAAATAAGTAAGAATGTGGCACAAAACTGAAATGCAATAACACTCAAGGCACAAAATAAACACATATTAAGACTACTGACTACAAAAAGTCACAATTTTTCAAGAGCATTTGGATATAATGAGAAGTGGAGAGCTTAAGTACTTTGTATGTCTCTTTGAAGATAATAAAGTTCTTTTTGCCATTACAGAACTGACAGCCTCATGATATGTGAAATAATTTTGACTTAATCATAAAACATCAACAACAAGTCAATCACCTACTCCATCTAAACTCAACCAACTGATCAAACTGCATAAACAATACACATAGTCTTACCATTCTGTATCTGACCATAATTCTAAGTACGATAAGCCTTCCCTCATTCTGGCGACTATCTCCAATGGCGTGTCAGTCATACTAGCTGTATTTACTGTCCTCACTACAGCTAAAGCATCTCTCAGTACAATAGATACAATAAGTGCCCATTCTAAACAACCAGCCTCGAGCATAATTTGTAACAAGTATCTGTAAAATCAAACGAAAATATTAAAAGACATGTTACAAATTAGAATTTTTATTTTTTCATTTATTAATCTTAAAATAGAATGATGACGCTTTGAATTTGGCAATAGCTAAAGCGACAAAAACACGACAAAACAAGAAACTAAAACTGTCTCTTGACAGCCAAATACTTCTGCTCCAACTAAGATTTGACTTTTTACCTACGTACCTAAATAAAATTGTGTCATGTTGATATACATTTGTGCAAAACTTGATCACAATTTATCCATTCAGATGTGAAAATTATGGAGTGGACACAATTTTACAGGGACAGACAACAGATATGGTGATTCCTATATTTAACTAAGTTTGCAGGGGTATAATAAAACATACTGAGACCGCTATACATTTAAGATGGATACTGTTCACTACTGGATATAATGTGAGACCGCTATACATTTAGGATGGATACTGTTCACTACTGGATATAATGTGAGACCGCTATACATTTAAGATGGATACTGTTCACTACTGGATATAATGTGAGACCACTATACATTTAAGATGGATACTGTTCACTACTGGATATAATGTGAGACCGCTATACATTTAGGATGGATACTGTTCACTACTGGATATAATGTGAGACCGCTATACATTTAAGATGGATACTGTTCACTACTGGATATAATGTGAGACCGCTATACATTTAGGATGGATACTGTTCACTACTGGATATAATGTGAGACCGCTATACATTTAAGATGGATACTGTTCACTACTGGATATAATGTGAGACCGCTATACATTTAAGATGGATACTGTTCACTACTGGATATAATGTGAGACCGCTATACATTTAAGATGGATACTGTTCACTACTGGATATAATGTGAGACCGCTATACATTTAGGATGGATACTGTTCACTACTGGATATAATGTGAGACCGCTATACATTTAAGATGGATACTGTTCACTACTGGATATAATGTGAGACCGCTATACATTTAAGATGGATACTGTTCACTACTGGATATAATGTGAGACCGCTATACATTTAAGATGGATACTGTTCACTACTGGATATAATGTGAGACCGCTATACATTTAGGATGGATACTGTTCACTACTGGATATAATGTGAGACCGCTATACATTTAGGATGGATACTGTTCACTACTGGATATAATGTGAGACCGCTATACATTTAGGATGGATACTGTTCACTACTGGATATAATGTGAGACCGCTATACATTTAAGATGGATACTGTTCACTACTGGATATAATGTGAGACCGCTATACATTTAAGATGGATACTGTTCACTACTGGATATAATGTGAGACCGCTATACATTTAAGATGGATACTGTTCACTACTGGATATAATGTGAGACCGCTATACATTTAGGATGGATACTGTTCACTACTGGATATAATGTGAGACCGCTATACATTTAAGATGGATACTGTTCACTACTGGATATAATGTGAGACCGCTATACATTTAAGATGGATACTGTTCACTACTGGATATAATGTGAGACCGCTATACATTTAAGATGGATACTGTTCACTACTGGATATAATGTGAGACCGCTATACATTTAGGATGGATACTGTTCACTGGATATAATGTGAGACCGCTATACATTTAAGATGGATACTGTTCACTACTGGATATAATGTGAGACCGCTATACATTTAGGATGGATACTGTTCACTACTGGATATAATGTGAGACCGCTATACATTTAAGATGGATACTGTTCACTACTGGATATAATGTGAGACCACTATACATTTAGGATGGATACTGTTTACTACTGGATATAATGTGAGACCGCTATACATTTAAGATGGATACTGTTCACTACTGGATATAATGTGAGACCGCTATACATTTAAGATGGATACTGTTCACTACTGGATATAATGTGAGACCGCTATACATTTAAGATGGATACTGTTCACTACTGGATATAATGTGAGACCGCTATACATTTAGGATGGATACTGTTCACTACTGGATATAATGTGAGACCGCTATACATTTAGGATGGATACTGTTGACTACTGGATATAATGACTAAATGACATTCATAGATAGGTTCTTTTTGGTTGAAGTATGAAGCAAAGGGGACATAAAACACACTGGTTTTAATGAACAGGTGGTCTTTATATAGAGGTGGTTTTACTGTATTGCTTTATAAGGTATTAAAAAGAAAATAGATATACAGTAAAACCTGTTTTAAGAGGTCATTTATGGGACTGAACAAAAGTGGCTGCTTAAGACAGGTGGCCTTTAAAACCAGGTTGTGTTCCAGAAGACAAATTTATGAAGACGAACCAATTTGTTTAGATTTGTACATATTTATTTATCTATATCAATTTCTCATATATATATATATAATAATATATATATATATATATATATATATAATATGTTTGTCAACATAATAAATAATTTATGCAAAAAAGTCTGTGATTGTTTTTTGTTTAACGGATTTTACCAACATTGCTTCAACTTTATCAGAACTACTCATAACATCACTTAATAAATCCGACATGCCATGATGCATTGCAAAGAATTTTAATTCCTGAATGTAATTTTTCGCTTCATACACAGAACACACATTCTTTTCATTTTCTGCTTCACTTTCACTGTCAGATTCAGAATCAATTTCATTTCCTTTAAGTAATTCACTAGCAGGTAAATCCCAGTTTTTCTCACTTTCATCACATGTATTTACTCCATTGTCAAGATTGACAAGTTCATGAAATTCACATCCGAAAAGGTTTTTTGATTGTTTCAACACTGCAAGAGGAATGTCATCTTCTTCAATGTCAGACTGATCATCACCATTTCCATCATTATCACATTCACTTTGAGAATCATTACTATCAATATTGATAAATCCAGCATTGGCAAAACATTTTGAAATTGTGCTCTCCTCCACCTCATTCCACGCATTATTCAGTAGATGGCATCTAGAATAGATATCTGTGATAGAATATCAGATCCACATTTATCTCAGTGTTTTTCCATTTGATTAATAACATACTGCAACTGAAAATACAAATTAAATTGATTGATTGATTAATTTGATTGATAATTTATTCAGTCAATGTCGGTCTGTGAGTATGGATTAATAGTGATTAATCATGTGAAGCCATCCTTACATGTGTCAATGAACAAGTGTATACAGTGTCTGTTGTTATTTACAGTCCAAGATTAATTAAGGTCACAAACAAAGGGGCAACTGTCATTCTCAGACTCAAATTGGATGGCAATTATACAATGTATTTATATCATTTAATTGTACCAATAAAGACTAAATGACATATTGACACAAAATTTTGCATGAACATGATGATAAAATAAAATAATTTTGTATAGACTAGATCTAGATTACACAAAACCCCAAATAAGGCCTCAATATTGGTAATACCAGGTAAGCTCCATCCCTCAAACTAAAATCAAAATCAGACTTACTGATGTATTTATTGTACCAAATGTTTAAATCTCCTAAAAATGTAAAATTAACAAAGGTCATACCCCGTTATTTTAATAAAATTACCTTTTGATGTTTTATTAACGTTGCTGGAGAAAGGGAGATAAATCTTTTATCTTTACATATGACATGTTATAGTGGAGAAAGGGAGACAAATCTTATATCTAATAGCACATACCTGTCGCTTTCTGAATTTTAACTTTGTGGTCTGGATGATTCCCTGATCCATGGGTTGAGTTTTAGATGTGGTGTTAGCTGGTAAAAATTTCAAATTGATGTTCTCCAAACTGATATCAGGATGGGATGGCGCATTATCGACAAATAGCACAATTTTCTTTTCTGTCTTTTCATTTTTTTATCTAATCTTTTTAGCCAATCTTCGTAAACAGAACTATTCATCCATGCCCTTTTGTTATTCCTGTACATAACCGGCAAATTTTCTAGTTTGATCTTTTTAAAACAGCGGGGCTGACGGGCTTTGCCAATCACTAGCGGCTGTATTTTTTCGCCAGTCATTGATGCACAAAGTGCGACAGTAATTTGCTCTTTCGATCGCTTGCCTCCAGCACAATCGCTGCCTTTTACTCGAAAAGTTTTATTTGTCGTATCCCGAAAAAACAGGCCAGTTTCGTCCATGTTGAATATGTCAGATGGGCTATAGCTAGCACAAATGTCTGGTAGTTTTTTTTTCCATTCGTCGACTGTAACATTATTTACGTCGCCCCTTTCACCACTCATTGTCCCAAATGCAATATTGTGTCTTTCTTTAAATGATTCAAGCCACCCGTTGGATGCTTTAAATTCTGTTTTATTCAAATCTTTCGTGAAACGTAATGCCTTTTCTTTAATTAATGGCCCTGTAATGTTAATTCTTCTTGAAGACGCATCTTTAAACCAATCCCAGCACAAACTATTTATTTCTTCGTTGCCGGTTACATGTCTCCTGCGTTTTCTGTCTTGACCGACATTACTTTCAAAATCGTCAATGAATTCACTTTTTCTTTTTACAATGTTTTGTATCTGAGTCCTTCCAACATTAAATTCTTCCGCTAATTTGCGAGATGAAACTCCTGATTTGCTTTCCAGCACAAACTATTTATTTCTTCGTTGCCGGTTACATGTCTCCTGCGTTTTCTGTCTTGACCGACATTACTTTCAAAATCGTCAATGAATTCACTTTTTCTTTTTACAATGTTTTGTATCTGAGTCCTTCCAACATTAAATTCTTCCGCTAATTTGCGAGATGAAACTCCTGATTTGCTTTTGTTGATAACATCAATTTTTTGTTTTAGGGTTAAAACTTTCCGTTTAGATGGTGTGTCCATTTTTGTCAACTGAATAAATGCGATTTGTTTAATGTTCGTAAAATAAGACAAAGAAAAAGTGAATACTTCTCAGATAATTTTATTGTTTCAACATATAACAATATAAATCGACCCGACAAGTGCGATATGCCTGAGCAATCAGCTGAACATTATATTCTATCATAAACAACTTATCGTCACTAAGGAAACAAAATCATGTGACGACTGTCACGTGACATTATAAAGGGACAAAATGGCCGTCTAAACCAGGATCTTCTATGTGGCCGGTCATGAAATTAGTGGCCGCTGACCGCGTTACACAGGTGACCGCTTATTTCAGGTGAAATATATAGTAAAATGCATTGGGCGGGATGCAACCTGGCCGTTATCGGCAGGTGACCGTTAAATCCAGGTGGCCGCTAAGGCAGTTTTTACTGTAATATGATATAATTATAGCTAACACTACAATTAATATAATCCAATTCTCCTTTGTTTCAAGCATTTGATTGGTCAAATCTTTTTTGTCAAGTGTGCATGAATGGATTGGCTCTCAGTGATGTCATCTTATTATGGACGACGTGGAGAAATTTGAATTTCTATGTCATAGTGATGTTATTTTTGTTACTTGCTACGGTTATATTTTCATTAAAATTGTTGATTTGTTGTTGAAAAATTTCTATATATTAAATTATAAGAAATGAAATTAATTTTTCTTTTTGTTACAGAAGTATGAAAGAGTTGGACATTTTGCACACATAAAATAATTTGCGAATTATTCAGTGTGCAAAATGTCCAACTCTTTCATACTTCCATAACAAAAAGAAAATTTAACTTCATTTCTATAGTAGACTGACCTTAATTCCAACTCTGACTGTAATGGACCCTTGTTGGCGATTTCTTGTGACAAAATCTCAAGTTCTGGTGAGAAAGAATCAGTACAGCTATTTGTATCTCCAAGATATTCAAATTCTCCTAATAATGAACTGTTATCAGAGATCTCAACAGTCGCTATACTACTATCTTCTGTGGCCACTGTGGTGAAAATACAAAACTCATGTGTTAATAAAATATTAAACAGATCTCCATCATATTTAACATGAATAAAGGTCCTCAGTTAGAGATATGTGGTCTAGTGGAATAAGGCTGTGTACATATCAATCAAGGGTTTGGATCACAGTTCAGTTTCTTTTTATGTCCTTGAGTAAGATATTTAATTTCAGTTTCAGTCTACTGGACTAAATATACAGGTAGATGTAATTATACTTTACTATTCATAACATAAGCCTTCATTAAAACATAAAGTACAAATTTTTATAGAGCATCTCAACTTCGTCTATTACCATAATTGAGCATAAAAATACCTCACCAGGGTTTTTTTTTAAAGCGATAATGTAAATAATTTTTTAGGTAAAAAAAGTTTATATACAAACCTCTGGAGACTTGTGGTTTAAGTATAACTTCATCAGAGTCAGATCGTGTTATTTTGTCCTGTGATGGTGATTTCAGCATGCCTGTCATGTAATCCTGGTAGTCTTTGTTTAAATGATAGTCATTATTACTAACAGTTTGTTCTTTGGGTGAACTGCTACTAATGTCATCATCTAATATAGACAGAGACGCTAGACTTGATGTGGAGACTGAAAAATAATACAAACAAAAAATTAATGTCAGAATGCTGGGTTTATACTCCAAACTTGACCTGTATTTCATCAATACATTATATATCCATGTCTGGTTTAAATTTAAAGATATAATATACAACAAATTTAAAATGAATCAGCACAACATTTCAAAAGTGTTCCCGCAAATGAACCCCCAACTGTAAAATCAATGTTTTCATCAACCATGTACATGATGAAAATACAAATAGCCTATGGCACATCTACTCAACCCTAAAAGACTTTTCATGTAAAATTTTATAAAGATCTGCTAATCAGTGAAAAAAAAGTCGCAGACAAAATATTGGCAGAAGAAATGAAGTAAATACTATATCACCCCCTTCATTTAGGGGGCTTTTGATAAGGTAGAATTATTACATAGACAGAAGAAGCTGTTAGGCGGCCAAATACAACATGTCAACTAAATACTGTAGTACAGTACTAGTACTTACATGTTTTATTTTTCAGTTGTTGTAATGCTGTATATGATAGTATAGGAAGTGGCCACTGAAACTGGTGGTGAAGATCTCGTAATGCTGTTACAAAGTCGTCTACTTTACCAGCTCTAAACCTACAAATGTAAAGACAAAAAAATTCAAACCTGTACAGTCAAACCTACTTAATCACATAAATAACATATTTAAATCGTATATTTATCAGATATTTACATAGACAAATAAAATAATCATCATGAAAATTTCCCCCCAAAACAAAACTGTGAAAGTCTCATTACTTACATCAAGTGTAAAATGTAAAATTGTGATAATTTTTTCTATATGCCACTGTGATCAAGGGCAAAAGATTATTCATTAATTATTATATGGATTGTACTGTACAGAAAAGTTAAAAGAGATGTATCTACTGACAATTCTGTTATTACTTATGTACAATGATGACTTTAGCAGAGAAACCAACAAAATTAAACTCAAACTGTCTCTTGAGAGCTAATCTAAGATTTCACCTTGTGAGCTTGACCTTTGACCTGGTTTCTTAAATGTAGTACATGACACATTGACACATCCTCTCATGTTGGTATATATTTGTTCCAAGTTAAATAAAAATCCATCCATTAATGTGAAAGTTTTGGACCAGACATGATTTTACATGGACAGATAGAAAGCCAGGCATACATGATGATGCCTATATTTCTATATACCCCCCCCCCCCCCCAAACTAAATTTTCAAGGGATACAACCACAGGTAATAAACTATTTAATATCAATAGTTGTAGTTCTGGTCCGTCAAGCATTTGTCAGAACATTCACATATTTTTGAAAATAAGAGGGTATTACCTTTCACGTTTTAACCAGGCGACTAAGTGAAAGTCATTAGTGTTACCAGCAAAACATCCTAAATCTTTAAGTCTATTTCCTTCTATGAGTTTTCTGGCATGTCGGCACAATATAACATCTATATACAAATCAGCAGGTGCATCATCTTTGGGTTTTGGAGATGGTCTAAATCAATAGTAAGAAGTAAGAGTATACATTGTATTACTGAGAGTAGTTTATATTTACAACAGCTATTGTTTCTCCTTCTATGTAGTCCAGGGGTCACAACTGATTTTTAGGTGGGTGCTAAGAACTGAACAGGCCTACCATTGGAAACTACCATTTTTATCATAACTATTATAGCAATGAAACACTCTGCATTTGTTGCAGGTGATTATATTAAAATTAATAAACAAAATACATGATACATTTCAGTTTGTTATTTAAAGTCCTGTTTCAAATGATTCTATTACTCAGAATATGTGAGATTACGTGGACCAATACCAATATCAAAGACTTCAATATTAAACTGAAGTTTTATTTTCACACTAAAGACTGACTAGTCACTAAATTTATAACCTGGGGTCGACTTCTACATCACAATGTTCAAAATTTAAATCGAATTTAGCACAATTTCACACACTTAATTTAGAACCCTGTAGTCTAAAGCACTGGCTTATGGATAACACAGCAGAATTGTCACCTACCTCCTGATATGAATAAGATTATCAGATACTGTGTGTTTTAATTTTTCTTTGGCTTTTGGCACAGGTTGACCTTCAGAAGTAGTCACACTGGAACTGCGAACTCGACTTATATTACTGACATTGGAGACATTACTAAAGCTAAAACCATCAGCATCTTGTGGAGTGATGGGTGGACTAGGGTAGCCTGATGGAGAGGTGTGGTGTTTACCATAATGCCCTGACGGGGGCTGTGGAGAGTCAATGTCTGATGGATCTGAAAGAAAACAGAAAATTGTCAAATCAGACTTTGGGTGTTAATTCAAGTATATTGGTAAATCTAAAACAACCACTTATATGTTAATTTAAGATTTCAAAAGAAAGGCTTGAGATCTTAATGATAATTTTATATAGTTATAGTTGTCAGAGTATGACCATTCCTTTTAATTAAAGATCCAAACATATACATACATAAAATTGAGCAGATAATGTACAATTTTTAATTTATAAAACACAAAGAATACTTATACATATAAATCATATAATTCATTCTTCAAATAATTTCCAAATTGCAATAATTCATCAATATAATACTATACCTATAGCTTTTAGAAAGCGCACCAGATCCCTTGCTAAGTCCCATTTCCCTTTTTCTAAGGCAGCATCTAACAATAGTGTTGCATACTGTAATAATATAAAAAGAAGATTTTACACAATTGTCATGTTTCTAGAAAGTCAGTCAAAATAATGTGTTGTAGTTGGATAAATAAAAATTGTATTGAAATTCAGAACAACAAATATTTATAGTAGAAATCACTTACATCAATATAACATTAATTATTTATATAAATGAGATTCTAAATGAATTTTAAAATTTTTTGTTTTATCTCACTTTGACGTTAACTAGTTTTGCAAGTATACATGAATTTTTCACCCTATCTAAATTCAAGAAATAAACTGTTACTTTATAGACTTGTTTTTGTGTGCTTTATTTTTGCAAATATAACAACAGATTTGAGTATAAGTAGGAAGAATAACTAATCTCGTGGTATCAGTTAAGTAAATGTAAAATGAAAATATACCTGTCTACTAATTATGGGTTTTTCCAGATTCTGTAGGATAATGAGGTAGGAAGCAGCAGTCTCAAGTTCATCATTTACCAAACATTCCTAAAAACAAAAACATTCAATTATTGACTTTCAAATGTTTCAGGTTATCATATAACGAAATAGCTCTTGGAACTCACTCATCTAGTGAACTGCAAAGCTAAGGGAATATGTCTTCAATTGCCTTATGTGCTGTAGTTAAAAATATGCTGGATTTGTAAACAATCATGAGCATGCTGTAATAAGAGCAACCAGAATTATTAATAATCCATAAACTTGGCTACCTAAAAGTGTTCATCACTGACAATCAGAGAGCCTAGTAAATATTACTCAAATTACACACCTATAAAAAAATCAAAGTTTTTTCCAAGTCTTGACTGATAAACTACAACTAACTAGGGGACACACATGAAGCAAATTGTATCACCTAAAACAGTTACTACTGTATATTTTTCAAAGTAAAGGTCTGTAACATAGCACTGTATACTAACCTCAAACAGATCTTTAGGATAACCGACAGTACGGAACAGATAATCCCACAAGGCCACTTCTGTCTTACGTGCACAATGTACAACTGTTTGAAGGAATTCTGGGAATTCTTGAATAAATGCAACGACTCTTGGAAGTAGAGGATCTGAATAGAAAACAAAATTATCAATCTTTGATATTAAATACACATGGATAAACTATACCCATCAAATAAAGGATATGATTATAAATCAAAATAGCTATTTTTTATATAGAAATGCACATGGATAAATTATAACCCTTAAACCCCATTTCTTCAATGTTTCTTTATAAGCCCCTGATCTACTTTACAATACCGAAGTTAAATTGGACAAATTTGTGCTAAATTAAGCTTTCACTACACTTGAAATTTAATGTATGGCAGTTGTTGTAGTTGCATAAAATGAAAAACTTAAAATGCATATAACTTCCAAGTTACTTTGCACAACTTTGAAGACCATTATATAAATAGAAAGAAAATATTCAATTGGCCAATGTATCATAATAATTTAATGATTCTCCTCTAGTTTAATCATTCAACTGTAAGTATAGTGGTTTCCATTCTGATTGAACAGTGTTATATCACATACAACGGCTATAAATTCATTTCCATAGTGAAATTTTTCAATGTTTTTGTTGTTTTTAACCAATACACACATTAATGATGACAGAATTATATCTGTAGTTTTACCTGGAATTGGATCTTTTGATGTAGCCTCTGCTTCTAAAACTTCATGAAGTAAAAGTTCTAATACATGTGGAAAATAGGACAACTCTGTACAACATCTGGCTATGTCTAAAGCATTTACACCAAGGCTGTTAAATAAAAGTAAACTTTATGTAGCTGATAAAAAAAATAACAAATCAGTATTGATAAATAATCAATAATCTATGATACTAATAATGTTTTGGATAAGATAGTTTTAAACCACCACTTTCGGATCACAGACGCTATCATCCCCTAGGTTTGAATCACAACAAGGACAGATCCTAGTTTGAGAAAGTTTGTCATATCTCTTGCCAAAGTTCAGTGGTTTTCTCGGGACACTTCAGTTTCCACTCAGTACCGCCCATCTTGATATCAGTGAAAGAATCTTGGCAGGGTTGTAAAACCCCCATTACTCTACGCCACTAATTTTATGTGTAAGCTAAAACAGTTTTATTAAAATCACTAAATGTTCAATACATACATTAATGGCATGCTTTTTAATTAACATTTCACATGACATAATAAGTGACAAACATGTACATGTATTCACAATGACATGTAGTCAATACACATAGCAACAAAATATATGTTGTAACTGACTGATATAAATATAAATAACTTTATCACAGACTGTGAAGGGACCTCGTTTTAAAATTTCAATTCTGTGTTATGTATTTTTGCAGCATATGTCTTGGATACATATAACTCAGTAAGTCTGATTTGACTTCTATAAATAGAAGCTGTCTGTTCTGGCATCTTTGTTTATAGATGTATATATTTTCTGTAGACATAAAATTTAGTTATCACTACTATAAAGTTTTGTGTACTATACTCACTTTCTTCTTAATAACTGTCTAAGTATATGATGTAGATAAATTTGACTCTGAAACAGACAAAAACAAGATTTATAGCATTCTAATGTGCATTGTTGTTTTAATGAAATAAGGTGGGGTGGGAGGGTGAGTGCAATGGTGGTCAAGATGGTCCAGCTCATTTTACTCACATCAAAGTGGTCATTACAGGAATAGTAGAGGTAACAGAAACCATAACTGCCAGCAAAATGACAAACATTCTCATATTAGGATCTGCCTTAGTAGAATTTGAGTCACCGTGATCTGCATTTAAGATCATTTGCCCATTTAGGCCCTCTCCTGAAAGATTGGCTTAGATGCATTTGTTTAAAACATATAGCTAAGGCTCTTGACAATGAATCTATTTTATTTTTATGTCTAATATGTTTTTATTTTTACAAAGAGTGATGTTTCTTAAATCAATATGTGTTTGAAGGCTTAGAAAATCTAAAGAATTGGAACCAGTTATTCTTTGCTGGAATATTGAGAGACATAAGTCATGTAAATGCCAGTATTGTCATTATTACCAGTTATTTCTTAACTTTTCATTATTGTAGTTATTTTTGCTACTTACAGTTCTTTCTAAGGTACAAAATGGTAAATGTTGCATTGATGTGCTTGAAGAATCTGCAGGAGATTTGTAATTAAATGTAACAGCATCACTGGCTGCTCCAAGTATCACAGCGTCTTCAAATAAAACAGCTGAAAACAAAGATTATAATAAGGTCATACACAAAAATTACACATGAGTTTTAAAACTTCTATATCAGTATCAGTTAGTTAAGTATTTTATTATTATTTTTATTTAAAATCAAGTGGTTTGTTCTATAGTGCCACATCTTTTTGTAAAGTACTAATTAAACCTTTGCAGCATTAAGGTATGATAAAGTATCAAGTATGAAAATTCAAGCTTAATTTTTTCTAATCTGTATTTCTCTCATATATAGCTATCATAAGATGTATACATTAGATAAGTACTTTTATCTTACCTAGAGGATAAATATCCACTCTAAACGGAAGCATGATCCTTTTTGACATAAAATTGTGAGCTTTAGCCTCATCTCTGGGATAAAGTGGTAACCACACCTACAATTAACAATAAATTTACATTATAACACCATATGACATATAGATATTTGTAGCTTCTTTATAACAGTCAAAATCATACAACAACAAAGTAAAGAAGAAAACAACATACATCTGTATAAGATGACCACATTGACACACAACAATAACAAAAGCTATTGACATTTAATACATAGTGAATTTTTATCTATACAGTATGTGTCATAGTGTCATGTCTCAAAACATAAATATAATTGATAATCAAGTGGACAGGGGTGTATATGTAAATTGCAAATTCTCAGCTTCTTCACAAGACTGCAAATGTACATAAATTACAAATGTGTAAAACATCATGTAGGATACTAGAGAGTGATAGTGAGCAGTGATTATGGGTTTGTCAAGATTATTTCACTAATATGAGATGTCATCAACTATAGATGAACAGACTATGCATCATTTATAAGGATCAGAAGGACTAAAATCAACAAGTAGCTAAATGACATACCTTCATACCCTGAGCACCACAGCCTAACCATAAAGCCTCCATCAGCTGCATTTTACCCATATTTGCCCTAGATGTTGTCCACATATTTCTACATTTGTTGCTACTGATGATGGAGAACAGAATGGTAACTGAAATAAAACCAAGATTGTATACATATGTAAAGATTGTATAAATATGTAAATATTGTATAAATATGTAAATATGAGAGAGAGAGAGAGAGAGAGAGAGAGAGAGAGAGAGAGAGAGAGAGAGAGATCTACTGATGATGGAGAAATTGAGAACAGAATGATAACGAAAATAAATCCAAAATTATATTAATATGTATGTGAGAGAAAAAGACAAGATATTGAAAATACTATGTGTGTGTAAGTTTACCTGTTTAGATTTGATATTTTGATTTTGATCATTAGTTTTCACTGGCGGTCCAGATCTCTCTGTATGTGTGTGTGTGTGTGTGTGTGTGTGTGTGTGTGTGTGTGTGTGTTTGCTTACCTGTTTAGATTTGATATTTTGATTTTGATCATTAGTTTTCACTGGTGGTCCAGATCTCTCTGTATGTGTGTGTGTGTGTGTGTGTGTGTGTGTGTGTTTACCTGTTTAGATTTGATATTTTGATTTTGATCATTAGTTTTCACTGGCGGTCCAGATCTCTCTGTATGTGTGTGTGTGTGTGTGTGTTTGTGTGTGTATGTGTGTGTGTGTTAGCTTACCTGTTTAGATTTGATATTTTGATTTTGATCATTAGTTTTCACTGGCGGTCCAGATCTCTCTGTGTGTGTGTGTGTGTGTGTGTGTGTGAGCTTACCTGTTTAGATTTGATATTTTGATTTTGATCATTAGTTTTCACTGGCGGTCCAGATCTCTCTGTATGTGTGTGTGTGTGTGTTTGTGTGTGTATGTGTGTGTGTGTTAGCTTACCTGTTTAGATTTGATATTTTGATTTTGATCATTAGTTTTCACTGGCGGTCCAGATCTCTCTCTCTGTGTGTGTGTGTGTGTGTGTGTGTGTGTGTGTGTGTGTGTGTGTTAGCTTACCTGTTTAGATTTGATATTTTGATTTTGATCATTAGTTTTCACTGGCGGTCCAGATCTGTGTGTGTGTGTGTGTGTGTGTGTGTGTGTGTGTGTGTGTGTGTGTAAGCTTACCTGTTTAGATTTGATATTTTGATTTTGATCGTTAGGTCTCACTGGCGGTCCAGATCTGTCTGTGTGTGTGTGTGTGTGTGTGTGTGTGTGTGTGTAAGTTTACCTGTTTAGATTTGATATTTTGATTTTGATCGTTAGTTTTCACTGGCGGTCCAGATCTCTCTTTATGTGTGTGTGTGTGTGTGTGTGTGTGTGTGTGTGTGCGTGTGTGTGTGTAAGTTTACCTGTTTAGATTTGATATTTTGATTTTGATCGTTAGTTTTCACTGGCGGTCCAGATCTCTCTGTATGTGTGTGTGTGTGTGTGCGTGTGTGTGTGTAAGTTTACCTGTTTAGATTTGATATTTTGATTTTGATCGTTAGTTTTCACTGGCGGTCCAGATCTCTCTGTATGTGTGTGTGTGTGTGTGTGTGTGTGTGTGTTTACCTGTTTAGATTTGATATTTTGATTTTGATCGTTAGTTTTCACTGGCGGTCCAGATCTGTCTCTTTGGAACATTAATAATTTTCCTGCCACATTTAATAATAAACTCTCTGCTTCTTTAGTAGCATGAAGAGCTCTAGCACCTACAATATATACTGATAACTATAACAAAACACGTAAACAGAAAACTACAAAATATGACTGGTACATTGAATTTATGCTGCATATACCTGAAGAACAGATGGCCAATATAATTGGTAAAGTAAGGCATTTTTATTCTAATGTATGTATTTAGGGAACATTAGTTGTAAAATTAGTGGAATGTTTAAAGTCCAACAATTTTACTTAACCAACAGTAGTACTAGATACCATCTTGTTATTATGCCCATACCCGTTTAACAGTGTGTACATAAGACTTTGCATTAGCAGACACCCAATTTAAAGCATGAATAAATATACAAACCTAATTCTGTTTTGAGTGAAGTTAAAGCTAGTGCCGTCACACATACAGGATGTGGAACAAAACTGCTAAGTGATACCTCTTGGATTTTTATCATTTCTATAGTTGGGTCTGAAATATGGAGACAAATGTAACTTAAATTAATTTTTTCTCACATCATATAAAAAGTTTTTAGGATTATACTTATAATTGCACAGAAATTTTCTTTTTCTTCTTAAAAATTACCAGTTATTACATGTCTCTTCACTGTGAATCTTCATTTTATTTATTTGTTTAGTGTTAAGCAGGCTGTCTATTTGAAAACAACTTATTTAAAAAGTTACATGTAGGTAAAGAAGTGTTCTTGTGTGTCTGATTCAAACCAAGTACAGTCAAACCTGTCTATAAAGGCCACACAAGGGAACCAGTAATCTATTAAAACGACTGGCAAAGAAATTCTTTACACACATATTCAAGTATCTGACACTGCAACATTGTTGCCCTCTTATAAAATTATGAAAAAATGCTTCTGTATTAAAAAATCAAAATACGGGATCTAAACTTTTGCTGATTAAGTAGGACCAATATTCTATAATAAAAGTCAAAGCCTGGTGTCCTTAAACTGTATATGTGATAATAGTATAATGAACTCACTTGGCTGAGTATTCTTCCTCTCCATATTATACAACATAACATGTGAATCTATACAGAACACTATTAATATATCTCTGAATGTGTTGAGCAACAGAATTTGTGAAGGAACCTTATTTATAACAGCAAATGTATTGTCCAATTTACAATTCCTCGGATAGCACCGTATCTGGAAAAAACAACTTTTAATATACTTCTGAAATAAGAGCATCACAGACACTAGTTGCCATGAATTTTACAGAAATTTTCATATAGAAACTGAATTAAAGAACAGAAAATAACCAAGATATGAATGTTTAATACTGCAACTAAATCTAAATCTAGATCAGAAATTGAAGTAAAGAACAGAAAATGTGAAGATATGAATGTTTCATGCTATAGATCTGTGTTATGTTAAACATTTGATTATAAACTAAAAAATGTTCATCACAGAATTTTAAATTTATATTCAAAACACAATGGTAAGTTACATTTAACAAACAGTTGAAACACCATAAAATTACATGGAAATGGGGATATCTTAAACTTCACAAAAACTTATTAAACACATTAATCATTACCTCATCTCTTTGACCAATAATATTATAACAAGCAACACAAATAAAATCTTTCCACCAAGCCATCCCTCCAGAAACAACCAAATCTTTCTCCTGTAAATACAAAACAACAATAATAAAATTCTTTCAACAATAGTATTCTGAAAAAGGAATTACCATTTCAATCAAACCCTTTGTTTTAAAACATTCCTACTTGTCCTCTATGTAACAGTGTCTTTAAGGTTGAGTTAAGTGTCACTTTAAGGATGAGTTAAGTGTTTCCTTTAGATTTTAGATCTAACAACCACATCACTGTAGGTATTGTTATAGAAACTTCAACTAGCTGTATTTTATAAAAAGAAATTTTAGAAATCAGTGCTGCTTAATAATTACAACACAATTTTCATCTCCTGGCCACACTTGTGTCCTAATACAAGATATCATAAAACAAATGCCCTTGTAGACATGACACTGAAAATATCTCAATGACATAAATACATGTTGGTGCCACTTCAGTAACAGCTGGTGCCATCTCAATATAAATGATATATCTATGACTGTGATGTTAAACCCCATTTCTCTCATTTACTCTGCTATAACAGCACTTACCTGAGTTTCATTACCAAATAATTTCCATTTCCTTGTATTTAATGTATAATGAGCTAGACCAGTTTTACCCGCTACAGCCAGACATTGACCACTTTTATCTACTGCGGCATACTGAAACATAATACATTTACAATTATAAAGTCTGGTGACAGAATAACTAATAAACTAAATGGACAATGCATTATCATTAAAGTCCGATCCCTTTTTATATTGAGAATAAAATGCCACTTTGAGTTGGTAGTGTGATTCAAAATTAAATATCTTATCTGATATAACCTAAATTGACTTGAAATTTCACATGTTTTATAAGAACATAATCCTTCCAGTTTTAGGCATTTTTCTAAAAGTTTCTCATCTTTTTCAAATTTTCACTTTGAAGTCATTTAAAAGTACACTTACCCTGATAGGCCAATTAGAAGCCAGATAGCTGTGTGATATTGGTATGATTTGCCACTGTTTGTTACCTATAGACATCTCTGAATGACTAGAATTTCTCTGTGACGTATCGCCTGTATTCATGTACAGTTTATCTTCACCTTGTAAGAACACATGCTCATGGTTACCCTGAAATATACAATATAATATAGATAATTTATCTACAGCCATGTGATAATCCTGGAGGAAGGGTAGTAGGACTCGTCAGTTATCTACAGTGTGATAATCCTGGAGTAAGGGTAGTAGGACTCATCAGTTAATGTAGTTTTGAAACACATGTAAAAATTGACAAGAGGCATGAATGGATTTAATAGTCAACTGACAATATAATTTTATAAAAAATAAATACCATCTAATGGCAAGTTTTAGTATTTACTCCCTTTTCTAACTTTCATAAGGGTTCATGACAAGAAAAAGTTTATATTCCATCATATTGTCTTATCCTCTATTTTTGGTGTAGTAAAAGTGATACTGTTAGCATCGTACTGACTTTGTGCTGAAACTTTTAAAGTTTGTACAGATTTGAGCTGAAAATTATATAGCCCTATAATGAATTGTGATGAAAATTCAAAGAATTTCCAAACCTCATGTGCAATGTACTGACAGAATAAGCATGTTTATGTCTAACTCTTACCATACAGGGATTAACAGTTAAAGCACTTTTGACAAACTGTAGCTGCATCACACTTGACATGGTGCGACCGACATGATGAAATCCGTTATATGTACTGGTATCTTCCTCAGGTGATTTACAAACCATCCATAACTGATATCCCTCCAGTCCCCATTCCTACAGTAATAATTATAAATAAATCAATACCTTATGTAAGCACATACAAAGAATATGCCAAAAAGAAATAAATCTCAATACTCAAAATTCAAACTTGACCTGCATTTTATCACATTTATTTATCAGTGTTATACAGTTTGAATTTTGTCTTCAAAGGTGATGCTTCCAGTTTCCAGTCTAATAACGTCGGTATAAGCATCATTTATATCAAAATAATTTAGGAAAAATGCAATAATGTTACATGTAAAATGTAGCTGGATTCCAAAGCAACAACTAGTTCTGCAGAAGAGATATCTAGAGTGGAGTACTTAAGATCTATGTCACAGTCAAGATTACTTCATTTATATTGTAACAGCGAGTTCAGACATTGTCGTAGAAACCAGTGTTACAGACCTTCAAAGGAAACAGTTTTATTACATATTGGCACAAATATTCCTCATTCAGAAGAAATAATATTCTAACAATTTCTTACCATGGATTTGACTGGAGATGGAAATAAATGTAAATTGTCTTTTGGATACCTGGAAAAATAAATAACAATATCTCTGAAACAATTCACCAAAATATTATTTTGTTTTGGTAAGCTGTATAGACACTTTATACACTCTTTTATCCTGTTAAAGACTTCTGCAAACTTTTAAATAAATTATGTCATTTAAGTGAAACACATGAAATATTCTTGACTGAGAAGTAAAAGCTCATTCAATCAATAAATCAATGAAACATTTTCCTTGATTTAAACATCTAACCATGTCCTAAAGGGATAAATATTCCCCACCCCTTATTAATGAAATGGACATAACATAAATTTAAGATTGTGAACCCTGATTGTTGTATGCTGAACATGAAAAGTTGTACCATGCAATAAGGTGCTATACTTTATGAAATATAGCCCAGAACAAAAAAAAAAAAAACAAAAAACAAAAAAAACCCAGATTAATAAACAGACTGACAGATGGAGAGGGAGAGTCCTATTTACCCACATAATTTGTTAGCAGGGGGTATCATAATCAAAATATTGCACAATAACAATGGAGTGTTCTGTATAATTCAATGTCCTATATGAGATATTAAGTGAATCTAGTCCTTACATATAATCACCACCGAGTGTACACACTAACAGTGAACCAAACACACTCCATAATGAAAATCCACCATTTTGCCAACATAAAGCTATAGCAGTGCCATCTGGTGTCCATCTCATACATCTAACAGGTCCTGCTATTTGACCAGCATCTAAATTAAAATATCATAGTTTTAAGTAATATCCATCTTATACACATTAGTGATGACAACACCAAGAAAACTACAACATACCCCACCACCAGGATCTAGTCTGTCCTATTGACAATTGGCAATAGGTAAAACTTAATGCTGTTTCTTCAATGAAATAGATAGAACTCTATATTTTTATATTTTCAATTATTGATCTATAAAACTTTGAGGCCAATGAGCCATAAGTACCATTGGAAATGTGACGCCACTATATTTACACAGATAATGAAGTAGTAATTTACATATAGGTGAATTAAAACTTTACTTTTTAAAAGTAAAACAAAAAGTCATGACAACAGATTTTTCTATAACACTTTAAACTATGAGAATGAGAAAAAACGCTTCAATAAAGGATAAAAAGTAAAAAAAAACCACAAATATTTATGAGAATTTTGATATACAGTCAACACTCTTTATAACGGCCATCTTCGTGATCACCAATTTTGCTGTTGTAAAGAATATGCTGTTGTAATGAATTTAACATAACTTTGTCGGAGTTACGTCCCCTTATTGAAGGTGTGGCATCCAGGGTTTTACATCTGTTATTGTCTTTGTAACTTATGTTTGTTATAGCTGTCATATATATTGAATATTTTAACTATTTGTATAAATACAAATAATTTTAAAAATATCTAATATTTAAGACAACAATAAAATATTGAATGATAAAATATCGTCTTTGTACTTTGTAAATACATGACTATGTACAAATGTACTGTACCATTCCACTTATCACCTTGATATAAATATTAAGAATCTTGACTTCAATTTTGACTTGGGTGTATAAACCGCTACTGAACTCCAATCTTGACTTGAGTGTATCACACCGCTACTGAACTTCAATCTTGACTTGGGTGTATAACACTGTTACTTAATCTTACTCAATCTTTACTGATTCTTTAGTAGAATATTTGAAAGAAAAACAAAATAAAGTTGAGTAAATTTATTACAGTAAATAAAAATCAAAACAAGGCATTAATTAAAGACAAGTATGATAATGTTTAAAGTTCAATATTGAACCGAGCAAAAGCACTAAAGATAACCAGTCACTATTAATTCACTTCGATAATAAGTAAATGAGAGAAAACGAGCACTAGATGACACAGTCACTATAATTAATCTCCAAAATGGTTTATCACAATAGTCACTTCTTTCTTATAAAATCCATAATCGATCTCTGAATAGTAGTCGCACTAGTGAAACAGTCAATACTGCGCATGGCGCGCCAGTGAAGGCAAATGTTCTTTTCCAATCTCTGGATTGTTTTCAAAGAAAGAAATAGCGTCTTCTAATCCATGTCTTGCGTCGATCTTTGAAATTGGCTTGTCATCAACAACATCATCATCATCACTTTCAATGTCACATTCACGAGAGTCGGACACAATTTCCATTATAGCCTCATCCGTCAAGGATTCACCTGTTTCCACTGCATTGTCAATGTCTACAAACTCCTGCGCATTCATTAAGTTTTCATTGGGCATTCTCTGTAGCAAAAGTCTAAGCTCCGCAAGGGGCATATCGTCCTCATCACTACATTCATCATGGTCTATTACAGCTGGTGGTAAAATGTTCGTATGGCGCCAACAGTTCACAATGGTTGATGGCTTAACGGATAGCCATGATTCTTTCACAAATGAAATGGCTAATTTGATTGTCACAATCTGGTCTTTCTTATCCTCAATACAACGTAGAAAATGGTTAACTAACAGTTTCTTATAATGTCCCTTAAAGTTGCGGATGATTCCAGCATCCATCGGTTGGATATGAGACGTGGTGTTAGGTGGTAAAAATTTCAGTGTCACGTGTGAAAGTGTTATTCCATCACTAGAATGACTAGTCACATTGTCAACTAACAGTAATACGTGTCTATTTTGTAATCTCATTTTTCTATTAAATTGTACCAACCACTCTTGAAATACACATCCGGTCATCCAGGCTTTCTTGTTAAAACGATATGTTACATACACGTTAGGATCAAATGTCTTTCCAAAACACCTGGGGCGTGCACATCGACCTATCACTAAAGGTGTAAGTTTATCAGTCCCGGTGGCATTTGCACATAAAGCGACGGTGATCCTATCTTTCTGTCTCTTTTGTCCGCGAACGGGTCCAGTCGCTAGTGTTGAATTTGGGCCAAGACGATAAAATAAGCCGGTTTCATCAAGATTGTAAATGTCCTTCGGTTCATACTGCGCAAGATCCTGTTGTAATTGTAATCGACCTTGATTAACTACTTCCGGGTCGGCACTATCAGCTTCACCATGTGTAACGTGATGCGCGATTTTATGTCTCTTTTTGAATTTTTGTAACCATCCAACAGAATACTGAAAGTCATTATCTACATTCAATTCACCTCCAAATTTTTTGGCCTTTTCAATCAACATTTCATCGGTAACACACACATGTTGGGATCTAACGTCACTAAACCACATAAATAATGCACGTTCTAATTCCTCAAATTTTCCACCTCGATTGCGTATAGATTTATCACTGTCAGTTGAAATGTTCGTGTATTTTGATTTATCCCGCAATATATCTCCAACAGTTGATCGTCCAACAGTTTTACCCCATTCACGTGTAAAATATGATGCAATTTCATCTTGAGAGGATTTTGGGTGATCATTTTTATAACCAATTATTTCCTTCTTTTCTGCAATGGTAAATTGAGTTCGCCTACGTTTCGCCGGGGGTTCCGACATATTCCAATTTTCACACTTATGTACACCCGTCAATAATACGATTTTAAGAATGAGACTAAAGTGTACTTGTTTCATGTATTTTATTTCTTAATTTTACTCAACTCAATGTGTCATAATTTTGACATGTTTATTTGTGTATCAACTGTATACACCGTCCGCTTGGACAATACCACGCGCACGACCCGGTATCTCTTACAAGAGTGATAATTACACCATTAATTACCGTCAGGTACAGGTAATCTTGTGTACCTATTAATTAATTACCTCGACGCGCACAGGTGATAGACTGGACAATCAGGTCACCTGTATAAACAATTGGTCTGGCACAAGGAGTTGTGTGCAGCGATGCCTGAAGGCATGGTGTGTTAGATATTGTGTGATCTTCTGCCGGTTAGCAGTGCCGGTATATCGAACAAAATTAGTGTTTATTTTGTACATTCGTTCCCGGAATTTCATTGCCGGAGCCGGTAACCGAATATGCCGTTATAAAGTGTTATAATAACGTTGTGACAGATTTGTTCCCGACAATTTTTTGCCGTTAACCGAATATGCCGTTATAAAGGGTGCCGTTGTAAAGAGAGTTGACTGTACATGTATGTACAATGTAGACTTAAGATTCAAGCTGCCGATGTAACTCCTACACATGTGTTTTGATCTGTGACCTTACCTGGGTAGTCCTTACTGGATATAACCATTTTGTGTGATTCTTCAAATGTTCCTTCTAATTCATTTATCACATACACTACACCAATCCCACTATAATTATAATAGTATACTGATTAACAGTTAAGTAATCACACTATTGTTGTAATTATAAGATTAAACCAATTAACAGTAGGATCAACCATCTTTGTTTTTACATGTACATCAACATATATAAATGAATTATTATCTTTTGATTTGATAATATTCAAGTTCATGACAACTTAAGTTTGTTGTAACTTAATGCATTCTTAATCTTCGAATTGTGTTTTAATCCATTTAAATTTATCTCACTCATATATGGGTTATCAATTCTGGAACAGTGTGCCTGAAAACTCTGGTGCCTAAAACATCTACCTACCTTGGGAAAAGCAAGATTGCAACTGTTTTCACACTAGAATTTGTTTCATTAAAGTTACACAAAATGACTCTTCAGACCATTAGCTGACACTTTTTAGGATACAAAAACTCCAATATAAAATTTATTAAATGTTCACGACAAATTCTAAATTCACAACTTTTTCAAGACATACAAATTCAAGACTTTTTTAATGTCTTTGCAAACTATGTAAGACTATAGTTCATTATGATATTACACTTACCTTTTGCGACCAAATGCCATAAGTCTATATCTGTGATTAACAGCCAAACAGGTGGCATCTTTAACATCTTGTATCCAAACACCCTGTGCTGTCTATATACAAACAGATAAATGAAATGATATAAGATGGATAAAGACAATGTGAGTGGAAAAACTGTAACAAAGACAGGCTGCAGGTCACAATAAGGTCATGACTAAAGGTAGCTTGCCTACCACTCGTCTACCATGACAAGACATAAAACTAATGTATAAGTAATGTTTCAGCCATAGATATTGCTAATTACATGTAATGATTTTGAATTTGCCACTATAGATGACTTTGAAATGCTTCCATGGAAATCCTTGATTATTACAGGAAATCAAGGTTTTTTAACTGCTTTATAAACCAGAAATGTTGGCCTACAAATTAATTTCAAATTAGATTTTATAGAAGGGAACATATAATTTAAAATTATCTCTCATCACAAATGAACAAGAACATTTTTGAGCATGCAAAACCCATTCTCCAAAAAGTTTTTTGTCTGATAATGACAAGCAATTCTAAATCAATAGCTTAAAAACACTCAATTTACCTTTACTCTTGTTATACAATACATATAAATGTATATCAGTATTTTAAGTATCATTATTAGATGATAAAACAAAAGAAGCTACTTTATGTTTCATCAAATATACACAGGTACAATTATTACTTACCCCATTTTCTACCCTGGATGATGGTGGTATAACAAAGAGAGCTTTACCACTAGATAACACCAATATGTATCCCCCAATAATAGGACTATATTCTATGTGGATAACATGACCATCTTCTTCTGTTAATTTGGCAGCTAAAGGTAAAATAAATACGATGAAAATGAGTTACAATTTTTACACATAAGAAATCACTTATAACATTTGTAGCAAGTAAGACTTGGATTATTGTTGTTGTAAAAAGGTAACTTTAAAGTCTCCCTCCCTGTATCAAGATTTTATAGAACATCTTTTATAGAACCAGTTAGATGAACATCTTCAATAAAACAAGAGATTGTAAGCTTTTTATTCACATATGACTCTAATCTATCAATAACTTATTAGCTAGTATATACAAGGATATACAGAAGTCATAACAATATTAATTCTTTGTCAATATACTACATGTAGTATGTTTTATAAATAAAACAATATCAATTGACAGTTTACGTCAAACTATACATATATTTTATTGTCCTGGAGAAACAGCTGTTGTCAATACCTTTTCAAAGAATATTGTAAATAAAAATATTGATCAATAAACATTATATGTATATATATATTTCATATATATATTTATATGAATGTATTTCATACAATCAAATTGATATGAAATCCCAGTAGCAAGAGAATTTGGGTTTGAGGATTAACAACTTAACTTCATTCCAGACTTAAAAATTTTGTGAGATTACTTTCATCTCCTGACCATACTGAAGCTGTAAATAGCTCATTAATAGAGTAGTCTTTTGGATGAGACTTTAAACCAAGGTCCAAAGTATCATGGCTAAAGACACCTCTGTAGAGTTTGGAAAACAGAAGGCCACCTGTGACCACTACAGAGGGCAATTACAACAGACTGAGCAAGTAAACAAAATTTAATAATACCTTTAGTATGTTGAAAGTCTATAGATACAGGTATATTTCTGATATAGAGAGATGATTTATCATTCCGTGTTCCGTTCCATCTAATTCTGTTTAAGTATCCATCTACAGTAGCAATAACTAATTCTTCTCTTACACATAAACAACTACAAGTAGAAACCAGTCAGTCAATATTAAATATACACATAAACATCTACAAGTATAAACCAGTCAGTCAATATTAGATATACACATAAACAACTACAAGTAGAAACCAGTCAGTCAATATTAGATATACATATAAATAACTACAAGTAGAAACCAGTCAGTCAATATTAAATATACACATAAACATCTACAAGTATAAACCAGTCAGTCAATATTAGATATACACATAAACAACTACAAGTAGAAACCAGTCAGTCAATATTAGATATACACATAAACAACTACAAGTATAAACCAGTCAGTCAATATTAGATATACACATAAATAACTACAAGTAGAAACCAGTCAGTCAATATTAGATATACACATAAACAACTACAAGTAGAAACCAGTCAGTCAATATTAGATATACACATAAATAAATACAAGTAGAAACCAGTCAGTCAATATTAGATATACACATAAATAACTACAAGTAGAAACCAGTCAGTCAATATTAGATATACACATAAATAACTACAAGTATAAACCAGTCAGTCAATATTAGATATACACATAAACAACTACAAGTAGAAACCAGTCAGTCAATATTAGATATACACATAAACAACTACAAGTAGAGACCAGTCAGTCAATATTAGATATACACATAAATAACTACAAGTAGAAACCAGTCAGTCAATATTAGATATACACATAAACAACTACAAGTAGAAACCAGTCAGTCAATATTAGATATACACATAAACAACTACAAGTAGAAACCAGTCAGTCAATATTAGATATACACATAAACAACTACAAGTAGAAACCAGTCAGTCAATATTAGATATACACATAAATAAATACAAGTAGAAACCAGTCAGTCAATATTAGATATACACATAAATAACTACAAGTAGAAACCAGTCAGTCAATATTAGATATACACATAAATAACTACAAGTAGAAACCAGTCAGTCAATATTAGATATACACATAAACAACTACAAGTAGAGACCAGTCAGTCAATATTAGATATACACATAAATAACTACAAGTAGAAACCAGTCAGTCAATATTAGATATACACATAAACAACTACAAGTAGAGACCAGTCAGTCAATATTAGATATACACATAAATAACTACAAGTAGAAACCAGTCAGTCAATATTAGATATACACATAAACAACTACAAGTAGAAACCAGTCAGTCAATATTAGATATACACATAAACAACTACAAGTAGAAACCAGTCAGTCAATATTAGATATACACATAAATAACTACAAGTAGAAACCAGTCAGTCAATATTAGATATACACATAAACAACTACAAGTATAAACCAGTCAGTCAATATTAGATATACACATAAACAACTACAAGTAGAAAACCAGTCAGTCAATATTAAATATACACATAAATAACTACAAGTAGAAACCAGTCAGTCAATATTAGATATACACATAAACAACTACAAGTAGAAACCAGTCAGTCAATATTAGATATACACATAAATAACTACAAGTAGAAACCAGTCAGTCAATATTAGATATACACATAAACAACTACAAGTAGAGACCAGTCAGTCAATATTAGATATACACATAAATAACTACAAGTAGAAACCAGTCAGTCAATATTAGATATACACATAAACAACTACAAGTAGAAACCAGTCAGTCAATATTAGATATACACATAAATAACTACAAGTAGAAACCAGTCAGTCAATATTAGATATACACATAAACAACTACAAGTATAAACCAGTCAGTCAATATTAGATATACACATAAACAACTACAAGTAGAAACCAGTCAGTCAATATTAAATATACACATAAATAACTACAAGTAGAAACCAGTCAGTCAATATTAGATATACACATAAACAACTACAAGTAGAAACCAGTCAGTCAATATTAGATATACACATAAATAACTACAAGTAGAAACCAGTCAGTCAATATTAGATATACACATAAACAACTACAAGTATAAACCAGTCAGTCAATATTAGATATACACATAAAAAACTACAAGTATAAACCAGTCAGCCAATATTAGATATACACATAAACAACTACAAGTAGAAACCAGTCAGTCAATATTAGATATACACATAAACAACTACAAGTAGAAACCAGTCAGTCAATATTAGATATACTTGTTTTTTGTAAAGTATCTGATACAAGGTGCTCGTTCAGGTTTGAGCACAAAAGATGATCACTAAGTCATTGATCAACAAAATAATATAAGCTTAAAATCCAAGCAGAGTACAGACAGTGCATTTTTAATGTTTAGTTTTAAATATTAATTCATAGATATTCAATTTACTGTCTATTGAACTAAATACATGTACTTAAAGAAATATGACACATTAACCTTTTCTGTATTTGATAGAGGGAAATTACATACAACATGATTTGTTATACCAGAGGCCATTTTTGTTACAGGTACAGACAGAATAATGTGAAGAAAGGATTTATTGGTAAATTTTAATCTAGAACTGTCTCTGAGAATTTAATGCCCCTGACCTATATATGATTTTACCTTGACCTTCAGTTATACCAGAGGCCATCTTTGTTACAGGTACAGACAGTATAATGTGAAGAAAGGATTTATTGGTAAATTATAATCTAGAACTGTCTCTGAGAATTTAATGCCCCTGACCTATATATGATTTTACCTTGACCTTCAGTTATACCAGAGGCCATCTTTGTTACAGGTACAGACAGGATAAAGTGAAGAAAGGATTTATTGGTAAATTATAATCTAGAACTGTCTCTGAGAATTTAATGCCCCTGACCTATAGATGATTTTACCTTGACCTTCAGTTATACCAGAGGCCATCTTTGTTACAGGTAAAGACAGTATAAAGTGAAGAAGGGATTTATTGGTAAATTATAATCTAGAATTGTCTCTTTGAGAATTTAATGCCCCTGACCTATATATGATTTTACCTTGACCTTCAGTTATACCAGCATCTTTGTTACAGGTAAAGACAGTATAAAGTGAAGAAAGGATATACTGCTATGTACCAATTGTAATCTAGAACTTCTCTTGAGAGCTTTGGCCTACACACCTATATTTGGTATGTGGCACAATGTCTTATGTTGGTATACATTTGTACCATGTTTGATCAAAATCCATCCATAGATGTGAATGAGTGGATACAATTTTACATGGAAGAACAAAAAGACATGCCAAAGTTTGCAGGGGGGGGGGGGATGTGAATAATTATAACTGTACTTACCAAGAGACATAAGCTGATAAAGCTATGTGTGACAGGGGAGTTAATTTAATGGCAGGTATGCTATCACTATCTGGTATACCATTTATGTCACGTTTGGGAGTCTGTACCCTAAAATAACAGAACACAAATATATAAGTATCATCACAATACAGTTTATTAACTCATTTCAATGGGGGTTAATCAGCATATCACATGTTTACATTTGTGCCGAATGATATGGAAAACGTCGCAATTTCCCATTACAACGTCATTTTTATGGAAAATGTCATGTGATTCCATAGCCAATGGAAATGATTATTTGTCATAGGGTGTCATGTGGTATGCTGGGTATATGGTAAAATGATCTGAAGTTTGTACTTATGGATGACAGAGTCTCTTCTCGTCACCTAGGTTTGTTCAACGGTCTGTTGTTTTCTTCAGGTTTCATTCACCATTCCTAAACTGACTGTCCCATCTCAATATAAGACAATAAATTTTGAACAGAGGATAAAACTCCATTTCTCCACTCACTTTATTCACTGTACCCATGGGGCAGTGGGGCAGTGTTGTACTGATAAGGACCTTATACATTTAAGACAGACTTAAAACTATTAAATAATGTTTTACTTTTATCTACAACAGTAATTTATTGAATGTTTTTGCTTTTTGCGTATTGAATTTTAGATTTTACTATGACTTCAGAAACAATCATGGTGTCATTTAGGCCAGTGAATGACCTTTATCTAGCTTAACTTCTCTCTGTATATAACCAGGTAATATCTGTCTTCATTTTTATAATGACTTTTATAAATTACAACCTTGATCTTAATTTTAAATCTGTTAAAAACTTCCTCATTTGAACAATAATAAAAAACAAACCTATATAAGAGTGCATAATTTTTTATGTGTTTGTTTAAATGTTAATTAATTGTTATTACTCTCATTATAAAGTCATTAACACTTCCAGCCCCGAAGGAGCAAAATATGTGTATTGTACTGTAATTGTCTTTTATCTTATAACTAAAAGTATGGGTATTTCATGAGAAGTGTCAAATTCCATTTCTTGTTGGCTAAAAAAATATCTATATACCCCTCCCTTCTGCAAAATACAAATATACAGGTACCGGTAATTATCCAGTACATGTGTTCTTTACATTATGTCCTGACAAAATCCTACACATTTATACCGTAAAACACTCTTTATAGCTAAGTTTTCTACTCTACAATACAATATTTACATCTATATCATCGCCATTCTCTAAATAGAATTAGCTTTGTGATTATTATGTAATTTCTATTGAATATTATTATTAATAACCTTCATGAGGGGACACATTGCACCCACATGACAGAGCACATGTACAATACAGTAGTCAATAAATATCCCCAAACTATGACTGTAACATATTTTACACTCACCAGAGGTATAATCAGTTCAACTTAGTTTTTAAGAATATGCAACCAAAGGATTTAAAATTCCAGTAATTTAATATTTATAATGAATGAAGATTTATTACTAAATGAACCTTTATCTTGATGTACTTTATTTACATGACTTGTAAGTGCAAAGTGAAAGTAAAGTGCTCGCAAAAAAAGAGATCATTTACATTTCTTGTAAAATATTAATTATACTAAACACCATTAATCTTAATACCTATTGATACCAAAAAATTATATTAATATGCAAATAACACAAATTCTAATTTAACTTTCATTATTGTTTAACATATGCTAATATCAAAGAAATAAAATTTGAACTTGCATACAAACAGACAAACGTCTTGTGTTTTATGATTAATATATGACAGTGTACTTCAAAACTAACAAACTTACAATAAGTACATGTAATATATACAAAACAAGACTGCCAACAATGACAAAACATATGGCCGTCACATAATTTTAATATGTTTCCATTCCTGGTAGCCAAAATGGACAGTGACTACTAATTTCTAAGAAACTCTTTCAAAAAGTAACTTATTTGAGCAAATTTGTAGAAAAAATACTTCACAAAGGGTTATATTTTCATAAATTTTAGAAATTCAGCAATTACCAGTAATAACTTAAAATTGTGGAAACTGGGATTTAACTTAAGTGCATAAAATAATAACCTTGGTCTCATTTGAAGACAGTTTGCAATCAATTACAAAAACTGAAAAAAACCCACATGTCATTATCTAACCAAACACCAAATAGATCCTTAACCTAACCTATATGGGACCAAAGGTGAATGAGACAGCTTTTCATTTCACACAGGTTTATTTAACAAATAACAATATAGATATTTTTTATAAACACAAGTTCAGTTTACATTTTTTATTATTCAGGTTCTGTTTTCACAGGTTCTACTGTGGTAGTAATATATTTTTATGTCACATATCACATTTCAATCATATATATATATATCTATGTATCAATGTATATTATAAGTGTTATTTCCTGTCTACATATATAAGTCATTTCTTTAATATTAGGTATTGTATAAAAAATCCTACAGTACCATCTATGACATGGGAGAATAAATTCTATTTTTAACTCCATCAAAATGTACAATCAAACATTTGTGTTTAAACTATAACTACCATCACATCATACAGGTTTAACTTATACATCTTAAGACTAAAGACAACACAGGCTATTTAAGATTTGTTTTTGTGGAAGGTGGGGGTGTGGGTGGGGGTGTAGGGTGTGGGTGGAGGTGGTGTGCAGGGTTGTTAATCAAACAAATAGAAGCATCCACACATTTAAAACAGTCAATAATCAGTGACAGTCTTTTGATCATTAGCCTGTTTATGTTTGGGGCTCAATAATCAGTGACAAGTCTTTTGATCATTAGCCTGTTTATGTTTGGGGCTCAATAATCAGTGACAGTCTTTTGATCATTAGCCTGTTTATGTTAGGACTCAATAATCAGTGACAGTCTTTTGATCATTAGCCTGTTTATGTTTGGGACTCAATAATCAGTGACAAGTCTTTTGATCATTAGCCTGTTTATGTTTGGGGCTCAATAATCAGTGACAAGTCTTTTGATCATTAGCCTGTTTATGTTTGGGGCTCAATAATCAGTGACAGTCTTTTAATCATTAGCCTGTTTATGTTTGGGGCTCAATAATCAGTGACAGTCTTTTAATCATTAGCCTGTTTATGTTTGGGACTCAATAATCAGTGACAGTCTTTTGATCATTAGCCTGTTTATGTTTGGGACTCAATAATCAGTGACAGTCTTTTGATCATTAGCCTGTTTATGTTTGGGACTCAATAATCAGTGACAGTCTTTTGATCATTAGCCTGTTTATGTTTGGGGCTCAATAATCAGTGACAAGTCTTTTGATCATTAGCCTGATTATGTTTGGGGCTCAATAATCAGTGACAGTCTTTTGATCATTAGCCTGATTATGTTTGGGGCTCAATAATCAGTGACAGTCTTTTGATCATTAGCCTGTTTATGTTTGGGACTCAATAATCAGTGACAGTCTTTTGATCATTAGCCTGATTATGTTTGGGACTCAATAATCAGTGACAGTCTTTTGATCATTAGCCTGATTATGTTTGGGGCTCAATAATCAGTGACAGTCTTTTGATCATTAGCCTGTTTATGTTTGGGACTCAATAATCAGTGACAGTCTTTTGATCATTAGCCTGTTTATGTTTGGGACTCAATAATCAGTGACAGTCTTTTGACCATTAGCCTGATTATGTTTGGGGCTCAATAATCAGTGACAGTCTTTTGATCATTAGCCTGTTTATGTTTGGGACTCAATAATCAGTGACAGTCTTTTGATCATTAGCCTGTTTATGTTTGGGACTCAATAATCAGTGACAGTCTTTTGATCATTAGCCTGTTTATGTTTGGGACTCAATAATCAGTGACAGTCTTTTGATCATTAGCCTGATTATGTTTGGGACTCAATAATCAGTGACAGTCTTTTGATCATTAGCCTGATTATGTTTGGGGCTCAATAATCAGTGACAGTCTTTTGATCATTAGCCTGTTTATGTTTGGGACTCAATAATCAGTGACAAGTCTTTTGATCATTAGCCTGTTTATGTTTGGGACTCAATAATCAGTGACAGTCTTTTGATCATTAGCCTGTTTATGTTTGGGGCTCAATAATCAGTGACAAGTCTTTTGATCATTAGCCTGTTTATGTTTGGGACTCAATAATCAGTGACAGTCTTTTGGTCATTAGCCTGTTTATGTTTGGGGCTCAATAATCAGTGACAGTCTTTTGATCATTAGCCTGTTTATGTTTGGGGCTCAATAATCAGTGACAGTCTTTTGATCATTAGCCTGTTTATGTTTGGGGCTCAATAATCAGTGACAGTCTTTTGATCATTAGCCTGTTTATGTTTGGGACTCAATAATCAGTGACAGTCTTTTGATCATTAGCCTGTTTATGTTTGGGACTCAATAATCAGTGACAAGTCTTTTGATCATTAGCCTGTTTATGTTTGGGGCTCAATAATCAGTGACAGTCTTTTGATCATTAGCCTGTTAATGTTTGGGGCTCAATAATTAGTGACAAGTCTTTTGATCATTAGCCTGTTTATGTTTGGGGCTCAATAATCAGTGACAGTCTTTTGATCATTAGCCTGTTTATGTTTAGGACTCAATAATCAGTGACAGTCTTTTGATCATTAGCCTGTTTATGTTTGGGGCTCAATAATCAGTGACAGTCTTTTAATCATTAGCCTGTTTATGTTTGGGGCTCAATAATCAGTGGCAGTCTTTTAATCATTAGCCTGTTTATGTTTGGGACTCAATAATCAGTGACAGTCTTTTGATCATTAGCCTGTTTATGTTTGGGACTCAATAATCAGTGACAGTCTTTTGATCATTAGCCTGTTTATGTTTGGGACTCAATAATCAGTGACAGTCTTTTGATCATTAGCCTGTTATGTTTGGGACTCAATAATCAGTGACAGTCTTTTGATCATTAGCCTGTTTATGTTTGGGGCTCAATAATCAGTGACAAGTCTTTTGATCATTAGCCTGATTATGTTTGGGGCTCAATAATCAGTGACAGTCTTTTGATCATTAGCCTGATTATGTTTGGGGCTCAATAATCAGTGACAGTCTTTTGATCATTAGCCTGTTTATGTTTGGGACTCAATAATCAGTGACAAGTCTTTTGATCATTAGCCTGTTTATGTTTGGGACTCAATTATCAGTGACAAGTCTTTTGATCATTAGCCTGTTTATGTTTGGGGCTCAATAATCAGTGACAGTCTTTTGATGATTAGCCTGTTTATGTTTGGGGCTCAATAATTAGTGACAAGTCTTTTGATCATTAGCCTGTTTATGTTTGGGGCTCAATAATCAGTGGCAGTCTTTTGATCATTAGCCTGTTTATGTTTAGGACTCAATAATCAGTGACAGTCTTTGATCATTAGCCTGTTTATGTTTGGGACTCAATAATCAGTGACAAGTCTTTTGATCATTAGCCTGTTTATGTTTGGGGCTCAATAATCAGTGACAAGTCTTTTGATCATTAGCCTGTTTATGTTTGGGGGTCAATAATCAGTGACAGTCTTTTAATCATTAGCCTGTTTATGTTTGGGGCTCAATAATCAGTGACAGTCTTTTAATCATTAGCCTGTTTATGTTTGGGACTCAATAATCAGTGACAGTCTTTTGATCATTAGCCTGTTTATGTTTGGGACTCAATAATCAGTGACAGTCTTTTGATCATTAGCCTGTTTATGTTTGGGACTCAATAATCAGTGACAGTCTTTTGATCATTAGCCTGTTTATGTTTGGGACTCAATAATCAGTGACAGTCTTTTGATCATTAGCCTGTTTATGTTTGGGGCTCAATAATCAGTGACAAGTCTTTTGATCATTAGCCTGATTATGTTTGGGGCTCAATAATCAGTGACAGTCTTTTGATCATTAGCCTGATTATGTTTGGGGCTCAATAATCAGTGACAGTCTTTTGATCATTAGCCTGTTTATGTTTGGGACTCAATAATCAGTGACAGTCTTTTGATCATTAGCCTGATTATGTTTGGGACTCAATAATCAGTGACAGTCTTTTGATCATTAGCCTGATTATGTTTGGGGCTCAATAATCAGTGACAGTCTTTTGATCATTAGCCTGTTTATGTTTGGGACTCAATAATCAGTGACAGTCTTTTGATCATTAGCCTGTTTATGTTTGGGACTCAATAATCAGTGACAGTCTTTTGATCATTAGCCTGATTATGTTTGGGGCTCAATAATCAGTGACAGTCTTTTGATCATTAGCCTGTTTATGTTTGGGACTCAATAATCAGTGACAGTCTTTTGATCATTAGCCTGTTTATGTTTGGGACTCAATAATCAGTGACAGTCTTTTGATCATTAGCCTGTTTATGTTTGGGACTCAATAATCAGTGACAGTCTTTTGATCATTAGCCTGATTATGTTTGGGACTCAATAATCAGTGACAGTCTTTTGATCATTAGCCTGATTATGTTTGGGGCTCAATAATCAGTGACAGTCTTTTGATCATTAGCCTGTTTATGTTTGGGACTCAATAATCAGTGACAAGTCTTTTGATCATTAGCCTGTTTATGTTTGGGACTCAATAATCAGTGACAGTCTTTGATCATTAGCCTGTTTATGTTTGGGGCTCAATAATCAGTGACAAGTCTTTTGATCATTAGCCTGTTTATGTTTGGGACTCAATAATCAGTGACAGTCTTTTGATCATTAGCCTGTTTATGTTGGGGGCTCAATAATCAGTGACAGTCTTTTGATCATTAGCCTGTTTATGTTTGGGGCTCAATAATCAGTTACAGTCTTTTGATCATTAGCCTGTTTATGTTTGGGGCTCAATAATCAGTGACAGTCTTTTGATCATTAGCCTGTTTATGTTTGGGACTCAATAATCAGTGACAGTCTTTTGATCATTAGCCTGTTTATGTTTGGGACTCAATAATCAGTGACAAGTCTTTTGATCATTAGCCTGTTTATGTTTGGGGCTCAATAATCAGTGACAGTCTTTTGATCATTAGCCTGTTTATGTTTGGGGCTCAATAATTAGTGACAAGTCTTTTGATCATTAGCCTGTTTATGTTTGGGGCTCAATAATCAGTGACAGTCTTTTGATCATTAGCCTGTTTATGTTTAGGACTCAATAATCAGTGACAGTCTTTTGATCATTAGCCTGTTTATGTTTGGGACTCAATAATCAGTGACAAGTCTTTTGATCATTAGCCTGTTTATGTTTGGGGCTCAATAATCAGTGACAAGTCTTTTGATCATTAGCCTGTTTATGTTTGGGACTCAATAATCAGTGACAGTCTTTTAATCATTAGCCTGTTTATGTTTGGGGCTCAATAATCAGTGACAGTCTTTTAATCATTAGCCTGTTTATGTTTGGGACTCAATAATCAGTGACAGTCTTTTGATCATTAGCCTGTTTATGTTTGGGACTCAATAATCAGTGACAGTCTTTTGATCATTAGCCTGTTTATGTTTGGGACTCAATAATCAGTGACAGTCTTTTGATCATTAGCCTGTTTATGTTTGGGACTCAATAATCAGTGACAGTCTTTTGATCATTAGCCTGTTTATGTTTGGGGCTCAATAATCAGTGACAAGTCTTTTGATCATTAGCCTGATTATGTTTGGGGCTCAATAATCAGTGACAGTCTTTTGATCATTAGCCTGATTATGTTTGGGGCTCAATAATCAGTGACAGTCTTTTGATCATTAGCCTGTTTATGTTTGGGACTCAATAATCAGTGACAGTCTTTTGATCATTAGCCTGATTATGTTTGGGACTCAATAATCAGTGACAGTCTTTTGATCATTAGCCTGATTATGTTTGGGGCTCAATAATCAGTGACAGTCTTTTGATCATTAGCCTGTTTATGTTTGGGACTCAATAATCAGTGACAGTCTTTTGATCATTAGCCTGTTTATGTTTGGGACTCAATAATCAGTGACAGTCTTTTGATCATTAGCCTGATTATGTTTGGGGCTCAATAATCAGTGACAGTCTTTTGATCATTAGCCTGTTTATGTTTGGGACTCAATAATCAGTGACAGTCTTTTGATCATTAGCCTGTTTATGTTTGGGACTCAATAATCAGTGACAGTCTTTTGATCATTAGCCTGTTTATGTTTGGGACTCAATAATCAGTGACAGTCTTTTGATCATTAGCCTGATTATGTTTGGGACTCAATAATCAGTGACAGTCTTTTGATCATTAGCCTGATTATGTTTGGGGCTCAATAATCAGTGACAGTCTTTTGATCATTAGCCTGTTTATGTTTGGGACTCAATAATCAGTGACAAGTCTTTTGATCATTAGCCTGTTTATGTTTGGGACTCAATAATCAGTGACAGTCTTTTGATCATTAGCCTGTTTATGTTTGGGGCTCAATAATCAGTGACAGTCTTTTGATCATTAGCCTGTTTATGTTTGGGACTCAATAATCAGTGACAAGTCTTTTGATCATTAGCCTGTTTATGTTTGGGACTCAATAATCAGTGACAGTCTTTTGATCATTAGCCTGTTTATGTTTGGGACTCAATAATCAGTGACAGTCTTTTGATCATTAGCCTGTTTATGTTTGGGACTCAATAATCAGTGACAGTCTTTTGATCATTAGCCTGTTTATGTTTGGGACTCAATAATCAGTGACAAGTCTTTTGATCATTAGCCTGTTTATGTTTGGGACTCAATAATCAGTGACAGTCTTTTGATCATTAGCCTGTTTATGTTTGGGACTCAATAATCAGTGACAGACTTTTGATCATTAGCCTGTTTATGTTTGGGACTCAATAATCAGTGACAGACTTTTGATCATTAGCCTGTTTATGTTTGGGACTCAATAATCAGTGACAGTCTTTTGATCATTAGCCTGTTTATGTTTGGGACTCAATAATCAGTGACAGTCTTTTGATCATTAGCCTGTTTATGTTTGGGACTCAATAATCAGTGACAGTCTTTTGATCATTAGTCTGTTTATGTTTGGGACTCAATAATCAGTGACAGTCTTTTGATCATTAGCCTGTTTATGTTTGGGACTCAATAATCAGTGACAAGTCTTTTGATCATTAGCCTGTTTATGTTTGGGACTCAATAATCAGTGACAGTCTTTTGATCATTAGCCTGTTTATGTTTGGGACTCAATAATCAGTGACAGTCTTTTAATCATTAGCCTGTTTATGTTTGGGGCTCAATAATCAGTGACAGTCTTTTGATCATTAGCCTGTTTATGTTTGGGGCTCAATAATCAGTGACAAGTCTTTTGATCATTAGCCTGTTTATGTTTGGGGCTCAATAATCAGTGACAGTCTTTTGATCATTAGCCTGTTTATGTTTGGGGCGAGTGATGATATAAGGGAAGGTACAGATTTTTATATTTATCATACACAAAATTATCATACTTTACACAATGATTACACAATCTTAAGATTAAACAAAATTTTACATGTGGGGAGGGAACTCTCTAGAGTGCATCGTTTATTCTAATGTAAATATGTAATGCATTAGGAAATGGGTGAATTAAAAGGTTGAGGTACATTGTATGTACAACCATTCATATAAAACATTGAATAAAACAATGAGTACAGCGTTCATAATAAAATACTGATATTCCATGCACAAATAAACTTTGTTGAAGACAGATAAATTCTGATGAACAGAATGGCCTACTCTTGTGGCTAGTACTGAAGTAGTAGACATGTGAATGTGAATATGGCAGAATATAGAACAGAAGTAAGCACAAACAAAGAGAATTGTTAGTGATGGGAATCCGTTGCATTTTTACAATCCATTAATCGGTTATAATCGGAAGATGATTTCGATCGATTTTCCGATTATAATCAGTTAATAAATTGAAGCGGAAATTATAAAATAATTTAGATTAAATTCTAATTTTTAGTCTTGATAATATCTGCATGATATTTGTATCTCAGTTAAGACTTAAAATATCTTCCATTTTTCTGATCATTTACTCTTCCTTACATTTGTGTTAGTTTTCTTTTCCAAGTACACTTATTTCATACTTATTTTTTAAGAGACGTTCCATAAATGAACTTCAGTAAATAATCGAAATTGATCGATTATTAGATTTTAGAATTGATTATAGCTAATCGGACGCTCAAACGATTAGATATCGATTAAATCAATTAATTGGTCCAACACTAGAGACTGGTATAACATAAATAAGTATAGTTACCTTCCTTCCTGTTGTACATATAGACAATGATGGTTAGGTACAGATAAGTCAAGGTCAACTTTAAAAAATACAACATGCTGTTTGCTGGTCTGAAATAAAAATCATTAACTCATAAATTTAGAATGATCTGTAAAAACAGTAGCATGTATTGATATGGCTATACTTGTCTATCTATTGTATCATATAATGAAATAATATAGCTGACTACGGTATTTAATCCTACACATTGGTTTTAAAATCAACATTAAAGATGAGTACTGGGTGTGTGGGTTACGTCACTTTGTGGTGTTTTCACCCAGGATTAATTAACTCAGACTGAGGTAGTCACATCTGTAATGGTAGAGGAAACCAGAGTACCCAGAGTAAACCACCAATTTTCTACAAGCAAGCTGACAAGATTTATCACCCTCGAATATGTTTAAAGTGAGAATCAAGCTTAAGTAAAATCTAGAGTAACTATAGACAAAATCATGAAATGTAGAAGGAGCAGTCATTTTTATAAATTACATGAATTATAAGTTAGTGACTCACCCTCCCAACCTTGGTGGTATGATAAAAAATTGAAAACTTTACTTGGAACCTCAAATGCCCAACAAAGGCATGATAAAGGCAACATGTCTCATAACAGCTCATTGCTGCAGGTAGAGACAAAGGTACAACTGCCTTCAATAGTATATCATAATAAAACAAAATGTATGCCTACCATAACAGCGATCATAGAAGAATCTGGTTTCCATTCTGCCAGACAATATCCTCCTATTTCTTCAACACTCTTCTGTGATTGTGTATAATTAACTATCTGAACAGTTGGCTAAAAATACATAAAAATACAATAATAAACTAAAGCCTTCTACACTTACTTAATACCCTATTGTCAACATTGACTGCAGAGGACAAAACCAACATTTGAACTAGTGACCTTGATCTTCAAACCTACATACCAAAAATTTGGTATGCTATCGGTACATACCGTAACAATAATTTCATATAATTATTGTTATGTGTATCATGGTATGTGTTGAAGTTCTATGTATATTACAGTATGTGTTCTATGTGTATTACGGTATGTGTTAAAAGTTCTATGTGTATTACAGTATGTGTTCTATGTGTATTATGGTATGTGTTCTATGTGTATTACAATGTGTTCTGTGTGTCTATGTGTATTAGTGTATGTGTCTATGTGTATTACAGTATGTGTTCTAGGTGTATTACAGTATGTGTTCTATGTGTATTACAATGTGTTCTGTGTGTATTTACAGTTTGTGTTCTAGGTGTATTACGGTATGTGTTAAAAGTTCTATGTGTATTAGGATATGTGTTCTATGTGTATTACTGTATGTGTTCTATGTGTATTACAGTATGTGTTCTATGTGTCTATGTGTATTAGTGTATGTGTCTATGTGTATTACAGTATGTGTTCTAGGTGTATTATGGTATGTGTTCTATGTGTATTACGGTATGTGTTAAAAGTTCTATGTGTATTACAGTATGTGTTCTATGTGTATTAGTGTATGTGTCTATGTGTATTACAGTATGTGTTCTAGGTGTATTATGGTATGTGTTCTATGTGTATTATAATGTGTTCTGTGTGTCTATGTGTATTAGTGTATGTGTCTATGTGTATTACAGTATGTGTTCTAGGTGTATTACAGTATGTGTTCTATGTGTATTACAATGTGTTCTGTGTGTATTTACAGTTTGTGTTCTAGGTGTATTACGGTATGTGTTAAAAGTTCTATGTGTATTAGGATATGTGTTCTATGTGTATTACTGTATGTGTTCTATGTGTATTACAGTATGTGTTCTATGTGTCTATGTGTATTAGTGTATGTGTCTATGTGTATTACAGTATGTGTTCTAGGTGTATTACAGTATGTGTTCTATGTGTATTACAATGTGTTCTGTGTGTATTTACAGTTTGTGTTCTATGTGCATTATGGTATGTGTTCTATGTGTATTACAGTATGTTCTATGTGCATTATGGTATGTGTTCTATGTGTATTAGTGTATGTGTCTATGTGTATTACAGTATGTGTTCTAGGCGTATTATGGTATGTGTTCTATGTGTATTACAGTATGTGTTCTATGTGCATTACAGTATGTGTTCTATGTGCATTATGGTATGTGTTCTATGTGTATTACAGTATGTGTTCTATGTTTATTAGGATATATTTTCTATTTGTATTACAGTATGTGTCCTATGTGTATTAGGATATGTGTTCCATGTGTATAAGGGGATGTGTTCTATGTGTATTATGGCACATGATCTACATGTATTACAGTTTGTGTTCTATGTATAAGACAGTACATGTTCTATGTATATTATGGTACATGTTCTATGTGCATTATGGTATGTGTCCTATGCATATTACGGTATGTGTTTTATGTGCGTTATGGTACATGTTCTATGTATATTATGGTATGTGTTCTATGTATATTATGGTATGATTTTCATGATTTATGTCATTTTGGGGCATATTTATTAAAGCTGAGTGTATATACCTAAGTGTGTCTTAAAACGTTCCAGTAACACATATACACACATGTATATTAGTCTTCTCAAAAAGGAAAAACAATAGTTTTTAAAGCAGTAAAAAAAATCTAATATGACATGAAAAATAATTTATAAGTACAAATGTATATATAGAATATTATAGATATAAGAAGGACAAACTGAGAACTTAACATATGTAAACTTAGTTAATATTGATTTTTACAAACAAGTTACATACACATACACACTACCGGTAAGTTACTTATATCCAACACCAAGTTATCCACGTATATAACCACAATCAATAGTAATACACTATACATTTATATATTAAAATGTGTGAATTAAAAGTGTTTTTGTGTACAAGTAAAAATTATTTCACTTATATCAAGATGTCACCAGCTATTGGTTATTTTATATCTATAAATAATAGCTATATTACACATCAGACACTGAGAGATTGATAGAGTGTGTGTGTTTGTGTGAGAGAATGTCGGTCAATATTATTTCACCTATATTAGGACGTTTCCAGTTAGTCGAGTGACAGTAATAAGGTTTTACATCTCCGTTATTATCATTTCATTTATATTGGGGATACTTGGGTGAATAAAGTGAGTACTGGTTTTTTAGCACAGGGACTCAGGTTTGACACCTAAAATATTATAACAGTACTAAGACCAGTTATACATGTAGATCAAGTTGCAAATAAGAGTGGGATGGAGTAATGATGATTTACAGCCCAGTCAAGATTCTTTCACCTATACCAAGATGGTCAGTCCAGGGATGGTGAAGAAAACCAGAGTGCCTGGAGAAAACTACTGTCCTTCTGCAAGCAAAATGACAAGTTTTCCCACAATAGAATCTGTTTTAAGTGTGATTTAAATCTAGACAGTGAGAGGCACTGTAACCTGTAAATGTGTGCTTTAAACCACTCTGCCATTAAGGACCCAGTAAATAAGAACTGATGGTTGGTTTCTCATGTCAAGCCTAATGATAATCTGTAAGTCATCCTTTTCAGTATTGATTTCTATGACATTTGTGATAATGAATCAATTTTATATGTTATGTGTCAAGCAAAAATCATATTTGTTTGTTTTTGTGGCATTCTGAGAAATTGGCATCAGAAAATATCAGAGAATGTAAAACACCTGCTGTCATAACTAAGTACAACATTTATCTTGGATTTCAGTACTGCTGTACATACTTATTAGAAAACCACATCTTAATGTTACAATTAAATAAATTTAAGCTTAATTTAAATGTCATTAGAGAAATGTTATATGGTCAATTATTTTCTCAGAAGAAAACATGATGCAGGGGCATAAATTGTGCATACCATCAACATGTTTTTTCAATCATTGGTACCCTTGACTTTCAACCACGATTCTAATCAGAATATAAAAATTTTGTATATCATTTTTATGATTTTAATATTTTGAGTAGTAACAAAAATTTTTAAATCTTAAATGACCCATAAGTATTGATTTTTGTCTGACATGTCACATACAATATAAAGCACCTGTATTTGAAACATGGATTGTACATCACAAAAAACTGTCACGAAACAAACATAAAAAAGTGTTTAATTCAAATTCATGAAAAAAGTGCTGATAAATTAAACTGATTAACTGTGATAAACAGAAGGTCACCCTAGATATACTGCTTAAAACATCATCAAAAGCAACAAGTTCTTCATGAACCACATACAATTTCCAATCATGTAACTTGTTTGAAAACCAAACAACAATATACAATTCCTACTAACATGTAAGATGTAAAATAAACAATTTTAATTGCTTATTAATCAAGATTAATTTGTACTTTTGAGTTGTAAATAACTGGAGTACTATATGATAGGTCTGACTATAACAGCTTCATGTATAGTACTATGTATATAACAGCTTCATGTATAGTATAGGTAAACAACATTGACCTTTCCGTTTGACCTTTCATTAGGAATATTCATATAGGAGAGTCCATCCAATACATGGGTAGCGTTAGGTTTCGCAGTTAATACATATACACATTGCCCATGATTAGTGTTCACATCAGGTAGATGAAAGATACACGCATGATCCCGATTACTTACATTTACCTGTCCATAATGAATATTTAAATTAAAGGTCAAACGGACAGGTCAATGTTGTTTACCTATACTATGTATATATCATCTATGTCAATCAGAACATAAACACTACATCAACCTGTCAACTAGTGACAGACAATTAAACATAGAGGAGAAGATAACTTAATTGTTCTAATGTATATCAGTATATACTGTACTACAGTTGTCACAAAATACTCGTACATGTATATACAACTGTGATTGTATCGCAATACAGTTTAGCAATATTTGATAAGTTTCTTAACTTGCAGTTTCTTTGTAAAAATTAATGTTAGTGGTTTTGTTGGCAAGACTTCATTTGCATTCTCAACCAATAAAATTCTATGTAAAATTTTGGAACAATAATTTTTCATAGAAATGTTTACAATGGCTTGATTATTTCATTTTAAGGTTCTTAAGTCAAAAACAACATTTTCAGTACAGGGTACAACTGGATGTCTTTCTATTTTGTTTGCATTTTCAAAATTCTTTTAAACTCTATATACTGCAGTATCATAAGGGTTGCGTAAACATACCATCAGTAAATATTTGTATTCACAATGCCCATGTTTCAATATCCAATGCTGTGGCCAATGCATAAAACATATTAGAATAACATGAAACAGTAGAAAAAATAATTTTTAAAAATTCAATAAGAACCAATCTGTGGCATACATCGGGGTATATATATCAGCATTATTGCAGATATATTAAAATAGTTCATCTGAATATGATTTTAAGCGCAATTCAGGATTTTTAAGCAAAGTATCAAGGATATTTCTGCCAGTCTGAATCAAAACCAATTATATACCAACACTTTCAGAATAAATCATATAGTACAAGTAAATAAATACCCTCTATATTATAGATAAATATCATTAGTTGTGAACTGGTTCTAAATGGAATGAATCCACTACTGACTAGAAGTTTCTTGTCTGTTTACAAACTTGGTTCAAATCCTTTAGGAATTTCGAACTATCCAGAAAGTTTTCACACCAGAATTGCATACATAAGAAGTGTATCATTTGTCTTAACAAAATACACCTTCAGAAACATAAAACCAATACCTGATATCAATCAATAGTTACCAGTAGTTATTAATACTATACAGGATATTCTGTCTTATACAGATGTTACACAAAAATCATCATTTACACAAACGACATTTCTCTACAAAATCCTAATAGCTATGTTCAAGTATGTTGTATTTACAAAACTAAAACCTTCCTACAATCTGAATTTTTTTTCATACTACCTGTAATAAATTAATTTGTTTGGAGTTCCATTAATAAAAACTAGAACTAAAACTAAAAAATGAACTTTTAGACAAATTTAGCAAATTTTTAGATTTGGTATTTTTGCAGTTTAAAATTTGAAAAAAATTAACCATATTCAAATTTTTGTTTTAAAGACCAGTCTGTAGTATGACTGATATCAAAAGGAAATGCAGCTTTTACTTATACAAATTTTAAGAGGATTTAGATGTGTTATATAAGTTAGAACTAGTCAGGTCATGTTACATGGATAAACCAGACAGTACAGTGTTATCAAAATACAGTAAAAGCTAGCTGCAATGACAACCCTTTTCAACACAACCATGTTTTTACTTCAGCATGGTCAGCAAAACATTCATATTGTCAAATTAAACACACTTCAGTTTGTCAATATTACACTTTGACTGGAAAGTTTCAGAAAATGTTGAAGTAAAAAAGCACACGTTTGGATAGTTTCAGAAAATGTTGAAAAAAAAAGCACACGTTTGGATAGTTTCAGAAAATATTGAAGTAAAAAAGCATGCGTTAACATAAGTGTGTGTGGTGTGTATATGGGGGAGGGGTTACATCTAGACAAGAGGGAGGATGTGGAGATCCATTGTTGGAGTTAATTCCAGGTAAGGCTAACATAATCTTTGGCACAATCAGTACCAGGGCTTCAATTATTCACTCGTCCACTCGTCCTGACGAGTGAAATGTGTACTGGGACGAGTGGTGTTGTTATTGCACTTGTCACGGTGTCGAGTTAAGATTATCAGACTTGTTACATCAGGGCTTGTTACAATTAATAAACAACAGACAATTTAGTGTAGGTCGGGAAAATCGTGTATAAGGAGGTCAATTGTAATGATCAAAGTCTTGCCGTTCTGTTATAAGCGTGAATCAACAAAATCATTTGAACTTTTGCATAATTTCGCATTCGGAAGTCAGTGTAACGTAAAATCCAACTGATGTTCCGAGTGTTTATATATTTGTCAGTCGTCTGTAAAAGTACAGTATGCACATATATCATAATATTATTTTACATTTGAGGTGACTGTGCCGAGTGATTTTTTTATTCAACTAGGCACTGTGCCAAGTGGAATTAAAAATTCTATCTAAGGCCTGAGTACCGGTATATAAATTTATATATGATGGAAATTTTAAGAAACAAAGCTATATACAGTAGAACTTCAATATCTTGAATACCAACGATAACTCAAAGTCATTATTTTGTCCCGACCAGTGTTCTATATGAACTATGTAAATACCACTTCGATAACTCAAACTCCTATAAATCGAATACCACTGATAACTCGAAGTAATGTTAAGGTGCAAAATTAAAAAATTGACAAACAACCTTCTAAAACTCAAAATATTTTTAACAACGAGTGAAAGATCAATAAAACGATCAGTGAAATCACAGGAATTAATCGGTCTTCAGCTAAAGACTTGTGTATAATCCGATTAATGAGAGTAGTAGTTGTACAAATCAAAGGTTCTGCTACTGTATTAATTAGTATCAATTAAAGGATTAGTACTCTGTCCCATAAAGGACGATGAAGTGTAATGGTGTACTCCCTTAGTAGTGGCCGTTGGCGATAACGGCAAATGATTTAATCAAGCTGGATTTTAATGACTGACACGTGGTACGCACAATGGTTTTATTATTTCTATAAAACGAACGTCTTGTCTTGTGTATGTATGTATGTATGTATTATTATTATTATATACAAGGTACATGAATATGTTTATCTGATTCAGTTCTTTTAATGCATTGTGATGTGTTGGTAATGCACATTGTATGCGTTTGTCATCGCTCATCAGTCCTTATAAAAACACAATACATTTTAATTCATTTACTTGTATTATTTTATGCATACATATTTCACTGGTGTATCGGTTAGCAGTTTATCGCCATCAAACGTTTCTCCCATAGAGATGAAAGTCTACATTGTGATGTCATCCTTCAACTTCGAAAACACCCCGATAACTCAAAGTCATCATCGAAGTCCTGTGCACTTCGAGTTATCGAAGTTCTACTCTATACTAATATATACATGTAGCATTTGTTCGTTTTAAATTCATTTCATTTAGATTTATTTATAATGCAAAAGCACATGAAAATAAAGGAAGCTCTTAAACATATCAAAAATGTTAATGAAAGACCAAAGATTACATGGAAGTGCACTGTGGAAGCAGAAATAAAGGATTCACACAAATCATGGAGCAGTCTGCAAAAAGGCAAATGCCAGACAAGAGTGGAAAGACCATGTTGCTGCTCCACATGCCAGAGGGCATAATTGGCAGTAAGTAAGTAATGTTAATGAAAAGGTATCAGGTCAATTCGCCCCACGGTAAATTCGCCCCCGTCAAATTTGCCCCCACTTTTATCAAATTCGCCCCATGTCAAAATCGCCCCCACCTTTTGCAAATTCGCCCCCAATTTTTGAAAAATCATATTTTTATTTAGATTGTAAAAGTAACATAAAATTATTTTTTACGACCTCGGATATGTCTAATTACTGACTGCACACAAATTATTTGTAAATATGTATTGTTTTTATTGCAATGTTTTTTTATTGTCGTGCATTCATATCAAAAGTCCTTTGTGAGACCAGAGACATATATATGTCTTATATGTGTTTTATATGTCTCTGGTAAGACTATGATATAATCATAACAGTGGGTACAATAAAAAGAAAATACTTAACGTTTATTAAAGAATAACATTAGAGTATTGATAAATTACATCATTGAGAGAAATCATTAAAACATCTTTTTCAACATACCAGGTGCTCCTTACGAAATAATGTCTCTGTTCCTGGTAACATCAAATTCATTGTTCACTTAAACGCTTCTACTATGTCGGTATTTTATAAATAAAAATTATTTTGTCAAAAGCAACATTGGAAACGTTAAATCCATTATAAAATGGATGCACTGATATGTTTCATTTCTAAAGTATCATATTTTTTATTTGATTTTTTATTAGAAAAAAAATTATTTTGTTATATGGTTATTGGAAAAAATGGGGGCGAATTTGCAAGAAGTGGGGCGATTTTGACATGGGGGCGAATTTGTTGAAAGTGGGGGCGAATTTGACGGGGCGAATTTACCGTGGGGCGAATTGACTTGAATTCTAATGTAAACACCAAGTACATGATTTGCACAAACAAGAATAGAGCAGAAGGAAAGTATTGGAAAACAATTTTCATATCACATTGCTGTTTCCTACAAAAAGTCTGAGTCTGTCAAGTCTGAAGTGAGCTATTCACCATTTCGAAAACATGACAAGGGAGATAACACCTATGAACGAAAACGAGGCTTGGGGGGGGGGGGGGGGGGGGGGCAAGCTACATCCGTCTAGTATAGTTGCAGAGTAGAATATGACGACTGAAACGGGAAAAAAAAGACTTTTGTTTGTACCCCAGGTTGTACAAAAGTCTTAAGTATATCACAATCTTCACAACTTAAAATCCAAAAATATTTGTCAAAAGAGTTTTAATTATTAAAGCATTTATTTGATGTATTTATACAGCCGAAAATAGTTTATTTCTATCATCTGTCACAATTACTGGACAGTCTATCAAGATATGGATTTCATCTTCTATAGTATTACTATTACATTTAGTGCATAATTTATCTTTCTGTTCTATTTTTGAAAAACGTCCAATTTCAATTTTTATTCTGTGATGTAATTCTTAATCTGGTTATATTTTTTCTATGATTAAAATGATCTAATATGGCTAAATAATCAGTTTTGTATTCCTTATATCTGTGTATGGCCAATGTATAATTTAATATTTTATAATGTATTAAAATCAGTTTGGCAGTCTTTTTTAAGGTAAAATAAACAAATTTTTTTTCGAAAGATTGAAATTTTACTCTAAAAATCTTCATATTTAATTTGATCAACGCCCGTGACATTTATAGAGTCCTAAAGTATTCCGGCTGTGTTCAACGTCGCTGATATCGCCTTCCTTGTTTCAAACTCTTTTGTTTTTAATTTCCAGAGGTCCTAAATATATTTAACAAATTTAAACTGCACAAACATTTTTAACTTTTGATTTTGAAAATTTCATATTTTGATTTTTTTTTTATTATCATAATTTCATTCTGTAAATATTTCTCGAAGTCGGAACTTCTCTAATAGAAAATTACCAAGATTCATTCAGTCATTTATTTATTTCAAAAGTGGTACGTTTTGACTTGTTAGTATTACGTGTACAAAAGTGTAAATTACATATTTGTATCCACAGGTAAAGGTTGCTAATTAATGCTGATAATCTGCATACCTTATCAACAGACGAGGTAACTTATTGATAACGGAAGCAAATTCCAAATTCCCATTGAATCAGATGATAGTATATTCTACGTGGAAGATGTACCTACATGGTGTTAATCTCATTAACGGATTAATTAATTACCTTGATTTATTATGAATATTATGATTCTGAGTTACTAGTACCCACACCAGTTTTGAAACTGCCGTGAATTAATACTTATTTCATGACTTCGTAGTTAATGACTGTGTATTAAATAATAAATAAATAATAAATAAATAAACAAATAAGTTCGTTCGTTCGTTCGTTCATTCATTCATTCATCTGTTCATTCATTCATTCTAAACTTACAGTTGAAGAGCACATGAAATAAAATTCTGTGACGATGAACCAGCGACAGTTATAAATGTTTGAACTACAGTCGACTCTCGTTAAGTCAAACTCGGATATGTCGAAATTCCGGATAAGTCAAAGTAAGTTTTGCGGTCCCAATTTTATTCTTATATAAATATACTGGAATTATATGTTTAAGTCGAAATCGTGTAAGTCGAATTTCCGGATGAGTCGAAGTAATTTTTGGGTCCGTTGACATTAAATCATTCTAAATTTGATACACATGAGTCGAACCGGCAAACTTCTTTGATGTCTTAACTGTCACCTGTCACGTTTGTGCATGCATGATTGAGTTCCCTTTGTCATAATAAACTGAAGTCCTTCCTTTTGTTACCTTTACCTGTGAAGAAAGAACCCCTTTCTTAATCACCTGACCATGAATCAAGAATCAATAATCAGCATTATTGATCTTTAATTACATCCACGCACCTTCGGTCGATCAGTGTTCACATGTACACACAAACAGTTACCTCCCGCGTGGGTCGTTCAAATTTACAGAATGATTACCTTTGAAGTATGCGAAATGAAAACTTAATACCCAAAGCTTAATATTTTTTAGTAAATTATGACGGAACGAGAATCTTTGAAGTGTGGGTGAAAACATGCCTAAAATAACGAAAGCTAAGTAATTTAATTTTAACTGAAAGATTAACAAACGATTAAGAGATTATGGTTTGAGTAAATTACAACTTGCCAATAAAAAGAATCGCAAACGACGATGTTATCAGTTCCTACTGAAGTCATGATGTCATGTTTAATAGTAAAAACATAAGTTATAAATATTGAAATAAATAATGATAAAAAATTGCCGATTATGGACCGGAAGTCAACAGTTATGAGAAGTACAACAGAGTTACATCCCATGTCAGGGACTTGCCGATTTTTAAGTCGAACTTCGGATATGTCGAACTACTTTCCACGGACCCAACAAATTCGAGATAACGAGAGTCGACTGTATATTCTCAAAATGATTTTTAATTTTTATTACTGTTATTATTTTTTGTTAAACAAAGACTTTAAAATGAAATAAAATTCAAATTTTTTAATTTCTTAAACAGAAAACTTTGGGTGAAAATACCTATACAGGTATTCTGTAACGATATGCCGACAACCTGTGAAATACCGTAAAAATCGTAGAATTTTGTCAATCTTTAACGCAAAATGGAAGTAAAAAGTCGTTTATAAAATTATGTAAAAAAAAATACCTTTCTTCAGCAACCTGTTGGACTTGCACAATGAACTTACACAGTTTTAAAGGCAATGCTAATCAGAACTGATATAAGCAGTATTGTAAATCACTATAAACATGTAGAACTGTCACTATCTGTCATGACACTTGGAACTTACCTTACAATACCAAATACTCAAAGTGTCCACTGATAAAATCGCAAATAACATACGATCACTACTACTAATGAGATACTGTAACGGTGCAGAATCATTTTGTACTTCTTTAAGATATTTTGGCCAGCCAATTGGGAAATACATTGTCTCATAACCATAAAGTTTTTAAAGGTCTACATTTCATCTGCCACAACGACATCACTGACAGCCATATTGCTTTGCCTTAACCACAATAAAACAGATTACGTGATTAGTCAAAAAGGAAATTCCACAGCCAATGAAAATCGTGATTTGTGAAGGTGTTTCAAATAGCGAAAAGGTATTTCCCCTTCCTTAGAAACCGTTAGGACATAAATTTCAACTCCAAAAAAATAACGAATGTATTAAAATTATTTTAATACTCATGAATGTGAGAAAATTAGTTAAAATAATACTACATAATTGAATTATACTCCTTTTGGATTTCGTAAATGTAAAAATTCTATTGATAATGCAATCATGAAACGGGCACCTGTTCGATGTTGTGCTAATGATCCTTTTGGTTCTATCAAAATAGCATCATAGTCACTTGGCAACAAAGTGGACCAGCATTTTTGTCCAATGTTTCTGAGCGTAAAATCAATTAAAAAGGAAGGAAATTGGCAGTATTGAGAAATCAAGACAGTTGCGGAATAGGTTAGTATATTTAAATTACTTTTGTAATAAAATCGACTTGTTATAACAAAAGGATTCACTATATAAGCTTTTGTAAACGTTCCGGTATAAAATCAACGTGTATTACTGTATTACCTACTTCTGAAAGTGCTATACAGTAGATTGTAAATAAGTAAGTATTTGAACTTCTAACTTCCACATTAAATATTGTATAGATCTATCGCTATATTTATATCTCCATTGAAATTAATTTCCTGAGTGTCAAATTTTAAACATAAGATATCCATAGCTATATTACATAAAAGTAGTGAAAACGTTTTACTGTGGCTTTTTTTTGTTGAAGTGTTATGTATTGACAAAAACATGTCTTCTATCATCATGTCATTTGACATTGCAATTGGAGATGCGTGGATGTAGTGTCAATAAGTAAAAAACTTACGTAGTAATGACACAATAATAAATAAATATGTTTAATTTTTTTAGTTATATAGTTGAATATCTGTTAATTATCACTAGCACAGTAAACAAGACTAGGTAAAATGGGGTTTTACACTCTAGTCAAGATTATTGACAATCAACATCACATTGCGTGCTCTATAATAAGGTTGTAGAAACTGATACCTATGTAAAAGGTTATTCTTATTGTGCCAATTTCAACAGGCTTCAACAGGCGATCAATCAACTGTGAAGCTTTAAATTGTATGAAGTTTTTGTTGCTATGGAAATAGAAAAAAAAAACGAATGGTTATTGCCCTGTACATGTCAATAACAAGTGTGTTATTATCACATATTTTTAACATATACATGGGCTTTATAACTTTATGATTGGCTATAATTACATCAATTTAGTGATAATTAAAGTATATTTAATAGAAACTTGTCATATTTGGGTCAAATAATAGATTATTTTTATAAAAAACGTAAATACGGTTTTAGATCAGCCATTTTGTTTGCGCCATACCGTCGGATCGTTTTTGCAGTTCATCACGATCAAAGATCGATCATCAATCATTTAGACAGCAACTTATTGGAAAATATCATTAAAATTTTGTTTTAATTCAAAATTGGACTATTTATTCCTATTCAATCGATGTATGAAGTTACATACGTACGGTTATATTGGTATAAAAATATGTTGTAATAACATCCGCAAAAAAAAAAAACACCCTACGGCAATTTTTATACTTTGAAATCTTTTTTAATGAACCTTTGACCATCAATTGGTCCAATATAAATTCTTTACTATGATCTAAATAATGTCACAAATTATATATTTTTATTCATAAAATTTTGTGTTTGATCAGCTGATTGAATTTTCCTGAAACTGAATGCTAGATAATTCAAAGTCCCCTTTGAATTGGAGATGGATAATATAAGTCCTTAAACTGTGCTCTGAATTACAAGGTAATTAAAAACCCATGAAAGTGTATCCTGAATAAATTAATTCCCATAAATTTGGACATTGGATAAATAAAAGTCCCTTGAAACTGGACATCGGATAAATCACATTCCCATGAAACTGAACCCTGAATACATCAAAGTCTATTGATCTGAATTTGTGCTCTGGATAAAAAGTCTCATGAAACTAGGCTCTGTATAAAACAGTCTTATGAACCTTGGATAATTTGATTTGAGTTCCACTGTATATGTTCACATAAAAGTAAAAGTAAAGTTTGTCAGGAGTCATGTCACTCTATAATACAAATGTATAATCATTACATACAAAATGTGTATTGTTCAATGAATACGATAATATACAGTACTGCATTAAAAATTATACAAAGCAAACATTACAGTATAAAGAAGCTTTATAATTATCATACATAATAGACTTATCCTATTGAAATTCTATTGATTTTCTCTGCAAACATACATATAGATATACATTAATTTATTTAATTTATGGAATTCAACTGTACACAAAATTCTTTTAAATCTAAATTTTCATGTCTGCACTCTTTTATTTTAAATATCTTATAGTACAAGGTTTATCAGGACTTTTCAAATCTTTGGTTCCTGCTGCGAGGAATGGATTTGAAAGACATTTAGTTAAGATAGGAATGAAGTTTTTATTATATTTATATTGACAATGCAGAGTTTTTAACACAGTATTTTGTCAGTACTCTTGCTTGATAAAGTAAACACGATAGATAATGTTGAAGGAGGTATAAAGGATTTGAGTTGTCACTTTATCTATTTTATTTATCAATCTACCATTACTAAGAGATTTAGTGTGTTTGTATGTATGTGAATGTTGGCTTTGAAGTATAAAAACAGATTTATTTAAAATTCAAATTTATTTAAAATTTTAATTCTAGAAATATCTAATGGATTTTTAAATGCAGTTTTATTGTGGGAATATTGCTTTGCTTATTCTTTTGTCAAATAAAATTCAGAAAGTCTGTCATGTACAACTGATCCAGGTCAATTGTAGATCCGGGTCAGTTGTGTAAAGCTTGGCTAGTTTAATTGGTGAATTAGTTTATATTTGTTTCTTACAAGTATACATGTGCAATCATTCTTACATTATTGTGAAAACTTTGATAATTGTTACAACATGGATCAGTATGTTTGTGGTTGATTGATGATATGACAAGTGAATAGAATTCCTATAAATTGAAGAACAGTGTTTTAAAATAATTAATTTGATAATGATACATTGGATTGTAATGTATTGTTTTTGTGTTAACTAACTATCAGTAAGCTTAAAATAACTGGGATGTTATATGTCACCTACAACTGGAATAATTTAAAAATAATTCATGTTATATATATAAAGTGTAAGTGCTATGTATGTAGTCATTTGAGCATAACAAAGGTTTGAAACACAGAGGTGTAATAGCATGCCAAAATTATACTGTGATGCAGTAGGTATTGACTATATGTGTCATAGTTGTATATCTTCAGAATCATGTTGAAAAAATGTATTCATCATGAATAAAGCCCTTGAGGAGTTTTAACCCTTTGGTTTGTTGCATTTCTTGAACTGATTTTGTTTTTGTTTATACTCAGTAGGCAATCATTGTGTATTATTGTCAGAAATATAATTATTATTGTCTGAATTTGCTGCTAGTTAAAATCTTAAATTCCTCAAAAATTAAGGTATACCAGTGGCGTACCGTGACCTGATTATATGTGTACGCAAACTTGGAGCGCCGAATGTGCGACGACGCAATCTATATGCTTCAAAACGGCTTTTCTTGCATTTTGAGACAGATATACAATACCTTCTTGTGTTAAATTTTTGATACAAATTGGAGCTAAATTACAAATTTTAAATATGTTGATCCTACTGATCCTTAGGAGTGGGAGGTTGAGTGCCAGGTTTAACAACACATGTTATCTGCATTTGTATCATGGATTTAAATGGATAAAAAATTTTGGTTTGATAATTTGAAAGATTTTCAGATTTTAGCTCCGATTACAAATGATGATGCATAATTTATTGAAATCTGAATTAGTATTTTTAAGATTTTGAGATTATTTTAATAATCGTAGCCCACGGTTTCCAAATGTATATTAGTATTTATTGGTCATTCGAAGTTAACTTTCCTCTTCTTCTGGGCGTTAAATTTGTCAATAACTGTTTCTACGTCGACGTCCATCTCATGATGTATGTGCATTAATGCAAGAGATGAAAGACGATCTTCTTTCATTGTGCTTCTTAAATAAGTTTTGAGACGTTTCAGCGCACTGACTCTCTCTCTCTCTCTCGTAATTTTTTTTATTTTAAAATAATTTTTGTGACCAATTTATGTGTACGCACTTGCGTTTTTGCGTATAGGGCAGTACGCCACTGTATACTCCCTCATGCAAAGTATTTCATTAGGTACTTTTTATAAAATACTCTTTTGAGTATTTTTTCAACATATTGAAGAAAGTTTTGGTTTCATAATTTTGGTCCAAGCACTACTGATGAGGAATTACATGTATATTCCAGAATGGTTGTCTAATGCTGTAAAATTAAATGTAATATGTACCGGTAATTATAACTATAGTTAACTATGACAACACTGAGATAATCTTAGTCAAATCTATCTAATACAAATATGAAAATTAAAGTGTTCTATGTGTCTAATGGAAAAGGTCTAAAATAAGAGGATCTAGTTGTGTTACAGCTTGCCTAGCACATCACAATAAAGAAATAAAGAATCTACCTCACTACATTTGTACATTTGTCTTCTCATTGGTCTTGGTTCTTATCTTAGAATTCAAACTTTCAAAACTAACTACACAAATTGAAAATAAATTTGACAACATTTAAGTATACCAGTATATGGCAGATTTCTCCAAGGAAGCGTCTATTAAGTTAAAAGATATGTAAAATGCCAATTAATCTGAATGATCATAAAACAACTCCTATTGTTATTGATTGTATCTATTCACTACATATTGCATATCATGATGCATAGCTTTCTGCACCACTGCACCCATCAATTTGACATATAAATGTATGTATATATATATATATATATATATATATATATATATATATATACAATGTATATATATATATATCTTTATACATGGTTTACTATGTCTGTCCATTGTCTATCAAATTTATGTCTCATCTTTGATTCTTAAGAGCTTGGTCTGTACCCCCTGTCACTCTTGTACGTCTTTGTGTTAGAAGATAACTGGGCCCATGACTTATTGCACTAGTTCATTCATATTTCAGTAGATAATTTGGTGTATGGCACATTGCACTAGTGTGACTATGTTTCTGTAGATAACTGGGCACTAGTGCATCCATATGCCAGTCACTAGCTGGGCCCATGACCCATTGCACTAGTTAATCAATGTTTCAGTTAAAAACTAGGGCAATACATATTACATTAGTGGAATCATGTTTCAGTAGTAGATAACTGGGCTCATGACCTATTGCACAAGTGCATTCATGTGTCAGTAGGTACCTGGGTACATGGCCTGTTACACTAGTGCATTCATGTTTCAGTAGATACCTGGGTACATGACCTGTTACACTAGTGCATTCATGTTTCAGTAGATACCTGGGTACATGGCCTGTTACACTATTGCAATCACTTATCTAAAACCAGGATTGTGACTAGTTGCACTACTGAATTCGTCAACTGGATACTGGGACATTTAGTGTACCCATGCATCAACTATTGTTCGTCTTTTTTACTTGGAGACAGTCCTTAACTAAAATGGCTATATTATCATTTGGTTTCTCATAGAATAACTACAATATATGTGTTTAAAAACAAAAATACTAACAAGGAAAAATACTTGAAAAATCAAAATCATTACATTTATTCCTGTATATAGAGAAAAAATCAGCAAATTTACAATAATCGTGATTAGACTAAGAACTAATACACCCGTTTTGGACCCCGTGTTCTAAATCATTGATATTCACGCCTGAATCACGCCTGTGTCATAGACTTCATCAGTTTGTCCACTTTAAAAAATGTGACTCTGGTGCTTTTTTTACAAATTAAAACTTGAAAACTGCATACTTATCGTCATCTGGAATGGATGTTTCTTTCCATAATTTTGTCTAAACCGATGCCAATAACAAGTGTCATATAAGTTATTGTTAACCTTATTTAAACCTTTTAATATATGCATATGAGGTCACCAAGGGAACATACTACAACTGATTTTAAGTAAACAATGTAAACTTTTCTCTATGTAGGAGAATATCAGAAAAAGTAAAAATAAAACAAAAAATATGTTTAGATGCGCTTTTTGTTTTCAAAACAAAATATGATTGTTAAGTTTCAAAAACTTAAAAGGTATAAAAGTTATTTATGAAAATGACTGTCTCTAAACATTAAAGATGAACAATAGAAATCTTGGCACATGGCTTGTTTCAATAGTGCACTTGTGTTTTAGCTCACATGGCTTATTGCACTAGTGCATCAGTGTTTTAGCATACATGGCTTGTCGCACTGGTACATTAAGTGTTTCAGCTCACATAGCTTATTGCACTAGTGCACCTGTGTTTCAGATCATATGGTTTATTGCACTAGTGCATAAATGTTTCAGCTCACATGGCTTGTTGTACTAGCACATCTGTTTCAGCTCACATGGCTTAATGCACTAGTGCACCTATGTTTCAGCTCACATGGCTTATTGCACTAGTGCACCTATGTTTCAGCTCACATGGCTTGTTGCACTGGTACATTAGTGTTTCAGCTCACATAGCTTATTGCACTAGTGTACCTGTGTTTCAGATCATATGGTTTATTGCACTAGTGCATAAATGTTTCAGCTCACATGGCTTGTTGTACTAGCACATCTGTTTCAGCTCACATGGCTTAATGCACTAGTGCACCTATGTTTCAGCTCACATGGCTTATTGCACTAGTGCACCTATGTTTCAGCTCACATGGCTTGTTGCACTGGTACATTAGTGTTTCAGCTCACATAGCTTATTGCACTAGTGTACCTGTGTTTCAGATCATATGGTTTATTGCACTAGTGCATAAATGTTTCAGCTCACATGGCTTGTTGTACTAGCACATCTGTTTCAGCTCACATGGCTTATTGCACTAGTGCACCTATGTTTCAGCTCACATGGCTTATTGCACTAGTGTACCTGTGTTTCAGATCATATGGTTTATTGCACTAGTGCATAAATGTTTCAGCTCACATGACTTGTTGTACTAGCACATCTGTTTCAGCTCACATGGCTTATTGCACCAGTGCACCTATGTTTCAGCTCACATGGCTTATTGCACTAGTGCACCTATGTTTCAGCTCACATGGCTTATTGCACTAGTGCACCTATGTTTCAGCTCACATGGCTTGTTGCACTGGTACATTAGCGTTTCAGCTCACATAGCTTATTGCACTAGTGTACCTGTGTTTCAGATCATATGGTTTATTGCACTAGTGCATAAACGTTTCAGCTCACATGACTTGTTGTACTAGCACATCTGTTTCAGCTCACATGGCTTATTGCACCAGTGCACCTATGTTTCAGCTCACATGGCTTATTGCACTAGTGCACCTATGTTTCAGCTCACATGGCTTATTGCACTAGAGCACCCATGTTTCAGCTTACATAGCTTATTGCACTAGCACATCTGTTTTTTCAGCTCACATGGCTTTTTGCACTAGTGCACCTATGTTTCAGCTCACATGGCTTTTTGCACAAGTGTATCTGTTTTTTAGATCATATGGTTTGTTGCACTAGTGCATCTGTGTTTCAGCTCACATGGCTTGTTGTACTAGCACATCTGTTTCAGCTCACATGGCTTATTGCACTAGTGCACCTATGTTTCAGCTCACATGGCTTATTGCACTAGTGTACCTGTGTTTCAGATCATATGGTTTATTGCACTAGTGCATAAACGTTTCAGCTCACATGACTTGTTGTACTAGCACATCTGTTTCAGCTCACATGGCTTATTGCACCAGTGCACCTATGTTTCAGCTCACATGGCTTATTGCACTAGAGCACCCATGTTTCAGCTTACATAGCTTATTGCACTAGCACATCTGTTTTTTCAGCTCACATGGCTTTTTGCACTAGTGCACCTATGTTTCAGCTCACATGGCTTTTTGCACAAGTGTATCTGTTTTTTAGATCATATGGTTTGTTGCACTAGTGCATCTGTGTTTCAGCCTGAAATATTTGTTCACATTTCAAGGAATGTATTTCATGTATTTCTAATGAACTTAGTACCAAGGTACTTGTATTCCATTTTTAATCTGTTATACTTGACAGTAGTTTTTCATATACACACATAGCCATTACCATTTCATACAAAAAACATACTTATGTATGTAAAATAAGTAAGACTGTAAATATTTATATTGAAATTGAAGTCGGCTCTAGTTTGTGATTTTGGATCATATTAAGTTATGATATATCAATTTGTACATTATGAATTATGGGTAACTTATGTTTATATAGTGGATTAACAGATTATTTATGTACGGATTATGGCAGCCATATTGTATTACCATTTCTGCTTATATTTCAAGTGTTAAATTTAAATAAGTGAATGTGATAAGGAGATCAAATCTGAGTTTGAATGTACTGTATGTATGTCACCCCTCTGGAAAAGGTGAAATAATTCTAAAATAATATTTTTTCGTTACATATTTAGGGAAATTGTTCATTAATCTAGCAAAGTGAAGTGAATTAAAGAAATATTAGTTTGTTTTTACACCAAATTCAACATTCTTTGACCCTATGAATGAATGATTGAATGAATGATTGATTGATTTCAATTGCCAAACATTCACCAACCTAGCACAGTTTAATATCTCCAGCTGAAGACTTTCATGAAAGCCATGACTCCCACCCCTCCATTTTAATAGGTTACCTTTCTGTACTTGTAAGTACAGGGAAGTAACATAAGACAGTAAATATTATTTTTTAGACTAAAATATAAATTAACTATCTTCAATTTCCATTCATGTTCAAACATAAAAAGTAAAAAATAACTATATTGAAAAAAGAGAATTCCTTTAAGCTAAAATTCTGTTTGTAAATGTTAAATTGTTTAGCAGATTTTCATTTTGTTGTTAAAATTTGTATGTTCTTTATGCTTGATTAGACATGAATTCATTTCTCTGCAATTATTACACAGTTACAAAAAATTACATTTAAATTTTACAGTTTCTAATGCCTTTAAACCATTCATGTCAGACAAAATCACCCACCATTAATGTTAGACACAATAACACACATACATGTATTAAGCAATTTGTACCACTAACATACATTTATTGTTACATTTGGTGTTAAAATTTGTATTGAGGACACAATTTACTTTAAGGTTTAACTTTGAAATAATTTTCACATTAGTACTTCACTGTACATAAACATTTTATGTGCCAACATTATAGGAACATAATTGCTCAGTAGAATTGCTTAAGTGCAATGTAATGTTAACTCGTATGTAAAACCTTGTTTCACGCTCTCACTGTCACCAATATCTATCTATAGAGAAATAATCAGTTTGTACTACTTGAATACAGAAGACATTGAGAACCAGTGTCTGTCATTTCTTTAAGTATTATTCAGTGATTTTACAGAAGACATTGAGAACCAGTGTCTGTCATTTCTTTAAGTATTATTCAGTAATTAACTGTTTTTTTGGTAAGTTACTGTACATGTACATGGAATTAGGTAAGATTATTCTACTTATATTAAGATGTCACCAGTTATAGTAACAATGCAAAAATTATACCTTTGCACTGTTTTTAAGACAATGGACATTAAGGGTCCACCTCTGAGCCACACTTATTTTGAAAGGGTCATCAGTGTTAAAGGTCCAATTTGAAGGAAAGACATGGGGTCTTCCAGAAGAGACCTTAAAAACTAATGTCCCATGTCACAGTAGGCGTGGCATGCTAAGAATACTCCCTGCACATTGTCCTTGGCACACTGTAAAGGTTAAAATTTCTATAGCTGGTGACGTCTTGATATAAGTGAATTATTCTTTACTGGGACATAAAACCCCATTCAATCAATTATATTTTCAAAAAAATACCAATAGTATGCAAAGGGTCCACAAAGTTATATAAAGCAAGAACTTGATTGATTCTTATGGATTGGATTTAGCAAAAATTTCATGCCACAGAATAGTCACAAAAGTACAGGTTATTACACCAACAGATTACCATAACTACTTAATGAATATTGTGAGTTTTTATGCCAAGTTGCAAATGTATTTTTATTCACAATTTAATTTTATTTTGAATTTCAGAACAGTAATAAATAAAATCCAACATGGCAGAGAGAGATATAGCTAGAGACAAAGCAGCTAGACTGCTGAAAAAACAAGGATCTATGTCATCATTAGCCAGTAGTGATGTAAACAGAGTGCATAAAGTCGGGTATGTACCCCACCCCACCAGACCCCATCCCACCCCCAACACACAGCTCTATCATGTCTATGTCATCATTAGCCAGTAGTGATGTAAACAGAGTGCATAAAGTTGGGTATGTACCCCCCTAACCCCCCACCCCCACACATCCCACCCCACCCCCCCCCCACACACACAGCTCTATGTCATCATTAGCCAGTAGTGATGTAAACAGAGTGCATAAAGTCGGGTATGTACCCCCTAACCCCCCACCCCCACACATCCCACCCCATCCACCCCCCCCCCCCCCCACACACAGCTCTATGTCATCATTAGCCAGTAGGGATGTAAAACAGAGTTCATAAAGTCAGGTATGTACCCCCTTAACCCCCCACCCAACCCCACCCCACTCCCACCCCCACTGCTCTATTATGTCACCATTAGTAGCGATAGTGATGTAAAACAGAGTACATAAAGTCCGGTATGTACCCCCCCCCCCCAAACACACACATGGACAAACACAGACAAACTTGTACACACACGTATACACAGATATAAAAGATACATGTAAATAGTTCTTACTGTCTTTACCCCCAATATGTAACAAGTACTATATCTAAATACCCCCCCCCCAACATCTACATCTGGATACACACCCAACACTTCCACCCTACCTCCCTACTAGTTGGTTTCTTCAATATTCATTACATACTCTCTCTCTGTATGTGTGTGTTTAAATACAAATTCTCTTTGATCTGCCTGTGTGACTGTAATTGATGCCGACTTTGTGTGATTTATTAGGTTTTGTTATTAATTTCTATATCCATAGATTACCTACAGACATAATAGTCAGCCATTTATTATTTGTAATGCATAACTAATCTTACAATCAAAAACAAAGACCGTGTCAGAAATATAGGATTCTTCAGTTCTTTAAAAAGCTAATTTTGTCATGCACTTCAAGCTTTTTCACAAGGTTGACTAAGCTTGCAGTTGGACAAAAACTGAAATTTGTTTAATTTTGAAATTTAGAAGAAAAAAATAAAAAAGTGTTTTTAATGTTTCTAATGGCGATTGTTAAACAATTTACTTTTTGTTTTTTGTTTTAAGGAATGCCACTTTCAGCCAGAATTCTCTATAATTAGGAGAGATTTTATTCTCACATCAATTTTTAATTAGTTTCATGACATATATAGATAATATTGTAATCATTATTTCTTTTTTTGTGGGATCTAGATATCAAAATCAATTTTATACTTGTTTCTAATTTTTGCACTAAATATAATTAATATTGGAATCATTTTCTGTTAATTTCTGTTTTTGACATTGGATTCAATATTTCTTCTTATTTGGATTATTTGTACTAAAGAGTTTTAATTTTGTTATATTTAACGTGGTATATATTTTACCTAGATCAATGAGTACTGTGTCGTTTATGGATGAACCTGGACATGAGGAGCATTACAAACCTCCAGTTAAGTACGAGAACACCTATCAGTTATCTCCAGGTAAAAAGTTTCCATCAGCTAAAGTTAGACATGTTATTAGGGATGTTTTAGAAGGATATTTATCAGAGGAGAAATATGAACCAGAATTGTGTAGACAAATGTCTAAAACAATATCAGAGGTAGGAATTTTTATTTAACTACTAAACTACCTGAAAATAATGGTGTTTATCTAACATTAGACTAGTTTTTCTATCTGATTTGACGAAATACAAGTTTTATCGAACACGTATGATACAGAATCTTGTATCACCACACTGTGGTGATACAACATTGGCGGTAAAGCGCACATGCACTTTCTCATTGTTACGTCATCAGGGAGTCTTGGATTTGTCGGTCATAACATAGTTCAGTGGTTTTCTGTGGTAAAATGTAATTTTTTCACAAAAATATATTTTTTTTTTTTCCATTATTTTAAATAACCTTATTGGAAATGTTAGATAAAAATATTATATACACAGTGTGTATGTACAACCCTTCGCATCAGGTCTCGTCCTTTTTTCGTAGCTGTACGCGCAAGCGCGACTCGTAGTGATACAGCTACAAAAAAAGGACTCGACCTGTTACTGAGTGTTGTACATACACACTGTGTATATAATATGTATTTATTGTGCAATGATTTCCACTGCCATAACAATAATGAATATCCATATATCCGGGCTTGATTTACACAGCAGTTGAATTTATAGCACTATTGATGACATGTTTCTAAAGATAGTTCAATGATTATATTCACATTTCACAATTTTCAATTTTATAATAATAAAAATAATTTTAATTGTTTCTGTGTCAAATGTGACTGGAACAGCCAAATAAATTATGTCATACATAAACCCAGTATTCATAAGCAAATCATCAGATATTAATGGCATATTAAGCTTTCATAAATATCATTGGTCTCAAAGTTTTATAGAACAAAATATTGTGAATTTGTAACTGAATCACATATACCTGTATATACATTGTACCTACATGTAGTTATATTGCAAAAACACAACATAGTCCATATCAGACAAATGAAATGAAAAAGTAAATAAACACATATTGAGATCACCGACTTACCATGGTCATGTCCACTGCACACAGAGTATCATTTTTGAAGCCCTGAATCTAATGAACCAAAGTGTCTGTGTGAAAGAGTTATCTCCCATTCAAATACATTTATATCTATTTTTATTTCAGGTGATAAAGGCCAGAATTAAGGAGATGATGATTCCGCGATTTAAAATCATATGTATAGTTCACATTGGTCAGTTAAACGGTCAAGGAATGCAGTTAGGAAGCAGGTGTTTATGGGACTCTTCAGCAGACACTTTCTCATCGTTTGAATTTCGTAATAAGTCATTGTTTGCGGTGGGATCAGTGTATGGTGTATATTATGAGTGAAGTGAAGATTTATGGTGCAGATGTTTTTATTATGCATTATATATATATTTCTGTATACTGCTGACGACATTTTACTACAAGCAAATGTTTACACATATCCACGAACCACATCATGTAAAAGAAGACTACTACGTCACCTTTCTATCATAATGTCATTTTATTCTTATACATTTATTGTAAAGGAATACCTGTATTGTAGAGACAATGTTCCATCACATGACCTGGTGAAATACAACATTACCAATATGTGACCAAAATTTACACACAGTGATATATTCAACACATGAATTGGTGAAATACAACAATACCAATTTGTGACATTCAGAAATCTTCACATAGTGATATATACATCACATGACCTTGTGAAATACAACATTACCAATTTGTGACATTCAAAAATCTTCACATAGTGATATATACATCACATGACCTTGTGAAATACAACATTACCAATTTGTGACATTCAGAAATCTTCACATAGTGATATATACATCACATGACCTTGTGAAATACAACATTACCAATTTGTGACATTCAGAAATCTTCACATAGTGATATATACATCACATCACCTGGTGAAATACGACATTCAGAAATCTTCACATAGTGCCAAGACTATTGTGACTCACACTTTAGAGAAATCAGCATTTTATATGATGTATTTAACATCAATTGTACAGGTATACATTTAGGTATTAATATATCAGAGTCTATTTTTCTTATATCGTTCAACTTTATACATGTATATATACACAACAGTATTTCACACATATGTAGTGCCAGAAATATAATTATATGTGCATCGTTTATGTGCCATCATGCTTGTTGTCAACTGTTTAAACATATAGTGCAAATGTAAGATACCTCATAGGCACCTTAACTATGGTTCACACTCACAAATGCACAATTTTTTATACTTTTTGTCATGGTGATTTCCTGTAATATTCAATTTCAATGAATAATACAGTGATACAAATTTTAGAAACATGTGATGAGGCAATATTTTAAGCTGTTACATTGATGGGTTGAAAGTTTGAAATATCGTACTCTATTTAAGAAAGAAATTTAAGTAACAACATATAGAGGAATTCATTTTAATTTTTAGCAATAAATGTTTTGTTTGTTTAATTAATTTTAATGATGCTGCGAATATTAACATAATGACAGAAGTGATAACATACAGGTTAAGTTTGAATTTGAGTGGTTTTGATCGAGAATGAAATCCTTCACTCTTCAAGAGTTACTGCTTTGTGGTATCATGTATGTTCTTGTTTCATGATTAGTACTGGTTGTATTCACTCTTTTCTTGTCACACGAGTTGGAGATTTACCATCAGCAAGTGTTTGTCATTTTACCTCTTGTACAAAAATACACTGCTATATACACTTATTACATTGTATTGTGTTGTGTGGTCAATGTTTTGAAAACTGCACTGCCTTTGAATATATGTATATACATTCATTGTTTTGTTTGTTTTAAATATCCGTCCAAAGCTTATTACAGTTTTTTATTGTGATAAACACATGTGAAATTTAAATTATTATTTATGAATTAATTTATATTCAATCATTAATAAACATGCAAACATCCAATGTTATTATTTATTTTTAAAAATAATTGTTTACTTTTATACATTAATTGTTTTCAGTAACTTTCTTACAATGCTGCTAAAATTATCCTCATTTGTTTGATATTCAGTGGGGTTCATCGCTCTACCACACAATGTCCCAAAGTGTTTGTACGGAACTATCATTTCCATTGGATATGGAATTATATCACTTCCAAAAAAAGGTTATACCTACAAAGTTCACCTTTTCCAAAGTGTTCATCACAAACATTAAGGCATGTTGATCACATGGTACAGAGGTGAACCCCATTGTAGATGTCATTTCTCATATTATATACCTAGTGTGGGTTTAATGACTAAGATTTTGGAACATATTTATTGATATACAATATTTGTTTTTTTTTATATTATTCCATACCACTCTTCTTTTCTGTTACTTTGTTTCATATGCATACAGTGTTTCTTATTTTGTATCAAAAATTTTAACATATCAAAATTTTGTTATTTTGTTTAATTATTACACTGCAGTCATTGTTTACATGTTCATATTTTGCTAATCTGTATTGTTTTGTGGTAGAGTTGTTATATAAAATCACAACTGGATTTTTTTTTATTATTCTATGCAATATCTTTTGACAATCTTTTTCTATCTGAATGATAATAATTTTCAGTTTTCTAGATAAGGTTTAGTGTATCTTAGATCAGGATATTTGCATCACTTTCATTTTCACATAGTCAGATGATGGTCAGTGAATATCAAAGTAATATGTGGTAGTCTTACGAATTTCTACAAAAATCTCCTGACTTACAGTATCGGTCCAATAAATCACTGGATAAAATTTTCAATTCAGCACCATTTCATTACTTATGTGGAGTTAAATACCCTATAAATAAAAAATTGATCATTAGAAAAATGTTGACAACAGTAAAACTAAATCATGTAAAAATCAAAAATAAGAATGAATTGTTCAAATAAGCAATACCATTAAATACTTGTTACTTATTAATTCTTAAATCATTGTGATAATTTTTATATATGTATCTTTTTTCACTTCTATACACTAGATGTGTTGATTTGTAAAATCAAAATGTTCTTAAGTCAAGGCGTATTGTTCTACCGGTCTATTGTTGTTGTGAGTTTTGCAATTGATATTATGAAGCTTACTCTGTTTATAACATTATTCTATTTATAACACTATCTATTTATGTCTTCAGCTGAGTGTATACACATATCTAATATATTTTTTATTTATTGTCTGTTTTTTTATTGTAAACAGATTTTTCGATGTCATGTGGACATTTTTTTCATACATCAGTAATTATTCAAATTTTGCAATAAACATTCCAAACTTATTGTAATTGTCTTGTCCATTATATTTACAGTAACAAGTACTTGATTACAGATCACTGCTTAAATCCCAATCCAATGGATTCTGATGTGATAAAAGTTGTCAGTTCTCAGACAGTAACAAGTACTTGATTACAGATCACTGCTTAAATCCCAATCCAATGGATTCTGATGTGATAAAAGTTGTCAGTTCTCAGACAGTAACAAGTACTTGATTACAGATCACTGCTTAAATCCCAATCCAATGGATTCTGATGTGATAAAAGTTGTCAGTTCTCTGGTTTCCACCACTATTCCTGAACTAATCAACTGGATACAAGTAAAATATTCTTGACAAGATATAAATTACCATTCTTACATATTCTAATGTGAGGGTGTTTATCAGTTCACTTACTGAGGGTATTTTTCCAGCTTCCTCCACCATTCCTGAACTAGTCAACTGGATACAGACAAAGTATAAAAATAACATTCTTACAGATTTTGATGCGAGACCGGTCACTAGTTCACTTGCTTGGGAAATTTATTTGCCCCAACCACTGTGGTAGTTCAGTTGGTAGAGTGCTCACTCTGTAAGTGGGAGGTCATCCAGGGTTCCATCCCCGGCCGGGTCTGACCCAAGACTTAACAGTGGGTAATGGCTGTTCATTTGCCAAGCACTCAGCATTACGAAATGAAAGTCAAGGTTCTCTGGGATGGGAACTTAAAATAAACGAAGTCCAATGTCACAGTGGACTTGGCATACTAAAGAACCATGCTGTATAATGCCATCAGCACAACTTACAGGCAAAATTTCTGTACCTTTGTCTATAGCTAGCGACATCTCGATATAAGTGAAATATTCTTGACTGGGAGGTTAAACACCATAACTCAACTCAACTCTGGTTTCCCCACCATTTCTGACCTAGTCACATTGATACAAGACAAGTGTAAAATACCATTCTAACAGCTTCTGATTCAAGACTGCTTACCAGTTCAATTGCTGAGGGCATTTCTCTGGTTTCCACCATCATTCCTGAACTGATAACCTAGATACATGTGAAATGATCTCGACAAAGTGTAAAATACCATTCTTACATATTCTAATGTGAGGGTGTTCATCAGTTCACTTGCTGAGGGCATTTTTCCAGCTTCCACCATCATTCCTGAACTGATAACCTAGATACATGTGAAATAATCTTGACAAAGTGTAAAATACCATTCTTATATATTCTAATGTGAGACTGTTCACCAGTTCAATTGCTGAGGGCATTTCTCTGGTTTCCACCACCATTCATGAACTGATAACCTAGATACATGTGAAATGATCTTGACAAGGCATAAAATAATATTCCAACAAATACAACATGGGGCCATTTGTTCAAAGCTTTATTAATTTAATCAGTGATTAACAAATATTTAAAACACCAAGAAAAATTAATCATTTTTAATTGAACAGTTTTAAAGCATTGTGTATCAATTTGATGAATTTGTATTCATCTTTCATATTTTCATCATAAAATATCTGATATTATTCAAAAAACAAATTTTGACTAATCAACTGATTAAGCTAATCAAGTTTTGAACAGCTGGACCATAGTTTTGTGGAACACCATTGATAGGAAACTAATCAGTTCCTTCAGATAATAATTATAACAGACAGAAGGATAGATGATAAGATGAATGAACGAACAGAACTGAATATAATATCCCCCCCCCCCCACTTTCCTGGAAAGATAGAGGATAACAGTACAAGTCAACACGATAGAATCCAGTTAAGTTTTCATTTATTTTGTCCTACAAAAGCACATATAAATGTGATTTTTGTACTACAAAAGCACAATAATAAATATTTGATATATTTACATCTTCTTTAGATAAAATTCAGTAACATCTAACAGTTGTGTATAGTTATGTGTATCATATAAACTACATTGTATATGTATTTCTGTTGTGAAGGAAACAAGAAAAATAAGTGTTACACTGTTTGATTAACACAGAGTGAAATCATAAACATATACATGACTACATGTATAATGCACCAATGTTTGATACTATGAACTTAATTCAATCAAATAATTTAATATGGCCAGGATATCATAACATTTGTATTCTTTATTAACTAGTATATGTATCTATATTGCACATTCTTGACAGTTAAAATCCAATAAAATTAGATGATTACAACTACATATGTTGGTAGAGATCGTCATGATTTGTAAATGACTTGATTAAGCCTTGAAGTACAATGTGATTAGATACACCAGGTAATGGGGATATAGGGATACAGAATCACATTATATCAGTACATATATTGAAATCAGACTTTATTTTTTGAAAATCTGGTTTTATTCTTGAGCCTTTTTTAATTAATTTGAGGTAATATTTCACATTATCATCAAGTAAAGTATGGGCAAAGTTTTGAGATACCAGAGATGTGGAATCATAGTTACAAGTGCAACAAATTATCCCACAGATAACAGAAACTACAGTATGTTATCATTTTACACTACAAATCCCCACAGATAACCAAAACTACAGTATGTTATCATTTTACACTTAACTAGATTTATCTAATGGAAAATATATAGTAAGAATACTGTTTAAACATTCTGAGACAGATAGCCTGATTGGATGATTTCTCAAATGTAACCTTTTTTTTTTACTGGATTATTTGTTACCATGGTGATCTATATTATCCCAATGGATGAATTTTCACATGTAACCCTTTAGTTTACTGGCCAATTTGTTACTTTAAAGAGACAGATTACCCAGTTGGCTGATTTCTCAAAATGTAACCCGTAATCCATTGGTTGACTGTTACCATGTATTGTTGTAAAGATATCTTATCAAGAATAATCATCAGATATACAATCATATAGATTTTCAGAAAGCAGAAATCCACAGTATAATATGACACACAAGCAAAGGTCAATTATCTACGTGAATAACTATGTCTACCAGAATATATCAAAATGATATACATGTATTTCTGATCTTCAGAATATTCAATATTCAACGTGGAATGTTTAATTGTACAAAAACAGTTCTATATATATACATATAAGTGCAATATAAACAAACATGGCAGATATAAATCTCTCTCATTAATCTATCACATATGTTACAACTTTATATATCAACAATACACCATATACACCAGTAAATCTGCCAGTGTCAAGGACAACTTTTATTCTAACAGACTTATGAAGAAGGACAAATCCAAATCATGTTATACAATGTTATAATAATAATAAACAGCTGTTCCACCTTGTGTTCATACCAGTATTTGTAAGAGAGACTACAGTCATTAAAGTATTTCACAATAAATAGAAGTTAATTATTTCTTCACAATTTGAGACATATTTGATAGCATTTGACTGCAGTTTGTTATTATTTTCAAAACAAAACATGTACAGATTTTTTTGTTTAAATTTAATTATTTAAACAAAACAGTTTTAATGCGATGATATGTACTTTATGTTCTTAAAAGTCCATGTTTTTAATTCTCATACAGTTTTTGTAACTGCAAGTGTAGCTAACATGTCCCAAAGATGACCTCCATATAAGGAGAACTGATGCCATTTCTTCTCTGTCTGTTATTATATCTATATATAAAGACCAAGTATTTATAAATGCCATTTTTACAGGTTCACTAACGTTTGACATTATGTACAGTTTAATCTGAATACAGTAAAATCTTGATTCAACACCAATGTTCTGTCAAAGTTTGGTACATATATAAGTATTATAAAGGGGTCTTGTAATGAATTAAGAGGGGTTTATGAATAAGAAGAGTTTTGGGCTTAAACATGGTGATAAGCAAAATGAGAGGCATTATACCATGGTTTTACTACATGTATATTAAGTTTTGAGTATAGAATTTTTATAATACATATACCATAGGTGCATGTTTTTAATTAATGCATATATTTTTTGGATCAACTGTATTTTTTCTTATTTGGCAGCTGCTTCAAAGTCTTTGGTTAAAATGCAATTTGGAATGAGTAAAAACAGCAAATAAAATACTTTCCAAAGCAAGAATAGATAATGACTTACTGGTAGACTAAAAATAACTTAATTCTTGTTGCCATTTACAATACCATGAATCAAGAAATTAACATAAATTAGTATTAAAAAAACCAAGACATCGTTTTAAATCTGAATATGATACTAACGTTATTCAGTTGCTTTTACACTGGCTGTCAGCAAACAAGGTGGAAAAAAACTGAACAAATAAATGTAATATTGATTTTAACAAAGATAATCTGATGTGATATTTCCGGAGCTAAAGTATCCATCGGTCAAAATATAACAATCCAATGTTATAACATTGACGTCAATGTTTATATATATCTACACATTTCCCATCAAAGAAATTTCTCACATAGAGTTTGGTTGACTTTCCAGAGTACAAAAATATTTTACAGGGTACATGAAGCAGTTAAACCTGCCAAAACCTGTATACCATAACTTAAATAATATAAACTAAAATATACATCTATAATATATTCATTAAATGAATTAAACTGAGTATTTTAAGTATGACTAGTTTTATATGAATCAATATAAACAAACAGAGAACACAAACAAATGCATGAAGCTTGAAATAAAATATAAATTATTGTTATATTTATATAAAATTTCTTATACATAAATTAAAAAGAAAGAAAACCTCATCAAAATTACTATTCGACCTAGCCAGGAAAATAGTCTTTTCGAACCGGTCAAATAGTTTTTGCTGTTGGACTGCGCGTGATTGTCAAGACAACGTTTTGAATTTTCCCGCAATGTCAGTGTCATCGGCGATTTGATTGGTTGGCGACCGTGACGTAATATGCTGTTGTTCTATTCGCGTTAACCTTCACCTTGACCCCTTAACGTCTGCTTCCTGTCAACTGTAAACAATGTCGGCCGTCGGCAGATTTGTGTCCTACGACGATGAGGACTTAATTAACATACTGAACGACAGGGACAGTAAAAACACGTCCAATGTGATCAGTGTGGCTACAAAAATATTACAAGAGTACGCGGATCATGTAAATTACAATTTGACTTTAGAAAAGTTGATCAAAATGTCGGATGATGAACTGAATACATTTTTAAATTAAATTTTTGTTGAAATTTCTTGGTATATTTAAATTGTTTTCATATAACAAAACAATTATTCGCGTCGGGCAATAGTCAGGACCTCGGGTGCCAACAAAATTGCTATTGCCCGCACCACCAGTCAATAATTGTATACTAGTACTCAGTCTAACCATTGTATGTCCAGTGTATCATCAAACTTATCCATCATCTATTCATTATTATGATATCCTGTCTTTATAAATAACTAACAATTCCAGGCTTCATACAGAATGTATAAATAAAAGAAGAAATAAAAGCTTTCACCAAAATATGGATATTACATGGATTGAATTGCAAGGCAATAGAATTTCATTCAAAGTATTATGTATATGTTAAGCAAGCCATGACAGATTGAAACAGTCAGAACAATCTAGCTTACCTTCACATCTAATCCAACAAAATAAACTTTACCAAACACAGTAATATGTATGTTTTGCATTTAAAATCTATAACAGTGGATGAGTATCACCTTGACACCAGATCAATGGACATAAAGCTCACATTGACACTGGTAAATGGGACACCAAATGCTATACTGGATAATGATGCTCATGCTGACACTGAGTCGATGGGCACTGAAGATTGTGCTGACACTGGGTCAATGGTCAACAATGCTTGGGCTGACACTGAGCCAATGGGCACTAAAGATTGCGCTAACACTGGGCAATGGTCAACAATGCTTGGGCTGACACTGGGTTTTTGACATCTTTTTTCTGTACTTTGTACAGATGAGCTATAATTTAAATGCCATGATTAAATCACCATTTTATCAGTTAAAACTCATTTAAAAATCTTACTCTAGTCATTTACACATATATACATAATCAATTAAAAATCTAACAATCATATCCAACACTTCAAAGGGAGACAACCTTGATTGTATCACACTTTTATACACATTTATAATAAAAACACATCAATCACAGAAGGAACAAATGGCAGCGAACAACTTCAGGATAACAGTATCTGTATAATGTGTATCAGCCATCTAAGGCAGCGAACAACTTTAGGATAACAGTATCTGTATGATGTGTATCAGCCATCTAAGGCAGCGAACAACTTCAGGATAACAGTATCTGTATGATGTGTATCAGCCATCTAAGGCAGCAAACAACTTCAGGATAACAGTATCTGTATAATGTGTATCAGCCATCTAAGGCAGCAAACAACTTCAGGATAACAGTATCTGTATAATGTGTATCAGCGAACAACTTTAGGATAACAGTATCTGTATGATGTGTATCAGCCATCTAAGGCAGCAAACAACTTCAGGATAACAGTATCTGTATAATGTGTATCAGCCATCTAAGGCAGCAAACAACTTCAGGATAACAGTATCTGTATAATGTGTATCAGCGAACAACTTTAGGATAACAGTATCTGCATAATGTGTATCAGCCATCTAAGTTACTCGTTTATAATTACAAAATAAAATAACACATTTTCTACACTGATGGATTTTGTGAAAAATGTATAAAATTGAAAAAAAAGGTTGATTACACTACAATAATAAAGAAGTTTGAATACATTCCAATGATATTGACATATGTCACTCGTCATGATTCATAATATAACATCTTCAAGTACAAGTAGAAGTATTCATGGGAAAAAGTTTCTGTGGTTTTCAGTCCATTGATCAAAAAATAATTTCTTGGTATTTCACTTTTCCCATTTCACTGCCAATGTATGGTCAAAGTAAAGTGAACAATACAGTTATACTGATTGTTCTTTTGAAAACTGAAAGCTTCTTGTCTATAAATATTTCTACTTGTACAGTGCCATATCATTATTTTTGTCAGACAACAATTTTCTAAATAAGAATATGTGTAAGGCATATCAATTTCCCCAGGCTTTTTTTGGCAATTAAAAATGTATTCCAGCCTTAGCCAGCTTTTTACAGATTTTCCTCTACACCTTTTTCTCCATTTTATGTTTCAGGTTGCCATGGGAACCAAAAAACTTTTTAAACCAAACTGAAATATATCTAAATACAAACTGTTATACTAGTTATAGTACAAATTTAGTAGTGAATCTTTGTTTTTCTTTTATTAAATCAACTGTTTGCACTTTGAATGAGATTTTTGTGTCAAAAAATGCTGAAATACAACTGGTTTATCCAAATAATAATGAAATGTCTAAAACAATTCTTTTTATTTCTAAAACAATTTTTGTTTTTTTAAACTAAATCTTTTCAATGATTTCCTAAATATTTTCCAAAAATAGCTAAACCACTGTATACAGAATACTGTATGGACTGTTCCTCCATTTTTGAATATAACAACCATTATCAAGGGAGATAATTCCCTTTTCATTGACACATATATACATAATTGATATAATGTCTATATAATATACACTTAGTGATTTGTTATTCTTTAGACTCCTCATCATTTTCTGTATTCATTGACTGTGATTGTGATTCCTCCACAGAAGTAGAAGGATTGTTTATATCTTTAGAAAAAATGTCTCTTCCTTGAATGGTACGTATTGCATCTTCCCAGGCTGTTAAACACTAAAACACAAAGACAAAGCTTTGTTAATCTACAGTAAGTTTATCTGTATGATCTGTAACCAAACTGAAAATCAATAGATCTAAGAAGACAACAAAGCTCACCATCTGATAGCTCTTAAATACATGAGCACCAGAATTACATTGTACAAGAAACAATAGTGACTGCAATAAATTTCCAGGCTTTTGTCTATACTAGATGTAACCAAATTAAATAACAAGCTTCTTCAGAAGACAATGTAGTTCACAGGAGGTCCCTCTCATATTAATAGCAGCTCTTTGGCAAATAGGAAAATGTACATCGAAATGTATAAAACATAGAGCATGCACGAATACTGAATTAGACACTGGTGTGACAATAATAATTTTCCAGACTTTCATTCAATGAGCTAAGGGAGTAATGATGTTTTATAACCCAAATGAAATTCCTTCACTAATACTGAGGAAGTCAGTTCTGGGATTGTGGAACAAAATGAGTGCCCTGAGAAAACCAACAACCTAATCCAAGCAAGATATATCTGCCTGAGTGAAAGGCGTGTGACTGGTAAGAGTGCACTTTGGAGCACTCACCCACCAAGGTTCTAAGCCATTCATTTATGGCAAAATTCATTTTTATTGCAAACATTAAAATATATTTTCTATAATATTTACATGTATACCAGTAACAGGAATGGATTTATAAAAGGAGAAAGTTTTACCTTTTCATAATACTGAACTTGTCTATCAGAGGAGAAAGTTTTACCTTTTCATATTACTAAACTTGTCTATCAGAGGAGAAAGTTGTACCTTTTCATAATATTGAACTTGTCTATCAGAGGAGAAAGTTTTACCTTTTTATAATACTGAACTTGTCTATCAATGGAGAAAGTTTTACCATTTCATAATACTGAACTTGTCTATCAGAGGAGGAAGTTTTACCGTTTCATAATACTGAACTTGTCTATCAATGGAGAAAGTTTTACCATTTCATAATACTGAACTTGTCTATCAGAGGAGGAAGTTTTACCTTTTCATGATACTGAACTTGTCTATCAGAGGAGGAAGTTTTACCTTTTCATGATACTGAACTTGTCTATCAGTGGAGAAAGTTTTACCTTTTCATAATACTGAACTTGTCTATCAGGAGGAGAAAGTTTTACCTTTTCATAATACTGAACTTGTCTATCAGAGGAGGAAGTTTTACCTTTTCATAATACTGAACTTGTCTATCAGAGGAGGAAGTTTTACCTTTTCATAATACTGAACTTGTCTATCAGAGGAGAAAGTTTTACCTTTTCATAATACTGAACGTGTCTATCAGAGGAGAAAGTTTTACCGTTCATAATACTGAACTTGTCCATCAGAGGAGGAAGTTTTTACCTTTTCATAATACTGAACTTGTCTATCAGAGGAGGAATTTTACCTTTCATAATACTGAACTTGTCTATCAGAGGAGGAAGTTTTACCCTTTCATAATACTGAACTTGTCTATCAGAGGGAAAAGTTTTACCTTTTCATAATACTGAACTTGTCTATCAGAGGAGAAAGTTTTACCTTTTCATAATACTGAACTTGTCTATCAGAGGAGGAAGTTTTACCTTTTCATAATACTGAACTTGTTTATCAGAGGAGGAAGTTTTACCTTTTCATAATACTGAACTTGTCTATCAGAGGAGAAAGTTTTACCTTTTCATAATACTGAACTTGTCTATCAGAGGAGGAAGTTTTACCTTTCATAATACTGAACTTGTCTATCAGAGGAGGAAGTTTTACCTTTTCATAAACTGAACTTGTCTATCAGAGGAGGAAGTTTTACCTTTCATAATACTGAACTTGTCTATCAGAGGAGGAAGTTTTACTTTTCATAATACTGAACTTGTCTATCAGAGGAGAAAGTTTTACCTTTTCATAATACTGAACTTGTCTATCAATGGAGAAAGTTTTACCATTTCATAATACTGAACTTGTCTATCAGAGGAGGAAGTTTTACCGTTTCATAATACTGAACTTGTCTATCAGAGGAGGAAGTTTTACTGTTTCATAATACTGAACTTGTCTATCAGAGGAGGAAGTTTACCGGTTTCATAATACTGAACTTGTCTATCAGAGGAGAAAGTTTTACTGTTTCATAATACTGAACTTGTCTATCAGAGAGGAAGTTTTTACCTTTCATGATACTGAACTGTCTATCAGTGGAGAAAGTTTTTACCTTTCATGATACTGAACTTGTCTATCAGAGGAGAAGTTTTACCTTTTCATAATACTGAACTTGTCTATCAGAGGAGGAAGTTTTACCTTTTCATAATATTGAACTTGTCTATCAGAGGAGGAAGTTTTACCTTTTCATAATACTGAAACTTGTCTATCAGAGGAGAAAGTTTTACCTTTTCATAATACTGAACTTGTCTATCAGAGGAGAAAGTTTTACCGTTTCATAATACTGAACTTGTCCATCAGAGGAGGAAGTTTTACCTTTTCATAATACTGAACTTGTCTATCAGAGGAGGAATTTACCTTTTCATAATACTGACTTGTCTATCAGAGGAGAAAGTTTTACCTTTTCATAATACTGAACTTGTCTTTTAGAGGAGAAAGTTTTACCTTTTCATAATACTGAACTTGTCTATCAGAGGAGGAGTTTTACCCTTTCATAATACTGACTTGTCTATCAGAGGAGGAAGTTTTACCCTTTCATAATACTGAACTTGTCTATCAGAGGGAAATGTTTACCTTTTCATAATACTGAACTTGTCTATCAGAGAGAAGTTTTACCTTTTCATAATACTGAACTTGTCTATCAGAGGAGGAAGTTTTACCTTTTCATAATACTGAACTTGTCTATCAGAGAGGAAGTTTTACCTTTTCATAATACTGAACTTGTCTATCAGAGGAGAAGTTTTACCTTTTCATAATACTGAACTTGTCTATCAGAGGAGAAAGTTTTACCTTTTCATAATACTGAATTGTCTATCAGAGGAGGAAGTTTTACCTTTTCATAATACTGAACTTGTCTATCAGAGGAGGAAGTTTTACCTTTTCATAATACTGAACTTGTCTATCAGAGGGAGGAAGTTTTACTTTTCATAATACTGAACTTGTCTATCAGAGGAGGAAGTTTACCTTTTTCATAATACTGAACTTGTCTATCAGAGGAAAAAGTTTTACCTTTTCATAATACTGAATTGTCTATCAGAAGAGAAAGTTTTACCTTTTCATAATACTGAATTTGTCTATCAGAGGAGAAAGTTTTACCTTTCATACTACGAACTTGTCTATCAGAAGAAAAGTTTTACCTTTTCATAATACTGAATTTGTCTATCAAAGGAGAAGTTTTACCTTTTCATAATACTGAACTTGTCTATCAGAAGAGAAAGTTTAACCTTTTCATAATACTGAATTTGTCTATCAGAGGAGAAGTTTTACCTTTTCATAATACTGAACTTGTCTATCAGAGGAGGAATTTTACCTTTTCATAATACTGAACTTGTCTATCAGAGGAGGAAGTTTTACCCTTTCATAATACTGAACTTGTCTATCAGAGGGAAAAGTTTTACCTTTTCATAATACTGAACTTGTCTATCAGAGGAGAAAGTTTTACCTTTTCATAATACTGAACTTGTCCATCAGAGGAGGAAGTTTAACCTTTTCATAATACTGAACTTGTCTATCAGAGGAGAAAGTTTTACCTTTTCATAATACTGAACTTGTCTATCAGAGGAAAAAGTTTTACCTTTTCATAATACTGAACTTGTCTATCAGAGGAGGAAGTTTTACCTTTTCATAATACTGAACTTGTTTATCAGAGGAGGAAGTTTTACCTTTTCATAATACTGAACTTGTCTATCAGAGGAGAAAGTTTTACCTTTTCATAATACTGAACTTGTCTATCAGAGGAGGAAGTTTTACCGTTTCATAATACTGAACTTGTCTATCAATGGAGAAAGTTTTACCATTTCATAATACTGAACTTGTCTATCAGAGGAGGAAGTTTTACCTTTTCATGATACTGAACTTGTCTATCAGAGGAGGAAGTTTTACCTTTTCATGATACTGAACTTGTCTATCAGTGGAGAAAGTTTTACCTTTTCATAATACTGAACTTGTCTATCAGAGGAGAAAGTTTTACCTTTTCATAATACTGAACTTGTCTATCAGAGGAGGAAGTTTTACCTTTTCATAATACTGAACTTGTCTATCAGAGGAGGAAGTTTTACCTTTTCATAATACTGAACTTGTCTATCAGAGGAGAAAGTTTTACCTTTTCATAATACTGAACTTGTCTATCAGAGGAGAAAGTTTTACCGTTTCATAATACTGAACTTGTCCATCAGAGGAGGAAGTTTTACCTTTCATAATACTGAACTTGTCTATCAGAGGAGGAATTTTACCTTTTCATAATACTGAACTTGTCTATCAGAGGAGGAAGTTTTACCCTTTCATAATACTGAACTTGTCTATCAGAGGGAAAAGTTTTACCTTTTCATAATACTGAACTTGTCTATCAGAGGAGAAAGTTTTACCTTTTCATAATACTGAACTTGTCTATCAGAGGAGAAAGTTTTACCTTTTCATAATACTGAACTTGTCTATCAGAGGAGGAAGTTTTACCTTTTCATAATACTGAACTTGTCTATCAGAGGAGGAAGTTTTACCTTTTCATAATACTGAACTTGTCTATCAGAGGAGGAAGTTTTACCTTTTCATAATACTGAACTTGTCTATCAGAGGAGGAAGTTTTACCTTTTCATAATACTGAACTTGTCTATCAGAGGAGAAAGTTTTACCTTTTCATAATACTGAACTTGTCTATCAATGGAGAAAGTTTTACCATTTCATAATACTGAACTTGTCTATCAGAGGAGGAAGTTTTACCGTTTCATAATACTGAACTTGTCTATCAGAGGAGGAAGTTTTACTGTTTCATAATACTGAACTTGTCTATCAGAGAGAAGTTTTACCGTTTCATAATACTGAACTTGTCTATCAGAGGAGAAAGTTTTACTGTTTCATAATACTGAACTTGTCTATCAGAGGAGGAAGTTTTACCTTTTCATGATACTGAACTTGTCTATCAGTGGAGAAAGTTTTACCTTTTCATGATACTGAACTTGTCTATCAGAGGAGAAAGTTTTACCTTTTCATAATACTGAACTTGTCTATCAGAGGAGGAAGTTTTACTTTTCATAATATTGAACTTGTCTATCAGAGGAGGAAGTTTTACCTTTTCATAATACTGAACTTGTCTATCAGAGGAGAAAGTTTTACCTTTTCATAATACTGAACTTGTCTATCAGAGGAGAAAGTTTTACCTTTTCATAATACTGAACTTGTCTATCAGAGGAGAAAGTTTTACCGTTTCATAATACTGAACTTGTCCATCAGAGGAGGAAGTTTTACCTTTTCATAATACTGAACTTGTCTATCAGAGGAGGAATTTTACCTTTTCATAATACTGAACTTGTCTATCAGAGGAGAAAGTTTTACCTTTTCATAATACTGAACTTGTCTTTTAGAGGAGAAAGTTTTACCTTTTCATAATACTGAACTTGTCTATCAGAGGAGGAAGTTTTACCCTTTCATAATACTGAACTTGTCTATCAGAGGAGGAAGTTTTACCCTTTCATAATACTGAACTTGTCTATCAGAGGGAAATGTTTTACCTTTTCATAATACTGAACTTGTCTATCAGAGGAGAAAGTTTTACCTTTTCATAATACTGAACTTGTCTATCAGAGGAGGAAGTTTTACCTTTTCATAATACTGAACTTGTCTATCAGAGGAGGAAGTTTTACCTTTTCATAATACTGAACTTGTCTATCAGAGGAGAAGTTTTACCTTTTCATAATACTGAACTTGTCTATCAGAGGAGAAAGTTTTACCTTTTCATAATACTGAACTTGTCTATCAGAGGAGGAAGTTTTACCTTTTCATAATACTGAACTTGTCTATCAGAGGAGGAAGTTTTACCTTTTCATAATACTGAACTTGTCTATCAGAGGAGGAAGTTTTACCTTTTCATAATACTGAACTTGTCTATCAGAGGAGGAAGTTTTACCTTTTCATAATACTGAACTTGTCTATCAGAGGAAAAAGTTTACCTTTTCATAATACTGAACTTGTCTATCAGAAGAGAAAGTTTTACCTTTTCATAATACTGAATTTGTCTATCAGAGGAGAAAGTTTTACCTTTTCATAATACTGAACTTGTCTATCAGAAGAGAAAGTTTTACCTTTTCATAATACTGAATTTGTCTATCAAAGGAGAAAGTTTTACCTTTTCATAATACTGAACTTGTCTATCAGAAGAGAAAGTTTAACCTTTTCATAATACTGAATTTGTCTATCAGAGGAGAAAGTTTACCTTTTCATAATACTGAACTTGTCTATCAGAGGAGGAAATTTTACCTTTTCATAATACTGAACTTGTCTATCAGAGGAGGAAGTTTTACCCTTTCATAATACTGAACTTGTCTATCAGAGGGAAAAGTTTTACCTTTTCATAATACTGAACTTGTCTATCAGAGGAGAAAGTTTTACCTTTTCATAATACTGAACTTGTCCATCAGAGGAGGAAGTTTAACCTTTTCATAATACTGAACTTGTCTATCAGAGGAGAAAGTTTTACCTTTTCATAATACTGAACTTGCTATCAGAGGAAAAAGTTTTACCTTTTCATAATACTGAACTTGTCTATCAGAGGAGGAAGTTTTACCTTTTCATAATACTGAACTTGTTATCAGAGGAGGAAGTTTTACCTTTTCATAATACTGAACTTGTCTATCAGAGGAGAAAGTTTTACCTTTTCATAATACTGAACTTGTCTATCAGAGGAGGAAGTTTTACCGTTTCATAATACTGAACTTGTCTATCAATGGAGAAAGTTTTACCATTTCATAATACTGAACTTGTCTATCAGAGGAGGAAGTTTTACCTTTTCATGATACTGAACTTGTCTATCAGAGGAGGAAGTTTTACCTTTTCATGATACTGAACTTGTCTATCAGTGGAGAAAGTTTTACCTTTTCATAATACTGAACTTGTCTATCAGAGGAGAAAGTTTTACCTTTTCATAATACTGAACTTGTCTATCAGAGGAGGAAGTTTTACCTTTTCATAATACTGAACTTGTCTATCAGAGGAGGAAAGTTTTACCTTTCATAATACTGAACTTGTCTATCAGAGGAGAAAGTTTTACCTTTTCATAATACTGAACTTGTCTATCAGAGGAGAAAGTTTTACCGTTTCATAATACTGAACTTGTCCATCAGAGGAGGAAGTTTTACCTTTTCATAATACTGAACTTGTCTATCAGAGGAGGAATTTTACCTTTTCATAATACTGAACTTGTCTATCAGAGGAGGAAAGTTTTACCCTTTCATAATACTGAACTTGTCTATCAGAGGGAAAGTTTTACCTTTTCATAATATGAACTTGTCTATCAGAGGAGAAAGTTTTACCTTTTCATAATACTGAAACTTGTCTATCAGAGGAGAAAGTTTTACCTTTTCATAATACTGAACTTGTCTATCAGAGGAGGAAGTTTTACCTTTTCATAATACTGAACTTGTCTATCAGAGGAGGAAGTTTTACCTTTTCATAATACTGAACTTGTCTATCAGAGGAGGAAGTTTTACCTTTTCATAATACTGAACTTGTCTATCAGAGGAGGAAGTTTTACCTTTTCATAATACTGAACTTGTCTATCAGAGGAGAAAGTTTTACCTTTTCATAATACTGAACTTGTCTATCAATGGAGAAAGTTTTACCATTTCATAATACTGAACTTGTCTATCAGAGGAGGAAGTTTTACCGTTTCATAATACTGAACTTGTCTATCAGAGGAGGAAGTTTTACTGTTTCATAATACTGAACTTGTCTATCAGAGGAGGAAGTTTTACCGTTTCATAATACTGAACTTGTCTATCAGAGGAGAAAGTTTTACTGTTTCATAATACTGAACTTGTCTATCAGAGGAGGAAGTTTTACCTTTTCATGATACTGAACTTGTCTATCAGTGGAGAAAGTTTTACCTTTTCATGATACTGAACTTGTCTATCAGAGGAGAAAGTTTTACCTTTTCATAATACTGAACTTGTCTATCAGAGGAGGAAGTTTTACCTTTTCATAATATTGAACTTGTCTATCAGAGGAGGAAGTTTTACCTTTTCATAATACTGAACTTGTCTATCAGAGGAGAAAGTTTTACCTTTTCATAATACTGAACTTGTCTATCAGAGAGGAAGTTTTACCTTTTCATAATACTGAACTTGTCTATCAGAGGAGAAAGTTTTACCTTTTCATAATACTGAACTTGTCTATCAGAGGAGAAAGTTTTACCTTTTCATAATACTGAACTTGTCTATCAGAGGAGGAAGTTTTACCTTTTCATAATACTGAACTTGTCTATCAGAGGAGGAAGTTTTACCTTTTCATAATACTGAACTTGTCTATCAGAGGAGGAAGTTTTACCTTTTCATAATACTGAACTTGTCTATCAGAGGAGGAAGTTTTACCTTTTCATAATACTGAACTTGTCTATCAGAGGAAAAAGTTTTACCTTTTCATAATACTGAACTTGTCTATCAGAAGAGAAAGTTTTACCTTTTCATAATACTGAATTTGTCTATCAGAGGAGAAAGTTTTACCTTTTCATAATACTGAACTTGTCTATCAGAAGAGAAAGTTTTACCTTTTCATAATACTGAATTTGTCTATCAAAGGAGAAAGTTTTACCTTTTCATAATACTGAACTTGTCTATCAGAAGAGAAAGTTTAACTTTTTCATAATACTGAATTTGTCTATCAGAGGAGAAAGTTTTACCTTTTCATAATACTGAACTTGTCTATCAGAGGAGGAATTTTACCTTTTCATAATACTGAACTTGTCTATCAGAGGAGGAAGTTTTACCCTTTCATAATACTGAACTTGTCTATCAGAGGGAAAAGTTTTACCTTTTCATAATACTGAACTTGTCTATCAGAGGAGAAAGTTTTACCTTTTCATAATACTGAACTTGTCCATCAGAGGAGGAAGTTTAACCTTTCATAATACTGAACTTGTCTATCAGAGGAGAAAGTTTTACCTTTTCATAATACTGAACTTGTCTATCAGAGGAAAAAGTTTTACCTTTTCATAATACTGAACTTGTCTATCAGAGGAGGAAGTTTTACCTTTTCATAATACTGAACTTGTTTATCAGAGGAGGAAGTTTTACCTTTTCATAATACTGAACTTGTCTATCAGAGGAGAAAGTTTTACCTTTTCATAATACTGAACTTGTCTATCAGAGGAGGAAGTTTTACCGTTTCATAATACTGAACTTGTCTATCAATGGAGAAAGTTTTACCATTTCATAATACTGAACTTGTCTATCAGAGGAGGAAGTTTTACCTTTTCATGATACTGAACTTGTCTATCAGAGGAGGAAGTTTTACCTTTTCATGATACTGAACTTGTCTATCAGTGGAGAAAGTTTTACCTTTTCATAATACTGAACTTGTCTATCAGAGGAGAAAGTTTTACCTTTTCATAATACTGAACTTGTCTATCAGAGGAGGAAGTTTTACCTTTTCATAATACTGAACTTGTCTATCAGAGGAGGAAGTTTTACCTTTTCATAATACTGAACTTGTCTATCAGAGGAGAAAGTTTTACCTTTTCATAATACTGAACTTGTCTATCAGAGGAGAAAGTTTTACCGTTTCATAATACTGAACTTGTCCATCAGAGGAGGAAGTTTTACCTTTTCATAATACTGAACTTGTCTATCAGAGGAGGAATTTTACCTTTTCATAATACTGAACTTGTCTATCAGAGGAGGAAGTTTTACCCTTTCATAATACTGAACTTGTCTATCAGAGGGAAAAGTTTTACCTTTTCATAATACTGAACTTGTCTATCAGAGGAGAAAGTTTTACCTTTTCATACTTTTCATAATACTGAACTTGTCTATCAGAGGAGGAAGTTTTACCTTTTCATAATACTGAACTTGTCTATCAGAGGAGGAAGTTTTACCTTTTCATAATACTGAACTTGTCTATCAGAGGAGGAAGTTTTACCTTTTCATAATACTGAATTTGTCTATCAGAGGAGAAAGTTTTACCTTTTCATAATACTGAACTTGTCTATCAATGGAGAAAGTTTTACCATTTCATAATACTGAACTTGTCTATCAGAGGAGGAAGTTTTACCGTTTCATAATACTGAACTTGTCTATCAGAGGAGGAAGTTTTACTGTTTCATAATACTGAACTTGTCTATCAGAGGAGGAAGTTTTACCGTTTCATAATACTGAACTTGTCTATCAGAGGAGAAAGTTTTACTGTTTCATAATACTGAACTTGTCTATCAGAGGAGGAAGTTTTACCTTTTCATGATACTGAACTTGTCTATCAGTGGAGAAAGTTTTACCTTTTCATGATACTGAACTTGTCTATCAGAGGAGAAAGTTTTACCTTTTCATAATACTGAACTTGTCTATCAGAGGAGGAAGTTTTACCTTTTCATAATATTGAACTTGTCTATCAGAGGAGGAAGTTTTACCTTTTCATAATACTGAACTTGTCTATCAGAGGAGAAAGTTTTACCTTTTCATAATACTGAACTTGTCTATCAGAGGAGGAAGTTTACCTTTTCATAATACTGAACTTGTCTATCAGAGGAGAAAGTTTTACCTTTTCATAATACTGAACTTGTCTATCAGAGGAGAAAGTTTTACCTTTTCATAATACTGAACTTGTCTATCAGAGGAGGAAGTTTTACCTTTTCATAATACTGAACTTGTCTATCAGAGGAGGAGTTTTACCTTTTCATAATACTGAACTTGTCTATCAGAGGAGGAAGTTTTACCTTTTCATAATACTGAACTTGTCTATCAGAGGAAAAAGTTTTACCTTTTCATAATACTGAACTTGTCTATCAGAGGAAAGTTTTACCTTTTCATAATACTGAATTTGTCTATCAGAGGAGAAAGTTTTACCTTTTCATAATACTGAACTTGTCTATCAGAAGAGAAAGTTTTACCTTTTCATAATACTGAATTTGTCTATCAAAGAGAAAGTTTTACCTTTTCATAATACTGAACTTGTCTATCAGAAGAGAAAGTTTTAACCTTTTCATAATACTGAATTTGTCTATCAGAGGAGAAAGTTTTACCTTTTCATAATACTGAATTTGTCTATCAGAGGAGAAAGTTTTACCTTTTCATAATACTGAACTTTCTATCAGAGGAGAATTTTACCTTTTCATAATACTGAACTTGTCTATCAGAGGAAAAGTTTTACCTTTTCATAATACTGAACTTGTCTATCAGAGGAGAAAGTTTTACCTTTTCATAATACTGAACTTGTCTCAGAGGAGAAGTTTTAACCTTTTCATAATACTGAACTTGTCTATCAGAGGAGAAAGTTTTACCTTTTCATAATACTGAACTTGTCTATCAGAGGAAAAAGTTTTACCTTTTCATAATACTGAACTTGTCTATCAGAGGAGGAAGTTTTACCTTTTCATAATACTGAACTTGTTTATCAGAGAGGAAGTTTTACCTTTTCATAATACTGAACTTGTCTATCAGAGGAGAAAGTTTTACCTTTTCATAATACTGAACTTGTCTATCAGAGGAGGAAGTTTTAACCGTTTCATAATACTGAACTTGTCTATCAAGGAGAAAGTTTTACCATTTCATAATACTGAACTTGTCTATCAGAGGAGGAAAGTTTTACCTTTTCATGATACTGAACTTGTCTATCAGAGGAGGAAGTTTTACCTTTTCATGATACTGAACTTGTCTATCAGTGGAGAAAGTTTTACCTTTTCATAATACTGAACTTGTCTATCAGAGGAGAAAGTTTTACCTTTTCATAATACTGAACTTGTCTATCAGAGGAGGAAGTTTTACCTTTTCATAATACTGAACTTGTCTATCAGAGAGAAGTTTTACCTTTTCATAATACTGAAACTTGTCTATCAGAGGAGAAGTTTTACCTTTTCATAATACTGAACTTGTCTATCAGAGGAGAAAGTTTTACCGTTTCATAATACTGAACTTGTCCATCAGAGGAGGAAGTTTTACCTTTTCATAATACTGAACTTGTCTATCAGAGGAGGAATTTTACCTTTTCATAATACTGAACTTGTCTATCAGAGGAGGAAGTTTTACCCTTTCATAATACTGAACTTGTCTATCAGAGGGAAAAGTTTTACCTTTTCATAATACTGAACTTGTCTATCAGAGGAGAAAGTTTTACCTTTTCATAATACTGAACTTGTCTATCAGAGGAGGAAGTTTTACCTTTTCATAATACTGAACTTGTTTATCAGAGGAGGAAGTTTTACCTTTTCATAATACTGAACTTGTCTATCAGAGGAGAAAGTTTTACCTTTTCATAATACTGAACTTGTCTATCAGAGGAGGAAGTTTTACCTTTTCATAATACTGAACTTGTCTATCAGAGGAGGAAGTTTTACCTTTTCATAATACTGAACTTGTCTATCAGAGGAGGAAGTTTTACCTTTTCATAATACTGAACTTGTCTATCAGAGGAGGAAGTTTTACCTTTTCATAATCTGAACTTGTCTATCAGAGGAGAAAGTTTTACCTTTTCATAATACTGAACTTGTCTATCAATGGAGAAAGTTTTACCATTTCATAATACTGAACTTGTCTATCAGAAGAGGAAGTTTTACCGTTTCATAATACTGAACTCTTGTCTATCAGAGGAGGAAGTTTTAACTGTTTCATAATACTGAACTTGTCTATCAGAGGAGGAAGTTTTACCGTTTCATAATACTGAACTTGTCTATCAGAGGAAAGTTTTACTGTTTCATAATACTGAACTTGTCTATCAGAGGAGGAAGTTTTACCTTTTCATGATACTGAACTTGTCTATCAGTGGAGAAAGTTTTACCTTTTCATGATACTGAACTTGTCTATCAGAGGAGAATTTTACCTTTTCATAATACTGAACTTGTCTATCAGAGGAGGAAGTTTTACCTTTTCATAATATGAACTTGTCTATCAGAGGAGGAAGTTTTACCTTTTCATAATACTGAACTTGTCTATCAGAGGAGAAAGTTTTACCTTTTCATAATACTGAACTTGTCTATCAGAGGAGGAAGTTTTACCTTTTCATAATACTGAACTTGTCTATCAGAGGAGAAAGTTTTACCTTTTCATAATACTGAACTTGTCTATCAGAGGAGAAAGTTTTACCTTTTCATAATACTGAACTTGTCTATCAGAGGAGGAAGTTTTACCTTTTCATAATACTGAACTTGTCTATCAGAGGAGAAGTTTTACCTTTTCATAATACTGAACTTGTCTATCAGAGGAGAAGTTTTACCTTTTCATAATACTGAACTTGTCTATCAGAGGAAAAGTTTTACCTTTTCATAATACTGAACTTGTCTATCAGAAAGAAGTTTTACCTTTTCATAATACTGAATTTGTCTATCAGAGGAGAAAGTTTTACCTTTTCATAATACTGAACTTGTCTATCAGAAGAAGAAAGTTTTACCTTTTCATAATACTGAATTGTCTATCAAAGGAGAAAGTTTTACCTTTTCATAATACTGAACTTGTCTATCAGAAGAGAAAGTTTAACCTTTTCATAATACTGAATTTGTCTATCAGAGGAGAAAGTTTTACCTTTTCATAATACTGAACTTGTCTATCAGAGGAGGAATTTTAACCTTTTCATAATACTGAACTTGTCTATCAGAGGAGGAAGTTTTACCCTTTTCATAATACTGAACTTGTCTATCAGAGGGAAAAGTTTTACCTTTTCATAATACTGAACTTGTCTATCAGAGGAGGAAGTTTTACCTTTTCATAATACTGAACTTGTCCATCAGAGGAGGAAGTTTAACCTTTTCATAATACTGAACTTGTCTATCAGAGGAGAAAGTTTTACCTTTTCATAATACTGAACTTGTCTATCAGAGGAAAAAGTTTTACCTTTTCATAATACTGAACTTGTCTATCAGAGGAGGAAGTTTTACCTTTTCATAATACTGAACTTGTTTATCAGAGGAGGAAGTTTTACCTTTTCATAATACTGAACTTGTCTATCAGAGGAGAAAGTTTTACCTTTTCATAATACTGAACTTGTCTATCAGAGGAGGAAGTTTTACCTTTTCATAATACTGAACTTGTCTATCAGAGGAGAAAGTTTTACTGTTTCATAATACTGAACTTGTCTATCAGAGGAGGAAGTTTTACCTTTTCATGATACTGAACTTGTCTATCAGTGGAGAAAGTTTTTACCTTTTCATGATACTGAACTTGTCTATCAGAGGAGAAAGTTTTACCTTTTCATATACTGAACTTGTCTATCAGAGGAGGAAGTTTTACCTTTTCATAATACTGAACTTGTCTATCAGAGGAGGAAGTTTTACCTTTTCATAATACGAACTTGTCTATCAGAGGAGAAGTTTTACCTTTTCATAATACTGAACTTGTCTATCAGAGGAGAAAGTTTTACCGTTTCATAATACTGAACTTGTCATCAGAGGAGGAAGTTTTACCTTTTCATAATACTGAACTTGTCTATCAGAGGAGGAATTTTACCTTTTCATAATACTGAACTTGTCTATCAGAGGAGAAAGTTTTACCTTTTCATAATACTGAACTTGTCTTTTAGAGGAGAAAGTTTTACCTTTTCATAATACTGAACTTGTCGATCAGAGGAGAGAAGTTTTACCTTTTCATAATACTGAACTTGTCTATCAGAGGAGAAAGTTTTATCTTTTCATAATACTGAACTTGTCTATCAGAGGAGAAAGTTTTACCTTTTCATAATACTGAACTTGTCTATCAGAGAGAAAGTTTTACCTTTTCATAATACTGAATTTGTCTATCAGAGGAGAAAGTTTTACCTTTTCATAATACTGAACTTGTCTATCAGAGGAAGTTTTACCCTTTCATAATACTGAACTTGTCTATCAGAGGAAAAGTTTTACCTTTTCATAATACTGAACTTGTCTATCAGAGGAGAAAGTTTTACCTTTTCATAATACTGAACTTGTCTATCAGAGGAGGAAGTTTTACCTTTTCATAATACTGAACTTGTCTATCAGAGGAGGAAGTTTTACCTTTTCATAATACTGAACTTGTCTATCAGAGGAGAAAGTTTTACCTTTTCATAATACTGAACTTGTCTATCAGAGGAGAAAGTTTTACCTTTTCATAATACTGAACTTGTCTATCAGAGGAGAAAGTTTTACCTTTTCATAATACTGAACTTGTCTATCAGAGGAGGAAGTTTTACCTTTTCATAATACTGAACTTGTCTATCAGAGGAGAAGTTTTTACCTTTTCATAATACTGAACTTGTCTATCAGAGGAGGAAGTTTTACCTTTTCATAATACTGAACTTGTCTATCAGAGGAGGAAGTTTTACCTTTTCATAATACTGAACTTGTCTATCAGAGGAAAAAGTTTTACCTTTTCATAATACTGAACTTGTCTATCAGAAGAGAAAGTTTTACCTTTTCATAATACTGAATTTGTCTATCAGCAGAGAAAGATTTACCTTTTCATAATACTGAACTTGTCTTACAGAAGAGAAAGTTTTACCTTTTCATAATACTGAATTTGTCTATCAAAGGAGAAAGTTTTACCTTTTCATAATACTGAACTTGTCTATCAGAAGAGAAAGTTTAACCTTTTCATAATACTGAATTTGTCTATCAGAGGAGAAAGTTTTACCTTTTCATAATACTGAACTTGTCTATCAGAGGAGGAATTTTACCTTTTCATAATACTGAACTTGTCTATCAGAGGAGGAAGTTTTACCCTTTCATAATACTGAACTTGTCTTTCAGAGGGAAAAGTTTTACCTTTTCATAATAGTGAACTTGTCTATCAGAGGAGAAAGTTTTACCTTTTCATAATACTGAACTTGTCCATCAGAGGAGGAAGTTTAACCTTTTCATAATACTGAACTTGTCTATCAGAGGAGAAAGTTTTACCTTTTCATAATACTGAACTTGTCTATCAGAGGAAAAGTTTTACCTTTTCATAATACTGAACTTGTCTATCAGAGGAGGAAGTTTTACCTTTTCATAATACTGAACTTGTTTATCAGAGGAGGAAGTTTTACCTTTTCATAATACTGAACTTGTCTATCAGAGGAGAAAGTTTTACCTTTTCATAATACTGAACTTGTCTATCAGAGGAGGAAGTTTTACCGTTTCATAACTGAACTTGTCTATCAATGGAGAAAGTTTTACCATTTCATAATACTGAACTTGTCTATCAGAGGAGGAAGTTTTACCTTTTCATGATACTGAACTTGTCTATCAGAGAGGAAGTTTTACCTTTTCATGATACTGAACTTGTCTATCAGTGGAGAAAGTTTTACCTTTTCATAATACTGAACTTGTCTATCAGAGGAGAAAGTTTTACCTTTTCATAATACTGAACTTGTCTATCAGAGGAGAAAGTTTTACCTTTTCATAATACTGAACTTGTCTATCAGAGGAGGAAGTTTTACCTTTCATAATACTGAACTTGTCTATCAGAGGAGAAAGTTTTACCTTTTCATAATACTGAACTTGTCTATCAGAGGAGAAAGTTTTACCGTTTCATAATACTGAACTTGTCCATCAGAGGAGGAAGTTTTACCTTTTCATAATACTGAACTTGTCTATCAGAGGAGGAATTTTACCTTTTCATAATACTGAACTTGTCTATCAGAGGAGGAAGTTTTACCCTTTCATAATACTGAACTTGTCTATCAGAGGGAAAAGTTTTACCTTTTCATAATACTGAACTTGTCTATCAGAGGAGAAAGTTTTACCTTTTCATAATACTGAACTTGTCTATCAGAGGAGGAAGTTTTACCTTTTCATAATACTGAACTTGTTTATCAGAGGAGGAAGTTTTACCTTTTCATAATACTGAACTTGTCTATCAGAGGAGAAAGTTTTACCTTTTCATAATACTGAACTTGTCTATCAGAGGAGGAAGTTTTACCTTTTCATAATACTGAACTTGTCTATCAGAGGAGGAAGTTTTACCTTTTCATAATACTGAACTTGTCTATCAGAGGAGGAAGTTTTACCTTTTCATAATACTGAACTTGTCTATCAGAGGAGGAAGTTTTACCTTTTCATAATACTGAACTTGTCTATCAGAGGAGAAAGTTTTACCTTTTCATAATACTGAACTTGTCTATCAATGGAGAAAGTTTTACCATTTCATAATACTGAACGTGTCTATCAGAGGAGGAAGTTTTACCGTTTCATAATACTGAACTTGTCTATCAGAGGAGGAAGTTTACTGTTTCATAATACTGAACTTGTCTATCAGAGGGAGGAAGTTTTACCGTTTCATAATACTGAACTTGTCTATCAGAGGAGAAAGTTTTACTGTTTCATAATACTGAACTTGTCTATCAGAGGAGGAAGTTTTACCTTTTCATGATACTGAACTTGTCTATCAGTGAGAAAGTTTTACCTTTTCATGATACTGAACTTGTCTATCAGAGGAGAAAGTTTTACCTTTTCATAATACTGAACTTGTCTATCAGAGGAGGAAGTTTTACCTTTTCATAATATTGAACTTGTCTATCAGAGGAGGAAGTTTTACCTTTTCATAATACTGAACTTGTCTATCAGAGGAGAAAGTTTTACCTTTTCATAATACTGAACTTGTCTATCAGATGAGAAAGTTTTACCGTTTCATAATACTAGCTTGTCCATCAGAGGAGGAAGTTTTACCTTTTCATAATACTGAACTTGTCTATCAGAGGAGGAATTTTACCTTTTTGATAATACTGAACTTGTCTATCAGAGGAGAAAGTTTTACCTTTTCATAATACTGAACTTGTCTTTTAGAGGAGAAAGTTTTACCTTTTCATAATACTGAACTTGTCTATCAGAGGAGGAAGTTTTACCCTTTCATAATACTGAACTTGTCTATCAGAGGAGGAAGTTTTACCCTTTCATAATACTGAACTTGTCTATCAGAGGGAAATGTTTTACCTTTTCATAATACTGAACTTGTCTATCAGAGGAGAAAGTTTTACCTTTTCATAATACTGAACTTGTCTATCAGAGGAGAAGTTTTACCTTTTCATAATACTGAACTTGTCTATCAGAGGAGGAAGTTTTACCGTTTCATAATACTGAACTTGTCTATCAGAGGAGAAAGTTTTACCTTTTCATAATACTGAACTTGTCTATCAGAGGAGAAAGTTTTACCTTTTCATAATACTGAACTTGTCTATCAGAGGAGGAAGTTTTACCTTTTCATAATACTGAACTTGTCTATCAGAGGAGGAAGTTTTACCTTTTCATAATACTGAACTTGTCTATCAGAGGAGGAAGTTTTACCTTTTCATAATACTGAACTTGTCTATCAGAGGAGGAAGTTTTACCTTTTCATAATACTGAACTTGTCTATCAGAGGAAAAAGTTTTACCTTTTCATAATACTGAACTTGTCTATCAGAAGAGAAAGTTTACCTTTTCATAATACTGAATTGTCTATCAGAGGAGAAAGTTTTACCTTTTCATAATACTGAACTTGTCTATCAGAGAGAAAGTTTTACCTTTTCATAATACTGAATTGTCTATCAGAGGAGAAAGTTTTACCTTTTCATAATACTGAACTTGTCTATCAGAGGAGAATTTTACCTTTCATAATACTGAACTTGTCTATCAGAGGAGGAAGTTTTACCCTTTCATAATACTGAACTTGTCTATCAGAGGGAAAGTTTTACCTTTTCATAATACTGAACTTGTCTATCAGAGGAGAAGTTTTACCTTTTCATAATACTGAACTTGTCTATCAGAGGAGGAAGTTTTACCTTTTCATAATACTGAACTTGTCTATCAGAGGAGAAAGTTTTACCTTTTCATAATACTGAACTTGTCTATCAGAGGAAAAGTTTTACCTTTTCATAATACTGAACTTGTCTATCAGAGGAGGAAGTTTTACCTTTTCATAATACTGAACTTGTTTATCAGAGGAGGAAGTTTTACCTTTTCATAATACTGAACTTGTCTATCAGAGGAGAAAGTTTTACCTTTTCATAATACTGAACTTGTCTATCAGAGGAGAAGTTTTACCTTTTCATAATACTGAACTTGTCTATCAGAGGAGAAGTTTTACCTTTTCATAATACTGAACTTGTCTATCAGAGGAGGAAGTTTTACCTTTTCATAATACTGAACTTGTCTATCAGTGGAGAAAGTTTTACCTTTTCATATACTGAACTTGTCTATCAGAGGAGAAGTTTTACCTTTTCATAATACTGAACTTGTCTATCAGAGGAGAAGTTTTACCTTTTCATAATACTGAACTTGTCTATCAGAGGAGGAAGTTTTACCTTTTCATAATACTGAACTTGTCTATCAGAGGAGAAGTTTTACCTTTTCATAATACTGAACTTGTCTATCAGAGGAGAAAGTTTTACCGTTTCATAATACTGAACTTGTCTATCAGAGGAGGAAGTTTTACCTTTTCATAATACTGAACTTGTCTATCAGAGGAGAATTTTACCTTTTCATAATACTGAACTTGTCTATCAGAGGAGAAAGTTTTACCTTTTCATAATACTGAACTTGTCTTCAGAGGAGAAAGTTTTACCTTTTCATAATACTGAACTTGTCTATCAGAGGAGGAAGTTTTACCTTTTCATAATACTGAACTTGTCTATCAGAGGAGAAAGTTTTACCTTTTCATAATACTGAACTTGTCTATCAGAGGAGAAAGTTTTACCTTTTCATAATACTGAACTTGTCTATCAGAGGAGAAAGTTTTACCTTTTCATAATACTGAATTGTCTATCAGAGGAGAAAGTTTTACCTTTTCATAATACTGAACTTGTCTATCAGAGGAGGAAGTTTTACCTTTTCATAATACTGAACTTGTCTATCAGAGGGAAAGTTTTACCTTTTCATAATACTGAACTTGTCTATCAGAGGAGAAAGTTTTACCTTTTCATAATACTGAACTTGTCTATCAGAGGAGAAGTTTTACCTTTTCATAATACTGAACTTGTCTATCAGAGGAGAAAGTTTTACCTTTTCATAATACTGAACTTGTCTATCAGAGGAGAAAGTTTTACCTTTTCATAATACTGAACTTGTCTATCAGAGGAGAAAGTTTTACCTTTTCATAATACTGAACTTGTCTATCAGAGGAGAAAGTTTTACCTTTTCATAATACTGAACTTGTCTATCAGAGGAGGAAGTTTTACCTTTTCATAATACTGAACTTGTCTATCAGAGGAGGAAGTTTTACCTTTTCATAATACTGAACTTGTCTATCAGAGGAGGAAGTTTTACCTTTTCATAATACTGAACTTGTCTATCAGAGGAAAAGTTTTACCTTTTCATAATACTGAACTTGTCTATCAGAGGAGAAGTTTTACCTTTTCATAATACTGAATTGTCTATCAGAGGAGAAAGTTTTACCTTTTCATAATACTGAACTTGTCTATCAGAGGAGGAAGTTTTACCTTTTCATAATACTGAACTTGTCTATCAGAGGAGAAAGTTTTACCTTTTCATAATACTGAACTTGTCTATCAGAGGAGAAAGTTTTACCTTTTCATAATACTGAACTTGTCTATCAGAGGAAAGTTTTACCTTTTCATAATACTGAACTTGTCTATCAGAGGAGAAAGTTTTACCTTTTCATAATACTGAATTGTCTATCAGAGGAGAAAGTTTTACCTTTTCATAATACTGAATTTGTCTATCAGAGGAGAAAGTTTTACCTTTTCATAATACTGAACTTGTCTATCAGAAGAGAAAGTTTTACCTTTTCATAATACTGAATTGTCTATCAAGGAGAAAGTTTTACCTTTTCATAATACTGAACTTGTCTATCAGAGAGAAAGTTTACCTTTTCATAATACTGAATTTGTCTATCAGAGGAGAAAGTTTTACCTTTTCATAATACTGAACTTGTCTATCAGAGGAGAAAGTTTTACCTTTTCATAATACTGAACTTGTCTATCAGAGGAAAGTTTTACCTTTTCATAATACTGAACTTGTCTATCAGAGGAGAAAGTTTTACCTTTTCATATACTGAACTTGTCTATCAGAGGAGAAAGTTTTACCTTTCATAATACTGAACTTGTCTATCAGAAGGAAAAGTTTTACCGTTTCATAATACTGAACTTGTCTATCAGAGGAGAAAGTTTTACCTTTTCATAATACTGAACTTGTCTATCAGCTGCATCAATAAATATTTCTTTGAGATCTTTTTGTTTAGTTTTATGCCATCGTTCCATGTCTGCTCGTAAGTCCGTGTCTGCACATGTTGTCTTGTCATTTAAAGTCTCCATTTGTTTAGTTAACTATCAAACATAAAACAATAACATTTTCAAATTATAATACAATAATTTTAACTAGAATTTGTCTTGAAAGATAAATACCCCCTACCCTAACTAAAGTTTGACCTTGTGGCTTTAATTTTTGACCTTCACATCTGAATGGTGTACATGACATGTCATCTCATGGTGTTATACATTAATGTCAGGTTTTACCAAAATCCACCTATAAATGTGTAAGTTACTAAATACACACAATTTTACACAGAGACAGACACACAGACAGACATCTTTAAAACCCATCCATAGACATGATATTACTATGAGACAGACTAAGTTGGTAGTGTTAATTATTATACTCTACATATTTACATTTTTATATTTAAGCCAGTGTTTATCTCGTTTCATGGACACAGAGTACAATTCTTTCCCTTTGCTGTGATATCAGTCCAATGCAGCATATCTGCAAATACCCTTCCAATTATCAGCAGGGGTGGACTGAGTGAAATGTTAAATTAATGCCTTGCTCAAGGTCATTCCAAGCAGTATGGATGGTTCAAACCCACAACCCTTGAATCAGCCTAAATGAGGTTCATCATCAGCGCATTATGCGACACCTCCAGTAATTGTGCAGATTTTGTTTTTTCTACTGCACATAGAATCATAAGTTGACATTTTTCTGTAAAAGTCAAACACAAACTACCCATCTCATGGCTAAATCACAATCCCAACATCAAAGTAAAAACTTTGAAAACTGGCAAATTAAGTTAAACATGTGAGCTTCCACCAGGGAATTGATATTTTTGTAAAAATGATATAATTCTGAGAATTTGTGATGTGATGTACTGTGAAATGTTACAGGGGGATTGATCATGTGGTACCCGACAATTCTATTGTTTTTCCATAGGTTCCCTCATATTAAACAATATATATATATACTTACATCTATAATTTGTTGTTCTAGTTTATCTTGTTTTTGTTGTTTTACATCTTCAGGATCCTTACCAAGAAATGCTCCTATAGAGTAGGTTTGATCTGATATCTTTACCTGAAAAATAATAAACAGCATTAATTATAACAATCGTAACTAGCTCTCATTCACCTTCTTTATGCTGCTTGACGATTTAAAGAATCCACAAGGGTTCTTTAATTCATAATTAATCTACGTATATTATTAATCAAGAGATTTAAAGTTGCAACTTAAATGCTTATACAATGTATTGTAACTATAAAATACACAGTACCTTATCTGCTAGAATATAGGAAAGTACATGTTATCTCTAGACTATTATGCATTACTTTCCAAAATGCAAGTAATTGTAATTGTAATATAATGCTAGTTTTGTCAAAGTAATTGTAACGTAATGCATTACATTGCAATGTAATTGGCCCCATGTCTGACTCTAGTAAAGAAAGTCTATTCAGGTCCTTATTACAAGAGCAGCTTGCTAAGAATGAAATATACCCTGCAGGGGTTTGTCCAATGATGATAAGTGTAGCTATTTAATGTCTGTAACCCCAGAGCCAAAACATATGTGTATTCTTTTTCTAGAAATATATATCAGTACTCCACATTCATTAAAACTGGCAAAGGATAGCATGCACTGTTAATGGATGAATACCAAGAAAAGATAACATATGGTGCACTAAATCTGACAGATGTACAAACACAATACTCTCTCGTTAAGTGTCCTGTTGGAATATAACAACATAATAAAACCTCACTGACTCTTTCTCTCGTTATGTGTCCTGTTGGAGTATAACAACATAATAAAACCTCACCGACTCTTTCTCTCTTTATGTGTCCTGTTGGAGTATAAAAACAAAATAAAACCTCACCGATTCTTTCTCATCCTTTTTCTTGTTTAATTCTTCTATTGTTAAATCATATTCACTTTGAATTGCATCACGTTTTCTTAAAACTGCCTAAAAATGTGAACATATTTATAATTATTATACCTTAGATGAATTTTTCAAGCAGCGATTGGTTACCAGGTAATCTCAAATCATGTGTCATTTAAATGATCTCCAATATCTGAACAAGTACTCAACAATGCTGTATAATACTATGTTCACCACTTGACAAGAAACATACAATTATGTATTACAGAAATGACCTATTAGCCAAAAGTCCAAAAATGTAGTTTAAATATCTCTATAGAAAAGACACTTTGTTATTATAATGAGAATTTTTCATGTTGAAAAATCTGGCAAAACAACTCTTTTCTGCATTTGAGATAAAAAGTCACCAATGGCATTACTTCTGGTATAAACACTGCCATGTTCAACCTGTAAAATTCCCTCCCATAGAGATATTCTGTGGTAATCAAAGACAGTGAACAATACCAACATTATATTAATTCATTTTCTATGAACATATAAATGTGCTGTAAAAACCACAATGACACCACAATGGTATGCCGGATTCCGACTTGTTAGTTATTAATATGACAAAATCTGCCATGTTGCTTGCTGAAGGTCAGTATTTTCTCTGGTTAATAAGTTCTAATTTTTCTCCTCCATTCCAACACCAACAGCCTTAATATGAGGATTTTACGGTTTTAACCATAAACATTTATGGATTCACAGTGAAGTATTAAAAACTATTTTAACATCCCACCTACAGTATCTATTTATAAATGTATACAGTCACAACTTTATAATTTATAACTTGTTATAACCTACTTTAATAGCTTCACAGTAGAGAACATACTCTTTTAAAGGCTGTGTAAAATGGTCATCTGTTGATTCAATCTGAAGTGATATAAAACAAAATATGTTATAGATTATGTACATGTATGAATTGAAAATGTATCAACTCTAACTTCCGTAATACTTCATGATATATCAACTCTAACTTCTGTAATACTTCATGATGTATCAACTCTAACTTCTGTAATACTTCATGATGTATCAACTCTAACTTCTGTAATACTTCATGATATATCAACTCTAACTTCTGTAATACTTCATGATGTATCAACTCTAACTTCTATAATACTTCATGATGTATCAACTCTAACTTCTGTAATACTTCATGATGTATCAACTCTAACTTCTGTAATACTTCATGATATATCAACTCTAACTTCTGTAATACTTCATGATGTATCAACTCTAACTTCTGTAATACTTCATGATTTTGCTTATAGTAGGAGACATTAAAGGAAGGTTTACATATAATACATGTATTTTGGTAATGGAAACACATCTACTGTGATCTTACCCATTTATGTTGTGTTTCAATGTTGCATTTAGTCTTGATGTCACTAACCAAATATATAAATGTCCATAACTAGATAATATGTAAAATGCCAGTTGTTCTACTCATAAAATACTGTGTTTTTCGCAATCCACAACAACTAGAATTCACAAATTTATATGTATTTACAGTAAAGAGACAAAGCTTTATATTACATAATTTGTATGTTTGTCCTATCTAATCATTTCAGTATCAAGATTGCTCTCCTTGTTGCTCAAACATCTCTTAAATTTGCTGAAAAAGGTCATTTGTTGATAAAACATCCCCTTAAATCCTATTTATGATTTTACACATCATGATTCCTAAAACATTTAAATTGTGAAGTGTATTTAGGACAAAAACAATTCAGACTCAAATTTAAACTTCAAATCAATCCCTATTAATAACAAGAATTTGAATGGGTTCAGAGAATAAAGCCATTATCAATTATTTTATAGATGTTTAACATCCCAGTCATGGATATTTCCCTTGTATTAAACATCATCAGTTTTAGGTGAAGTGGAAGAAATTTCTGCAAGGTGCGCAGAGCAATGTGCAGTGATGATTCTTTAGTGTGTTATGTCTTCAGTGGCACAGGTCACTGGTTTTAATGTCTCTTCCAAAAGACTTGTGACTTTAATTTCTAAATTTTGGCGAAAGAAGTCACAACCTATTGTAAAAGCCTGGGTTTCAAAAATACTTCTAAAGAGAAAAATCTCATAATGTTTGTTATAAACAAAAGACTCAAGTAGTAAAGAGAGTAATCAAAAGAAGAAATAGAACAACACAACATTCCTAGAAAATTGACAAGTGGAGAAAATAAAGTCCATTATTACCAGTTTGTTGATTTAGTAATAAGGATATGGAATTATGGTTGAACTTTTTATATAAAAATTTAGTTTCCCATGTAGTCATTAGGTTTTGTACTTTCCCAACTAGAAAACTCATTTATTCTGGTATTTGCATACTCGAGTTCATGTGACTCACAGAGGTTCAAGTAATTTGTAAAAAGTCCTGATAAAAACTAGATCTACAAGCAAGTAAAAATTGTGAGAAAAGTCTAATACCCAGTAGGCATTGTCATAATGTAAAATTTTCATTGGTTGAGCTCAGTCTATAAGAGTTACAATGTATTTGAAAACATGAAAATATTTAAAGATAAGTAAAAATTAAGAACATCATACACTTTATGTCAAAACATCCTTAAAAACAACAATGTATGGAGAAAATCAGTCAACAATAAATATCATCATGCAACATGCTGAATTTTCATATGCATGAGACTTGAGTAACATGTAAATACACACATGACAAATGACACTCACTAACTTATGTCCTTTGATATGTCCATTTTATATTCAGAGGAAATATAAAAACTAGAGAGTTATTTCATCTATTGTACAACATAAAACAGTTTTAAATTTAGTATGACAGTTTATCAATGTACATTTCTGGTCATTGATAACTACACAAACTTTACAGCAGGCATATTTTAGTGTAAATGACAGCCAAGGAACAAAAACTAATGAACTGTTCATTCATTCATTTGGACACAGCAAAAGGAATTTACGTAAAGAAATAAATGAGATAATTGTGAAAATTTTTCAAGAAATCTTAATCTGGGCATTTTTACAATCTGTGTAAACTGAGCACCAAGTACATTGATAACTTGTATTTCAGGACATTTAATTTATATTGTTTGATACATGAACTTGTGTAAAACAAAATCCAGTTTATTCAAAACAAACCTTCTGTTCAGAAAGTGTTTGGTCTACAGATTCTGATGCAATTAATCATTTAATGTCAGACAAAAGAAGCCAGAATAATAAATAGCATTGTTGTCTTCTCATTAATTATAAAAATTAATGTATTTTAAAAGTTTGACTATTGAAATAAGTTGATTTCAAAAACTGTCTAATGGACTTTAACCAAATACTTTATTAAGAATTCAAAAATGTCCCTGGTTTTATTTGAGATGTTCATCTAGTCTGTCTGCCATTATGAAGTATCACTTTGGTTTTATTCAAGATGTTCATCGTCTGTCTGCCATTATGAAGTATCACTTTGGTTTTATTTAAGATGTTCATCTAGTCGGTGTGTCATTATGAAATATCACTCTGGTTTTATTTGAGGTGTTCATCTAGTCTGTCACTATGATACAGTAATTGACATAAGTAACTTACCACTTCTTTTAGAGCCTCACAACACGTTTCCACTGTACCAGACATAGCCAGTAATGATGTTACTAGTTGGTCCTCAGAGTTGGACCATAATGTAAATATAGGCCCCAGTCTGATAAATCTGTTAAATATTCTGTAAACAAAATTATGTTAATTGATTATAATTTGTTTGCTATAAAATCTATGGAGGAAAAATAATAAACAATGTTGTGCCTTGAGTAAAGTACACAAACAAGGATAAAATCTGCGAATAAAGTTTTTAATCAAATTTAAATATACAGTCATGTACTAGAATTAAATAATATTGTACAAAAGGTTGTTTTTTCAATATAACATGTTTCAGAAGAAACCTGATATGTGTTGACCACTTCTTCTGGTGTATTACCTGTTTGCTCTTTTGAAACCCTTGCAGCTATCCGTTCAAGTACACCTAATTTATCCAAAAATGATTGTATATAATCATGCATAATGGTGAATTCCGGACTTCTATTCTTCATCATGTAGGAAGCACTCATGTTATGTATAGAATCTGATACTCTCCCTAAAATCCCTGTTCCTTGTTTCTTATGAGACTGAAATTCCTGAAATATTAAATTATAAACATGTGTTAAATCTTTTAAGTTTTGATGACCATAATTAAACAGTTAAATGAATAATGTGTAATGTGTGTTTACATGTTATGATTAGTTTGCCTACAACAGCTATGGCAGCTAGATGCCATTGCTCTTCTTAAATTTCAAATTTCCACCTTACAGAACTGGATAAATTATGACACTAGATGTAACAACAACATTGTTTATAAAGCCACCGGACTATGTTATCATGTAACAAAACTTGCTGTAAGTTGGTGGGTATATGGTACTGTTTACTGTAAGTTGGTGGGTATATGGTACTGTTTACTGTAAGTTGGTGGGTATATGGTACTGTTTACTGTAAGTTGGTGGGTATATGGTACTGTTTACTGTAAGTTGGTGGGTGTATGGTACTGTTTACTGTAAGTTGGTGGGTGTATGGTACTGTTTACTGTAAGTTGGTGGGTATATGGTACTGTTTACTTTAAGTTGGTGGGTATATGGTACTGTTTACTGTAAGTTGGTGGGTGTATGGTACTGTTTACTTAAGTTGGTGGGTATATGGTACCGTTTACTGCAAGTTGGTGGGTGTATGGTACTGTTTACTTAAGAAGGTGGGTATATGGTACTGTTTGCTGTAAGTTGGTGGGTATATGGTACTGTTTACTGTAAGTTGGTTGGTATATGGTATTGTTTGCTGTAAGTTGGTGGGTGTATGGTACTGTTTACTTAAGTTGGTGGGTATATGGTACTGTTTGCTGTAAGTTGGTGGGTATATGGTACTGTTTACTGTAAGTTGGTGGGTATATGTACCGTTACTGCAAGTTGGTGGGTGTATGGTACTGTTTTACTTAAGAAGGTGGGTATATGGTACTGTTTGCTGTAAGTTGGTGGGTATATGGTACTGTTTACTGTAAGTTGGTGGGTATATGGTACCGTTTACTGCAAGTTGGTGGGTGTATGGTACTGTTTACTTAAGAAGGTGGGTATATGGTACTGTTTGCTGTAAGTTGGTGGGTATATGGTACTGTTTACTGTAAGTTGGTGGGTGTATGGTACTGTTTACTTAAGTTGGTGGGTATATGGTACTGTTTACTTAAGTTGGTGGGTATATGGTACTGTTTGCTGTAAGTTGGTGGGTATATGGTACTGTTTACTGTAAGTTGGTGGGTGTATGGTACTGTTTACTTAAGTTGGTGGGTATATGGTACTGTTTACTGTAAGTTGGTGGGTATATGGTACTGTTTACTGTAAGTTGGTGGGTATATGGTACTGTTTCTGTAAGTTGGTGGGTGTGTGGTACTGTTTACTTAAGTTGGTGGTATATGGTACTGTTTGCTGTAAGTTGGTTGGTATATGGTACTGTTTGCTGTAAGTTGGTGGGTATATGGTACTGTTTGCTGTAAGTTGGTGGGTATATGGTACTGTTTACTGTAAGTTGGTGGTATATGGTACTGTTTGCTGTAAGTTGGTTGGTATATGGTACTGTTTGCTGTAAGTTGGTGGGTATGGTACTGTTTACTGTAAGTTGGTTGGTATATGGTACTGTTTCTGTAAGTTGGTGGGTATATGGTACTGTTTGCTGTAAGTTGGTGGTATATGGTACTGTTTACTGTAAGTTGGTGGGTGTGTGGTACTGTTTACTGTAAGTTGGTTGGTATATGGTACTGTTTACTGTAAGTTGGTGGGTGTTGGTACTGTTTACTGTAAGTTGGTGGGTATATGGTACTGTTTACTGTAAGTTGGTGGGTGTGTGGTACTGTTTACTGTAAGTTGGTTGGTATATGGTACTGTTTGCTGTAAGTTGGTGGGTGTGTGGTACTGTTTACTGTAAGTTGGTTGGTATATGGTACTGTTTGCTGTAAGTTGGTGGGTGTGTGGTACTGTTTACTTAAGTTGGTGGTATATGGTACTGTTTACTGTAAGTTGGTTGGTATATGGTACTGTTTGCTGTAAGTTGGTGGGTATATGGTACTGTTTGCTGTAAGTTGGTGGGTATATGGTACTGTTTACTGTAAGTTGGTTGGTATATGGTACTGTTTGCTGTAAGTTGGTGGGTATATGATACTATTTATGTAATATTTGCCAGCCATGCATTGACACTTCATTCAAGGTCTGATAATGTGATTACATTTTATAAGTGAGATAATGATGAAAACATGAGGTAACTTTAAATACTTGTATATTGAGATAAAATCTATACAAACCCATGCTTTAACTGTAAGAAACACTTGAAAATTTTTATCAAATGACAATACTGGATGATCAGCTATACGAACAAGAAACTTTTGTAAAGCTATCTGTCTCACTCGCAGAAATTCTGGACTGAATCGGTCTAATCTTCTTAAACTGTGTTTTTCTGGTAATGGCTAGAAAATTTACAATAAAAATAACATTATTTAAAATATTCTGATGGTGGCAATAAAAAAGATGTCCATTGAACGTTCTAGTAATTTCATGTCTTTTGGTTGATTACTTTCAGCAATTTTTCATCCTTTGAGAAAAAACCTTTTTTAAAAAGTCAGTCTAAACAGCTTTATCTATACACAACTGATAGGTTCCTGTTAGTTAATTGCAGACTCTGCTTTACTTCACATTAGCAATTTACAGTTATTCTTGGTCAGACAATTTCCTATTACACTCAGAGATAATTAATCTAAAAACAAATTCATGTGGTGGCCAAACTTTCTGTTGTAAAAGAAAACCGATTGCTGCAAGGAAGTTCACCTGTATAGAAGTATTATACATGTATTATTAAGTTGCCACAGACAACAGGTACAACAGACAAATTTTATAATTGCAGTGATGAACAACTTTACTACAGATTCAATTGTATTTTACCTGATGTACTTGCTAACAGTGACAGTAAAAGTTGAAACAAACACCATTTACCACGAATTATCATTCCATTTTTATACAAAAGGCATCCGCTTACTTTAACACTCATGAGTGGATCAACACATTTACAGTGAGTGTAGAACTGCTGTATTATATCTATATAAACTTATTTGTCTATTGTATACATATTAGATGTAAATATGTTCATATTTGTTATTGTGTTTTTCAGTTTTTTTTCACTAATGTTGCTGATAATGATATTATTGTTTTTATTGTCATTTACTATTTGATGTTAAAATCTTATAATCATGTCATTTATCTCTGTCAAGGAATAAAAAAAATGAAAGTACAATATGAGACTACACTTACCGGTACAAGATGAGACTACACTTACCGGTACAAGATGAGACTACACTTACCGGTACAAGACAAGACTACACTTACCGGTACAAAATGAGACTACACTTACCGGTACAAGATGAGACTACACTTACCGGTACAAGATGAGACTACACTTACCGGTACAAGATGAGACTACACTTACCAGTACAAGACGAGACTACACTTACCGGTACAAGACAAGAATACACTTACCGATACAAGATGAGACTACACTTACCGGTACAAGATGAGACTACACTTACCGGTACAAGATGAGACTACAGTTACCGGTACAAATGGAGACTACACTTACCGGTACAAGACAAGACTACACTTACCGGTACAAGATGAGACTACACTTACTGGTACAAGATGAGACTACACTTACCGGTACAAGATGAGACTACACTTACCGGTACAAGATGAGACTATACTTACCGGTACAAAGTGAGACTACACTTACCGGTGCAAATGGAGACTACACTTACCAGTACAAGATGAGACTACACTTACCGGTACAAATGGAGACTACACTTACCGGTACAAGATGAGACTACACTTACCAGTACAAGATGAGACTACACTTACCGGTACAAATGGAGACTACACTTACCAGTACAAGACAAGACTACACTTACCGGTACAAGATGAGACTACACTTACCGGTACATTATGAGACTACACTTACGGGTACAAGATGAGACTACACTTACCAGTACAAGAGGAGACTACACTTACCAGTACAAGATGAGACTACACTTACCAGTACCAGATGAGACTACACTTACCAGTACAAGATGAGACTACACTTACCAGTACAAGATGAGACTACACTTACGGGTACAAAATGAGACTACACTTACCGGTACAAATGGAGACTACACTTACCGGTACAAGATGAGACTACACTTACCGGTACAAGATGAGACTACACTTACCAGTACAAGATGAGACTACACTTACCAGTACAAGATGAGACTACACTTACCGGTACAAGATGAGACTACACTTACCAGTACAAGAGGAGACTACACTTACCAGCACAAGATGAGACTACACTTACCGGTACAAGATGAGTTCTATATATCTCTTCTAACCTTTGTCTAAGCCACAAGAAATCATTGTATCTCCTTCTTACTGAATACTCACTGTCATCAAATTCACTTCTTGTTGTCTAAATAAAACAATTGTAAATAATATTAATTTATTTGTAAGCATGTAGAAAAGCCTTCTAAAACTTTTAACAGTAACACAAAAGAACTTCTACACACTCAAAACACCTTATCTATTCAGTACAGAAAAACAAACAATGTTAGTTAAACGTCATTAAATGCAGCTCAAAAGTGTGATACTGTGATTTGAAATAACTAAATTTGAAATAACAGATTGTCTTGATTTTAATTTTCAGCTCATAATACCACTTACTAATTTTAATTGATGACTGATTGGTTAACCTGAATTGATCATCCGTAATGAAAATCTTACCAATTCCCAACACTTGTATCCATGTTATTCAGTGCACATACAAAGTCAGCAACATTTATCATCAAAGGGCTAAATATTAGTATATACCGGTACTTGGGTTGTTCTTTAATTTTATTTCTTAATTGAGCATGTACTTAGTTTCTTAGTTATTGTTCATGTTTAATCTACAAATTTCTATATTCCATGATAAAAAACAACAAACTAATTCTTTGTTACAAGATCATAATTAATATTACTCACTTTTGTAGTTATTCTAAATGTGACGTACGATTCCATTGTGCTGGTATGCTTCTCCGGGTCATCAACAACAACAAACAGGTCCCTTGTATCATCATCAAGGTCGTCGTCATAACGACTCAGGTTAGCAATGAGACTAGAACTACGAGAGACACTCAAATCAGACCTGGCTGATGCATCCAAACTTAAGCTTTCCATCTGTTAATTGAAAACATTAATCAACATTCAAAATTCTTATATTAAACAAAAGGAGCACTTAAAAATAATAGTTAAATATGTATTGAATAAAAAGTCTAGGATAAGATTAGGATTGTATGGCCAGTTGAGGAAGTGCCTTAAGAGTCCTAATCAAAACTGCTATTAAAAGAATTTTTACACACCAATTTATTTTTATGTTCATTTTTAAAACAAAATTATCTCCATGCTGAAGAACAGTATGTTGCTGGGTCATTTTAACTTGAAGGGCAGGTCCACCATTTTTTTTGCTTTTATTCAAGACTAAAACGTAAAAGCCAAATTTGACCGAAACCAAAACAAAATTCCTGGAACATGACCAATAAACCATACCAAATAGATAATTGTGGTGAATCTTTCTAGCCCTAATGTACTTCCTATGAATTAGTATCTGATATAAACAAAATATGACAAACTTATTGTCCCACAAAGCCAAACAATATACTAGACATTCATTCTTAGCATCCACTGGCGCCATATACCAGAATACCAATATATATGACACTCTCTCTCCCATTGTGAAAAGGCCAGCAGTGGTTACTACGATACAGAACTTGATCTTACCACGAAGTTATGAGACTTATTTAAAGTAAAGATTTGTATGGGTGCATAGAACTGCTGAATGCATAGTTGTGCAATGTACAGACATCCCATCCATTTTGGCAGCCATCTGAAACTTAGAAAAACCATACGCCTGATAAGCATATATGCTCCTGAACTAACAAGACCCTTACCTTAAAACAAAAAGGGGGTGCAAAATGAAAAGGCGAAATTTTGCCACCTACAAAACTTGAGATTGAGTTTTGGAAATCGGTGAACTATTCTACAAAATCCTATACCTCGCCATCCTCACTGGGATCAAGGCCGCTTATCAATGGATCTCTAAATTTCTGATTTGTATCAGAAACACCACAAGAATTGCTTTCTTCATCTCTAAATTCGGAACTGCCCTCCGATTCTGCCATCATCTTCGGGACCCCTTATATCAACGACGATACATTATGTATTCCGACATTTCATTGGCTGACTTGTAACGATTGACCAATAAAATCGGTCTGCCTAAATCATGTCAAGGGAGGATTTCATGCCAAGGTAGACGCCAAGGGAAATGAAATGCGCCAAGGAAGTTTGTGTGCAAGCTAGAAACTTATTTTTTTGTATACTGAATTATTAATGAATAAAAATATATTTTGAAAAAATGGAAATAATTTTTCGGTAAAAAGCCGAGTTATTCCAACTTTGACCTTGTCCGTGTAAATTCTGTGACGAAAGAGAGGTAACTCTAGTTTCTCTACATACATGTATATAGTCGAACTGGTTTAACAATGGAATGTCATTGTTCAATTAATAATTATTATTATTACTATAATTATTATTATTAATCTTATTAATATTATTATTAAATAATAAAAATCATAATGTTGTTTCTTTGTTGTCTTCTAATAATGACCATTATTATTAACTTTTGCAATTAAAAGAAGAGAATGTGTTATTGTATTTACATTTTTTATCAGTAGTCAGGTAGTTTTCAGTGTATGTAATATTGAAAATATATTTCTAATTTTATTAAATTATCATTATATCCTATTTTTAGCCTATTACATTTACAATTTTTACTGATTGGACCCTAAAAATGGGGATCATTAATTACGTTTAAGGCTATTAAACTCTATCGTCATATTTTCATAAAAAAATTATTATATAATTAATTGTAAAATAAATTTATTGTAAAATAAATTATATTTATTTCGCCAAAAAATGAGTATTTCGTAACATATTTAAACAGGAAAATGGGACTCATAAGAGTTGGTATGGTTTCAGGCCGTGCGTGTGTATACCAAAGTTAATCCCATAATCTGATAATTGGCTAATTAACTGTCATTACCTGTGACGTCAGTACACCTGGTTAAGAAACAGGTGTTAATCCGATAATTGATGGTCAAAAGATTCTTTAAACCCAGTTATTGACCGGCATGTACACGGACTGTACTTATAACATCCCAACAAGATAATTCACTTATATTTGTGTATTAATACACACATGAATTCTTATAACACCCCGTCAAGATAATTCACTTATCTACACATGAATTCTTATAACAACCCGCTCAAGATAATTCACTTAATTTATATAACACCCGGCCCCGGTTTCACAATCATTCCTTAGCTAAGATTTTCCTTAACTTAAATCTGGCAAAATTTCAAATTTTCATAATTTTTAAGGTGTTATTTTTAAGATCGCTTCAAGATTAAAACATTTGCATTTAGTTTTGACAAAAATATTCATCAATAGTTAAATTTAAGTTAAGGAAAATCTTAGCTAAGGAATGATTTTGAAACCGGCCAAGATAATTCAATTATATGAATGCAGTAATGAAATGTATAGCTGTGTATTGACCCATCTCTATCAAAAAGAAAATGACTGTATTACATTTAATAACTCATTAGGAAGATTTGAAACACTTATTTTAAATTAATTTATTAAACACAATAATATTATTGATTTTCTTCTAAATGTGTTATTAAATAACAGCAGTCTTAAACCACATGAATAGCTCCTTTATTAGGAGGGATTTACCAAGAGCATGCTCCATTATAAGGAGGGATTTACCAATAACAGCACAGAATAACGGCCATATTGTAACCAGTCAACGGTGCAATAATAAATATTTAAATAATCAATTATTAATCAACAAAATGACTAATAGAATTCAAAATATATTCTTTATTCATTAATAATCAGTACATTAGCATTTTTCGATTTTTCTAAAATGACCTAAGCGGTATATTTTGATCAGCTGGAAAGAGCTGCAAGGTGGACAACTTGAAAGATAAACATAACAACTTGAAAGAAGAGCAACCGTGAATTTGCAAGCTGATTCACTGCTCAGCGTTGTAATAACAAACATGGCATTTCAATCTCAGGCTGCAGTTGGGCAAGGTTAATATGATATTTAACATAACTATGCATTCACACAACACATATACAAAAATAAAAAAATAATAATTAAAAAAAAAATTAAACTATTTTCAAGTCACATAACTTTGTGGGATGTCCAGACAACTCGTACCCATACCAAAACTTGTACCCATGTGTTTCTTCATGAAGACAACTCGTACACAAAAAAAAAAGAAGAAAATTAAAATTAAAAAAAAATTAAAATCTTGTATTCATATTTTTTAATATATAAATTAATTTTATTTTACTCTTTTTTTTACATTTACTTTTTATTCTGCTTTAAAGCAGTTTTAAAAATATTTCATATTTTATTGGATATTTAAATATCTGACATTAATTTCCTTTAAATTGCTTTCTTGTGTGTATGAGTTGTCTTGGCACAGTTACTTATGAGTTGTCCTGTGTACAAGTTATCTTGCGTATGAGTTGTCCAGAAACCCTTTGTAGTAGTGGGTCAAGTTCGTGGTATTTTTTGTTCACACCGGATATCATTCGAAGTACATTAATATGTCATTCAAAGCTCTCTAGAGCTCATGTTTTAAATTTTGATTTTAAGTATAAAGATTTATTGTTATTAATGGTTAAACTTTACATTCCTAGAAATTTTTAAAACATGCTTTAAATTTGTAAAAATAGATGTACATTATAATATGGGGAATTAAAATTTTTGACAGATTTCACTATTCTCCAATTATTCTTAAACTAACTAATTTTTTGCAACATGTAAAATAAATCTAGATGAAAAACTATGTCCTCTGCAAATGGAGTCTGATCTATTTTGTACTAGGTAAATACATGTATAGTTTTCAGTGTAATGCCTCATTATACCAGAAATGCTTAATCGTTTTTCTTGTTATAGTTTTTATTATTTAAAGACATTCTAAATCTAAACTTGACTACATAAAATATGTTTTTTGAAAAACAATCAGTTTTTAGTCATTGATCAGGTGTAATCTTGCCACTCCAGAGATCTCACATGAACTTTCTTGGAGTTTTAAAAATGGCATCTATCAGTGGTGTAAGTGAAAATACAAAAAATTATATTTTATGAAAATTTTGCATAATTTACCATTAACACTGATAATAAATGTTACATGGGGAAAACAGTAACTATTTATTTCACTTGTTATACCCTCGGCGAACAAAGTTCAAGGGTATATTGGAATTACTCTGTCTGTGCAGATTCGTTTCTAGACCATAACTTCTTTGTTAGTTGGCATAAACATACCATATTTGGCACATGGGTGTATCACCAGATGATGTGTCACATACATTTATGACCTAGACAGAACTTTCAAGGTTGCTGCTGTTACTATAAATAGTAAAGTGCAAAAGTAGCCATTGTACATTCAAATTTGAAATAGAGCAAGTAGATAGCAGGTCATTTAACATAATTAATGGATTTGTGCAAGAAATTTTTCGTTGAACCAATTTTCATAAATTATGCAAATGAAGTATGATAATTAGTCAATTCTTTGAAAATCTTTTTCTCTGAAACCATTTTGCAATTGAAACCAAATTTTGTTATGGGAGGTCCCTAGGTGGGTTAGACTGAACTAAAGTTTGTACCAGGCAACCCCACCTGACTTCCAAGATGGCTGCCATTACTACAAATAGTAGTCATTGTGTATTCAATTTGAACTGATTTTGTTCAAATAAAAATACAAAAAGTAGAAAGCAGGCATTTAACATACCTAATTGGTATTTAGGAGATTTTTTTTGTTGACCCAATTTTCATGAATAAAGCTAATGATACATTGTATAATAATTAGTCAGGTCTTTGAAAATCTTCTCTAAAACCAAATTTGTTATGATTCCAGTGTGGATTATAGATTAATTAATTTTGTTCAAATTTGAAATAAAGAAAGTAGAAGAACAAAACAGTTATGGTCTTGACCATGAATTGTGGTGGGTTATCCTTTGCGAGTTTTACTCACAGAATTTCTAGTTGGAATTGAAAGGTATACTAGTAACAAAATCCATTTTATTTTCTGTGGTATGACAAATTTAGGAATTTATTCAACAACTAAGACTGGATACTAAACCATTTATAGTAATTCAGCATCATTATAGTTATATTGGTTCAGCTGCTTGGCTAGTGAAAATTTAAAATGTCAATAATTTATAAGAGTTTTATTTTACAAGTAATATAAAATATGTTGATAAATTGGTTCTGACTGTAAGTATAATTTAATTTTTCTACACAAAATCTTCCAACATCAATTTTAAAAATATTGGCTTCCGTAATAGAAGGATACACATATTCACTTAGCAATTAGCATGTGGTTAAAGTGACTTGTAGACATCGACTTAGATTTCTGAATGCATTTAATCTATACATTGTAAAATTAATATACTCTTTAATAATCCACATAGGAAATTTACAACATAATATGCGTAAGTTAAGAATGAATTAATTCCTTATCCAGGCATTGCTTATATCTACCCTTACTTGAATGTAGATCCAACCCAAGATGCAATCGAGGTGGTGGTTGGGATGAGTAAGTGATTGAGGTGGTAGTCAATTTTATTTTTTAAACTTTTCTTTAGTTCAAATTTAACAATTTGTTTTTCTTCATAGCATATATGCATGAATCCAAGAATTACTTTGAAACTACAACAAACACAACTAGGGGTGTTTGAATAAAACAACAACTTTTAAGTCATTTTTGGAGAGAAAGTATCTTAAAGTAATCGGAGTAACAAAGGCATCTAAATGTTCTGCACCCAATATTTGTAAATATAAATAGAAATAAATTGTGGCTACATTGAGTACATGTTGCATTGAATTATACATATATAGCATAAAACACTTGTAGAGCAATTTCATTTGACACCATTACTGTCTGGATGGCTTCTTTTGTGGATTGAAAAACAGTTAAATCCAAGCAAATGCACCCTTTCCTAGGATTTTTCTTTGTGAATGGTGCATGTAGCGATCTCATTTGCATATAATTTTATTATAAACACATGAACATCATTACATCAGTTACAGTTCCACTTCATTAAAGAGTAACTTCTGATGCAAAATAACATCAAATGTTCCCATTCCATATTGTATCAGGGCTTTTGTGGCCAAATAGTTTAAAGCACACACTTACGGATCAAGCGACTATATTGGAATCCCACCAGATAAATCCTAGTATGAGAAGTTTGTCAGTTCACTGGGAGATGCTAGTGGTTTCCGCCACCATCCCAGAACTGTCTATATTTATACATTGATAGTATGTCAAACAGTTTTACTTGGGACATAAAACACCTCCACTCCACTCCCTCCCCTCCACTCCCCTCCCCTCCACTCCCCTCCCCTCCCCTCCCCTCCCCTCTCCACTCCACTCCACCCTCCCCTCCCCTCCCCACTCCCCTCCCCACTCCCCTCCCCTCCACTCCACTCCACTCCACTCCACCCTCCCCTCCCCACTCCCCTCCACTCCACTCCACCCTCCACTCCACTCCACTCCCCTCCCCACCCCTCCCCTCCACTCCACTCCACACTCCACCCTCCCCTCCCCACTCCCCTCCACTCCACTCCACTCTCCACTCCACTCCCCTCCACTCCACTCTGTATCAATCAGTACCATGTTAATTCTAATGCATGATTGCTTTATTGAGCTTCACTTGTTCTTGCTTTACAGATTTCAGATAATTTTATTCATTTAATGGCTTTTGAAATGATAATGCATGCTTATTTCTTTTCTTACCCTTGTTATACTCTAAGCAGAATCTCATATATGAACACATTCAGTCTATAAATAATGCTCTTATTACATGAATTAGATAAGAATTGTGGGATGTTTGAGTATGGTTATGTGGATGTAAACATGCTGCATTATAACTGTACAAACTATCAAGGATTTGGAGTAAAGAGTATTTTTTCATTTATCATAAAAGCCTAGAGAGTAAATTATAACCTGCATGACTGAATTTGGATTTTGTATAGCCATTTTCTTATGAGTTATGTCCCTTTGAAAAATTTACTAGTATTTAAAAATAATAAAATTCATAAAACACATGACTGGAGGCTAAAATCTTGATTTTCTATGGGGTTAACCTTTTAATTTGTTCATTTCATGAAATTTGGTTGAAAAATTGATTAAGCATTTTTGCATTAAATTAATTATATAGAAGATCAGAAATGATATTTTTTATGCAATTATAGCATACACAGCACAAGTTCTGGAAAATGAATCCTTTTAAGCATGATAATTTCTTGGGCAGTATGATGTAAAATGTACATACACTGGCTAATTTAAACCATTTGACACTGATAACAACAGTAACATTTAAACACTGAAGATACCAGGAAATGAAAGAAGAATTTGTATATGTATAATTTCAGAACACAAAAATAGAAAGATACTTGAAATGTTAGAAGAACAGAAGAAAAGATTACGTATGCAGGCACATGGGGGAGGGTCATCTAGCAGTGCTGCAGCTGCTACAAATTCATTACCACCTAGGTGAATATACCATTATAGTACAGTCATACCCATCTATAGTACTGAAAATAGTACTGAAATAGTACTAAAATAAAAATTCTGTATTTGTTCTCTAGTTTTGGGCAATTTACTGGTCCAAATACTTGTCCAAAACAAAATATCTATGACCTTTGTCCAGGTCCAGTATGTATCGTTATTAATTGTCTCTTCTGTTCCATCAGATATATAAAATAACTGGCCCATTGGACTAGTAGCAAAGTATCAACGGTTAGAAAAGAGAAAAAATCTATTGGTCTTGGACCAGTGGGTTTATCAAGCCCTTTACTAAAAGAGGGTTATCAGATATCACATGTATGTAGTGCTGATGTATTTCATTGTCAGACTATTTTTATCCCATGTACTATAAATCATTATGATTTGTTTTCTGATTTCAGTAATTTACAGCCGTCTCCAGGATCAGCAGTGTCTTCTTCAGTAAGTATTTATTATCTCCCTTAGACCTGTTATATTGTGTTACACTTTACAGTAATTTACAGCCGTCTCCAGGATCAACAGTGTCTTCTTCAGTAAGTATTTATTATCTCCCCTAGACCTATTATATTGTGTTACACTTTACAGTAATTTACAGCCGTCTCCAGGATCAGCAGTGTCTTCTTCAGTAAGTATTTATTATCTCCCTAGACCTATTATATTGTTTTACAGTAATTCACAGCCGTCTCCAGGATGAGCAGTGTCTTCTTCAGTAAGTATTTATTATCTCCCTTAGACCTATTATATTGTGTTACACTTTACAGTAATTTACAGCCGTCTCCAGGATCAGCAGTGTCTTCTTCAGTAAGTATTTATTATCTCCCCTAGACCTATTATATTGTGTTACAGTAATTTACAGCCGTCTCCAGGATGAGCAGTGTCTTCTTCAGTAAGTATTTATTATCTCCCTTAGACCTATTATATTGTTTTACAGTAATTCACAGCCGTCTCCAGGATCAGCAGTGTCTTCTTCAGTAAGTATTTATTATCTCCCCTAGACCTATTATATTGTTTTACAGTAATTCACAGCCGTCTCCAGGATCAGCAGTGTCTTCTTCAGTAAGTATTTATTATCTCCCCTAGACCTATTATATTGTGTTACAGTAATTCACAGCCGTCTCCAGGATCAGCAGTGTCTTCTTCAGTAAGTATTTATTATCTCCCCTAGACCTATTATATTGTGTTACAGTAATTCACAGCCGTCTCCAGGATCAGCAGTGTCTTCTTCAGTAAGTATTTATTATCTCCCCTAGACCTATTATATTGTGTTACAGTAATTCACAGCCGTCTCCAGGATCAGCAGTGTCTTCAGTAAGTATTTATTATCTCTTAGACCTATTATATTGTGTTACACTTTACAGTAATTTACAGCCGTCTCCAGGATCAGCAGTGTCTTCTTCAGTAAGTATTTATTATCTCCCTTAGACCTATTATATTGTTTTACAGTAATTCACAGCCGTCTCCAGGATCAGCAGTGTCTTCTTCAGTAAGTATTTATTATCTCCCTTAGACCTATTATATTGTTTTACAGTAATTTACAGCCGTCTCCAGGATCAGCAGTGTCTTCTTCAGTAAGTATTTATTATCTCCCTTAGACCTATTATATTGTTTTACAGTAATTCACAGCCGTCTCCAGGATCAGCAGTGTCTTCTTCAGTAAGTATTTATTATCTCCCTTAGACCTATTATATTGTTTTACAGTAATTTACAGCCGTCTCCAGGATCAGCAGTGTCTTCTTCAGTAAGTATTTATTATCTCCCTTAGACCTATTATATTGTTTTACAGTAATTCACAGCCGTCTCCAGGATCAGCAGTGTCTTCTTCAGTAAGTATTTATTATCTCCCTTAGACCTATTATATTGTGTTACACTTTACAGTAATTTACAGCCGTCTCCAGGATCAGCAGTGTCTTCAGTAAGTATTTATTATCTCTTAGACCTATTATATTGTGTTACACTTTACAGTAATTTACAGCCGTCTCCAGGATCAGCAGTGTCTTCTTCAGTAAGTATTTATTATCTCCCTTAGACCTATTATATTGTTTTACAGTAATTCACAGCCGTCTCCAGGATCAGCAGTGTCTTCTTCAGTAAGTATTTATTATCTCCCTTAGACCTATTATATTGTTTTACAGTAATTCACAGCCGTCTCCAGGATCAGCAGTGTCTTCTTCAGTAAGTATTTATTATCTCCCTTAGACCTATTATATTGTGTTACACTTTACAGTAATTTACAGCCGTCTCCAGGATCAGCAGTGTCTTCTTCAGTAAGTATTTATTATCTCCCTTAGACCTATTATATTGTGTTACACTTTACAGTAATTTACAGCCGTCTCCAGGATCAGCAGTGTCTTCTTCAGTAAGTATTTATTATCTCCCTTAGACCTATTATATTGTGTTACAGTAATTTACAGCCGTCTCCAGGATGAGCAGTGTCTTCTTCAGTAAGTATTTATTATCTCCCTTAGACCTATTATATTGTTTTACAGTAATTCACAGCCGTCTCCAGGATCAGCAGTGTCTTCTTCAGTAAGTATTTATTATCTCCCCTAGACCTATTATATTGTTTTACAGTAATTCACAGCCGTCTCCAGGATCAGCAGTGTCTTCTTCAGTAAGTATTTATTATCTCCCCTAGACCTATTATATTGTTTTACAGTAATTCACAGCCGTCTCCAGGATCAGCAGTGTCTTCTTCAGTAAGTATTTATTATCTCTTAGACCTATTATATTGTGTTACACTTTACAGTAATTTACAGCCGTCTCCAGGATCAGCAGTGTCTTCTTCAGTAAGTATTTATTATCTCCCTTAGACCTATTATATTGTGTTACACTTTACAGTAATTCACAGCCGTCTCCAGGATCAACAGTGTCTTCTTCAGTAAGTATTTATTATCTCCCTTAGACCTATTATATTGTGTTACACTTTACAGTAATTTACAGCCGTCTCCAGGATCAGCAGTGTCTTCTTCAGTAAGTATTTATTATCTCCCTTAGACCTATTATATTGTGTTACACTTTACAGTAATTCACAGCCGTCTCCAGGATCAGCAGTGTCTTCTTCAGTAAGTATTTATTATCTCCCTTAGACCTATTATATTGTGTTACACTTTACAGTAATTCACAGCCGTCTCCAGGATCAGCAGTGTCTTCTTCAGTAAGTATTTATTATCTCCCTTAGACCTATTATATTGTTTTACAGTAATTCACAGCCGTCTCCAGGATCAGCAGTGTCTTCTTCAGTAAGTATTTATTATCTCCCTTAGACCTATTATATTGTGTTACACTTTACAGTAATTTACAGCCGTCTCCAGGATCAGCAGTGTCTTCTTCAGTAAGTATTTATTATCTCCCTTAGACCTATTATATTGTGTTACACTTTACAGTAATTCACAGCCGTCTCCAGGATCAGCAGTGTCTTCTTCAGAAAGTATTTATTATCTCCCTTAGACCTATTATATTGTGTTACACTAGCCGTCTCCAGGATCAGCAGTGTCTTCTTCAGTAAGTATTTATTATCTCCCCTAGACCTATTATATTGTGTTACACTTTACAGTAATTTACAGCCGTCTCCAGGATCAGCAGTGTCTTCTTCAGTAAGTATTTATTATCTCCCCTAGACCTATTATATTGTTTTACAGTAATTCACAGCCGTCTCCAGGATCAGCAGTTTCTTCTTCAGGAAGTATTTATTATCTCCCTTAGACCTATTATATTGCGTTACACTTAATTTTTTTGGGTCATTAAGTACATATTTTTCCTTTGAATCAGATATCAGATTGATGATTAGTAACTTTACTATCAGTAACTGTTTATGTACACTTTATTTTCATAATGATTGTGATATACTTATAAAATTTTGAAAAGTAAAAAAAAAAAAAAAAAAAAGCTAAGTGTCATCGCTAATACAATGGATAACTTATAGTCATTATTTGACCCCCAACAGTGTTTTGTTGGTTGACATTCCTTTGAATTTGAATGCCCTCAAATCGTGATGGGTCCCATAGTTATTAGGTTTCATTATTATTAAGAATGTAATTTAGAATTTAAATTTTACAAATCTTTTATATGCCCACGTAACGAGACATACTGGGTATTATGGTATGGCGTTGTCAATCCATATGTTAACATTTTTCTTGCTAGGGCCATATCCTTTGCCTTGATGAGGATATCACTATGAAACTTGTACCAAACATGTATTATTGGAAGGCTGTGTGTTGCATATGAAATTTAGGTCCGAATTGAAGGTATTGAAGGTCAAGTCACAGGTTAAGTTCAAGGGTCAAATAAGGACATAATGTAAAAAAAAAAACCCACAAAAAAACCGAGAACTTTTTTTATTTTTCATTTAATTCCTTTCAAATTTGGTATGGATTAACAACAAGTAATAATGTTTTACATATAGAACAGGGTTTTGTGTTGTGTTTGAACTTTCCGCAGAATTGGAGTTATGGTTCTTTGCATCCAGTTACACATATCTTGTGTTCAATTTTCTTGTGCGTGTAACTACATGAACTAGTCCAACAGATTTCAACCGATTGATTTGTAATTTGGCTTTTGTGATTGGCATACTGTGAAGATGTGCATATTGTAAAATAAATGTTCTGTGTGAAATTTTACTTCCTCTTGTTATTCCTGTTTACATTATGGACATTGGCGGGCGTATGTTGCCCCGCTCAGTGGTGCTCTTGTTATTCCTGTTTACATTATGGACATTGGCGGGCGTATGTTGCCCCGCTCAGTGGTGCTCTTGTTATTCCTGTTTACATTATGGACATTGGCGGGCGTATGTTGCCCCGCTCAGTGGTGCTCTTGTTATTCCTGTTTACATTATGGACATTGGCGGGCGTATGTTGCCCCGCTCAGTGGTGTTCTTGTTATTCCTGTTTACATTATGGACATTGGCGGGCGTATGTTGCCCCGCTCAGTGGTGCTCTTGTTATTCCTGTTTACATTATGGACATTGGCGGGCGTATGTTGCCCCGCTCAGTGGTGCTCTTGTTATTCCTGTTTACATTATGGACATTGGCGGGCGTATGTTGCCCCGCTCAGTGGTGCTCTTGTTATTCCTGTTTACATTATGGACATTGGCGGGTGTTTGTTGCCCCGCTCAGTGGTGCTCTTGTTATTCCTGTTTACATTATGGACATTGCATTGGCGTATGTTGCCCCGCTCAGTGGTGCTCTTGTTATTCCTGTTTACATTATGGACATTGGCGGGCGTATGTTGCCCCGCTCAGTGGTGCTCTTGTTATTACTGTTTACATTATGGACATTGGCGGGCGTATGTTGCCCCGCTCAGTGGTGCTCTTGTTATTACTTTACATTATGGACATTGGCGGGCGTATGTTGCCCCGCTCAGTGGTGCTCTTGTTATTCCTGTTTACATTATGGACATTGCATTGGCGTATGTTGCCCCGCTCAGTGGTGCTCTTGTTATTCCTGTTTACATTATGGACATTGGCGGGCGTATGTTGCCCCGCTCAGTGGTGCTCTTGTTATTACTGTTTACATTATGGACATTGGCGGGCGTATGTTGCCCCGCTCAGTGGTGCTCTTGTTATTCCTGTTTACATTATGGACATTGCATTGGCGTATGTTGCCCTGCTCAGTGGTGCTCTTGTTATTCCTGTTTACATTATGGACATTGGCGGGCGTATGTTGCCCCGCTCAGTGGTGCTCTTGTTATTCCTGTTTACATTATGGACATTGCATTGGCGTTTGTTGCCCCGCTCAGTGGTGCTCTTGTTATTCCTGTTTACATTATGGACATTGGCGGGCGTATGTTGCCCCGCTCAGTGGTGCTCTTGTTATTCCTGTTTACATTATGGACATTGGCGGGCGTATGTTGCCCCGCTCAGTGGTGCTCTTGTTATTCCTGTTTACATTATGGACATTGGCGGGCGTATGTTGCCCCGCTCAGTGGTGCTCTTGTTATTCCTGTTTACATTATAGACATTGACGGGCGTATGTTGCCCCGCTCAGTGGTGCTCTTATTATTCCTGTTTACATTATGGACATTGGTGGGCGTATGTTGCCCCGCTCAGTGGTGCTCTTGTTATTCCTGTTTACATTATGGACATTGGCGGGCGTATGTTGCCCCGCTCAGTGGTGCTCTTGTTATTCCTGTTTACATTATGGACATTGGTGGGCGTATGTTGCCCGCTCAGTGGTGCTCTTGTTATTCCTGTTTACATTATGGACATTGGCGGGCGTATGTTGCCCCGCTCAGTGGTGCTCTTGTTATTCCTGTTTACATTATTTACATTATGGACATTGGCGGGCGTATGTTGCCCCGCTCAGTGGTGCTCTTGTTATTCCTGTTTACATTATTTACATTATGGACATTGGCGGGCGTATGTTGCCCCGCTCAGTGGTGCTCTTGTTATTCCTGTTTACATTATGGACATTGGCGGGCGTATGTTGCCCCGCTTAGTGTGTGCTCTTGTTATTCCTGTTTACATTATGGACATTGGCGGGCGGATATTGCCCCGCTCAGTGGTGCTCTTGTTATTCCTGTTTACATTATGGACATTGGCGGGCGGATATTGCCCCGCTCAGTGGTGCTCTTGTTTCACATGTAATAGTATTATATTTAGCTACAATGTTTCTAACTTTATTTGTTAATCAGGTAACCATGGTGATGGAAACACAGAACATGACACCAGCACAAAGAGCAGCTTTACAAGTAAGCCATGGTTTGTCAGTCTTTATTAAAAATTTTCAAAATCATCTTGACAAGAGTATCTCATATTTATGACATGTTGGATTAATAAGTAGGTCAGTAGGCCAAAGAGTACAAAGACTTTGTTAACTCTCTAAAGCAAAATATAATGGCCAATCTTCATCAAACTTATCCATCATGATATTTATATTCAATAGGCCAAGTAAACATATGGATAATGTTAGATAAAAAATGAGCATGCCATGAGGTCAAACTATTGAAGAACTCTGAACCTTCTAGAGATTACATTATTTCAAAATCAATCAAAATGTAAATTGATCTTGGGGGGTGAGCAGATGTTTTTTTAATGATTTATATAAAATGAAATTCCTATGTGGAAATTGCTGGTAGTCAAAACCGCCAAGTTCCTTTGCATTCTATCGAAGCTTAGAATTTTCAATTTTTTAATTTTCAGCTTTGAATTTTAAACATAAATGACTTAAAAACAGTAAAATTGTTTTATTTTCAGCATGCCAATGCAAATTCAGTTGGTTATTTCATCACACAAGATTCCTCGTTTGGTAACCTGATATTACCAGTTTTACCACGATTCAACGAGAAATGACATCAAGCAGACATTAGTACATTATACATTTATAAATATTACATCTTCAGACATCTAACATGTGCAATACAAATCTATATATTGTTACTTGTAATAAATTCATATTTTTTTATTATACAAATTATGTTTGTTTGTATTTATACCAGGAAGTGTGTGTGTGTGTGGGGTGGGGGGGGGTGTATTATGTTTCCTGTATCTCATTTTCATTGTTCTTCTGTTAAGTTTAGCAATGATGTTTAACGTCCCAGTTAAGAATATTTCACTTATATTGAAATGTCCCTAGCTATAGGCAAAGGTGCATAAGTTTTGCCTTTGCGTTGTGCTGCTGGCATTATACAGCAGGGTTTTTTATCTTGCCACGCCTACCCTGACATGGGACCGTTTATTTTAAGTTCCCATTAAGATTCATAAGAACTGCGACTTTCATTTCTTAATGCCCAGTGCTTGGCGAAAGAATATTCACTACTCATTTTCAAGTCTTGGGTAAAACCCAGTCAGGGTTCAAACCCACAACCTCCAAGTTACGTAGCAAGTACTCTACCATCTGAGCTACTGCAGTGGTACCAGTGATGTTATCTGTCCACTGTACTTTGCTTACAAAATGACAACTGTTGTTATGTTCTAATGACTTTAAAAGAATACTTGTTACACTGGTATACATATAGGTCTTGTTTGAATTGAAGTGTTTTTAAACCCCCTGCAAACTAGTTTGAGGGGGGTATATAGGAATCATCATGTTCATCTGTCTGTCCATGTAAAATCGTACCCAGGCCATATCTCATAATTGCTTAAAACTGCTGTCATCAATAATCTTTATGGTCCAAGTTGTGTCATGACCTTGAACCTAAGTCATATCAGAAAGGACAGGGTCAAGTGAAAGACACTATATGTGAAACATTCATAACTAGGTCACTATATGTGAAACATTCATAACTAGGTCACTATATGTGAAACATTCATAACTAGGTCACTATATGTGAAATATTCTCAACTAATTTACTTTGAGTGAAATATTCTCAACTAAGTTACATTAAGTGAAATATTCTCAACTAGGTCACTACAAGTGAAATATTCTCATCTAGGTCACTATAACTGAAACATTCTCAACTGAGTTATATGTGAAACATTCTCAACTAGGTCACCATATGTGAAATACTCTTAACCTAATCACTATAAGTGAAATATTCTCAACTAAGTCACTACAAGTTAAATAAATCTCAACTAAGTCATTACATGTGACATATTCTCAACTAAGTCACTATAAGTGAAACATTCTCAACTAGGTCACTTTAAGTGAAACATTCTCAACTAGGTCACTAAAAGTGGAATATTCTCAACTAGGTCACTATATGTAAAATATTCTTGCCTAAGTCACTATATGTGAAATATTCCCACCCTAATCACTATAAGTGAAATATTCTCAACTAAATCACTATAAGTGGAATATTCTCAATTATGTCAATATAAGTGAAATATTCTCAACTAGGTCGCTATAAGTAAATTATTCTCAACTAAGTCACTATAACTGAAACATTCTCAACTAGGTCACTATAAGTAAATTATTCTCAACTAAGTCACTATATGTGAAATATTCTCAACTAGGTCACTATAAGTAAATTATTCTCAACTAAGTTACTATAAGTGAAATATTCTCAACTAAGTTACTATAAGTGAAATATTCTCAACTAAGTCACTATAAGTGAAATATTCTCAACTAAGTCACTATAAGTGAAATATTCTCAACTAAGTTACTATAAGTGAAATATTCTCAACTAAGTTACTATAAGTGAAATATTCTCAACTAAGTTACTATAAGTGAAATATTCTCAACTATGTCACTTAAAGTGAAATATTCTCAACTATGTCACTATATAGTGAAATATTCTCAACTAAGTCACTATAAGTGAAATATTCTCAACTAAGTCACTATAAGTGAAATATTCTCAACTAAGTTACTATAAGTGAAATATTCTCAACTAAGTTACTATAAGTGAAATATTCTTAACTAAGTCACTATAAGTGAAATATTCTCTACTAAGTCACTATAAGTGAAATATTCTAAACTAAGTTACTATAAGTGAAATATTCTCAACTAAGTTACTATAACTGAAATATTCTCAACTAAGTTACTATAAGTGAAATATATTCAACTAAGTTACTATAAGTGAAATATTCTTAACTAAGTCACTATAAGTGAAATATTCTCAACTAAGTCACTATAAGTGAAATATTCTCAACTAAGTTACTATAAGTGAAATATTCTCAACTAAGTTACTATAAGTGAAATATTCTCAACTATGTCACTTAAAGTGAAATATTTTTAACTATGTCACTATAAGTGAAATATTCTTAACTAAGTCACTATAAGTGAAATATTCTCAACTAAGTTACTATAAGTGAAATATTCTTAACTAAGTCACTATAAGTGAAATATTCTCAACTAAGTCACTATAAGTGAAATATTCTCAACTAAGTTACTATAAGTGAAATATTCTCAACTAAGTTACTATAAGTGAAATATTCTCAACTATGTCACTTAAAGTGAAATATTCTCAACTATGTCACTATAAGTGAAATATTCTTAACTAAGTCACTATAAGTGAAATATTCTCAACTAAGTTACTATAAGTGAAATATTCTCAACTAAGTCACTATAAGTGAAATATTCTCAACTAAGTTACTATAAGTGAAATATTCTCAACTAAGTTACTATAAGTGAAATATTCTCAACTATGTCACTTAAAGTGAAATATTCTCAACTATGTCACTATATAGTGACATATAAGTGGAATATTCTCAACTACTAGTAAGTCGCTGTAAGTGAAATATACCCCACTGAGTCGACAGATATAACAATCAAATGTATTAAGTAAACTATTACTTTACAGAGCCGAAGAAAGTAATAAAACATAGTCAGAATTGTGGGGTTTTTTTGTGGTTTTTTGGTGGTTTTTTTTTTTTTTTTGAAAAAAAAAATAAATTGAGCATGTTTTTAGAGATCATAATCTATCTCATTTTTTAATTATTTATGTCATAAAAATGCAATTTTGAGAATTATTTATTGCACGTAAATGCAATTTTTTAATTATTTATGTCATAAAAATTCAAATACTAGCACATACATGATATATTTAAGGCAAATTAAGCTTTAATGAGGCTATTTTAATAACAAAAATTAAAACTGTGGAAGAATTAGCAATATAATCGTGAACTTAGTGTTCTGTGAGAATTAATATTGCATTAATATACGTTCTGACCCTGGCATTTGGTCATTTTTATTGAAAGATAAGTGTATTTTTATGACCGCTAACTTAACATTTTGACGTGTTTTTTGGACAATTCTGACACTTTGAATCCTGACATTGGGGTCAAATTGACAAAATTCTCAGAATAATATGTATTTATATACATACAAATAAAATTCCATCACATTCTTAACTCACTTTTAATGTTTTTCTATATGGCGTACTGTAACTACATACTAGTATATAGGAACCCCATGCCTGTCAACCGGACAATATTTTGTATACCAGTGTCATGTGTAGAATTTTTAATTTTTTTCTTTGAATAAATTCAAATTTCTACGAGGTGCCGTTTTACTATGTTTAATCATTTTGCGATATCACGTACATGCGATTTATTTGTCTCACGGATTCTTTTAGTGATATATGAGTAAAGAGTAATAAGACATTTTGTCAAATTGTGCACATGACGCCAGTAATTAAGTATAGTCAGTCATTTGTAATTACATAAAAAGGGAAATTCTTTAAAAAAAGCTATAGAATGAATATAGTTAATTTCATAAATAATAGAATGTCCTGCGTCATGTTTTGACATTTTTGTGAAACCAATCCTATCACCCACCCACCATCAATATTTATAAATATGTCGCATAATAATAATAATAATAATAATAAAGAATCTAAGGGTTTGGTGTGTAGTTTTTTCGGAAATTTTATTTACATTTCATTTGATAGATCTATTTCTAACAAAAATTGAATGTTTTTCTATTTTTATATAGCGACCCTCCTCGGTGACGAGCAGACATTCAGGTGACCATTTTTCAATGTAAACCATAAAGCTGACACGAGATCAAAACTGACCATGTACTTAGTACTGGAGATGTTATGTAGTAACATGTATCTTACATGTCAAAAATAAATCGTCTATCTCTCTATAACAATGTAAACACGTATTGTTTTTTATTCTCTATTCATCAGTTGGTCCTTCTGAAGTTATTTATTACCGGATTCTGGAAGATATAATTAAAAACATAAAGACAATTTAATGTTAAGTGTATGTTTTTTTCTGCATGGTTAAATTAAATATGATTTAACAAACCTAACAAGATCAGGTCATTTATGCCGGAAATTTTTGGCTTTTTCTCACCGAATATTTTCCACCAAAAGACAGTCTCTTCTTGCACTGTATTTCGCTTTATATCTCGTGTGTGGGATGCATAATTCGCGGTTTTTTGTTATTATTATTAAAATTGTTATAGATACCCCTCTATATAATATTTTGATGGTTCTCGATGTTAAACAATTACAACCTGTTTTTATTTAACGTCCATTTTATTGTAGCTAAATCTATAGACACCACTAAATCCACCACCCCGACATATTGACGTTTTTGTAACTAAGTCTATAGACACCACTAAATCCACCACCCCGACATATTGACGTTTTTGTAACGAAGTCTATAGACGCCGCTAAATCCACCACCCCGACATATTGACGTTATTGTAACTAAGTCTATAGACACCACTAAATCCACCACCCCGACATATTGACGTTTTTGTAACGAAATCTATAGACACCACTAAATCCACCACCCCGGCATATTAACGTTTTTGTAACGAAATCTATAGACACCACTAAATCCACCACCCCGGCATATTGACGTTATTGTAACTAAGTCTATAGACACCGCTAAATCCACCACCCCGACAAATTGACGTTTTTGTAACTAAGTCTATAGACACCACTAAATCCACCACCCCGGCATATTGACGTTATTGTAACTAAGTCTATAGACACCGCTAAATCCACCACCCCGACATATTGACGTTTTTGTAACTAAGTCTATAGACACCGCTAAATCCACCACCCCGACATATTGACGTTTTTGTAACTAAGTCTATAGACACCACTAAATCCACCACCCCGACATATTGACGTTATTGTAACTAAGTCTATAGACACCGCTAAATCCACCACCCCGACATATTGACGTTTTTGTAACTAAGTCTATAGACACCGCTAAATCCACCACCCCGACATATTGACGTTTTTGTAACTAAGTCTATAGACACCACTAAATCCACCACCCCGGCATATTAACGTTTTTGTAACGTGCATGTTTTTCAGCTTTTATTCCATATATACACGAAAAAATAGATTACTGACGGTTGTCTATAACAATAATGGAACGTCAATATTGTACATGTATTTAAAGATTTAAAACAGTCGTTTTCGTCAACCAACATTACAATGGATATATAGGAAACATGTACTGGGCTAGGACCAAAACAACATACCACAACAAACAAACAAACAAAGAAAACGTTAGATTCTAAACAAAATGACACAACAAACAAACCAACACAGAAAACGCAAGAGCCGAAACAAAATGACACAACAAACATTCAACCAAGAAAACGCAAGAGCCGAAACAAAATGACACAACAAACATTCAACCAAGAAAACGCAAGAGCCAAAACAAAATGACACAACAAACCAAGAAAACGCAAGAGCCGAAACAAAATGAAACAACAAACAAACAAACCAAGAAAACGGAAGAGCCGAAACAAAATGACACAACAAACAAACAAACAAACAAACAAACCAAGAAAACGCAAGAGCCGAAACAAAATGACACAACAAACAAACAAACCAAGAAAACGTAAGATCCTAAACAAAATGACACAACAGACAAACCAACCAAGAAAACGCAAGAGCCGAAACAAAATGACACAACAAACAAACAAACCAACAAACCAAGAAAACGTAAGATCCTAAACAAAATGAAACAACAAACATACCAACAAAGAAAACGCAAGAGCCGAAACAAAATGACACAACAAACAAACAAACCAAGAAAACGCAAGAGCCGAAACAAAATGACACAACAAACAAACAAAGAAAACGCAAGAGCCGAAACAAAATGACACAACAGACAAACCAACCAAGAAAACGCAAGAGCCGAAACAAAATGACACAACAAACAAACAAACCCAGAAAACGTAAGAGCCGAAACAAAATGACACAACAGACAAACCAACCAAGAAAACGAAAGAGCCGAAACAAAATGACACAACAAACAAACAAACCAAGAAAACACAAGAGCCGAAACAAAATGACACAACAGACAAACCAACCAAGAAAACGTTAGAGCCAAAACAAAATTACACAACAAACAAACAAACCAAGAAAACGCAAGAGCCGAAACAAAATGACACAACAAACAAACCAAGAAAACACAAGAGCCGAAACAAAATGAAACAACAAACAAACAAACAAGAAAACACAAGAGCCGAAACAAAATGACACAACAAACAAACCAAGAAAACGCAAGAGCCGAAACAAAATGACACAACAAACAAACCAACCAAGAAAACGCAAGATCCAAAACAAAATGACACAACAAACAAACAAACCAACAAACCAAGAAAACGTAAGATCCTAAACAAAATGACAGAACAAACAAACCAACAAAGAAAACGTAAGAGCCGAAAAAAATGACACAACAAACATTCAACCAAGAAAAAGCAAGAGCCAAAACAAAATGACACAACAAACCAAGAAAACGCAAGAGCCGAAACAAAATGAAACAACAAACAAACAAACCAAGAAAACGCAAGAGCCGAAACAAAATGAAACAACAAACAAACAAACTAAGAAAACGCAAGAGCCAAAACAAAATGACACAACAGACAAACAAACCAAGAAAACGGAAGAGCCAAAACAAAATGACACAACAAACAAACAAACCAAGAAAACGCAAGAGCCGAAACAAAATGACACAACAAACAAACAAACCAAGAAAACGCAAGAGCCGAAACAAAATGACACAACAAACAAACAAACCAAGAAAACGCAAGAGCCAAAACAAAAAAATGACACAACAAACAAACCAAGAAAACGCAAGAGCCGAAACAAAATGACACAACAAACAAACAAACCAAGAAAACGCAAGAGCCGAAACAAAATGACACAACAAACAAACAAACCAAGAAAACACAAGATCCCAAACAAAATGACTCAACAGACAGACAAACCAAGAAAATACGAAATATAACTAAAATATTGGTTGGTTAGTAAGTCATTTAGTTGGTTTGTCGGTTGGTTCGTCGCTTGTTGTTATACGTCGTATCGCCATTTTTTAGCTGTTACCAATGGAATGGATATACCAGCTGGAGTGATAAGTGAGTTGTGTGCGTGTTTCTGATCTGCTTTGTGCTTTAGTTGTACCTTATTGTGACCCCCTTCAAAGTACTAGTAACTTCGTAATGTCGAAGATGAGCACCGCAGACAACTCAATCCATTATACGGGTATTAAGCCAACCAGTAGAGATCTACTACAAGAAAGAACATTTTCTCACCTGCTACCAATCGGGGGGGTCGAACCCACAGTGGCGACAAGTTTCATGTTTGAAGGCTAACCAACAAAATATTGAGACACCGCTGATGAGTATAAAACTTCAACTTCACATGGACACTTCAAAATTGTGGTATAATGGTATCCAGCGACGGTGTCGTTCAAGTACTATTGTGGGGTCCTGGTTTATCTTCAAACAAATGATGTGCTTAAAAGGTCTTACAGATCAGATTTAAAACCGAGATCTTGTGGCTCAATGGTTTATGTAAGACTGAGTCACCTGTGGAAACTACCTGTAATATACTTTCTACAAGTAACACACATACTGAGCAGTATAAGTATAACCCCCATCATTTATCTGATGTCGTACCCATTTGATTTCCATGCCACGGGTCAATGTAAAACTAAGGAACAAACCGCAAAAAGTGAGCCAAAAATAACTAAATCTGTTTCTTCTCTATAATGCATCTAAAATTGCCATTTCAATCTTGTCCTCTTGCATTTCTTTAAGACAGATCATTGTTATATGAAGAATTTTTTAGTATTTTCTTTGTAAATATTTTTTTAAAATCTCTGTACATGGCATTATAACAGAATGTAACTAACAAATAAAGTATAAAATTATAAAAAAAGAGATAATAATAAAACAAACAAACAAACTACATGTAAATGGTATACAAAGATTTTTATGAACATCTGTGATAAGACAATAATGCAAATACTGTACAATTTTTAAGTTCCTTCTTGACTAATTATTTTAAACTTTATAATTTTACAAAAATTATTTTTCATACTTTAAGGTTTTAACATTAATCTATCCATCATCTAAATGATCATTTCTTACAATAATGAAGACGCAGGTCACAGTAATTTAAAATATTACCAGTCAGTTGTCAATCGAATAATTATGACAGTTCATTAGTTCTCAGTGACAAGTACAACAGTTAAACACACGTATTCCTGTTAAAATTGATCATACATTAATATATTCTATGTTAATTAAACTGCAAAATGTGCAAAAGTTGAAAATGACAATTTTAAAATGAGTGATTTTAATTAAAATAAATGAAATACAATTGCAAATTGTCATTGGAGAATAAAATGGCCATTATGAATTTTGAAGACTGTCGACGTCAACAAACAGCTGTCCAGTGCGTCATAATTACAGAGAACCTACCTGTCATACCTAACCCATCACCATTTATTTTAAAGTTTTATAATTCCATGTACATCCCTTGCAGTAAGGATTTTTGGCGAACTTTCAAAATTTCGGACATTTGACTTTATTTTAAAGCAGTGTTTTTGTAATGGTCAAATGCAAGCTCCGAACAGCGGCCAACATTTGTATCTCTTTTATGACCTCGCGACATACAGAGCTGCGCTGTTTCGGAGCTTGGGTCCAATGATGCAGTGTCCTCGATGACGTCACAATCTCTTTGCGGCTTGTGGCACTGGAGTGCGCGTCACGAGCGTTCGATTCAATGAGAGATCTTGAACGTTTTGTACAATATATTTTTTTTCCAATTATACCAATGTTCACAAACTGTGCACCATTGCTTGATCGTATGAAGTAATATTTATGGCAACCTTGTTAAATCTGGAAAGACTAATGCCACTAAATCATTCAACTTCACAGATGACGTTCTATCTTAATAATTCTAAAATTTGAGAATATGTGAATGTTATCATTTCTGAGGAGCTTAAAATAACAATACCGTACCGGTTCTTTAACTTATGCTTCATATTTGGACTTAAATGACTCGATTATAACACCTACGAAAGGCTACATTTGACACTGTGGTACAGCGTACACGGGATATTACAGCATAAAATGAGCCAAACAGCCCATGTAAACAACACCAGCGTTAGTCGAAAGCCGATTTTTTACTTATCTGTTCATTTTAACATCTGATGGTGTATTGGGTCATCAATCGGACACATAAATGATTCTACTGAAATAGTTAACTGCATGTGATACACTGTTTAAACACTGAAACAAATTGATGAAGCGCAAGTGCTCACCTGTGATTTTGACGTCGCTGGGAGTTTCTTTCCAATATTTCAATTTTCACTTGGTAATTAAAAATTCTGAAGCGTACAATTCCTCAAAGATGTTCAGAACTACATGTCCACCAAATATAAGCTCAATGTATTGCGATATAAAGGAGCAGGAGACGTTGGAGGATAACACGCGGTGTACTGGGAATTGCAAAAAGGTGTACTGGGAATTGGCATTACAGGAGCAAATAGGTGTACTGGAAATTGAGAGTCAAATATCTTGCCAGCTGTGCGATTTTCATGTTTTAATGAATTTATATAGAAATTTATGTGGCTTTTTCATTGAGAAGCAAAACAATTAATTATCTAGTGAAAAACTTCAACATCTGTAATTATTAATCATGCATTACAGACGATATGAAGATGAAACACATAGACCATATCATAAACAAATTTTTCCTGATATATGTAGACTGAGGGAGATGTATAAGTGTTAACTAATCCATTACAAAGGCCCGTGTGTAATGTCAAAATATAATTCGTTCTTAAATAGTTTAAGTTTGACAGTAACATAGCAAATGCAACTAGTGAAGTGAAAGCAAAGAAAAAATTTGTAGTTTGGCACTGAGCAGAAAAATAAAGATTGCAATTTGAGAAAACTTTCAAAATATTTAACTTAATGTCAATAGATCGAATTGACCAGCTACAATTAATGCAAGATGGCTTATTTACATCACAGGTCAAAATGAGACAGTCGTCGGAAGGGAGTGTCTGGTGTAAAACAGTTCCACAAATGTGGCGAGATTAAAATCAAAAGTCTTGAAACAGATTTAGAAATAAATAGTTTTAACAATATAACACATTTTTCTGTTTTAAAATGTTAACCATAGTTCATTGTCATGTGCTATGTTTGAGTTTCTATTTACGAGGGCGAATCAATAAGAAACCAGCTTAACTTATTTACAGATTAGATCCACCTCTTATTTTTTAATGTAATTCAGTGCCCTCTAGTGTGATACACTTATACCAACGGTGTTCATCACCCAAGAACTGAAAAAACAGGGCGATTTCCATTGACCCAATCCTCAACTGTCGTCACGACTTCTTGGTCAAACCTGAAATGACGTCCTCGGGTATCATTTTTTCAATTTTAGGAACAGGAATAAGTCGCTACGAGCTAGGCAGGATGTGATATTAATTCATACCCGTCTCGCCCAACAGCCTTCAGTGTAAGTTTGCAACTATGGACTCTTGCGTTGTCCTGTTGCGGCAGTTTCACGGATATCAGTTCTCAGCTGGCCTAGCAAATTTGCATAGTGCAATCCAGTTATAGGTCTCTTTGGTTAAAAACCACACACAGTAACACCTTTTGCGCCCAAATACTGTTGCCATGACCTTGCCAGCAGATTAATGCTTCTTAGCCTTCTTTGCCTAGGGGACCCAGGCCCTATCCACTGACGACTCTGTGCTTTATTGTCTGGCTCATATTAATGAATCTAAATCTCATATACATTCTTTAGACGCATTTTGACATAAAACGCTTCAATAGGGCGCTGTATGTTAATGCTTTGGTTGCCATTTGCACATTGCTAAGAGATTTTGGGGCCCAACTGGTGCCTATTTTGAAGTTATTTTCCTTATTTTTGTTACAAAAAATCCACTCTATAGATTTGTTTTTAATTCGTGTGTTCAAAAAGCAAATATATTTTATCAAATAATATAGAAAAAATTCTAATGTCAACTGATTCGTTTTTCTGCAAATCCACGATGAATGTTTGCAATGTCAAATTTTGTGTATTTAAAATTTCCAGTTTTTAGACATTACCATTTTAGACTTGTTAGTTTATCACATTACTACGCGAATAACCATAGCATTTCAGAAATAATATAATTGCTAAAATATTATATTTGACTTTTTTCATTCCTTTATAATATTAGATGTGCAACTATTCGGGGTTTTTAATCAAAAACATGTGTTCTGTTACGCTGCTCTGTGCCTAAAACCATACTGACATCTCGATACGCGTGCAATTTTGTATCCGGGTATAAACATGTACAGTGTCGGACAATCGGAAATGAGATGGCTAGTTACTTATTGAGTCGCCCTCGTAAAATGAGATAGAAAAAAGCTCTACACATTCTATACGTCATAACGCTATATTGTCTATTTTGAGTCTAGTGATATTAACATAAACACCACCTCTAAATAAGAACAGCTTATATATTTTATATATAATGGCCACTCATCCGTGATGCTGTTTGAAACGTGTTTTGCTTTACCTTGAATCGGCAATTATAATCATTCCATAAAACAAGTTCTTATCATAATGATAAAGTATTATTACACTTTACACCACTATCCCTCATTCTAAATTGAAAGAACGTCTTACAGAAATTATTCACTTGTCTTTCTTTTACAAAAACGGTAAGCCAAGATACAAATATCTGGTGCTGAATTTGGATTCTGGTTATTTTGTCAAGCATCATACGGATTCCAAACAAAAATATACTGAAGATACCATCAACAAAATGTTGGAGTTTTTGATAGATAACATATTTGTTGTGTTTGGTAATATAGTTTTTCAGCAAACAATCGGTATACCAATGGGTACAAACTGTGCACCATTGCTTGCTGATTTGTTTCTTTATTCTTATGACAGAATTTATGCAGAACCTTGTTAAATCTGGAGAGAAGACTGTCGCCAAATCATTCAACTCAACATACAGATATATAGATGACGTTCTGCTCTTAACAATCCTAAATTTGGAGACTATGTGAATGTCATCTCTCCTAGTGAGCTTGAAATAAAAGACACGACTGATTCCTCAAGTTCTGCTTCATATTTAGATTTACACCTGGATTATGACGCACACAAAAGGCTACATTTGAAACTTTATGACAAACGTGATGACTTCAATTTTCTATTGTCAACTTTCCATTTTTATGCAGCAATATACCTGCTTCTCCTGCTTAAGGTGTATTTGTTTCCCAATTAATACGCTATGGTAGAGCTTGTTCCCACTACGGGGACTTTGTACAACGAAGTAGGCTGCTTGCAAATAAATTGTTGACTCAGGAATATTGCAAGCCTAGGATTTTCAAGGTCCTCAAATAGTTTTATGGCCGTCATCACAGTATTGTTGACAAGTTTGATGTCTCTGTGTCCAGGATTGCCCTGGATATATTTGACGTCTCAAAGTTCCATGTTCCTTTCACACAATTTTGATTACACGCGTGGCGGATGTAGCTAGCTAAACAGGAGGTGCTTACCCTTCCGGAGCACCCGGTCTCACTTCTGGTGGAAGTTCACGCGTATAACCTAACTTGTCAGTTCCAAAGTTTTTACTTTGCTTCTGGATTGTGATTCGGATATGGATTAGTATGTTTGTTTTTGATACATATACCAAGCACCAACTGGCTGCAGTTTCACAATCATTTCTTAAGATTTGTCTGATTTAAATAGGCTTCTTTTGGTGAAACAGCACAGCTTTACTGAGCTTTCCTTATTTCTTAAGTTTAATAATTTTCCGTAACTGCCTCATAAGTGATGAATAGTAGTGTATTGATGTTTTGTCCTTTTTGGAGATATTCTACCAGCATTACTGGAAGCCGTCCGAGATCATACCCTCTCAAGCTCGTCTTCTTTGGCGCGGTGATCAAGTATAAACTTTGGCTACTGGGGTGAAATGATAAACCCATGTTTCAGCCATAGTAAACAATCTCTGAAAAAGCACATGAAAAAGTGCTCTGTGTGTGCTTCTGACCATCAGAATGTCATTTGCCCCCAACTGAAAGCATTTCTCATTGGAAGATCTTTTGTCAGAATTAAATGTAATACATATATTTCCTGTGAAATGACAACTGGCTACATACCATTCTGTAACTTGCCTGTTAGTCGTAACGATATCATTGACTTTATTGACTTTTCCGTGGGGTTGCATCAATGGCAGGTCTTCTAGAACAAGGGTCTTTCTGTTGAGTTTAAATCCCACCACCCACACTTTTACTTTAGAGTTGGAAGGTCATATGTTCCCAGTTCGAATACCATGTAAGTTTGGATATCCTTAAGTGTTAAACATTTCTTATGAAAATATTGGATCACTATATGCCTCTTAATATTGGCGATCTACCTAATTAAATTTTGAAATCAAGGTTAGAGCCTTTTCTATGAACACCTAATATTAACTTGCACCGTGAAACTTATTTATTATGTATGCACCATGCATACAAACTGTATCATACATTCGCAATCCCAAATTTCTTTAAAAATTAAGACTTGAAAATAATGTTATACACGATTCTCGGTAACCGTAACCTCGCAATTCCCGGTACACTAAAACGATGGCGAGAATCAATTCCCAGTACACCGCGTCGATCTTTAAATGTCTCCTGCTCCTTTATTTCGCAAAACATTGAGTTTAAAATTGGTGGACATGTAGTTCTGAACATCTTTGAGGAATTGTACGCTTCAGAATTTTTAATTATCAAGTGAAAATTGAAATATTGAAAGAAACTCCCAGCGACGTCAAAATCACAGGTGAGCACTTGCGCTTCATCAATTTGTTTCAGTGTTTAAACAGTGTATCACATGCAGTTAACTATTTCAGTAGAATCATTTATGTGTCCGATTGATGACCCAATACACCATCTGATGTTAAAATGAACAGATAAGTCAAAAATCGGCTTTTAACTAACGCTGGTGTTGTTTACATGGGCTGTTTGGCTCATTTTATGCTGTAATATCCCGTGTACGCTGTACCACAGTGTTTGAAGATATTTAACAAACGTGATGACTTCTATGCGACAATATAACTGCTTCTGTTGCTTCTGGTTTGTTTGGTTCACAATTAATACGGTATGGTACAGCTTGTTCCCATTTTGGGAATTTGTACAATGAAGAAAGCTGTTTACAAATGAATCGTCGAGCCGGAGATACCGCAACCCGAGGCTTATCAAGGTCCTAAAACGTTATATGATGACCGCCATCGTTTATAATTATGATGCTTACCATGGTTATATTTAACATCCATGTTACTTTATATAATGGCCGCCGTCGTTTATAATTATGATGGTTACCATGGTTATATTTAACATCCATGTTACTTTATATAATGGCCGCCGTCGTTTATAATTATGATGGTTACCATGGTTATATTTAACATCCATGTTACTTTATATAATGGCCGCCGTCGTTTATAATTATGATGGTTACCATGGTTATATTTAACATCCATGTTACTTTATATAATGGCCGCCGTCGTTTATAATTATGATGCTTACCATGGTTATATTTAACATCCATGCTATTTTCATTCGTAATTTTGATTTCATTCATAGTGGGAGCACCTCGCTTAACAGAAAGTGCCTACCCTTCCAGAACACTTGGTCTCACTTCCCTGGTTGAAGTTCATGCGTTCAAGTTAAATTAATTTTGCTAGTTTTCAAAGTTTTCATTTTGGTGATTGTGATTGTGATTCTGTACATGGATTCGTATGTTTTAATTGATAAATAATTATATAACATAATTATCAAAAATATACTTTTCACAAAAGTAAACTTCTAGTATCGCGATTAGTTGCTATATGCTAACTGTTTAAATATGCTATTTAATAATGAAAAAGTTGTTTAAAAAGACATAATATTATACATAAAACAGTATATATCGGTCTGTTAAATTTTAGGTTTTTAGTTTTGAATAGAAAATACTTCTGGAATGTATCTGAAAAAAAGCATACTCCAACCCACGCAGATGTTCTATCAGAAGTCCATAAACTCGAATTCTAGTATTTATGGATTCATACATATTTGAGTTCAGAATAAAATAAAATGTGTTCTTTCGTTAATTAAAGTTTTTTTTAATTCTGTCGATCAAAATTTAATCTAAATGATATTGCATTTTGAATGTAGCCAAAAATTGCAGTATTACTCCAACCCACACATATGTGTATGTATATGTGTGTGTTTTTTACTCGGAATAAAATATATATATACACATGTCAGTATCATATCAAAGCGAATGCATGATAAGCCCCGAGGACATAGCTTGATTGATGTTGTCGGATTTCCTCATGAACAACAATCTTAGCATAAACGTACGTAATAAATATATACGTAGTCACATGTTCAAAGACTGTCCTCAAATCTCCTACTACCACTAACTCACAACTATCAAGTAGTGACTGGGACTTTTTTCTTTAGAAAAGCGAATGGAATTTAAGTTTTAATATCTTCAATAATACTGGAATTAATATAACCGTAAGTAATTAAATTAATTAATTAATTAATTAATTTTCCAGGTAATTAATATTCAGTAGCTACATATGTGCGGTTTAGTGAGTGCTGTATTTGTACCGAGAATTTTTTAAAATGATAAATGTAAATATTTGTGTATTCTTGGTGCCTGAATTGAACAGTTGAACATTTTACAACATTTTATTTTGCAATAAAGGTTATTTATTATACCTCAAAGATGATAATTGTTTACTTGAAATATGATGCATGATTTAAATTTCCAAATTTCTTTACCAGTTTTTTAAAAACACAAATTCTTTTGTCAAATTACAATTCTCATGTTATATATAATATGTGCAAGTTGAACGATATAATAATCTAGTTGCCATGTCACTGGTTCTGAAAGATGACAGTTTTGTTTCTGGCTGAAACATATATAAATAAATTATCTAATTTAACAAATGTACTCAAGTTTCCGCGGTCTCTTTACATGGCTATATGCACAGAGTTGATTCTTTTAGAAACGTATACCGAATAATCATTTAAAGTAAAACTAACAAGAAGCAAAATATAACATCTTTAAGTGTTAAAGTGTTTAAGTGTAAAACTGCCATGTACTTTTTTTAAAAAAAATTATGAAACAAATTAGCACATGACCACCCACTTATCAACAACCCCGTGCGGTATACCCACTAACCCCAACAAAAAACACCATTCCTTTACAACTTTAAACGGACTATCAGACGGACGGACGGACTGGCCAACGGTAAAAAAAGAACACAGTCTGTCATCGCTAACTTGACAGAAGCCCAGGAGCATTTTTATTTATAGCAGAAAAATGACATTTTATGATGTTTAATGTGACTTATTTGTTAAATTCACAATTTTTTACTTTCACACTGCAGTATAAAAAATAATATACAAATATTGTGGTTTTTATTACCATATACCGATAACGTAAGAATTGATTAGTCTGTGTCATAAAGGTGTTGTTAAATCATACAAACAGTCATTATAACCACGGAAACATTAATCACTATATACTACACTATACTTCACATTGTCATGACGATTTACAACTATAATGCTCACAGTCGATTGTGTCATATATTTTGTAAAATTCAAATTCAAATTAAAAAATAAGCACATGGCATCTTTTTATGTTGCTTGTAGCTCATAAAGGTTCACAGAGCCACGTTTCACAATCATTTCTTAATTAAGATTTTCCTGAACTTAAACTTAGCATTTTGATAATCTCTTTCTAAATAAAAATTTTGACAAAACTAAATACAAATATTAGTGTATAAGGTTGAAGTGATCTTCTAAAGGATATATTAAATGTTTAAATTACTTAATTACAACATTTAAATGTAACAGTTTTGAGATAAGGAAAATTTCTCAATTCCACAAATTTAATGTGTCTTACAATTACATATTCTGAAGAAGTTCGTTATTTGTAAACTTTTTTTTATTAAAGTCATATCACGTTTTACTATATTTTTATTATAAAAAGCCACATAAAACTTGTTTATCATTTTTTTAAAATTTTGTTTTGCTTAAGGAATATTGAAATTGTTTTACATTGAAGTTTTGTATCAGAACATCAGAACTCTTTCTTTATTTGTTGTTGTTGTTGTTATATATTTAACATTTCGTCTACATGTACAAACATCTAAGGAGGACATGTTAAGTATTGATAGTCGTGTCATTAGCAAGGTAATTTATTCAGTTGTAAACGACTTTCGATATTTAAATCAAATCAGTTAAATATATTCGAATATTAAACTCAAGGTTAACACCATCACAGAGATCATTTAGTGTACTTATATATAAAGTTTATATAACGATTATCATAAATCCATCATTTTAATATGACAAGTCAAGCATAGTACATAAAATGATGTAACACGTTGAACTGACCACTGTCCACTAGATAACTATTTTATATATAACTAACTATTTAAGCCATACTCAGGCCAATATCAGTTAGCCATGCTAACTATATATATTTTTGTTAACCAAGGACCTTAATATTTTTTTTAAAAAAAGGCCCCTTTATTATTTTAAGTTTAAAAAAAAAATATATTCACCAACTGGAACCAATGTTTATCTTATCATTTGTTTCTTTTGGTGTGTTTTGGGGTTCTTTCACTACTGTCCAATACATGTACACGGTTTTGATTGCATTTTATATGGCCAAATACGGATAGTAAGTATTTGATCTGATCACTTGTTTTAATATTTGTTATGATATGGGGTTATAGCAAATTTTATAACAAAGTGTTTTGCAAGCATTTACTATGATCCAAGTATATTTTCACCACTTACCATGTTCGGGTTTGGCAGTGACAAAGCGTGGATTTTCAGCATTGGCTATGACCAATTGCGGGTGTTCAGCATTCTATGACCAAGAGTGGATTTTCAGCATTTGTGATTACAAAGTCCGGGTTTCAACATTTGATGACAAAGCGCGGATTTCAGATTTTACTAAGATCTAATGTGGAGTTTCAACATTTCTATGATAAATGCGATGTTTACAGCATTGGCTATGATCAAGCGCAGATTCTAACTATGACCAAATGCGAATTTTTAGCATTGGTTGCTGCCAAGTACAGGTTTCAGCATTTGCCATGGCATAGTGCAGGGTTTTAGCACTGGATATTCAGCATTTGTCTCAGCATTTTTATGAAAAATCCATTTTCAGCAATTGTAATAACCAAGTAAAGTTTTCGTCGGTACAATATATTTGCTATGATAAATTATACTTTGTCAGTTCCAAAGGTTTTACTTTGCTTTTGGATTGTGATTCAGACATGGATTAGTATGTTTGTTTTTGATAATCCATACGTCTTTTCAGCATTTGTCAAGAACAAAAGTTCAACGACCATCAAGATACGATCATGTGTCGGCTTTAACCAAGTTAGGGAAAGTGGGCATTTTGCATCGATCAAATATGGGTTTTATTCATGCATTACGCATTACCTATAACTATGACTATAACCAAGTGCAGATTTTAGCGTTGACTATAACCAAGTGCAGATTTTAGCGTTGACTATAACCAAGTGCAGATTTTAGCGTTGACTATAACCAAGTGCAGATTTTAGCGTTGACTATAACCAAGTGCAGATTTTAGCGTTGACTATAACCAAGTGCAGATTTTAGCGTTGACTATAACCAAGTGCAGTTTTTAGCGTTGACTATAACCAAGTGCAGATTTTAGCGTTGACTATAACCAAGTGCAGTTTTTAGCGTTGACTATAACCAAGTGCAGTTTTTAGCGTTGACTATAACCAAGTGCAGTTTTTAGCGTTGACTATAACCAAGTGCAGTTTTTAGCGTTGACTATAACCAAGTGCAGTTTTTAGCGTTGACTATAACCAAGTGCAGTTTTTAGCGTTGACTATAACCAAGTGCAGTTTTTAGCGTTGACTATAACCAAGTGCAGATTTTCAGCATTTGTCTTTACAAAGTACAGGTTTCAGCTTTTGTCATGACCAAGAGCGGATTTTTCTCATGTGTTATGGCAAAGAGCATATTTTCAGCATTGACAATGACCATTTGCGGATTTTCAGCATTTGCTCTGACCAAAAGCAGATTTTTCAAATTCGTTATGGCAAAGAGTATATTTTCAGCAATGACAATGATCAATTGCGGATTTTCAGCATTTGTCTTTTTCAGCATTTCTATGACAAATATGGGGTTTCCAGCAATTTTTATTACTAAGTGCAGTTTTTTGTCAATATTTGCTATGATCAATTATGATCGATGCGTTTTTTCAGCATTTGCTACGATCAAGTACATTTTCAGCATTTGCTTTTATCAAGTGCGTTTTTAACAATGGCTATTTCCAAGTAAGGGATTTTCAGCATTTACTTTGATCAAATGTGTGGTATATGCATAATGCTTTGGACTATAACACCAATGCGAGGGTTTTCAGAGTTGACTATAACCAGTGTGGTTTTTAGCATTTGCTTTGACCAAGTGCAGGATTTTCTGTATTTACTATAACCACAAATACGGGGTTTCAGCATTCCATTAAATACACGAGCAGATACAATTTCAACTTTGGTTAAAGTAGGTCTCCCCGGTACGTTGACTGCCTTGCCTTTAGGGCGAAGACACTGTTTTCTCATGACAAGGAGAATAATATTAATTTATCATGAGCTATTTTTGAACAAAAGTGTAAGATTGTAAATTATTCTATAAAGAAATAAAATCTCAAATTATTATCTGAAATATCTGTATAATTGTCATAGACGTATGATGCTTTTTATCTTTTTTCTGGCCTGAAATAATAAATTCATTAAAATCAAGACAATTACAACATGGACCTGTATGTCCCTGCTAAGGAATGTTTTTCCCAATGTCTACATCCCTCACCAGTTGATGATTTAACGCTGACTTTAGTTGTCTTTTTGTGTCTGGACAGGTATCTCCAATTTGTATTTTACTTACAGGCGCTCGTTCATGAGTTTTCCTTTAAATATGTTAAGAGTGGAACATACTTTAAAAGGTCATAATATTTGCTGAATAATCTATTTTTACACTCCTTCATTTGACATGGGGTTAAAGTTTATATGTAGCGTTCAGCAACTTGCAATATGAGGTTAATGGGCTTTAGTTCACCCGAGCGAAGAGGGTTGGCCTTGACCTACATTCTACATTCACTGTGACATGAATTAGTAAAACCTTCATCCTAGCCGTGAACTCAAAGGTCTAGAAACTACATATAGCACCAGAGTTTAAAACTTCCAAGTTTGAGAATCTGATTGACTTTGACCCACTTTAAAAGGTCACAATTAGCTTCTAAGTTGCAATAGTTTCAATCTCCAAACATCTTCAGTTCATGAACAGCCAGCTTGTATGTTTAAATATTTTATTATTGAATAAAATAATTTTAATTTCCCATGATGTTGCTGATTATATTGTAGTCACTGAAAAGAAATTGTGCAAGCTGTACTTTTCCTCAGTAATTAACATAGTGTCAAGGTCATGTTTAACCTCTGCTAGAGTTATCTTTCTTTAACCGTGATAACGTTTATTCTACATGAATAGTTTAATAATTAATCTATTTGGAACTAACATTGCCAAGATTTCTTCATATTGAATAGCAAGATTATTGAAATATCTTTATAAGAAAATGGTGTAGCGTTCCTTTAACTGTTATTAAACCAGCTTTATCACAATGCTTATTTCCTCTAGTGAACACAGTTAAACCCCATACCCTCCGTCTTGTTTTATGGAGGATCAGAAAGACTTAATGAATTCACTTGTCATGTGCTCCTTTTCAATTATATTATTTTAGTTGTCAGGTGCTAATTTTTAAATTATTTATCATAGTTTACATAAGATAGATCGCGTGCACTCTAATTTTGACTGACAGTATGCACACATCAAAACGGAACATAAACAGATCTAAATTTGGATCCGGCTGACATAAGACAACATTTAATTCATTATGTACACAGGTTAGGGAAGTAGTTATGTCTCTACAAAAGTACTTCTAACACACCTGTAGATGGCGTTATAGCTCAGTAGGTCCCTATACAGAATCCAAGGTGGGGACCAACCTGGTGTCTTTTCATCAAGCTGTTTATAATGGTATTAATTTTTATGTGTAACCTTTGTACATATGCTTAACATTTAGGAATTCTTGTATCTTGATGATATTGTATACAATATGTAGTGTAGAAAGTTATTATATACCACTGGCATTGTTACAGTTAAGAACCGCTTTCCCAGCAGTATCCATATGTTTGCATCTTGGTAAGACCTCGGGATACAAGTAACAGGATGGGTGTTAAGAAACGCTTTCCCAGCAATATCCATCTGTTTGCATTTTGGTAAGACCTCTGGATACAGGCAAAGGTGACCATGAAAACTGTATGCATACAAATGACGTGTATGATGCACACAGGTGGGTGTAGGTGTAAATTCAATATTTCAACCCTGGACAGGATATTCTTATCAAAACATTACAAAACGCAATGTAATGACAGTTAGGTGCCTTAATTAACTTTTACATTTCAGTGTTGTCTCAGTGAAATCTTAAATTATGTTCTTCGATAAGGAAACGCTTAATTAAACAGACCAATCAAATTAAAACATCATGTAATAACCATTAAGCTAATTGGGTAATCAAATAAATGTACCACGTACTGTGTTGATAAACAACATACAATATATAACACGACAAATTCGCACCATACAAAGTTACCATGGACACATTGCAAAACTCGACACAACACAAAATGAGATCAAAAGAGGCTTTTGCATAAAAAACCTGCTTTTTATAAATGTTTCACTTACCTTGGTAAAATAAGCATGTAACTTTTTTTTACATTAAGTAGGCGATGTTCTTAAACAATAATGTAGCCAACCATGATAATGGGTATTTGATAAAAATAGGATTTGTTTTTGTGGTTTTTTTTTTAAATGTCAACGCGTTTCAAATCATCATGACGACTGGAATGCATTTTAATATTTGCTGCTAGTTAAAAAAAACCCACCTGACAATAACCAATACAGTCAAGGAAACGCCACAACAAACCACATAAATAAGAAAACAAGACACAAGATAACTCATACATATAATGTATTTTATTTTATGAAAATTAATGACAAGACATTTCTGTTATTTTTCCTTTAATATCTGGTCAAATAATTATATGGCCTACGTGACACAACATATTGCATTTATTTTTAAAAATACTCGATGAGACAGTTATGTAATATCGTTAATTATTTTTGACTTGCGGTGACGGATATTGTTTGATTAGTGAAATGTTTACTGCTGTATAAACTTTTTAGAAAATTGTCAACAAACACCTCCCTGACTTGTGTTAGAAGTAGGTTTTATTTACGTAAACAAGGATAACAACAAAGTCCTACACATTAAGGTTTTATAGCGTGTCATTTTGATTGACATTTCTGATAGATATCAATTTCCTACATGCAAATGATAAGAAAAGACGAAAATGTTCCTTAATAAAATGTCATCATTCCCCGTGGTAAGTGACTCGCTATGGAATTGTATAGGATTGGAATATAAGGCGTTGAACTCTATTAAACAGTAAATGTTTTATGATGGTATTTTGAATTTTGTAATGACATCTGACCTATGACACCATTTTGATTAAGTAAGAACATGAGATATAACTTAATGTTTATTTGGTGTTTGATCTTTTTGTTAAAATCATTCACGTAACCATTTTAATGGCCACGTCAGTTGTAATATCTGTCGGTGGTCTATGACGCTGATCTCGGTGTTTTTTAAACCACACTTGTTTTCAAGAAGAATGACAATAACCAATTTGCTCCAGAGACGTCAGAGTCGTTACCTGTTATTGTATCTTCCACTCACCCCGGCATCGTCCATGTTTCTGTTAGTTTTCTGGGTGTGTCTCTAGCTGTTTTATTGACCCTTTTTTCACGAGCTTCTGTAGTCACGTGGTCTAAAGCGCGTGCTTATGGATCACGGCGCCTGTAACTTCGAATCACACTGTACTCGGACAGATCATGTCGAAAGTATGTGGTTCTCTCTGGGCACTCAAGTTTCCTCCACCATCTCAGAATTCGCCTCCTTTATTTAAGTGAAAGGAAATCTTAAAGGGGCGGGAAACAGCGTTACTTCAATCACTTTTATAACAAGTGCTTGAAAGTTTTTAATGTTGGCTTATTCACCGTCATTATCTTTTGGATTGTTTATGCTAGTTTTAAACAATTGATTCCCCCGACAGTTACACTAACACGCCCGCCTCAGTAGTATAGAGATATTCTTTCTTCAATATTAAGATGTACATAATGTCAGTTTGATGGGCTCTCGTTACTGAACCTAAAAGGAAACCATTGACAGAAGTTGACATACATGTTAAAAACTGAGTGATTTATATAGCGACTTTTGTATTGCACTATCACCTCAAATTTTCAAATTTAAAATGACATTCATAGTAAAAACATGATGAATCAAGACAATTTATCGAAAGTCCATTCGATTATTTATAATAATGACAGATTTTTGCATAATGTGCTCAAGTTATTGATAAATTTTATATAATCACGTCATCAACATAATTTTAATGTTTTTACATGTTTAGGGCGATTTCTTTATTTTAAAAATCATTAAGGGCTTTAGAAATTTGACATGCACTACATAAAAGGTCAATATCGTGGATATAAACATATCAGAAATCACGATAACAATAGTTTATATCACGGAAACAACCACTCACAGGCAGAACTTATATATATTTGTCACCCTTCAAAGAAATTTCTCGTATAGCGATTGGTTAACTTGCCGGGGTACATGGAACGATGTTCGGAAATCTGCCGGGGTACATGAGAGCACGCGACGTTTAGCGGTAAAAGGGAAGTAACTCGTACATCTCTGACGTCTAGTTACGGTAAACAAACATGGCGACAACGCACGCAAGTCACAGAAAATACGAAATGAAAGTGAAAAAGATCCAACTGGTAACGCTTTGAAGGGTGACAAAAACGTTATACAGGGCTTTGGCAGGTTACACGGTCCCATGTACCCCGTCAAAGATGTATGTACCCTTCGCCTGCGGCTCAGGGTACATAAATCTTTGACGGGGTACATGGGACCGTGTAACCTGCCAAAGCCCTGTATAACTTATAATATACAGCTGTTAAAGAGCAAGTCATCAAAATTAGTGCGATATCACACTACGCTTTTCTTACTATGACCGTGTGAGCTCTCGTTCAATAGCGACAATTTCCATACTGTATATGAGGACCACGGTGGCCAAGTGATCTAAAGCACGCGCTTACGGACCACATTGACTCTAAACGGCTAGGTTCGAATCCCACTCGTGTGAAAAAGTTTGTTAGTTCGCTGACAGAATTTCGGCGGTTATCTTCGAACACTCCAGTTTCCTAAAACATCCCTGAACTGACCGCCTCGATATAAGTGAAAAATAGAGCGTAAAACACTCGGCTTTATGCTGCTTGTAGAACAAAAATTACAGGGGTATGATAAAAATACACTGCTAATGGTACAAGCTTAATGTTATGGAGATAAATTGACAGAATTTTGCTTTCGGACATTTTTCTTAATTTGGTTGACTTTAAATTCAATTTGAATATATTGGAATATAATTAATATAAAATCAAAATTATGAGTCTAATTTCTTTTCAAAGTATATGTTTTATAATTTTATATTAGATTAATCTTTATGGATTTTATTTCATTATGAGTAATTAAAGTGACTGATGCCAATTGACCTTAATTAGTGACGGCGGCACGTAGGTCAAACAGGATAAGGTTAAGCTATCCATTAGCGGACAGATGGATTAAGGAACCTGACATTTAGCAATTGACACTTATATCTCGAATTATCTTGGTGTTTTCTGAACTATTTCCTTTTGGTTTTATGTGATTATTATCGTAAAATTATTGTTAGTCGATGTATTTTGCATTACATGTTGTTTATGCTGACCAACTGTTAGGCAGTTGGAGTCGGACGTTCAACCCGACAACACCCAGCTTATTTAGATCTGAATAAATTGTTGAAACTGGTTTGCATCTTATTGCGTATTTAGTAGTAATTAAGTTTAAAAAATAGCAAATATAAAAAGTGCGAGCTAAGGTTAAAGAGAACCTTAATAAAAATATATGCCCAGATAGTGCCATAATATTAAGCCTAAGAAACCAATGAATCCAGTGCCCGCCCAAAGTCGGGGGATTTATAATAATCTTTATCTTGTCGTGTTTTATAACTAGTAGTTATTATGCCTGTGTGTTCTAGCTTGTTAGTTTTCTAGTTTGTTAATTATGTTGTAGGTTTGTCTCGTGTTCTAGGTTGCGTTAAGTATTGCTCAGTACAAGTGTCACATTATGTAAACATCTATCTCTCGCCATTAAGAATGAAACTCCTTGATCTTATTCTGTTTATTTCTTTTTAAATCACCACCATTGAACAAAACCACTCAAATGATTAATAATTCATGCCCTCTTTTAAATATTATTCTAAATTCAAACGTTATTAATTATTAATATTTTTCAGTGAATTATAATTAGTATTATTTTGTCATTGATTCGGTCATTAACCTTCTGATACTCTATGCTCTCTTAATTCTTATACATGTGCCTAAAAGTGTCCCAAATTAAACATTGGGTTGCTCGTAATCGATGTTTTTAAAATTTGAAAACTATGATTAAATACTACGAAAGCCTATTAGGCTCATGAATAAAAAAATTAAAAGGCGTAATAACGCGAAATAAAGGCGTTATAATGCGAAAAAAAGGCGTTATAACGCGAATTAAAGGCGTAATAACGCGAAATAAAGGCGTAATAACGCGAAATGAAAGGCGTTATAACGCGAAATAAAGGCGTAATAACGCGAACTGAAAGGCGTTATAACGCGAATTAAAATGCGTTATAAGGCAAATTGAAAGGCATTATAACGCGAAATAAAGTCGTAATAATGCGAATTAAAAGGCGTTATATAACTCGAAACAAAGGCGTTATAACGCGAAAGAAAGGCATAATAAGGCGAATAAAAAGGCATTATAACGCGAAATAAAGGCGTAATAATGCGAATTAAAAGGCGTTATATAACTCGAAACAAAGGCGTTATAACGCGAAAGAAACGCATAATAAGGCGAATAAAAAGGCATTATAACGCGAAATAAAGGCGTAATAATGCGAATTAAAAGGCGTTATATAACTCGAAACAAAGGCGTTATAACGCGAAAGAAACGCATAATAAGGCGAATAAAAAGGCATTATAACGCGAAATAAAGGCGTATTAACGCGAAAATAAGATGCCTACTATAATGATGTGGAGGTCATGGGGTTTAATTTCTATCCCCCTTTACATACACATTAAAAATTGCTGAATGGGCTAACACGTGGCTAGTCTCCTTTAATCCAAATAAAACTGAATCCATGATCATATCAAGGAAAACTTCTATCCCATTCCACCCTATGCTTTACATGAACAACATCCCGATAATTGAAGTCGACAATCACAAACATTTAGGTATTTATTTTTCATCTGATGGTTCTTGGAAATTTCATATAAACACTATTAAATCTAAAGCAATTTGTAGACTTAATTTACTTAGAAAATTAAATTTCAGCTAGATCGTCGGTCTCTCGAAAAAATGTACTTTACTTTCATTCGCCCATTATTAGAATACGCTGACATTGTTTGGGATAATATGACAGAAGACTTAAAAGATCAAATCGAAAATATTAATTTAGATGCTGCTAGAATAATTACAGGAGCTACCAAACTTTCTAGCAAAAATCTGCTTTATCGGGAAACTGGTTGGGAAACTCTTGATAAACGTAGAAAACAACACAGACTAATCCAATTTTATAAAATGTATCACAGTTTAACTCCTGACTATCTTAAAGACTTAATTACTTTTAGAAACGACGAATTACATTCATATTCTACCAGAAGTAGTCAAAATCTTAACACTGTTTTATGTAGGACAAATTTCTATTTTAAAAGCTTTTTACCACAAACTATTAGAGACTGGAATGAATTACCTATTGAAATAAGGAATGCTTCTATTACTATTTTTCGTAAATTTATCAATAATTCTGTTAACATTCCTTGTTATTTTTTCTATGGTCAGAGGTTGAGCCAAATCTATCATACAAGGTTGAGACTTAAATGCAGTTCGCTTAAACAAGACCTATACAATAAAAATTTAGTAACTGACCCAAAATGTTCATGTGGAGACATAGAAACAACAAAACATTACTTATTAGAATGCAAAAATTATGATCACATTAGATCGATTACAATTTTTAAACTAAAGTTAAACCGTATTATAGACACTGAGCTTTTACTTCATGGAGATTCAAACCTACCGGATGCTTCAAACATTGAAATCTTTAAAACAGTTCAAAACTTTATTAACCTATCTAAGCGATTCTCAAACTAGAACAATATTTGTCAACTTACTATTTATTTGTATACTACTACCAGTGTGTATATCTTACATGTAACTTTCTCAATTGATTAAATATAAATATGTACTATTGCTTATATTCAACATTTTATATCTAACGATTGTACCTGGCTTTATCATAATATTTTCCTTTGTTTTGGCCATTCAGTCTTGAATTTTACAGTATCTAAGGAAACGGGTTAATATAAGCCATTCTGGCTTGTTCCTGAATCCTTTTCTATATTTCTATATGTTTGTATATTGAATTATATGTTGTATATATTGTTTTTGGAGAATAAAATATTGTTTAAACATTAAAAGTAAGTGTGTGTGTGTGTGTGTGTGTGGTGTGTGTGTGTGTGTGTGTTTCCTGTACAACTATAAGCTGCTTTATATGTATTATTTCTATGAAAATTCAAAAACTGCACATCATCCGATCCTGCGCTGAATTGAACATACTTTTTTAGTAAAACATAAAGGAAGGTTTCTTTTCAATGTTAAAGTTTTTTCATAAAGAGTGGGGATGGAAATCTTTTAAGTAATCTGAAATATAAGCATTGATAAACATTGGCAATATACACATGCCTATTTATTAAATAGTTCCTGTCCAATTGTCTTAACAAAGATTAAATGGCATTGTGACATCTTAGTATGAATGCATCTGCGTTTAATCACTTGTAGTTGCCTTAAGCTGAACTAAAACCAATCTGTTTGTAGTGAGGGTTGTTAACTTATGGAGAGAAACATTTCTCCAGGGAAGTGACTGCTCTATATATAGACAAAAAGGCATTATAACGCCTTTCACTTCGCGTTATTACGCCTTTCTAAAGACGTTAAAACGCCTTTATTTTGCATTATAATGCCTTTATTTCGCGTTATAACGCATTTCAATTTGCGTTAAAACGCCTTTATTTTGCATTATAATGCCTTTATTTCGCGTTATAACGCATTTCAATTTGCGTTAAAACGCCTTTATTTTGCATTATAATGCCTTTATGGCGCGTTATAACGCATTTCAATTCGCTTTATAATGCATTTCAATTTGCGTTATTACGCCTTTCAAATTGCGTTATTACGCCTTTATTTTGCGTTATAACGCCTAATAATTGTTTTTTATTCATGAGCCTAATAGGCTTTCGTAAAATACAACTTATATGAAATTAATGATTAGTTGATTAATGGATTAAAATAGTTCAAATTGCCTCTGTTCAGTATTTCAGCAACAAACTACAAGCTTTAAACTTTTACTGGAAATTGTTGTCGTAATCTAGTAGCATTCTAAACATCAAGATCTGTCTTGTCGCAAATAGCTGAACAATTGCCGAATCGAGGTAACTTATTTCCGTCTCACAAGTTTTCTCTATTTTCCATGGTCCTTCTCAAAGCCTCTTTTCCTCTTTCTCTCTGGTGTCTAGGTAAGTGCCAGTTTTGCGTACCTGTTATTTTCCATTCTCAAAACGTGGCCCAGCCATTTCCATCTTCTTTTGATTGTGGCGCTAAGCTTTTTTTGCTCTTGTTCTTATTTCTTCATTTGATACTTTCTGCGACCAGTAGATTTTTAAAACTTTTTTCAGACATTTGTGGAGAAAGGTGTCTACCATTGTGTCTTAGGTTTTTGTCATTTTCCATGTTTCGCTGCCATACAAGAGGACTGAGAGTACTTTCGAGTTTAGCAGGCGAAATTTTGTTCTTTTTGAGATCTGGCTGTTGTTCCAAATAGGAGCTACTTTGCTGAATGTTAATCGGGCGAGACAGAGTCGTCTTCTGATATCTTCATTTGTCTCTCCTGTGTTGGTTAGTATCGCTTCTAGGTATGTAAAGGTTTTGACATCTTCAATTACTCTCTGGTCGTTGCTTGTGATTGATTGACCGTTATTTGCATTGAATCTCATCACCTTGGTCTTTGACGCATTGATTTTGAGGCCGGTGCAGTGGGCGTTGTTGCTTACGTCACTGAATTTTCTCTGAAGCTGTTCTTTTGTGCTTGAGATTATGCAATGCCATCTTCATAATCTAGGTCATCCAGTTTGTTGGTAAAGTTCCATCGTATTTATGTGTTATTTGTGGCAGTTGATTTTCTCATGACCCAGTCGATAACCACGTAAAAAAGGAAACCGGACATGTTGCAACCTTGCATAACTCTGGATCTGATTTTAAACCACTTGATGTTATTACAGCACATTCGTTGTTGTTGTTGTACATACATTTTACTATTTGGATTATATTGTCTGGGGTGCCGTATTGTTTTATTATTTTCCATAGTGTGTCTTGGGGGAACGCTGTCGAATGTTTTTTTTTTCAAAGTCAATGAAACAGATGTAAACATTAAAAGAAACTTTACTACTTTCTTACCGTTTTTATCGTGCACTTAATTGTCATAATTGATCGATATATAATACGCAAACATCGCGGAACTGAAATACTCGCGAAAACATAGACAATTAATTAATTTATCGGTTAATGTTAGATGTATTATTATTACTGTTCATATTACAGTAAGCCAACATATTGTGGCTGTATACATTAATTTTGCTTGCACGAAAACAGTTTCTCATTTATACAATATATAATGTTAAGGATTATAAGCACTAACTTTTTCAATTATTTCACATAAATCTCACAATATTGTCATTTATTGCGTCCTTGGTAGGATGGTGTCATATGATTGTTATAATGTACATCTTTGTCTTATAAATCCGGATTTCTATTTATAATCTTACGTTATATTTACAGAAAGGCGTGCGTATGTCAAACTTTACATTTTTGTTAAGAACTAATTTTGTTTTTAAACCCCACAACACAAAGTTCCAAGGTTAAGTCGTGTTGCTATCACACTTTATCATACGTATTGAGTTGTTGTCACACTTTATCATACGTATTGAGTTGTTGTCACACTTTATCATACGTATTGAGTTGTTATCACACTTTATCATACGTATTGAGTTGTTGTCACACTTTATCATACGTATTGAGTTGTTGTCACACTTTATCATACGTATTGAGTTGTTGTCGCACATTACCATACGTATTCAGTTGTTGTCGCACATTACCATACGTATTCAGTTGTTGTCACACATACGTAGTGAGTTGTCACACATTATCATACGTATTGAGTTGTTGTCACACATCATCATACGTATTGATTTTTTGTCACACATCACCATACGTATTCAATTGTCACACATCATCATGCGTATTCAATTGTCACATGTCATCATACGTATTCAGTTGTTGTCACATGTTATCATACGTATTCAGTTGCTGTCACACATTATCATACGTATTCAGTTGCTGTCACACATTATCATACGTATTTAGTAGTTGTCAATTTTCAAGTTTTTATTTTTTAGCATACCCTATGATACGTCTGAACTAACACGATTATTTTTTTCGCTATATATACTGCACTTGAGTAGTTTAGACATCTCCAATCAAACAGGAGATGCTGAACTATTTGTTTAACATTATTTTGGTTTTGGTAGTTGTTATTCCTTCCTTCATATATTAGCACATGTATCATAAATATAAGTATACACTTGAAGCTGCTGTTAAGTTTTAATATGGTGGCATCATGGCGAAAAATAGAAAGAACAAGTGTAGCGAAGTGGGTATCTCAGTTTGTAGAGCATTTGCCTTTAGTTCATATGAGAGGTCTTTGGTTCAATTCCTGGTTCAACTGTCTATTTGTCGTTTTCCTGTTACATTTGGAGAGCTTGTCAACACTTTGTAGTGGCTGAACTATGTCGTTTTGTTTCAATGTAGTTGAATCGAAAAATGGGAGGGAAAATGTCGTGATCTGGGTAGCTTATTTGGTAGAGTACTTGCCTATATTGCGGAGGTTTCAGTCTTGATACCCTGTCCGACTCTACATTTTTCCTTTCCTGTTAAACATAAATTAAAATGTATGCCGGTACCTTGCCTTGTAAATTATGCGAGATTCTCTCTAAACTATACACAACAACAACAAAAGATCCAGTGGGCTTTTTACGACCACTAAGTTCCAAAATAAAACTCACTTTATTGTATTTAGTAGATTGATTAAAACCAAAAGGATACAATAATGAAACTGTGTAGCAAAATATCTTTCATCAAATATTTTATTATATTAGTGAAGCATAATAAAATACCTTGACCTTTTACCTTGGCAACTAAACGACCCTGACCTTTGAACTTGGTTTCATGAAGAAATTAATGCTTCAAAACATCAAACATTATAAAATGAATTGAAATATTTTAGCATTGTATATGAAGTCATGCGTTTGTCTATAAACAATGCAACTTAGTTCAAAAATCAGAAATAAAGCTAGAAAATAAACAAAGAGAATATAAATATATATCAGTATGTAGATGACAGATTATCAGTTTATTTCTGATGTTCCTCTTACACAGACACGATTTTATAGTATAAATATCCCCCGTCAGGTGATTTGCTTTTAGCTTGATAACTGTTAAATTTCATGTAAAAGAAAACGGATTTCATGAATAAATAAAGTTGTTGGTAACAATATGTCAAAAATATAACAAACCACAACTGATTCCCTTTTGTTGTCGGTTAACTATGTTCTGGAATATTTATTGGCTTTAGGAATCCTCTTATAAATTACACTTGGCTTTGAATATATCTTCTTTGACAAGTTACAGACGGAAGACTATAAATTGCAATAAATTATAAAAACATTTTCTTTTTTCTCTCTTTTCTATTTTTTAGAAAGTTTTTACTTTGAAATACTGCCTGAATACAAATTGTTTTACAAAAAATAGTCTTTATTATCTAAGACGCGAATTCATATTCATACATGCTAAAAGTTATTTATTTATTTATTTATTTATTTATTTACAAAACCTAAAATGATTCATTCAGCAAAACAGAAATGGTTAACTTTCTGGATGATTATAACCGGGACTAAAATTTTAAAAAGTACAAATAGCAATATGACATTTAAGTAAAAAAGAGAAAATAAATCTACGTTATGTGATAAGTCCTGTCAGTCACATGTCCTAAATCGACCAGAGATAACTGACCATCTCGTTAGCAATATGGCTTAATTAACCTAGGAAAGACGGATGTAAAATACATGTAGACCCGACGTCGTCCAAGTTGTGCAAGGGCCATTACCTAAGAAATGTTCACACCATTACATGTCGCTGGCCTTTGTCCAGTGCATATAGCATACATCATCACACCTTAGCATGTCAATAAATGACCACAAAACATGAAGGTCAGCAATTGGTCAAAACATAAACTTTTTATGGTGGTACGTTGTCCGACAGAACTTATGTTTTCTCATAAAATAGAAGGAAATTGCCATGGAATATCTTTGATATGAAAACAAAGAAATCCGTTTTTACATATTGCTCTTACAGATTGGGTTTGTATTTTTATTTTGAATTTATTTTTTACTGAAATCATTCACATATATCTTCATAGACTAATTATAACGGGCAGGATAGTATTTATCTATTTTACCAAGTAGTCAGTGTGATACTAAGCTCTCTCTCTCTCTCTCTCTCTCTCTCTCTCTCTCTCTCTCTCTCTCTCTCTCTCTGATTTTGTTTATCCTTCATTCAAGACAGACAACGTTTTAGGAAAAGCTCATGCTTTTGTATGTTATTGCAAATATATTTACGAAATTTTAAACTGTATTGATGTCATTTACAAATCCAAACCTAGTTGATAAGGGTTTAAACTTTTTTGGTTAAATTTTGAAATTTATACATCGAATAGATCGGGAATCAACGGACGGTTCTCGCCAATAATATTATGTATATAGTATGCTATGGGTAGATGTTTGACTTTTGTAATTTAGTATAAGACAGGATAAAGAATATTGTTGTTGGATATCGTGTAGCTGACAAAAGTGAGCGTAATCTAAAACACGAACTAACAAATAACAAGTTAACTAGACGAGAGAACACGTGTATACTGTGTGGCCACTGGTTGTTGTACTTCTCACTTGGAAACAAATGATCGTATTTAGTCTTTGTAGCTGTACCAATTACATGTTGTGTTGTTTGTCTTTGTTTTTTATTTTGGTATTTTTTATTGTGTTCCAGTTTGCTTTAGTTCTTGCTAAGAGCGCGTTTTTTATATTCCATTTCCAATCCGTCTAAAATTGCTCCAAACTACTAAACGTATTCAAAAACTTCCATTGAGTAAGAAGTCCTTCAGTGATAATGATGCCGATATAAATTCCAGACTATCAAAATGTAATTCTATTAGAAATACCAAGGTAAATGAATTTAAGGCAAATTAATTATTTGAAGTAAAATGAGATATTTGTGGCATTACTGTAAAAGTATGAATCTTATTAGTAATGAGTCCTTGTATTTTAAGTTTAATCTCATTATCGAGTAAATTCTTACCACATCAATCAGTTAGTGGTGACTATTGTTCACCATATGTTCATTCATTTTACATCTTAGTTCACACACACACACACACACACACACACACACACACACACACACACACTATAGCACCCCGTAAAACAAACCAAAAAACTTTATAAATCACGTCTTGATTAGGATTGGTCATTTGTTCAGATGTGACGTCAACAATTTTGTCACTGTCGTAAGAATGGATGATAAAGTTTGTTTTTAGGGCGTGTTTTCCTGTAATGTGGTAACATGTATCACCTTTTACACGTGAGTGAGTGTACATCATACGCGGAAACAAAGCCTATATTTAATTATCATATATCTTGTTTTATACCGTCACTGTTTTTCTTTAAAATAAATATCAATTCTGATAAATAGTTTTATAAAAATGAAACATTCGTGAACCTGACTAATGATTTCCGAGGAAAAACACGCGTTAAACAGTTAAATAAGATTAATATTCCACAAGCCACGCTACATCTCATTTCTCTTTGTCTGAAGGATCAGGTCTGACTGATTATAAAGGTAAATTTTTTTCTGAAAACTAAATTTTGTTATAAAAAATTAAGTACACATTTTCATATAGTTAAACACTCGTATAGATTTATAATAGTAACATCTGTTTGTCAGCACTGGGGATGGTGACGCTAAGACAAAAAGAACACTGTCACGTGATTAACGATTAAAAGAGTGTCATCATCCTCTCGACCCTCCTTCCCGCCCCACCCTGCATCTACACTAAAACGTACATTACGTGAATTATATATTGTACGTGTAATGCTAAGTTGGTTAAAATGTGTCAATTAATGTACATAAAACGTGGCGAAGCTGAGCCAGGTCTATGTGGAATTTTACGAATAGAAAACGTAAACAGCTGTTAAAAATAACAGAGAGAGAGAGAGAGAGAGAGAGAGAGAGAGAGAGAGAGAGAGAGAGAGAGAGAGAGAGTTCACGGCATGTCTCGTGTTTTATATCAAGAGCAATTGGAAATAGGATACTAAAATCCTGGCAATGTTTTAAACACTAATTGTTTAAGTCTGTCAGTTGCTCTCTCGTGTCTTGGCCGTTTTCATCTTTCACCTGCTTTCACTGCCGTAGAGAGAAATGCGTTTAATTGAATTCATTTTCAATTACAATTGTCCCTTTTATATTTTCGACTTATTACCCCTCTGTGTGAGACAACTTGTCATAATGTTGTTTTGAATGTCTCATTTAATATAAGATTCAAAAATAAGTTTGTATGATTGCTGTCTACTAGAAGCACCTGTAAGTTCATATATGCATTCTTAATGGACATAGTGAGATTAATCTGCCTGAATTTATTAAAATTTTATGGCAAATTATGATAATTCGTTGTCTCAAATAAATACAAAAACAATTAACAATTATTCAATTTAATTACGAAATTAAAACCGTGTTGTTTCATTTTGATATATTGCGGTAAAATTAAGAAAGATTGTATTTTGTTTTGGTAATAATGACTAATAATACAAAATTAGTCTGACAAAAATAAAGATATTTATATAAATTTGTAATTGACCTCAAAAACACATGAAGTGGCGTCTCCACAGAAACACGCTAAGTGTTTCAAGATCGTAATAACTTCTGAACTTTTTAACATTTAATCACCAAAAAACCTTTCCATTCAATGTAACAATTAGTCGTATTATTTTTATGATACAAACTTTTACACTCAATTTAACACTTTGGCTGCTTGGAGTATCACTTTGACCTTTAACACTTTGGCTGCTTGGAGCATCACTTTGACCTTTAACGCTTTGGCTGCTTGTAGCATCACTTTGACCTGTAACACTTAGGTTGCTTGGAGCATCTCTTTGACCTTTAACACTTTGGCTGCTTGGAGCATCATTTTGACCTTTAACACTTTAGCTGCTTGGAGCATCACTTTGACCTTTAACACTTTGGCTGCTTGGAGCATCACTTTGACCTTTAACACTTTGGCTGCTTGTAGCATCATTTGACCTATAACACTTTGGCTGCTTGGAGCATCATTTTGACCTGTGACAACGGTGTTGCCTGGGATAAATCCAACACTAAACATCGTTTATTGAAAAACATTTTGTCCAATTTGTATATTTTTTCACTTAAGACATTTAAGAGAAACACAACATATTTCGATATGTAAATTATCATTTCATTAACTTCTAACTAGTTGTACTGACAAGTATAAATTGTCATCTGTCTACAATGTGAAATATGTCGGTAGTTTGAAGTTATAATTTACATATTTACATACGTTACTTGGTACAAGTACTTGTCGTCCATAAATTTAATCCGTTTAGTATTGCACTCGTTAATTATATGATAGCTCAAATCACTGAAATTATTTTTATCTTTCTTTTCGTATAAAATAATCATATATATTTAAATCATAAATAATATCGAGCAGACAAATCTAATTTTTTAAATCATAATCATCATCATCCCCCTTCTCATCCTCATCATCACAACCCCATCTTTCTCCTCCTTCCTCCTGCTCCTCCTGCTGCTGCTGCTCCTCCTCCTCCTCCTCCTCCTCCTCCTCCTCCTCCTCATCATCATCATCATCATCATCATCTTCTTCTTTTTCTTCTTCTTCTTCTTTCTCTTCCTCTTCCTCCTCCTTCTTCTTATCTTCTTCTTCCTCCTCCTCCTCCTCCTCATTCTTCTTCTTCTTCTTTTTCTTTCTCTTCCTCCTCCTTCTCCTCATCTTCTTCTTCCTCATCCTCCTCATCATCATCTTTTTCTTCTTCCTCTTCCTCCTCCTTACCACTACCACCACCACCACCACTACCACCACCGTCATCATCATTTTTAGAACATTACCACCTTTACATACATGTATTATTGTTGACTCAATGAAACATCAAAAGTTTTCACAACCTTTTTGCTGGTAATCATATTCCATACGGAAACCTTCCCGTGAATCTTTACACCTTAATTTTGGATTTAAAATCAGTAAAGTTCTCGTTAGGTACACCAGGTCAAGGTAATAGATAAATGATTGATTTCTTCTTCCATCTGCCCTTTGTTATTGTGTTGTATTTTCCTCTATATATTATATCTATTAATTATGTATATTATAAATTAGAATTTTGACATGTTGATATGAATTACTAACCTTTGAGCTACGCAATCAAAAACCCATTTAATCGTCATAATTTAGTACACGTTCATTTGTTATTCAGATTTTCTTTAGTACTTGATCGTAAAGTTGTCTTATTTTGTCACTTTATTGTAATTCTTTAACATTTTATTGGATTTTCAGATATAATTTTTTCTCGCCTTGTAAGATAATTACTTATCTAAGGTTTCATATTGTCTATGAAAACACCACCCCCAAAGTTTACTATTGTCTGCCAGAAACTTGCTTTCAACATTTGACCTCTTGGTGATGTCAACAAAACAAATCAAGTACAAAAACAAAATATGGAATTATCCTGGCTTAGGACAGACACAGAACGTTACTGTAAGTTGACATGGCCCCTGGATAATATTATACAACGAAAATATTCATAAGCACAAAAGAATTTTAGTAATACCAATTAATTTTCTGAATTAAAAAAAAAAACCCTGAAAGTAGGCAAAAGTACTTAATTCATATGCATGGATAAGAAGCAAAATCAATGTCGACCCAAAATCGGACAGAAAGAAGGTCAAAACACGATACATATGAATGTCATTCTGTCGTCTTTAACAAGTGGCATCAAAAATAATGCTAAAAACTTATAACGTATATCGGAAAAGTTCAAACAAACATGTGAACATCACGACCTTAAGAGACAACAAGTCTAAAATCAACAATGTCCTTGTTTAACATGTGAGCACCACGACCTTCAGAGACAACAAGTCTAAAATCAACAACGTCCTTGTTTAACATGTGAAAATCACAACCTTCAGTGACAACAAATCTCAAATCAACAACGTCCTTGTTTAACATGTGGACATCACGACCTTCAGTGACAACAAGTCTCAAATCAACAACGTCCTTGTTTAACATGTGAACATCACGACCTTCAGTGACAACAAGTCTAAAATCAACAACGTCCTTGTTTAACATACGAGCACCACGACCTTCAGGAACAAAAAATCTCAAATTAACAACGTCATTGTTTAACATGTGAACATCACGACCTTCAGTGACAACAAGTCTCAAATCAACAATGTCCTTGTTTAACATGTGAACATCACGACCTTCAGTGACAACAAGTCTAAAATCAACAACGCCCTTGTTTAACATGTGAACATCACGACCTTCAGGAACAACAAATCTCAAATCAACAACGTCCTTGTTTAACATGTGAACATCACGACCTTCAGTGACAACAAGTCTCAAATCAACAATGTCCTTGTTTAACATGTGAACATCACGACCTTCAGTGACAACAAGTCTCAAATCAACAACGTCCTTGTTTAACATGTGAACATCACGACCTTCAGGAACAACAAGTCTAAAATCAACAACGTCCTTGTTTAACATGTGAACATCACGACCTTCAGTGACAACAAGTCTCAAATCAACAATGTCCTTGTTTAACATGTGAACATCACGACCTTCAGTGACAACAAATCTCAAATCAACAACGTCCTTTTTTAACATGTGGACATCACGACCTTCGGTGACAACAAGTCTCAAATCAACAATGTCCTTGTTTAACATGTGAACATCACGACCTTCAGTGACAACAAGTCTCAAATCAACAATGTCCTTGTTTAACATGTGAACATCACGACCTTCAGTGACAACAAGTCTAAAATCAACAATGTCCTTGTTTAACATGTGAACATCACGACCTTCAGTGACAACAAGTCTCAAATCAACAATGTCCTTGTTTAACATGTGAACATCACGACCTTCAGTGACAACAAATCTCAAATCAACAACGTCCTTGTTTAACATGTGAACATCACGACCTTCAGTGACAACAAGTCTCAAATCAACAACGTCCTTGTTTAACATGTGGACATCACGACCTTCAGTGACAACAAATCTCAAATCAACAACGTCCTTGTTTAACATGTGAACATCACGACCTTCAGTGACAACAAGTCTCAAATCAACAACGTCCTTGTTTAACATGTGAACATCACGACCTTCAGTGACAACAAATCTCAAATCAACAACGTCCTTGTTTAACATGTGAACATCACGACCTTCAGTGACAACAAGTCTCAAATCAACAACGTCCTTGTTTAACATGTGGACATCACGACCTTCAGTGACAACAAATCTCAAATCAACAACGTCCTTGTTTAACATACGAGCACCACGACCTTCAGGAACAAAAAATCTCAAATTAACAACATCCTTGTTTAACATGTGAACATTACAACCTTCAGTTATAAAGGAAGCAAAGCAACATAGTGAACACTGTAAGCCCTTTCTTTCTAGTATCTGATGAAGTTATTGAATAAAAATAAAAACAAGCCACTCCCTGAAATGATAATGACATTGTTCAAAGTGTAATTCCTACGAGTAACAGTTCAATACCAATACCAACCAGCGTCAGATTGTTTATGTGTGCCTGGTCATTATTCGATGATGATGTAATTTGTAGATTGTTTTATAGTTTCCTTGATTTATTTGGACACTAAATCTAATACTTTACATAAATGTTTTAAGGCGTGTCACTCAATTAACCTGATAGTGCACATAGACAATTAAACAATGTCGTCTAGCTCATGTACCGTGTACACTCATCTCGAAGGAAAGAATTTAGATAATTTGACGTATTTTACATTAGAGCATAAAATGTCACTTGGTTTTTACTTTAACGTTCAGACCATCATATTTATTTTATAAAGCTAAATGTTTGTGTTTTCATTATTAATAAATGATTCAGGTATTATGATGCATCGACTGGCTTTCAAACCAGTGCTGTCAGTTCAAAATCTAGCAGTCTTTTTAACTTTCCCGGGGTGGGGTGGGGGTGGGGGGTTTATTTCATCTGTTTACTCTTGGGTCGTTTGAATGAGACCTGACAATAGATGCCTGTAACACAACAGGCGTGGTAGCGAAAGGATCTTTTCCAGATGTTTATATAAAACAAAGGTATAAATTTCTTCAATTCACATAAAGTGGCGACGTCACAATATTGACTGGGAAATACAATAACTGTTGTATCTCTTAAGCCAAACATATTATTGTAAGTGATTATATTGGATTTTTGAGCATAATATTTTTTACCCTTTACTTATGGACGTTATTTCTGGTACTTATGTTTATAGTTACTTTAGGCTTTACTAGATTTATGGTGCTGTAGGTATGGTAATTTTTGTCATCAGAGGTAAAAATAAATTATTTCATGAATAAATATGTAGGTAAATCTACAACATATATATATATATATTCTACAGGGCAATACATAAGCTATATCTTATATATGATTTGCGACAAATTAATTTGTTCCTGTTTATTTCGTCAACGTATTTCTGTAACAAACTTGATATCAAAGTTAACTTATTTGGTAAAATAATCAATCTTTGTTGGTTCAGAGAGAGAGAGAGAGAGAGAGAGAGAGAGGAGAGAGAGAGAGAGAGAGAGAGAGAGAGAGAGAATCCTTTCAGTTACAGAATAAGAAGACACTACTTTGGAAATGAAGATTGATTTCGTGTCTTATTACAGAGTAGACTGTACATATCTCTTTTTGTTCCCAGACGGCTAGGGAGGGGGCTGGGGCTTAACAAAACTAAACCAACAATTTTTTTTTTTTTTGAAAAAGACTAAATTTTGATTAATAGGATTAATGAGTTTTTGACATAAAAAAATCATTTCAAAATATTTTAAAGTAATGAAAAACTACAGGAGCTGAAGTAGAACTGATTAATGATAATCTGTTAGCCTTTTTATGTAAAGAATTTAATTTGTCATTCAATAATGTTTTAAGGTTGCACTTTAATTTGTTTTCGAATGCTACTTTAATTGATCATTATTTTATTACATTTTGATAGGATTTCTACATTATCTGATACTCTTGTATTTGCAGACGACACATGATGCAGATAGCACTTGTTTTACTTCTGTACACGTATGGTAAGCTGGCGGAGGGATACAGTCATGGAGCACCAAGTAGTACATGTGTCGACATGGAGCCTCATCACGCAGGGAGTATGGCAATGCGATCACCACCACCTTTTGAAATTATCATAAAATCAAGTACCATGACGTATGCTCCTGGAGAACAGTTTCAAGGTGCGATTTTGACATTTACATATTCATATGGCATTTTTATTTAATCTTCACTTCAATGACAATAAGAAAACATATTTCAGATGCTTTTTTCTAACCTCTACAAAGCTGTGTTCTTATGATAATTATTACTGTCATACTTATATTAATTAATTACTAGTTTACTATGCTCAATGAAGATTGTCTAGTTACAGATGATACTGTTAAAGTTTTTGAATTAACATCCGGTCTCGGAAATTTCTTTTTTCAAAATTAACATGCATGTCTTTGCATTTGAATTGGAACTTTGCAACTGCTTTATATATATATATATATATATATATATATATATATATATATATATATATATATAATATACAATTATGGACTTTTTAGTGGTTGTATATGGTGTGAATATCACACCATATACAACCACTAAAAAGTCCGTAACTGTTTTATTATATAATTTAGCCACTGTGACACTTCGGTTGACAATGTTTTCTCAAACCTGTGACCGGACAATCTAACTATTTTACCAATGTTAGATTTCCCTGCCCACCCTGGTTGATCACACAAAAATTATCCCGCATTAGTTAGATCAATCTGACTTTTAAGTCTGATTCTATGAAAAAATAAATGGCATTCCGGATGAGACACAATCAATTACACACTACATTGTAAATTGATAATGCCATAACGTCAACGTTCTATGAACAATCACTTGCGTACACTTAATTGATGACGTTCTAATCATTTTACGGAGAACGTCAACAAAAATCGATGACGTACATCGGATTTGATATTCACCGGAAAATCCGTGGTATATGATGCGAGATCCAATGGTCACGTGTTACCGTTTTAGCCAATCATAAAGATGGAATTTATTAATTATATAATAAATATATATATATATATATTTCCAATTTATTTTTAATGTTTTATTCAGATTTTGTTGTTGTTAATTAAACTCTTAATCTTACTTGTCATACTTTATTGTTGTATTGTAATTATGGTAATATTAGATAATTATACTGTAATTTTACTTACAGTTGTAGTAAGACCAAAAGTTGCCGGAGCTTCCTTTGTAGGATATTTAATAAAAGCGGGAAGCCGTACCAGACGTTTTGCCGGAACTTTCCTGACACTTCCGTTTGGGGCTCAATATGTTCAATGTCCTTTCCCTGATGCTAGGGTATGTAATATATATATATATATATATATATATATATTTATATATATATCGATACAATTTATTCTTTAATTCTTATATTTTTTTAAATCTTAAGAGTATAATCTATTCACAAAATGCTTAAACAATGATGAAATTTAAAACAGAATGAATGGGAGTAATTGTGTATTACGTCCAAGTCGAGATATTACTTCTTATATTGAGACGGTAAGTATTGAGTGAGTGAAGGAGACCAGTGTAATCAAAGAAAATCGTAGTGATAAGCGTTGTGATCCCCAAAACTAAAATTAAAAATTAAGTGGATGTCTTTCCTACATCTATAGGCTGGTTGAAGGACTAAGTAAGGTATACTGGAGATATAAATGTTTGTTGCTGGTTCTACTTGGTCAGTAGCTCTTGCTCTCTTTTATTATACTTTATTAAACCGGTTGCAGTGATATTAATTGATGATTTGTTTATGTTTATTTATAAAGGACAAACAGGTGATAACCCATTCTACTACTATTGTAAGACCGGGTCAACAGGAATCGCAGTTGACATTTATTTGGCAGGCACCACCTGGTAATGCCGGCGATATCTTGATAAGGTAAGCTTTACGTAGTGTTTGTTGTTTATTTGTTTTACATCTCATAAAAATACTATAATAGTTTAAAACGTTACTTATAACATTGTCCAAAACATCTGGTAAGTTTCCAAGGAGTCTGTGGTTTTTGGTTTTGTTCTCAGGTGATCGATTAAAGGCTCGTAGGCCTCTTGTTGAGTGTAAACAGAAACCGACATGTACGTCACGCCTGTAAAATGTCAAAGATTCTTTCATTTTTCCATAACTTCAATTTATATTTAAACAAAGCACCTTATGTAATAACTTTACAACTGTAATAAAAAATAAATAAAATTTGCATGTTATATGTGTCATCGACATTAACGCCAAGAGCCAAAATAACGAAAACGTTCTGACCAGACAATTGCTTAAAACAAATAATGAGAATGTAATTTTATAGTGATATTGTATAAAATACACGTTGTGGTTCTAGTCCATCAATGTTTTCTTTTCACGTTTATAATTTCACATTATTTTAAATAATAAAAAATATTTCATTTTAGAGCAACAATAGTAAAAGGATATCAAGAATATTGGATGGATGTAGACTCGCCAGTTTTACGGTTCAGAGCACCTCAACAACTACCCGGACCTGCATCAACACAGAATCAACAACAAGGCGGAATTCAATCAGTCAGGCCAAAAACAGTCCAGGAAAATATCCCCGGCTTACCACAACCACCTCAACTTTTACCAAGAAATCCACAACAACCCCAACAAAATATACCACAGATGGTGCCTATACATCCAACACAAAATGTGAATCCACAACACCCGTCACAGTGGCAGATACAACATCCACAACAAATACAACCTACACAACAACAACCATTCCAGCCACAAGCATTGCCACCTCTACAACCAGCACAACTACCGCCACTTCAACCACAACCGTTACCACCATTCCAGCCCAACCAACCACAGTCACCGTTCCAGAATCCATTCCAGCGTCCACCTCAACAACACCAGGAACATGTACCAATGTTAAGAACATTACCGGCTTTTACTCCGCCTACAACAAAGGTTTATATACATATTTAAATGTATTAATAATGAACTTGAAAATTATATTGTTTGCATGATATAAATCAAAAGAAACATAACATAAAATATGTACTTGTCAATAACCCAAGTAAACCAAGAACATGGGGCAGACAACAAAGGAATAACATCAAATAAGTGTAAGCACCACATGGTTCTGGACAAATACTGGATGATTAAACAGAGATATCCAGTGATGCGGTCATGTGTTAAATTGTTTTGTTTATAAACCTCCATTTCTTCCCTATAGTATACTGGTATATCATTTCAAGATCTTGATTAATTTACGACATTTGCACGTTCTAACTAAAGCTTTAAATCCCGGTCAAGTGACTTGAAAGGCAACTTGTTTTTGTCATGGCAAATAGCGATTAAATAAGAGTGTTAGTCTTAAATGGATCAAATGGATTATCTGATAGGGACCTCCTTTTTTGGCCCCTAAAACAACAAAGATTGAAATTTAACTTTAGGGATTTCAAGTGAAATTAACTAACTTAATTCTTGTGTTTTTATCAGGCTCCTGCGACGTCTATCCTCAGTAAAGATCCCGAGTGTGACGTCACCAAAGGTTGTCACAATGTTTGCACAAATGATGATTGTCAGCACACCATTACGTGGAAAGACAACGTCGATCATGTCGAGTTTGAGTTGGCAGCAAAAGTACCGGCGGGAGATCACTGGATCGCAATCGCTTTCTCAGATGATTCAAAAATGGTAATGCTTTGTAAAAACATATTGCTTCAAATACAGATTGAATATTTTTTGAATAAGAAGATTGTAAATAATGCTTGACGAATCACAATAATATTACCCACAAGACTTAACATCTTCAGTATATTTAAAAGTGTTCATTTAACTCGTGACTATGAAATCTTCAATGACATAAGTGCACTTTATAGTAAAAGATACTAGCATTGTAAGTTAAGCATCATTGTAAATGATGAAAACAATGAATAATTTTGAACACGTCCATATACCGGTTATGAAGAAAACATAAAAGCTTCAAAAAGAACTATCCACAGTTCGGTATATGAATCAGTATTTCATATAAAGATTTATCGGTATATATAAGGAACTGAGTGGAGTGGAGTAATAGTTTTAATTACTCACTATTCCTGATTCTTCCACTTCTATCGAGATAGTCAGTTCTGGAATAGTGGAGGAAACTGGAGTGTCTGGAGACAATCACCGACAAGGTAGTTGATAAACTTTCTTACACTAGGAAGTGGCCTGAGTTGAATTCAAACCTAGACATTCACTGGGCATTCTTATAAAGAAATGAATTTTAAAATATTAAAATACAAGAAGCAAGACTACAGATCGCTATTGGTCATTATGATATCTTGTATGCAAATAACGTCCTCGCTCTATTGCAAGTTATAATTAACCATAATTCGATATGTTTGTTTCCAGGATAACGATGAAGTTATTGAGTGTGTCAGTAATAACGGAGATGTCAATGTTTTCCATTCTTTTAATTTCGGAAAATCTAACAGACGATCTTCTGATGTAAGTATGATTTCATTTAACATTTTAAAATATAATAGCGAATACATCAGATAGGTAACCATAGCAACGGAAAGCATGTCACAACAAACGACTGAGAATAGAAACAACACAAGCACCTGGTAAATAAATACACCATACGTGAGATTAACTTATCATGTAACTTCCTGCTGTACTAAATTATTATCATTATTAATTGACACTCGGTATTTCCTTAAACACTTCTAAACTGTGATAATTAAACATTACAACTGGTGAAATATATTTAACAAGTAATAGCTAAACATGCATATGTTTTTTGTATTTTATTTCTTGCTGAAACTGCTGCGTAATCCGAATATTTTTAATCAATATTTAAAAGAAGACTGTCATCTTTTCTAAATAGATTTTTAGTGTGTAGATAATGATTTAACAAAAAGTTACAGTTTTCATTGACCAAGTTCGATATATTTGTTTATAATCAAACAATATACTAACACCTGTTGTACTGACGGGAAAGAGGAAATGATTTTCTTATTCCCTTTTTCCTTAAAATTCGGAATTTTGAAAATACGAAATAATATATTCGAATTTGACCATTACTAGTTATAAGCATTCACTAGTTTTTATGGTAAAAATTGAAAGTAGTTGAAGTAAAGCGATCGTAGGAGCTTTTTATTACGGCTTAGATGAGCACAAATGTATCTTAATTAGGCAGTCAAATATGTAGTCAGGTAACCCCGTCTTTAAATCGTTAAAAATATATTTGTACCCTCGACTAATTTTTTAATTTCTACTGAAAAAGCCTATATTGACGGAATTAGGCCATTTTAAATGTTTATGTGAAAGACAACCTTTAAAAAGCTTTACCAACACTTAAGTGGGAGGATGATTACAAGAGAAAGTCTGAACATAAATTTATATCACTGTTGGCGTGTCCCCCACAAAGATAGTCTGGAAGTCTTATACATTTATTATTTTTTCACCGATTACCATAAGTTTGATTTTTAATTGACATGTAATCTTTTGTCGTATTTCTTTTTGTTGTTGTTGTTTTTGATGTTGCTTAACTTTCCACCTAAAATCGATCTAAGGTACTTAATGCAGACGCCATGCATCGTAGAACAACGTGTTCTGATGAAATGCTCCCGTCGTTACTAAAATAATTAAATATATAACAACTGTATATTTCAGGAAAAATTGGGATTAAGTAACACAGAAGGATCTTTTGTAAATGGAATATTAAAATGTAAATTTAGAAGAAGTAAACAGACTGGACAACAACCAAACAGCGAGTTGTTTGATTTGGATAAAGATTGGTACCTAATGTTTGGTACAGGACCAGCCACTTCAGGTATTGTGTTACTGTAATTCTGTTTTCCCTAATAAGTCTGTTCATCTTACACGGTCAGGGTAGTCTAGTTGTTTATTATGGAATCAACCTCATTAACACTGATGATGTCATATGACCTACTGCATTGAATCTCCAATAAAACCGATGCTGTACTATTGTGAATGTTTTTGATCCATGGTTCTATCCACAAATTTCAGAACGTTGGTGTCTTTGAGATATTGAAATTATATTTACATTATTGAAATTTTGACAAAAAGATGCTAAAATAATTTAGAATTAAGAAGACGAGCGTGTTTTTATATTCCATGTTTAATTATTTTAAGACCTCTCAGAATTTGAATAGTGAATTTTAAACTAAACTACCTAAGTACTTTTCTCAATTGAAGCCGTGATATTCTTATTTATTGATAACATAAAATGAACGATGTGTAATAAACACGACTTAAATAAATAAATAATAAATAATTTGTCACTTGGTTACTAGTATTGAAATATACAAAGTATGTATTTTTGATTTCCCCAATATTAACACAACTTGATGATTTGGACAAACCTCGAACAATAGACTCGAGACCTGTTTATTGAGTGCCACTAAATGAAACATGACGATTTTGTTCTAAGTATGCCAATACACATCAAGACAATATTGCAAATATTAAATAGAAGTTATGTTCAAACACATTTCAAATGGAAATATTTGTCATTGGGTATATAAATATTGTTTTATAAAATGCACTATATAATTCCATATCTTGATGGTTTGATCAGGTTTCCAAATGAGGATGCACAGGGAGATCCCCATGGTTACTGTAAACAAAATAGATTTCCAAGATGTAAGTAAACAACAAGCTGGACAACAGCCACAAGAACAGACGACAGCAGCAACAACAACAACAAGAACACAACCACAGGCCCCTGTTGTAAGTTATAGATATTTATAAACATAGAATGGTTATCAATGGTTATCTAAAAAAAGTACTCGAAAATAGCAAATACAACTAAAAGGGTAAAAAAATAAATGTTATATGAATATTATTCAATGAAACATTTTTACGAATTTATAATTGTTAATTATTAATTGAATTTTATTAAATATTTTAACGATTTATTTGCGACGATTTTCTTCTCGCAAAACAAACTGTTTCTACAGCAAGTAGTTGTTTCGTAATTGTCAAATCTGTTCTTGAAGCGTTCTATCTATATACTTTGATGTTTCACTTGTTTGCAGGATGTTGCCAAATTAGCACAAGATAAAAGTTGTGGTAAAACTAAAGGTTGTTATACAGTAGATAAGTATACAGTGTCATGGAAGGACAGTGATCTATTTACAGACTTCGAAGTATCAGCAAGAATTCCAAATACTGGTAACCAATGGACGGCTATTGCTTTTTCTGAGGATCTTAAAATGGTATGTGACATTACTTCCTGTAAATATTAAACGATATTAATGATTTCTGTAATAATTTATACTGGAAACGGCCCAAATTAACTTGACTCGTTTTATTCCGTAAAGACAGTGGATTATACTACACCGATTCTAGATATCAAGATCAATGGATTAGACTATTCCGGTATACATCATGGAGAAGTAATTGTATAGTGTATATTTTCGTCTAAAGCTTTCCTAAAATTACGTATAGTTTTAACTACTTAATATACATTGTTTTATTTCTGATTATTTAAGGGAGATGACGAGGTTATAGAATGTGTTAGTAGTGACGAGAAAGTAGAGGTGTTCAGATCATGGAATCACGGACAGGTGAACAGACGAATAACTGATGTACGTATGCCCACCATACAAAATAAAAAATAAATACAATAAAAAACCATATTAATTAATTAAAATATAGATTCGGTCATTAAATCACAATTGTTTTATATAGTTATTTTTATAACCGGTTATGGTTATAAATCATAGTTATTTTGTTGCTTTTTGTTGTAACTAAACATGAGCATATCCGATATATAATAAGACTGTAGTATGACAATATAACCTTATAGGTTTAAGGATATTGAAGTGAAATATAGACACGCTACATAATAAAAAATGACTGCATAGACATAACCAAAGCAACAAGCACCTGACGCATCACACTAAACAGGAAAAACTTAAGACATTAAGATTAAAAAAATATGATTTAATGAAGTAACAAAAGGTTCTATATATTTTTTATTTGCAGTCTAAACAAGGTTTGTTGAACACCATGGGGTCTTTTAGAGATGGAGTCTTTACTTGTGGATTTAGACGAATTAAGAACCTAATCAGGTCCAAGAGGTCGGCGACAGGTGATGATAAAGATGAGACTAAAATGATTGATTTAGATAAAACATGGCATTTGATGATTGGCTCAGGACCTGCATCAACAAGTATGTACATTTTAATATTGTTAACTCTTAATTTAAAAATTTAAAATATACCTTGCTGAGTAAATTGATGCCTATATAAAATGTTAAGATAATTAAATCAATATACATGAAAACATGTTTCAGATATAGCAAGTTTGTTCAAGTTAATATTAAAGTTGTATAATTTTTATTGTAGATTACGAAAAAAGAATGCATACAAGTGATCCCTTAGTGTCTCCATCTAAGGTTAATTTTCAATCAGTTGATGTCATTGGTGGAACAGCTGGTTACCCATTAATTAAAGCGCACGGTAAGCTGTCTAACATCAAAACTTTTTATATTCTGTCAATCGGGAAATTTTCGCGTCCATTAATTTTCGCATTTATTGTCAGTTCGGATATTTTTATTCAGGCAAATTGATTGGTAAATTCCAGTTCAAATGCAAGCCAGTTGTGTTAAACTTTTTATTTAATTCACTGAATCTGATTTGATTAAATCTTAATATTTTCACAATTTTGTTTAAATGTGTTTTTACATTTGCAAAATTGCTCGAATACCTAAAACAAGCAGCCATTTGTCTTTACGAAATACCGAAACTGTATCTTGATCTTCATTTAAAATCAGTTAAAACAATACAATACCCATCCATAGTTGATATTTCTTGTGCATGTGAAACATCTTACAGTTTATTGTACATTGTTTTTAAAACTTTGGTTAAGATCCATCAAATATTCCAAAACAATTTACATTAAAACACAAAAGGATTTAAGCATCGATAACGACTGTAACTGTTTATATGTGATACATCTTTATGATAGATGATGGGTATAAGCTTGATCAGACAATTAGAACATATAGGAATATTAACCTTCTAATATGTTAATGTATCATCAAAGTTGTACATAAATTACCACAGACAATTAATAGGTGTTTGTAACATACTACCTGTGTTTATGGTCTAACAGTTCCTTATGTCGATAATATTTCAGTAACGCGTGATTTCTTGTACATAAATTTTCCGTTATTTAGATGTAAGGTTTGTTTTATGACAAACGGTTTTTGTTACATCTCTTCACGACGACTCCAAATTTATATTTTCAACGAACCTATAACATTACGACTAGAATAAACCAATGAAACACAACCACCCTGATCCATGTCAAAACACAATCCCAAAGCAAAGTAAAACTTTAAAGCTGGCAAATTAGGTTAAACACGTGAACTTCCACCAGGGAAGTGAGACCGGGTGCTCCGGAAGGGTATGCACCTCCTGTTTCTCTAGCTATGCCCAACATTTGTGTTATAAAAATTAGAAATGAAAAGGACATGGAACTGTGGGAGTCAAATATTTATGGTAATTTTCGATACAGAGAGATCAACAATATTGTGATGACCTCCATAAAACTTTTTAAGGGCCTTGACAAGCCTAGGTTTATCTGAACTATACAACCTGTCTAATTATAAACCGTTGGGATAATAATCATCACCTTCATTTCTATAAAGGTTCAAAATACCCCATACAGTCTAAAAATGGTAAATGTATGAACATTGTAAACCTTAAAGTATATTTTACATGTATGTGCGCGATTCGTATCATCTTTAAATGTCGCATTTGTTTTTACCCCATGGGTACATGCCATATTTTTCTTAGCCTTTCGAGAGGTCCCCTGTAGACAGCAGCTGATCCGTTATTGCCGTAATTGCACCCTGCATAAACTGGTTTATTTTTTATTGTCATGAACTGTAAAGCTCAATAAAGGTTTATGTCGTGAATGAAGACATGTTAACGAGTGTAAAGAGCTATTGTAATCATTTCAAATTACCTTTGAAAGTATTGAACACGTTGGTCAAATCGAAAGTTAGGTTTTGGAAATCGCATCCATGTCGCTGAGACGCTTGTGACATTCGCATTAAAAAGCCGAGAATTTAAAAAATAGGACGTTTATCAACACAAATGAAACGTAGAATAAGTAAAAATACCAGCTTTACAGAAATATATCTGAGTTTTATTGGTCTCTCGTAATGATATGGAAAAAATTAACTTTATTCTAAAAAATGATCCGCTACTGCCGTAAGTACTGTATTTGTTTTCATGTATATGATATCTGTTGTATTTTACAGCTTGTCTGATGATAATTGCATGGATACTTTTTACTGGAGTTGGTGTCATAGCTGCTAGATATTTTAAGTCTGTTTGGGTCAAAAGTTCCTTCATGGGACAGAAAATATGGTTCCAGGTACGTTTTTCACTAATTACATTTTGTTTCCGAATAAATAGATTCCTAAAATACTAAAATATTGTACGAGTATGAAAAATATAATTAATAAAGGTAAAAAAAATAGTAAAATACAGAAGATTTAAAAACTGTAGACTTTCAAACAAATATTAACAACAAAAAACAAACCTACATGATCAAATCACAATCCAAAAAAAAAAAAAAAAAAAAAAAAAAACAGGAAAAAGGTCTGGTGCTCGGGAAGGGTAAGCACCTCCTTTCTAGCCGGTTACGTCCGCCACGTGTGAAATCATAATTGTGAAGAAAAGGGATATGGAACTATGAGTCGTCAAATATATACAGGCCAGGATAATTCTGATACAGAGACATCATACTTATATCACAAACTCAGTAGGCAATAATTTCGTATCATTGTCAGAAATATACTATAATTGTCTAAATTTCCTGCAAGTTAAAATTTGAAATTTCTTAAAAACTAAGGTATACTCCCTCATGCAAAGTATTTCCTTAGCTTAATTTGGTAAAATGTATTTGGGTCCTTTGGGTAGCTTTTCAACATCTTCAACAATTTTGGTTTCACAATTTTGGTCCAAGCACTACTGATGAGGAATTGTATCCCGAAACGGCCGTCTAGTACTGTAAATATAAAACTGGTATAATATGTAATTATCAACAATTTTGTGAATACGATTATACAACTTCATGAATTATTGATAAGTGTAGTCTTTCAATATCCTTCAGTCAACATTTTATCTGTAAGTAGATTGCTTCGTGATATAAAATCCCATAGTTTGCAATAAGATTTACCATAGGGTTAACTGTAACTGTTAAATACACCATTACACCATTAGCAGGTATATTGCTCCATCGAAAAGAAAAGTTGACAAAAGAAAAAAATCATTACGATTGTTATTAGTCCCCTACCGGCGAAAGCCGAAGGGGACTTTAGGTTTGTACTCTGTCTGTCTGTCTGTCCGTCCGTCCGTCCGTCCGTCTCTCACACCTCAGTTTTCCACACTTTTTTTCTAAACTCTTGTAGATAATGAACTGATTTTTGGTTTGTGAGTCTACCATGATGAGTTGCAGATCAAGTTAGCGTTTCATTGTGGTCCGCTAATTTTTACCGGAGTTATGGCCCTTTGAACTTTGAAAATTCACTGAAATTTCAGCTTTCCGCACTTTTTTCTAAATGCTTTTAGATAATGAACTGATGTTTGGTATATGAGTCTACCATGATGAGTTACAGATAAAGTTTACGTTTCATTTCCATCTGCTAATTTTTACCGGAGTTATGACCCTTTGAACTTTGAAAATTCACAGAAATTTTTAGTTTTCCGCACTTTTTTTCTAGATGCTTTTAGATAATGAACTGATTTTTGGTATATGAGTCTACCATGATGAGTTACAGATCAAGTTTATGTTTCGTTTCCATCTGCTAATTTTTACGGGAGTTATGGCCCCTTTGATCTTTGAAAATTCACACAAATTTTAGTTTTCCGCACTTTTTTCTACACGCTTGCAGAAATGGAACTAATGTTTGGTATGTGACTCTTCCATGATGAGTTACAGATCAAGTTTATGTTTGGTTTCCATCTGCTAATTTTTACGGGAGTTATGGCCCTTTGAACTTTGAAAATTCACTGAAATTTCAGTTTTCTGCTCTTTTTTCTACACGCTTGCAGTTAATGAATTGTTTGTTGGTATGCAGGTCAACCATGATGAGTTACAGATCAAGTTTGCGTTTCGTTTCATTCCACTAGTTTTTATGGGAGTTATGGCCCTTTGAACTTTGAAAATTCAATAAAATTTTATTTTTTTGCACTTTTTTCTACATGCTTGCAGATAATGAATTTTTGAGAACTCCATTGCTTGTTTTTGATTTTACTATGATCAAGTTTTGCTTTCATCTTGAACAACACGTATAATTCTTTGTACCATATAATAATGTACATTTTACCTAAAACTTTGGGATTAGTGAAATATGCGACCGGTAGGGGACTATGTATTGTTTTGCAATACTCTCAGAATGCTTGTTTTGTTCGATTTTGGCCTGTCTTGTGTGTCAAAAATAAAAAACAAACATATGTTGAAATATCAATCTAAAAAGCATAGCAAAATGTAAGCATCTCCCGTTTAGCTTTTTAGACACCCATCGCGTGTCAAATTAAACTTGTGAATTAAAGGAAACATGAAACTATAGTTCGTCAAATATGTCCAGTATGCTATTGGATACATATACATTATACATCTATTGAAGTCCAAAAATGAAGTTGAACTTGAAGAATCAATCGTGTCATTTTTCACCCGTCCTCACTTCCATGTTAGAAGGTCTGGTGCTAGTTGGGTATGGATTAGTATGTTTGTTCTTTATTATTTCATCCTGACTAGCACTAGGATAGATAAAAGTCACTTTATAGTCAAACATTATTATTAAAATGAAGAGATAAAGCGTCATCTATATGTTTTCTCTCCAGACTTAATATGAACATTTTGGGCAATTAACAAAAAATAACCTCGCCAATACCTATGCATTGTATCGGTCCATACTCTCAGCCTTACAACTGTTTACTATTCATTTTAGATACACAGGAGCTGTATGGTAGCAAGTTTAGTTTTAACCTTAATTGGTTTTGTAATAATATTTATTGAAGCGGAAGGATATAGCCAGGTACGTTACATCACAGTTAAAATAAATTTTATCTATTTTATAAACCGGTTTCCATTAGAGTGAGGAGAAAGTGACATGTTTTTGGTCAACTAAAAGACAGATATAAGCAATCAATGCACCAGAAGCAATAAGAATGTTTTATTCTATAAAATTTTCAATGACACATTGTATAATAAGGATGAACTATTCACTAGCCACTGATTGATTATTTAGCTTCGTCGTTCATCTTATAAATAATGTATCCTTAACTAGTACATGAATATACGCACATTAAAGTCTTCACGTTGATCGAGAAACATGGTAAGCTTTTGAATTATTTATTATGTTTCTGGATTCTCAAGCAATAACAGTTTCACTTTTTGTCAAATAGATAAATTATATATTCTTTTATGTCCTAAGTTTACAAAAATATAGATTGTGCCAACAAAACTATAGATTAAGCCATGTCATTTATTTTAGATATGTTGTATTGTTTAATGTCATATATTTACAGATACCTAAAATTCCAGGAAAAGAATACACACAAGCACATCCAATACTGGGTATTATAGTAACATTGTTATGCATCGGAAATGTAAGTTAAACAGCCTCCTTGTAACCTTTCTATATCAATATACATTATGTAGTTTTTGTTTTATTTGAAGTATTTACAAGAATATCATGTTTTTTAAACTAGAAGCTTTGTATTTAGTGGACTTTGTAAAAGTTGTTTATATACTTAGGTCACCTGGACCTGGACGCCTTTTGTTTATTATAGTAGTACTCTTTTATGGACAACAAAAAAGTTGTAAAAACAAAATACACTGAGAGATTTGAATTACTATATAAAAATATAAAAGTATAGTGTATTTGACTTTTACATAGAAAGAAGCCATTTTATTTTGTGTAAATCATAATCAAATTCCATTAGTAAATATTATTGTTTAACTACACAACTGTATGAAATTATTACTTTATAGTATTATTATTATACCATTATCAAATTCCATTAAGATTAAGATAACAATGTAAACTACATAACTGTATAACTTATTGCTTTATATTTCAGCCTATAATGGCGCTATTTAGACCTGGACCAAAAGACTCCAACAGACCATTGTTTAACTGGGCTCACTGGGCAGTGGGTATGCTTGCTCATGTTTTGTCAGGTATGTCATTTATAACGGTTATCAAAAAAGCAATCATTGAATCCAGCTTAGCAACAACATTAAGTGGCAAATTGTACACTGAAAGATAATTTTCAAGGATTTGATAAAAATGATATTTTAGAGTTAAAGTTTAATAAGGAATATCTGAACAGCAACATTGACAGGTCCAATTGAAAAGATTTAAGGCCCTTCAAAATTGGTTATAACTAGACAAGAGTTTGTCTTCTTTAAAATATCTAGAGATGTTTTTTAATATTTACTGATCGATCGATGATAATTCAATAGATATAGCAGACGTCTTTCTATTCGAGGCACAACGATTGCTAAAGACCCAGGCACTCTTTATACGATCCAGGCCCAAAAAGATCTCTCCTTATACAACATTTTGTTCAGAGACTGAACTAAAAATGCTTAAACATGAATTAAAATCTATCTTTGTGACAAATAGATTTTCAATCAACATAATTTTCTATCTTATTGACTCTTACATTTTTGCAATATGTATTTATACAATTAAGAACGTTTAACGAATGTTGGCCAATTATCATACTTTCAAAAGTGGTGAGATGTTTTTACTTTATTGTTTCAGTGATAACAATATGTTTTGGAATTGAGATGAACAAATCACCAACACCAGAGTATGCTGTATGGGTTGTTGTAGGATATGTGGTGTATCATATAATAATGGAGCTGCTGTTAAAGACGTTTGACGTGTGCCTAGATAGACCAGATTCTAGTACGTATAGAACGGTAGTTTATCATAAATGTAATATAGAGATATGTAAATAAAATCGGGTATTTCACAACCAAAACAACCAATAACATCCTACAAGAAATGAAGGAAATAGGAAACAAGACACAAGTAGTACCGAGTCTAACGAGTATTAACTTACGCTGGATTTAATGCCAAAAATTATAACCAGCAGTGTAATTATCTTTAGAAACGTAACCATTTTTGCGACCTACTTATTTTACAATTATGAAAACATAATAATTGTTTTCTGACTTTTTAAATACGACGATAAATACATCACTAAATTGGTATGTTTCGCATGCTTGATATTTTTGTCTACATAATTTTAACATAAAGGAATATAATGTTTTTTTTTATTTATTGCAGATAAGAACACTGCTTACGAAATGAAAAATAAAGCACAATATGGAACGGCAACAACAGAAAATGGAAACGGAACTCAACCACCAACATATGCTGAGGTCATTCCAAAAAGTAAAAGGGACCCAAAGGTTAGTATGCAATGGGACAATTGATCTGAATCTATATTCAATACTTATCGGAGTATGTGTTTGGTTCAGTCCCTGGCCAAACCGTTTTATTCTAAATTCTTTAATCGACTAAGGTGATAAATGATAAATTAATGAACACTAATAAAGCTTTGTACCCTTAGTAACTTAACATCACTGACAGTATTTAACTTTATTTCGGTTGTGTCTCGCGCTGGTTCAGAACTAGTAATATATAATGCGCTATGTACCATATTTTCATCTGTATCTTTCAGTGCATGTAGTTTAAAAGTAAATTAAAACAAATATTTAAACATTATTTAACGAATCATAATAAACAGTAAATTTATTGCGTGAAATAGCGGACAGAGCAAAGTTAATTTCAAATGTTAACGTATGTTTCTTATTTCCTATATTACAGGACAGTCTCTTCAAAAAGGTGCTTTTTATGATCCATATCATTTTTGCAGTGGCTTTTACAGTAACATTGGTGCTTTTGTTTGCTATGTATTAGCACAATAGAGTGGTTGTGTACCATTTGGTTGTCTTTTAATGTGTGATATAGTTTATATTTAGTCACCAGAATCTACAATCGAAAAACTGAAATACCAAATATGAAACCAGGCTTGAACGTAATTGAACAAAAACACATGAAGACAAAAATACCAGCCAAAGACAAATGCAATTTGTAACACAATGATGTTAACATAAGCATTAGCACATTCTGTTTTCAAATTGCTTCGAGTTCTGGGACAGTGATTTTCAAAAGAAAACGAAGAGCACAATGTGATATATCATATTCAACGGTTTTAATCCACGCCACATTTCATAATTGATGCTAGTATAATTTGAATACAATGCCAGATAATTGGTAAAAAGAAGTGTTACTAGTCATTAAAAGATTTAAAAGAGACCGTGGATACAACAGTAAAATATGATGAGACGTGTATATGGAAGATAATTCACCATTGTGAACTTTCGGGGCTGGTAACTTGACAATAAACCACTCGATGTACGTGTTCTGGTAATCATTGACACCAATATAGAATGAAAACCCCAAAAGAAGTTCTTAAATCACCATTAGCACTTTCACCATATGATGCACCATAACTAAGTGTTAAACAGATGAAAGTGCTCCACATGTTTTAATATGAAAACATGAAATACTGGTATTAATGAATACATGTATAACATTCCTCTCTTACGCAGTCGAACTGAGGGAGATTTGTTACAAAACGAAACACACGTAGTTTTGAGGCGAGCATAAAATCGCATAAAAATTGTAAAACATGTAATTTATTTTTCTATCTTACATTAACTTTTCATTCTTAAGATACTATTATATGTATGTACATATGTCGTGTAATGTTTCATTCTTTTATATTTTCTATATCGTTTAAAGAACACTACGTATATTTTTATATATTGTTGGCATAAACACATTTTTTTAAAATCACATTGATTGAGTTAATATTTGAGGGAGAAAGTGTTTCACTACAGATCAAATTTTCTTTTAGAAAATTCTAAGTAAAGGGTTCATTCAGGCCACACATTTTGTTTTGGCATATAATATAGCTAGTTTCGTATATAAACTAAAAAAATTCCGAAAGTCACTTAATTTGTAGAATTTTGAGTGCTTTGTTTTAGAATAAACAGAAGATTTGAATTCAGTTTCATTTTAGAACATGTTAACTATGAGTAAAACAAATAGTGAATTTTTAATTTTATGCATAAAACCATATTCAATTTATGAGGACATTTACATCGTTAATTAATGAAGTTCCTTCATGTCTGATATCGCATAAAATGACCACATACAGTAGAATTCAAAATTGTTTGGAGTCATTTAATCGTCAAGGTATTTTAACAAATTTATTAACGCAGCTTATATTGTTCTCTTCAAAAATTGAAAATGCATAAAATATGTCTAAGGAAATAAGTTGACACAAATAAGTAATGAGTGTAAAGAGAGAGAGAGAGAGAGAGATTGTGTGTGGGTTTTTTTGCATGCGTACATGTGTGTGTGTGTGTGTGTGTGTGTGTGTGGTTTACATGTTGCAATTGTTCATTTTTGTTTATTAAATGTAACTAAATGATGTTACTTGGTGCTTATTCTTTCGCTTTTAAACTTATTTTATTTTGTTTCATTTTTATAATATATGAAAGTCTTGTGAATTCACATTGTAATTTTAACAATATGAAAGACGATTTACGAAAAGTGGAAAATTGAAATTTGTTGTTGAAAAGATACATGGAGTAGTTAATATGACTCTTCTTGTAGTCATTAATTTGGTACTTGGTGCAGTCAATTCAAAACATAAATACCTGTCCATTTTCAGATCACAATCCACATAACAAGTAAAAAACTTTATAAATGGCAAATTTAACTAAACACGTAAACTTTCGTCAGAAGAACGAGACTTGGTAAACACCTCTTGTTTAGCTAGCTTCACCCTCCACGTGTGTAATCAAAATAAATTGAGAATAAAAGTAACCTGGAACTATGGGTATATATAAATTAGATAGACATCGTACCTATCAAAAATATCGTGAAGACTACCATAAAACTACCATAGAGCCCTACAAATAATAGGCTTGCAAGATCAACAATTTATTTGTAAGCGTCTTGCATCGTTGTATAAAGTAGGAACAAGATCTACAATAGCATATAAATTGTGAAACAAATACACCATAAGTATACGTAGAAAAGGAAAGTTACCCGTAAATGCCGAAAATAAACCAAGTCAGTAAGCAGGAAATATATGCCTGGAAGATTTGAAATCGGTTGTTGTGTCTTGGAACCTCATACTGAACTCGCATACAAATTTCAAGTGGATGCGTTTAGTATTTGCTGAGAAAACTGCTACAGAAATATGTTTCGGATGGAAGGAGGGAGGTATGCCATAATGCCTCCTCTTCGTGGAAGTGGCAGTTTAATCATTTAATACAATCTTGACTGGAGCATAAAGTAGTATTCCAACCAATCGACCAGCATGTATCTTTGAATATACATGTACAGAATATTTCAGTTGTCATGCAATATGTAATGAGTTGATTTAAATGTTATGCAAAGAAGCCTGTTAGAGTCGCAAATGCATCCCGGTTCCATTAAATAAAACACATTCAAATTTATGTCGAAATCATTTGAAACTGCCAAATAAAGTTAAACATTTGAACGGGGAAGTGAGGCCAAGTATTCCAGAAGAGAACGCACCTTATGTGTAGCTAGTTACACCTGTCACATGTATAAACAAAACTGGAAAGGAACATGGAACTATGGGACGCAAAATATACATATATATGGAAATTTTAAATACAGTGACACCATACTTATCAACAATATAGTGATGATTGAGGGCCTTGATAATCTTGCAATAACCCGTAGTGGGAACAAGTTCTACCATGGCGTATTGTCTGTGAAACAAATATGCCATAAGCAGGAGAAGCAAGTATACTGCTGCATGGAAAAGGAAATAGAAGAATTAAAGTCATCATGTTTGTCATACAGCTTCAAATGTAGTTTTTCCTTGACGTCATAATTGAGGTTCAAGTCTTAATATGAAGCAGAAACTGAAGAACCAGTCGTATCTTTTATTTCAAGCTCATCTGGATAACATTCACATAGTCTCTAACTTTAGGATTATAAAACGATAGAACGCCACATATGTGGAGTTAAATGATTTGGTGACACTCTTTTCTCCATATTTAACAGGGTTCTGCATAAATTCTTCATGCAAATAAAGAAACAAATCAACAAGCAATGGTACACAGTTTGTGCCGATTGGCATACCAATTGTTTCTTCAAAAATTAATTGCCAAACACAACAAATATGTTGTCTATAAACAATATTCGTTTAATATATGCACGCATTTAAAATTCGTTTATATTTTACTATTCTCGGTACAGGAAACCAATGTCGGCAATATGCAAAAAAACAACGTCACAAAAACATGACGTCATCCTGATCAAATAGGATGACACCAGTTACTTAGGCAAATAGAGTAATACCATAGCAGTGTTTTATTACATGGCTTTATTACGTGGTTTTATTGAAACCAGATTTTGCACTAAAAATTCATATGATGATCTCGTCTAGTTAATTATGATTTTTTAAAGACATTCCCATCTCAATTTCATTAGTTGCACAATATAAAACTAACACAGGTCATGTTTTAAAATATATCGTTTAATATAATAAATTCCACTATTATCCAAAACATCCTTTAAGTTGGTTTGAACACAATATTATATTTCAGCTTCATAGTAATAATTGATAATGGAATGAATTATTAAATAAAATGCACGATACAGTTCAATACTTTGAAATTAACTTGTTTACTCGTGTAAATTTGAATAAGTACATGTATAACCAAATTTCATCACGCGTATATAAAAATTCATTTTATTGAAAAATCCGCAAAAATATTTGTTCAATAGCTAATGCATAAAAACTTTCTGTCCAAAGAAGTGGCGTGTTTGACTGTAACTGGTAATTCTCTCTAATCTGATTGGATGATGAACAGATTACATAAAACATAATTCTGAAAATATAAATTAGTATATGGTAGTATTTTGGAGCTAAATGAAAATATTACTAAACAATACATAAAGAAAATTTAAAGCGACTAAGAACAATATATAAGGACCACTGATAAAAAATCCTACTTTGGACAAAAACTATCTATCAGACAAAAATGGTATCTAAAATTGGTTGCTTTGATCCTTTTCTAAAGTACTACTACTTGTTGATTTTCACACATATTTGTAACTTGTTCCTTTTCTTTTTATAGATTTACCTATGTATTTTTTTAAAAACAATCTCTTGCTGCCATACACTCAAGGATGAAAGACTATATAGACTGAGTAGTGCTTGTCATAGCTTTGATTTGTCGTTCGGGATGGTTTTGAACATTTCCTTGTCATAGGCATAGATTAAGTGGTCTGTGATTTTTATCTGCGACATTGCGGCGAATGTATTAGCATGTTAAAGGTCAGAATTAGTGTGTATAAGTACATACAAATGTATGCATCATTTTAGATAAATCCTTGAGATTAAAGAAAAAGTCTTATGTGAATAGCTGGTTAAGCATCAAGTCACTACTGTCACCTAAATTAGCAATAATATCAAACAAACAAAATTATTCAAAGAACGGTCTATATTACCAATTCAAAAATTAAAACTACTTTTGTTCCAGGGAACTTAAGCTTTTATGTTTAATGATTTTTATTTAATGTTATACATATTGAATCTAAAATATAAAAGCCCAATTAAATGTAAAAAAATAATTGTTCTACAGCCCTCTGGTTTTGCTCTACATATCGAAAATTAGCTGTTTCTTAAACACTGCACATATGCCTTCTCGTTATCCGTGCCTCATATGCAAATTTAGAGCATTGCATGAAGGGTAATAATTATACATATAAATGAGTACAAGTAAAACCCGAACCACACACCTGAAAGACAACCTTGTCTTTACCCGTGTGATAATGAGTATGCAAGTCATCTTAGTGTGATTTACACCTGTCTGAGGTACATTTAGGATATATTCAACACATTGGTTTTTCTCTGTAATGAAAAACGACAAAAGTTTCGGTATATACCTGTTTTGTAATTCAAGTTCAAGTCAGCAAACCTCATAGGTTTGTTAGGTGATATGATTTTATTTACTGGAATATCAAAATAAGTACAAATATTACAATACTTGAATTTATATTAAAGATAAATCGACTATCTGAGTTACCTGGAACAATAGTAACTAACATATACTAAATTCTAAATGCATTACAAAATATATATTTTACTAACCTTGTCCTCTGCATTATATCACATGATTTTCCTATCCATTGAGCACTACTGCAGAGTGTAAACAATCTTAGCTATTAAAAAATAAAAAAAAGATCTTTTATTATCCATCTCACAAAGATCAGGTTTGAAATGGATAGAATTGAAGAGATTCCTCTGTTTATTTCACATATCAATAAAACAACCAAAACGACATTTCTTATGACACATATTAAAATAATAATAAGATTGCCAATTTTTAATCAACTATACATTAAATTAATTCATACTTTTGAGAATAAATTAAAGACAAATACCTCCGTCCAACAAGGATCTTTTTCCTCTGTAAGTAGCAAGTAACTGGAATGGAATAGGTGCATAAAATGGGTCAAATGACAAATCACAATGATGGTTTCTTTTTATTACACTAGACAACTGACACTCTATTGCCAGAAATCTTCGCCAACCAATCATCCAAATAAACATCGATCTCATTTCTATGTAATTTGTCAGTAGATGGAATGGAATTAGCGCGTCTCCAATAAGTCATAAAGCAACAAGACAGCTGAAGATACCACAAACTAAAAGGCAAAGTTTTATAGCTTCATTAGAAATATCAATGTTTCTTTTTTTAAATTTTAATACAGACAATAATTTATATAATTTTTTTAGACAGTCATTTTACAAGATTCTTTAGATATTAATTTCAATTTTCAGAAAAAGAAAAACAAATAAATCCCAGCTTAAGAGGAATGTAAACCATTCATCATGAATAAAAACGTCAGAATCAGTGTCAAAATAAATAGGGAACCTGTAACGTAGAGGGTGCAAAATATCAACCACTATAACTCCCCATTGTCGGATATACAACCTCGTCAATCACATTATCCAGTTTATCACTTGTCAGTAGATGGAATGGAATAGGCACAGTTCCAAAGTTATAAAGTAACAAGACAGCTTAAGATGGTTTCTCTTCCATTAACCAAAACTAAAAGGAAAAGTTTTTTTTAGGAAAAAGAAACCACATTTTACATCATGGAATGGAATGTGAGCCACATTGTATTTGAATGGAACAGGTTCTTGTTTGTCCATTGCGTGGAAAAACCATAACCAAAAATCTATCGTACTCCATAACAACCTTATTTCGCCTATATCATCCAGTTCAAGATGGTCCTCATTTTTCTGTAACTTGTCAGTAGAGGGAATGGAATAGGTATATCTCAAATGGGTCACAAGGCAACAAGACAGCTGAGGATAGTTTCTCATTCATGGACCAAAACTAAAAGGCAAGGTTTTATTAGGAAAAACATTTTCATAAATTTTTCATTTAAATAAACTTTATATATAGAAATTAATTGATACTCTAGAGACAGTGAAATTATTCAATATTTTATGATGTGATTTCAATTATAATGAAAACAAAGGTATCTATAATACCAGCTTTAAAGGAGTCTAAACCATAAATGGATCATCTTCTGGTATACTTCAGTTGAAACAACAATCCTCACTGTTCATCATGGAATGGAATGATGGCCACCTGGTATTGGAATGGAACAGGTTCTTGAATGTCCATTGCGTGGAAAAACCATAACCAAAAATCTATCGTACTCCATTACAACAATATTTCGCCTATATCATCCAGTTCAAGATGGTCCTCGTTTTTCTGTAACTTGTCAGTAGATGGAATGGAATAGGTACATCTCAGATGGGTCACAAGACAACAAGTCAGCTGAAGATGGTTTCTCATTCATGGGCCAAAACAGTAAGGCAAGGTTTTTTAGCAAAAGTAATGTTTAAAATTTTGTCATTTTTAATAAACTTGATACATAGAAAATGATTGGTATTTGACTTTGATTTCAATTATAATGAAAGTAAAGGCATATACAATACCAGCTTTACAGGATTTAAAACCATAAATGGATCAAAATCTGGTATTCTTCAGTTGAATCAACAAGCCTTACTGTACATCATGGAATGGAATGTGGGCCCCTGGTATTGGAATAGAACTGGTTGTTCAATGTCCATAAGACAGGAATAAAACACAAACAAGTGTGTCATAAATATGGAACCTGTGAAGTAGAGGATGTAAACACTCGACCACTGCCACTCTCCATTGTCAGACAAACAACCACATCTCGTGAAAGACATCATCCAATTCACCTTGACAGTAGATGGAATGGAATAGGCACATCTCATATGGGTCACAAGGTAACAAGAGAGCTGAAGATGGTTTCTCTTTCATGGACCAAAACTAAAAGGCAAGGTTTTATTAGGAAAAACAATGTTCAAACATTTGTGATTTTTAATAAACTCTATATACATATAGAAATTAATTTATTCTCTAGAGACAGTCAAATTATTAAATAAATCAGATTTTGATTTGTAATTGTAATGAAAACAAAAGCATATAAAATACCAGATTTAAGGAATCTACACCGTAAATGGATCATCGTCTGGTATACGTCAGTTCAGTCAACAAGCCACACTGTACATCATGGAATGGAATGTGGGCCACCTGGTATTGGAATTGAACAGGTTGTTCAATGTCCATAAGGCAGGAATAAAACATCAGAATCAGTGTCATAATAAATATGGAACCTTTGAAGTAGAGGATGTAAACACTCGACCACTGTAACTCTTCGTTGCGAGTCATATATAACCACAATTCGTCAATGACATCATCCAGTTCAATACGGATCTCATTTCTCTGTAACTTGTCAGTAGATAGAATGGAATAGGCACATTTCCAATGAGTCATAAAGTAACAAGACAGCTGAAGATGGTTTCTCTTTCATGGACCAAAACTAAAAGGCAAGGTTTTATGAGGAAAAACATTTTCATAAATATGTCATTTAAATAAACTTTATATATAGAAATTAATTTATACTCTAGAGACAGTCAAATTATTAAATACTTCATGATTTGATTTCAATTATAATGAAAACAAAGGTATATATAATACAAGCTTTAAAGGAGTCTAAACCATAAATGGATCATCGTCTGGTATATTTCAGTTGAAACAACAATCCTCACTGTTCATCGTGGAATGGAATGATGGCCACCTGGTATTGGAATGGAACGGGTTCTTGTATGTCCATTGCGTGGAAAATCCATAACCAAAAACCACATCTCGTCAAAGACATCATCCAGTTCACCTTGACAGTTGATGGAATGGAATAGGCACATCTCATATGGGTTACAAGGTAACAAGAGAGCTGAAGATGGTTTCTCTTTCATGGACAAAAACTAAAAAGCAAGGTTTTATTTAGAAAAACAATGTTGAAACATTTGTCATTTTTAATAAACTCTATATACATATAGAAATTAATTTATTCTCTAGAGACAGTCAAATTATTAAAAACATCATATTTTGATTTGTAATTGTAATGCAAACAAAAGCATATAAAATACCAGATTTAAGGATTCTACACCGTAAATGGATCATCGTCTGGTATACGTCAGTTCAGTCAACAAGCCACACTGTACATCATGGAATGGAATGATGGCCACCTGGTATTGGAATGGAACAGGTTCTTGTATGTCCATTGCGTGCTAAAACCATAACCAAAAATCTATCGTACTCCATTACAACCTTATTTCGCCTATATCATCCATTTCAAGATGGTCCTCATTTTTCTGTAACTTGTCAGTAGATGGAATGGAATAGGTACATTTCAAATGGGTAACAAGGCAACAAGACAGCTGAAGATGGTTTCTTTTTCATGGACCAAAACTAAAAGGCAAGGTTTTATTAGGAAAAACAATGTTCAAACATTTGTGATTTTTAATAAACTCTATATACATATAGAAATTAATTTATTCTCTAGAGACAGTCAAATTATTAAATAAATCAAATTTTGATTTGTAATTGTAATGAAAACAAAAGCACATAAAAAAAAAGATTTAAGGAATCTACACCGTAAATGAATCATCGTCTGGTATACGTCAGTTCAGTCAACAAGCCACACTGTACATCATGGAATGGAATGTGGGCCACCTGGTATTGGAATTGAACAGGTTGTTCAATGTCCATAAGGCAGGAATAAAACATCAGAATCAGTGTCATAATAAATATGGAACCTTTGAAGTAGAGGATGTAAACACTCGACCACTGTAACTCTCCGTTGCGAGTCATATATAACCACAATTCGTCAATGACATCATCCAGTTCAATACGGATCTCATTTCTCTGTAACTTGTCAGTAGATGGAATGGAATAGGCACATTTCCAATGAGTCATAAAGTAACAAGACAGCTGAAGATGGTTTCTCTTTCATGGACCAAAACTAAAAGGCAAGGTTTTATGAGGAAAAACATTTTCATAAATATGTCATTTAAATAAACTTTATATATAGAAATTAATTTATACTCTAGAGACAGTCAAATTATTAAATACTTCATGATTTGATTTCAATTATAATGAAAACAAAGGTATATATAATACAAGCTTTAAAGGAGTCTAAACCATAAATGGATCATCGTCTGGTATATTTCAGTTGAAACAACAATCCTCACTGTTCATCGTGGAATGGAATGATGGCCACCTGGTATTGGAATGGAACGGGTTCTTGTATGTCCATTGCGTGGAAAATCCATAACCAAAAACCACATCTCGTCAAAGACATCATCCAATTCACCTTGACAGTTGATGGAATGGAATAGGCACATCTCATATGGGTTACAAGGTAACAAGAGAGCTGAAGATGGTTTCTCTTTCATGGACAAAAACTAAAAGGCAAGGTTTTATTTAGAAAAACAATGTTGAAACATTTGTCATTTTTAATAAACTCTATATACATATAGAAATTAATTTATTCTCTAGAGACAGTCAAATTATTAAAAACATCATATTTTGATTTGTAATTGTAATGCAAACAAAAGCATATAAAATACCAGATTTAAGGATTCTACACCGTAAATGGATCATCGTCTGGTATACGTCAGTTCAGTCAACAAGCCACACTGTACATCATGGAATGGAATGATGGCCACCTGGTATTGGAATGGAACAGGTTCTTGTATGTCCATTGCGTGCTAAAACCATAACCAAAAATCTATCGTACTCCATTACAACCTTATTTCGCCTATATCATCCATTTCAAGATGGTCCTCATTTTTCTGTAACTTGTCAGTAGATGGAATGGAATAGGTACATTTCAAATGGGTAACAAGGCAACAAGACAGCTGAAGATGGTTTCTCTTTCATGGACCAAAACTAAAAGGCAAGGTTTTATTAGGAAAAACAATGTTCAAACATTTGTGATTTTTAATAAACTCTATATACATATAGAAATTAATTTATTCTCTAGAGACAGTCAAATTATTAAATAAATCAAATTTTGATTTGTAATTGTAATGAAAACAAAAGCACATAAAAAAAAAGATTTAAGGAATCTACACCGTAAATGAATCATCGTCTGGTATACGTCAGTTCAGTCAACAAGCCACACTGTACATCATGGAATGGAATGTGGGCCACCTGGTATTGGAATTGAACAGGTTGTTCAATGTCCATAAGGCAGGAATAAAACATCAGAATCAGTGTCATAATAAATATGGAACCTTTGAAGTAGAGGATGTAAACACTCGACCACTGTAACTCTCCGTTGCGAGTCATATATAACCACAATTCGTCAATGACATCATCCAGTTCAATACGGATCTCATTTCTCTGTAACTTGTCAGTAGATGGAATGGAATAGGCACATTTCCAATGAGTCATAAAGTAACAAGACAGCTGAAGATGGTTTCTCTTTCATGGACCAAAACTAAAAGGCAAGGTTTTATGAGGAAAAACATTTTCATAAATATGTCATTTAAATAAACTTTATATATAGAAATTAATTTATACTCTAGATACAGTCAAATTATTAAATACTTCATGATTTGATTTCAATTATAATGAAAACAAAGGTATATATAATACAAGCTTTAAAGGAGTCTAAACCATAAATGGATCATCGTCTGGTATATTTCAGTTGAAACAACAATCCTCACTGTTCATCGTGGAATGGAATGATGGCCACCTGGTATTGGAATGGAACGGGTTCTTGTATGTCCATTGCGTGGAAAAACCATAACCAAAAACCACATCTCGTGAAAGACATCATCCAATTCACCTTGACAGTTGATGGAATGGAATAGGCACATCTCATATGGGTTACAAGGTAACAAGAGAGCTGAAGATGGTTTCTCTTTCATGGACAAAAACTAAAAAGCAAGGTTGTATTTAGAAAAACAATGTTGAAACATTTGTCATTTTTAATAAACTCTATATACATATAGAAATTAATTTATTCTCTAGAGACAGTCAAATTATTAAAAACATCATATTTTGATTTGTAATTGTAATGCAAACAAAAGCATATAAAATACCAGATTTAAGGATTCTACACCGTAAATGGATCATCGTCTGGTATACGTCAGTTCAGTCAACAAGCCACACTGTACATCATGGAATGGAATGATGGCCAGCTGGTATTGGAATGGAACAGGTTCTTGTATGTCCATTGCGTGCTAAAACCATAACCAAAAATCTATCGTACTCCATTACAACCTTATTTCGCCTATATCATCCATTTCAAGATGGTCCTCATTTTTCTGTAACTTGTCAGTAGATGGAATGGAATAGGTACATTTCAAATGGGTAACAAGGCAACAAGACAGCTGAAGATGGTTTCTCTTTCATGGACCAAAACTAAAAGGCAAGGTTTTATGAGGAAAAACATTTTCATAAATTTGTCATTTAAATAAACTTTATATATAGAAATTAATTTATACCCTAGAGACAGTCAAATTATTAAATACTTCATGATTTGATTTCAATTATGAAAACAAAGGTATATATAATACAAGCTTTAAAGGAGTCTAAACCATAAATGGATCATCTTCTGGTATACTTCAGTTGAAACAACAATCCTCACTGTTCATCATGGAATGGAATGATGGCCACCTGGTATTGGAATGGAACAGGTTCTTGAATGTCCATTGCGTGGAAAAACCAAAACCAAAAATCTATCTTACTCCATTACAACCATATTTCGCCTGTATCATCCAGTTCAAGATGGTCCTCGTTTTTCTGTAGCTTGTCAGTAGATGGAATGGAATAAGTATATCTCAGATGGGTCACAAGACAACAAGTCAGCTGAAGATGGTTTCTCATTCATGGGCCAAAACAGTAAGGCAAGGTTTTTTTTAGCAAAAGCAATGTTTAAAATTTTGTCATTTTTAATAAACTTGATATATAGAAAATGATTGGTATTTGACTTTGTTTTCAATTATAATGAAAGTAAAGGCATATACAATACCAGCTTTACAGGATTTAAAACCATAAATGGATCAAGTTCTGGTATTCTTCAGTTGAATCAACAAGCCTTACTGTACATCATGGAATGGAATGTGGGCCACCTGGTATTGGAATAGAACTGGTTGTTCAATGTCCATAAGACAGGAATAAAACACAGAACAAGTGTCATAAATATGGAACCTGTGAAGTAGAGGATGTAAACACTCGACCATTGCCACTCTCCATTGTCAGACAAACAACCACATCTCGTGAAAGACATCATCCAATTCACCTTGACAGTAGATGGAATGGAATAGGCACATCTCATATGGGTCACAATGTAACAAGAGAGCTGAAGATGGTTTCTCTTTCATGGACCAAAACTAAAAGGCAAGGTTTTATTAGGAAAAACAATGTTCAAACATTTGTGATTTTTAATAAACTCTATATACATATAGAAATTAATTTATTCTCTAGAGACAGTCAAATTATTAAATAAATCAGATTTTGATTTGTAATTGTAATGAAAACAAAAGCATATAAAATACCAGATTTAAGGAATCTACACCGTAAATGGATCATCGTCTGGTATACGTCAGTTCAGTCAACAAGCCACACTGTACATCATGGAATGGAATGTGGGCCACCTGGTATTGGAATTGAACAGGTTGTTCAATGTCCATAAGGCAGGAATAAAACATCAGAATCAGTGTCATAATAAATATGGAACCTTTGAAGTAGAGGATGTAAACACTCGACCACTGTAACTCTCCGTTGCGAGTCATATATAACCACAATTCGTCAATGACATCATCCAGTTCAATACGGATCTCATTTCTCTGTAACTTGTCAGTAGATGGAATGGAATAGGCACATTTCCAATGAGTCATAAAGTAACAAAACAGCTGAAGATGGTTTCTCTTTCATGGACCAAAACTAAAAGGCAAGGTTTTATGAGGAAAAACATTTTCATAAATATGTCATTTAAATAAACTTTATATATAGAAATTAATTTATACTCTAGAGACAGTCAAATTATTAAATACTTCATGATTTGATTTCAATTATAATGAAAACAAAGGTATATATAATACAAGCTTTAAAGGAGTCTAAACCATAAATGGATCATCGTCTGGTATATTTCAGTTGAAACAACAATCCTCACTGTTCATCGTGGAATGGAATGATGGCCACCTGGTATTGGAATGGAACGGGTTCTTGTATGTCCATTGCGTGGAAAATCCATAACCAAAAACCACATCTCGTCAAAGACATCATCCAATTCACCTTGACAGTTGATGGAATGGAATAGGCACATCTCATATGGATTACAAGGTAACAAGAGAGCTGAAGATGGTTTCTCTTTCATGGACAAAAACTAAAAGGCAAGGTTTTATTTAGAAAAACAATGTTCAAACATTGTCATTTGTAATAAACTCTATATACATTTAGAAATAAATTTATTCTCTAGAGACAGTCAAATTATTAAAAACATCATATTTTGATTTGTAATTGTAATGCAAACAAAAGCATATAAAATACCAGATTTAAGGATTCTACACCGTAAATGGATCATCGTCTGGTATACGTCAGTTCAGTCAACAAGCCACACTGTACATCATGGAATGGAATGATGGCCACCTGATATTGGAATGGAACAGGTTCTTGTATGTCCATTGCGTGCTAAAACCATAACCAAAAATCTATCGTACTCCATTACAACCTTATTTCGCCTATATCATCCATTTCAAGATGGTCCTCATTTTTCTGTAACTTGTCAGTAGATGGAATGGAATAGGTACATTTCAAATGGGTAACAAGGCAACAAGACAGCTGAAGATGGTTTCTCTTTCATGGGCCAAAACTAAAAGGCAAGGTTTTATTAGGAAAAACATTTTCATCAATTTGTCATTTAAATAAACTTTATATATAGAAATTAATACATACTTTAGAGACAGTCAAATTATTAAATACTTTATGATTTAATTTCAATTATAATGAAAAACAAAGGTATATATAATACAAGCTTTAAAGGAGTCTAAACCATAAATGGATCATCTTCTGGTATACTTCAGTTGAAACAACAATCCTCACTGTTCATCATGGAATGGAATGATGGCCACCTGGTATTGGAATGGAACAGGTTCTTGAATGTCCATTGCGTGGAAAAACCATTACCAAAAATCTATCGTACTCCATTACAACCATATTTCGCCTATATCATCCAGTTCAAGATTGTCCTCGTTTTTCTGTAACTTGTCAGTAGATGGAATGGAATAGGTACATCTCAGATGGGTCACAAGACAACAAGACAGCTGAAGATGGTTTCTCATTCAGCGGCCAAAACAGAAAGGCAAGGTTTTTTTTAGCAAAAGCAATGTTTAAAATTTTGTCATTTTTTAGTAAACGTGATATATAGAAAATGATTGGTATTTGACTTTGATTTCAATTATAATGAAAGTAAAGGCATATACAATACCAGCTTTACAGGATTTAAAACTTTAAATGGATCAAGTTCTGGTATTCTTCAGTTGAATCAACAAGCCTTACTGTACATCATGGAATGGAATGTGGGCCACCTGGTATTGGAATGGAACTGGTTGTTTAATGTCCATAAGACAGAAATGAAACACAGAACAAGTGTCATAAATATTGAACCTGTGAAGTAGAGGATGTAAACACTCGACAACTGCCACTCTCTATTGTCAGACAAACAACAACATCTCGTGAAAGACATCATCCAATTCACCTTGACAGTAGATGGAATGGAATAGGCACATCTCATATGGGTCACAAGGTAACAAGACAGCTGAAGATGGTTTCTCTTTCATGGACCAAAACTAAAAGGCAAGCTTTTATTAGGAAAAACAATGTTCAAACATTTGTCATATTTAATAAATTCTATATAGATATAGAAATTAATTTATTCTCTAGAGGCAGTGAAATTATTAAAAACATCATATTTTGATTTGTAATTGTAATGCAAACAAAAGCATATAAATTACCAGATTTAAGGAATCTACACCGTAAATGGATCATCGTCTGGTTTACGTCAGTTCAATCAACAAGCCACACTGTACATCATGGAATGGAATGTGGGCCACCTGGTATTGGAATGGAACAGGTTGTTCAATGTCGATAAGGCAGGAATAAAACATCAAAATCAGTGTCATAATAAATATGGAACCTTTGAAGTAGAGGATGTAAACACTCGACCACTGTAACTCTCCGTTGCCAGTCATATCTAACCCCAACTCGTCAGTGACATCATCCAGTTCATCAGGGATGTCATTTCTCTCTAACTTGTCAGTAGATGGAATGAAATAGGCATATTTCCAATGAGTCATAAAGTAACAAGACAGCTGAAGATGGTTTCTCTTTCATGGGCCAAAGCTAAAAGGCAAGGTTTTATTAGGAAAAACATTTTCATAAGTTTGTCATTTAAATAAACTTTATATATAGAAATTAGTTTATACTCGAGAGACAGTCAAATTATTAAATACTTCATGATTTGATTTCAATTATAATGAAAGGTATATATAATACCAGCTTTAAAAGAGTCTAAACCATAACGGATCATCTTCTGGTATACTTCAGTTGAAACAACAATCCTCACTGTTCATCATGGAATGGAATGATGGCCACCTGGTATTGGAATGGAACAGGTTCTTGTATGTCCATTGCGTGCAAAAGCCATAACCAGAAATCTATCGTACTCCATTACAACCTTATTTCGACTATATCATCCAGTTCAAGATTGTCCTCGTTTTTCTGTAACTTGTCAGTAGATGGAATGGAATAGGCACATCTCATATGGGTCACAAGGAAACAAGACAGCTGAAGATGGTTTCTCTTTCATGGACAAAAACTAAAAGGCAAGGTTTTATTAGAAAAAACATTTTCATAAATTTGTCATTTAAATAAACTTTATATATAGAAATTAATTTATACTCTAGAGACAGTCAAATTATTAAATACTTCATGATTTAATTGCAATTATAATGAAAACAAAGGTATATATAATACCAGCTTTAAAGGAGTCTAAACCATAAATGGATCATCTTCTGGTATACTTCTCAGTTGAAACAACAATCCTCACTGTTCATCTTGGAAAGGAATGATGACCACCTGGTATTGGAATGGAACAGGTTCTTGTATGTCCATTGCGTGGAAAAACCATAACCAAAAATCTATCGTACTCCATTACAACCTTATTTCGACTATATCATCCAGTTCAAGATTGTCCTCGTTTTTCTGTAACTTGTCAGTAGATGGAATGGAATAGGTACATTTCAAATGGGTAACAAGGCAACAAGACAGCTGAAGATGGTTTCTCATTCATGGGCCAAAACAGTAAGGCAAGGTTTTTTTTAGCAAAAGCAATGTTTAAAATTTTGTCATTTTTAATAAACTTGATATATAGAAAATGATTGGTATTTGACTTTGTTTTCAATTATAATGAAAGTAAAGGCATATACAATACCAGCTTTACAGGATTTAAAACCATAAATGGATCAAGTTCTGGTATTCTTCAGTTGAATCAACAAGCCTTACTGTACATCATGGAATGGAATGTGGGCCACCTGGTATTGGAATAGAACTGGTTGTTCAATGTCCATAAGACAGGAATAAAACACAGAACAAGTGTCATAAATATGGAACCTGTGAAGTAGAGGATGTAAACACTCGACCATTGCCACTCTCCATTGTCAGACAAACAACCACATCTCGTGAAAGACATCATCCAATTCACCTTGACAGTAGATGGAATGGAATAGGCACATCTCATATGGGTCACAATGTAACAAGACAGCTGAAGATGGTTTCTCTTTCATGGACCAAAACTAAAAGGCAAGGTTTTATTAGGAAAAACAATGTTCAAACATTTGTGATTTTTAATAAACTCTATATACATATAGAAATTAATTTATTCTCTAGAGACAGTCAAATTATTAAATAAATCAGATTTTGATTTGTAATTGTAATGAAAACAAAAGCATATAAAATACCAGATTTAAGGAATCTACACCGTAAATGGATCATCGTCTGGTATACGTCAGTTCAGTCAACAAGCCACACTGTACATCATGGAATGGAATGTGGGCCACCTGGTATTGGAATTGAACAGGTTGTTCAATGTCCATAAGGCAGGAATAAAACATCAGAATCAGTGTCATAATAAATATGGAACCTTTGAAGTAGAGGATGTAAACACTCGACCACTGTAACTCTCCGTTGCGAGTCATATATAACCACAATTCGTCAATGACATCATCCAGTTCAATACGGATCTCATTTCTCTGTAACTTGTCAGTAGATGGAATGGAATAGGCACATTTCCAATGAGTCATAAAGTAACAAGACAGCTGAAGATGGTTTCTCTTTCATGGACCAAAACTAAAAGGCAAGGTTTTATGAGGAAAAACATTTTCATAAATATGTCATTTAAATAAACTTTATATATAGAAATTAATTTATACTCTAGAGACAGTCAAATTATTAAATACTTCATGATTTGATTTCAATTATAATGAAAACAAAGGTATATATAATACAAGCTTTAAAGGAGTCTAAACCATAAATGGATCATCGTCTGGTATATTTCAGTTGAAACAACAATCCTCACTGTTCATCGTGGAATGGAATGATGGCCACCTGGTATTGGAATGGAACGGGTTCTTGTATGTCCATTGCGTGGAAAATCCATAACCAAAAACCACATCTCGTCAAAGACATCATCCAATTCACCTTGACAGTTGATGGAATGGAATAGGCACATCTCATATGGGTTACAAGGTAACAAGAGAGCTGAAGATGGTTTCTCTTTCATGGACAAAAACTAAAAGGCAAGGTTTTATTAGAAAAACAATGTTCAAACATTGTCATTTGTAATAAACTCTATATACATTTAGAAATAAATTTATTCTCTAGAGACAGTCAAATTATTAAAAACATCATATTTTGATTTGTAATTGTAATGCAAACAAAAGCATATAAAATACCAGATTTAAGGATTCTACACCGTAAATGGATCATCGTCTGGTATACGTCAGTTCAGTCAACAAGCCACACTGTACATCATGGAATGGAATGATGGCCACCTGGTATTGGAATGGAACAGGTTCTTGTATGTCCATTGCGTGCTAAAACCAACCAAAAATCTATCGTACTCCATTACAACCTTATTCGCCTATATCATCCATTTCAAGATGGTCCTCATTTTTCTGTAACTTGTCAGTAGATGGAATGGAATAGGTACATTTCAAATGGGTAACAAGGCAACAAGACAGCTGAAGATGGTTTCTCTTTCATGGGCCAAAACTAAAAGGCAAGGTTTTATTAGGAAAAACATTTTCATCAATTTGTCATTTAAATAAACTTTATATATAGAAATTAATACATACTTAGAGACAGTCAAATTATTAAATACTTATGATTTAATTTCAATTATAATGAAAAACAAAGGTATATATAATACCAAGCTTTAAAGAGTCTAAACCATAAATGGATCATCTTCTGGTATACTTCAGTTGAAACAACAATCCTCACTGTTCATCATGGAATGGAATGATGGCCACCTGGTATTGGAATGGAACAGGTTCTTGTATGTCCATTGCGTGCTAAAACCATAACCAAAAATCTATCGTACTCCATTACAACCTTATTTCGCCTATATCATCCAGTTCAAGATGTCCTCATTTTTCTGTAACTTGTCAGTAGATGGAATGGAATAGGTACATTTCAAATGGGTAACAAGGCAACTAGACAGCTGAAGATGGTTTCTCTTTCATGGACCAAAACTAAAAGGCAAGGTTTTATTAGGAAAAACATTTTCATAAATTTGTCATTTAATAAAATTTATATATAGAAATTAATTTATACTCTAGAGACAGTCAAATTATTAAATACTTCATGATTTGATTTCAATTATAATGAAAACAAAGGTATATATAATACAAGCTTTAAAGGAGTCTAAACCATAAATGGATCATCTTCTGGTATACTTCAGTTGAAACAACAATCCTCACTGTTCATCGTGGAATGGAATGATGGCCACCTGGTATTGGAATGGAACAGGTTCCTGAATGTCCATTGCGTGGAAAAACCATAACCAAAAATCTATCGTACTTCATTACAACCATATTTCGCCTATATCATCCAGTTCAAGATGGTCCTCGTTTTTCTGTAACTTGTCAGTAGATGGAATGGAATAGGTACATCTCAGATGGGTCACAAGCAACAATACAGCTGAAGATAGTTTCTCATTCATGGGCCAAAACTGAAAGGCAAGGTTTTTTAGCAAAAGCAATGTTTAAAATTTTGTCATTTTTAATAAACTTGATGTATAGAAAATGATTGGTATTTGACTTTGATTTCAATTATAATGAAAGTAAAGGCATATACAATACCAGCTTTACAGGATTTAAAACCATAAATGGATCAAGTTCTGGTATTCTTCAGTTGAATCAACAAGCCTTACTGTACATCATGGAATGGAATGTGGGCCACCTGGTGTTGGAATAGAACTGGTTGTTCAATGTCCATAAGACAGGAATAAAACACAGAACAAGTGTCATAAATATGGAACCTGTGAAGTAGAGGATGTAAACACTCGACCATTGCCACTCTCCATTGTCAGACAAACAACCACATCTCGTGAAAGACATCATCCAATTCACCTTGACAGTAGATGGAATGGAATAAGCACATCTCATATGGGACACAAGGTAACAAGACAGCTGAAGATAGTTTCTCTTCCAAGGACCAAAACTAAAAGGCAAGGTTTTATTAGGAAAAACAATGTTCAAAAATTTGTCATTTTTAATAAACTCTATATACATAAAGAAATTAATTTATTCTCTAGAGACAGTCAAATTATTAAATAAATCAAATTTTGATTTGTAATTGTAATGAAAACAAAAGCATATAAAACACCAGATTTAAGGAATCTACACCGTAAATGAATCATCGTCTGGTATACGTCAGTTCAGTCAACAAGCCACACTGTACATCATGGAATGGAATGTGGGCCACCTGGTATTGGAATTGAACAGGTTGTTCAATGTCCATAAGGCAGGAATAAAACATCAGAATCAGTGTCATAATAAATATGGAACCTTTGAAGTAGAGGATGTAAACACTCGACCACTGTAACTCTCCGTTGCGAGTCATATATAACCACAATTCGTCAATGACATCATCCAGTTCAATACGGATCTCATTTCTCTGTAACTTGTCAGTAGATGGAATGGAATAGGCACATTTCCAATGAGTCATAAAGTAACAAGACAGCTGAAGATGGTTTCTCTTTCATGGACCAAAACTAAAAGGCAAGGTTTTATGAGGAAAAACATTTTCATAAATATGTCATTTAAATAAACTTTATATATAGAAATTAATTTATACTCTAGAGACAGTCAAATTATTAAATACTTCATGATTTGATTTCAATTATAATGAAAACAAAGGTATATATAATACAAGCTTTAAAGGAGTCTAAACCATAAATGGATCATCGTCTGGTATATTTCAGTTGAAACAACAATCCTCACTGTTCATCGTGGAATGGAATGATGGCCACCTGGTATTGGAATGGAACGGGTTCTTGTATGTCCATTGCGTGGAAAATCCATAACCAAAAACCACATCTCGTCAAAGACATCATCCAATTCACCTTGACAGTTGATGGAATGGAATAGGCACATCTCATATGGGTTACAAGGTAACAAGAGAGCTGAAGATGGTTTCTCTTTCATGGACAAAAACTAAAAGGCAAGGTTTTATTTAGAAAAACAATGTTCAAACATTGTCATTTGTAATAAACTCTATATACATTTAGAAATAAATTTATTCTCTAGAGACAGTCAAATTATTAAAAACATCATATTTTGATTTGTAATTGTAATGCAAACAAAAGCATATAAAATACCAGATTTAAGGATTCTACACCGTAAATGGATCATCGTCTGGTATACGTCAGTTCAGTCAACAAGCCACACTGTACATCATGGAATGGAATGATGGCCACCTGGTATTGGAATGGAACAGGTTCTTGTATGTCCATTGCGTGCTAAAACCATAACCAAAAATCTATCGTACTCCATTACAACCTTATTTCGCCTATATCATCCATTTCAAGATGGTCCTCATTTTTCTGTAACTTGTCAGTAGATGGAATGGAATAGGTACATTTCAAATGGGTAACAAGGCAACAAGACAGCTGAAGATGGTTTCTCTTTCATGGGCCAAAACTAAAAGGCAAGGTTTTATTAGGAAAAACATTTTCATCAATTTGTCATTTAAATAAACTTTATATATAGAAATTAATACATACTTTAGAGACAGTCAAATTATTAAATACTTTATGATTTAATTTCAATTATAATGAAAAACAAAGGTATATATAATACAAGCTTTAAAGGAGTCTAAACCATAAATGGATCATCTTCTGGTATACTTCAGTTGAAACAACAATCCTCACTGTTCATCATGGAATGGAATGATGGCCACCTGGTATTGGAATGGAACAGGTTCTTGTATGTCCATTGCGTGCTAAAACCATAACCAAAAATCTATCGTACTCCATTACAACCTTATTTCGCCTATATCATCCAGTTCAAGATGGTCCTCATTTTTCTGTAACTTGTCAGTAGATGGAATGGAATAGGTACATTTCAAATGGGTAACAAGGCAACTAGACAGCTGAAGATGGTTTCTCTTTCATGGACCAAAACTAAAAGGCAAGGTTTTATTAGGAAAAACATTTTCATAAATTTGTCATTTAAATAAAATTTATATATAGAAATTAATTTATACTCTAGAGACAGTCAAATTATTAAATACTTCATGATTTGATTTCAATTATAATGAAAACAAAGGTATATATAATACAAGCTTTAAAGGAGTCTAAACCATAAATGGATCATCTTCTGGTATACTTCAGTTGAAACAACAATCCTCACTGTTCATCGTGGAATGGAATGATGGCCACCTGGTATTGGAATGGAACAGGTTCCTGAATGTCCATTGCGTGGAAAAACCATAACCAAAAATCTATCGTACTTCATTACAACCATATTTCGCCTATATCATCCAGTTCAAGATGGTCCTCGTTTTTCTGTAACTTGTCAGTAGATGGAATGGAATAGGTACATCTCAGATGGGTCACAAGACAACAATACAGCTGAAGATAGTTTCTCATTCATGGGCCAAAACTGAAAGGCAAGGTTTTTTAGCAAAAGCAATGTTTAAAATTTTGTCATTTTTAATAAACTTGATGTATAGAAAATGATTGGTATTTGACTTTGATTTCAATTATAATGAAAGTAAAGGCATATACAATACCAGCTTTACAGGATTTAAAACCATAAATGGATCAAGTTCTGGTATTCTTCAGTTGAATCAACAAGCCTTACTGTACATCATGGAATGGAATGTGGGCCACCTGGTGTTGGAATAGAACTGGTTGTTCAATGTCCATAAGACAGGAATAAAACACAGAACAAGTGTCATAAATATGGAACCTGTGAAGTAGAGGATGTAAACACTCGACCATTGCCACTCTCCATTGTCAGACAAACAACCACATCTCGTGAAAGACATCATCCAATTCACCTTGACAGTAGATGGAATGGAATAAGCACATCTCATATGGGACACAAGGTAACAAGACAGCTGAAGATAGTTTCTCTTCCAAGGACCAAAACTAAAAGGCAAGGTTTTATTAGGAAAAACAATGTTCAAAAATTTGTCATTTTTAATAAACTCTATATACATAAAGAAATTAATTTATTCTCTAGAGACAGTCAAATTATTAAATAAATCAAATTTTGATTTGTAATTGTAATGAAAACAAAAGCATATAAAACACCAGATTTAAGGAATCTACACCGTAAATGAATCATCGTCTGGTATACGTCAGTTCAGTCAACAAGCCACACTGTACATCATGGAATGGAATGTGGGCCACCTGGTATTGGAATTGAACAGGTTGTTCAATGTCCATAAGGCAGGAATAAAACATCAGAATCAGTGTCATAATAAATATGGAACCTTTGAAGTAGAGGATGTAAACACTCGACCACTGTAACTCTCCGTTGCGAGTCATATATAACCACAATTCGTCAATGACATCATCCAGTTCAATACGGATCTCATTTCTCTGTAACTTGTCAGTAGATGGAATGGAATAGGCACATTTCCAATGAGTCATAAAAAAACAAGACAGCTGAAGATGGTTTCTCTTTCATGGACCAAAACTAAAAGGCAAGGTTTTATGAGGAAAAACATTTTCATAAATATGTCATTTAAATAAACTTTATATATAGAAATTAATTTATACTCTAGAGACAGTCAAATTATTAAATACTTCATGATTTGATTTCAATTATAATAAACACAAAGGTATATATAATACCAGCTTTAAAGGAGTCTAAACCATAAATGGATCATCTTCTGGTATACTTCAGTTGAAACAACAATCCTCACTGTTCATCGTGAAATTGAATAATGGCCACCTGGTATTGGAAAGGAACAGGTTCTTGAATGTCCATTGCGTGGAAAAACCATAACCAAAAACCACATCTCGTGAAAGACATCATCCAATTCACCTTGACAGTAGATGGAATCGAATAGGCACATCTCATATGGGTCACAAGGTAACAAGAGAGCTGAAGATGGTTTCTCTTTCATGGACAAAAACTAAAAGGCAAGGTTTTATTTAGAAAAACAATGTTCAAACATTTGTCATTTTTAATAAACTCTATATACACATAGAAATTAATTTATTCTCTATAGAGGCAGTGAAATTATTAAAAATACATATTTTGATTTGTAATTGTAATGCAAACAAAAGCATATAAAATACCAGTTTCAAGGAATCTACACCGTAAATGGATCATCGTCTGGTATACGTCAGTTCAGTCAACAAGCCACACTGTACATCACGGAATGGAATGTGGGCCACCTGGTATTGGAATTGAACAGGTTGTTCAATGTCCATAAGGCAGGAATAAAACATCAGAATCAGTGTCATAATAAATATGGAACCTTTGAAGTAGAGGATGTAAACACTCGACCACTGTAACTCTTCGTTGCCAGTCATATCTAACCACAACTCGTCAATGACATCATCCAGTTCATCAGGGATCTCATTTCTCTCTAACTTGTCAGTAGATGGAATGAAATAGGCACATTTCCAATGAGTCATAAAGTAACAAAACAGCTGAAGATGGTTTCTCTTTCATGGACAAAAACTAAAAGGCAAGGTTTTATTTAGAAAGAAAATGTTCAAACATTTGTCATTTTTAATAAACTCTATATACACATAGAAATTAATTTATTCTCTAGAGGCAGTGAAATTATTAAAAACATCATATTTTGATTTGTAATTGTAATGCAAACAAAAGCATATAAAATACCAGTTTCAAGGAATCTACACCGTAAATGGATCATCGTCTGGTATACGTCAGTTCAGTCAACAAGCCACACTGTGCATCACGGAATGGAATGTGGGCCACCTGGTATTGGAATTGAACAGGTTGTTCAATGCCCATAAGGCAGGAATAAAACATCAGAATCAGTGTCATAATAAATATGGAACCTTTGAAGTAGAGGATGTAAACACTCGACCACTGTAACTCTCCGTTGCGAGTCATATATAACCACAATTCGTCAATGACATCATCCAGTTCAATACGGATCTCATTTCTCTGTAACTTGTCAGTAGATGGAATGGAATAGGCACATTTCCAATGAGTCATAAAAAAACAAGACAGCTGAAGATGGTTTCTCTTTCATGGACCAAAACTAAAAGGCAAGGTTTTATTAGGAAACACATTTTCATAAATATGTCATTTAAATAAACTTTATATATAGAAATTAATTTATACTCTAGAGACAGTCAAATTATTAAATACTTCATGATTTGATTTCAATTATAATAAACACAAAGGTATATATAATACCAGCTTTAAAGGAGTCTAAACCATAAATGGATCATCTTCTGGTATACTTCAGTTGAAACAACAATCCTCACTGTTCATCGTGAAATTGAATGATGGCCACCTGGTATTGGAATGGAACATGTTCTTGAATGTCCATTGCGTGGAAAAACCATAACCAAAAACCACATCTCGTGAAAGACATCATCCAATTCACCTTGACAGTAGATGGAATCGAATAGGCACATCTCATATGGGTCACAAGGTAACAAGAGAGCTGAAGATGGTTTCTCTTTCATGGACAAAAACTAAAAAGCAAGGTTTTATTTAGAAAAACAATGTTCAAACATTTGTCATTTTTAATAAACTCTATATACACATAGAAATTAATTTATTCTCTAGAGGCAGTGAAATTATTAAAAATACATATTTTGATTTGTAATTGTAATGCAAACAAAAGCATATAAAATACCAGTTTCAAGGAATCTACACCGTAAATGGATCATCGTCTGGTATACGTCAGTTCAGTCAACAAGCCACACTGTACATCACGGAATGGAATGTGGGCCACCTGGTATTGGAATTGAACAGGTTGTTCAATGTCCATAAGGCAGGAATAAAACATCAGAATCAGTGTCATAATAAATATGGAACCTTTGAAGTAGAGGATGTAAACACTCGACCACTGTAACTCTTCGTTGCCAGTCATATCTAACCACAACTCGTCAATGACATCATCCAGTTCATCAGGGATCTCATTTCTCTCTAACTTGTCAGTAGATGGAATGAAATAGGCACATTTCCAATGAGTCATAAAGTAACAAAACAGCTGAAGATGGTTTCTCTTTCATGCACAAAAACTAAAAGGCAAGGTGTTATTTAGAAAGAAAATGTTCAAACATTTGTCATTTTTAATAAACTCTATATACACATAGAAATTAATTTATTCTCTAGAGGCAGTGAAATTATTAAAAACATCATATTTTGATTTGTAATTGTAATGCAAACAAAAGCATATAAAATACCAGTTTCAAGGAATCTACACCGTAAATGGATCATCGTCTGGTATACGTCAGTTCAGTCAACAAGCCACACTGTGCATCACGGAATAGAATGTGGGCCACCTGGTATTGGAATTGAACAGGTTGTTCAATGTCCATAAGGCAGGAATAAAACATCAGAATCAGTGTCATAATAAATATGGAACCTTTGAAGTAGAGGATGTAAACACTCGACCACTGTAACTCTTCGTTGCCAGTCATATATAACCACAACTCGTCAATGACATCATCCAGTTCTTCAGGGATCTCATTTCTCTCTGACTTGTCAGTAAATGGAATGAAATAGGCACATTTCCAATGAGTCATAAAGTAACAAAACAGCTGAAGATGGTTTCTCTTTTATGGACCAAAACATAAAGGCAAGGTTTTATTAGGAAAAACATTTTCATAAATTTGTCGTTTAAATAAACTTTATATATAGAAATTAATTTATACTCTAGAGACAGTCAAATTATTAAAAACTTCATGATTTAATTTCAATTATAATGAAAACAAAGGTATATATAATACCAGCTTTAAAGGAGTCTAAATCACAAATGGATCATCTTCTGGTATACTTCAGTTGAAACAACAATCCTCACTGTTCATCGTGGAATGGAATGATGGCCACCTGGTATTGGAATGGAACAGGTTCTTGTATGTCCATTGCGTGCAAAAACCATAACCAAAAATCTATCGTACTCCATTACAACCTTATTTCGCATATATCATCCAGTTGAAGATGGTCCTCATTTTTCTGTAACTTGTCAGTAGATGGAATGGAATAGGTTCATTTGAAATGTGTAACAAGGCAACAAGACAGCTGAAGACGGTTTCTCTTTCATGGACCAAAACTAAAGACAAGGTTTTATTAGGAAAAACATTTTCATCAATTTGTCATTTAAATAAAATTTTTATATAGAAATTAATTTATACTCTAGAGACAGTCAAATTATTAAATACTTCATGATTTGATTTCAATTATAATGAAAACAAAGGTATATATAATACAAGCTTTAAAGGAGTCTAAACCATAAATGGATCATCTTCTGGTATACTTCAGTTGAAACAACAATCCTCACTGTTCATCGTGAAATGGAATGATGGCCACCTGGTATTGGAATGGAACAGGTTCTTGTATGTCCATTGCGTGCAAAAACCATAACCAAAAATCTATCGTACTCCATTACAACCTTATTTCGCCTATATCATTCAGTTCAAGATGGTCCTCATTTTTTTGTAACATGTCAGTAGATGGTATGGAATAGGTACATTTCAAATAGGTAACAAGGCAACAAGACAGCTGAAGATGGTTTCTCTTTCATGGACAAAAACTAAAAGGCTAGGTTTTATTAGGAAAAACATTTTCATCAATTTGTCATTTAAATAAACTTTATATATAGAAATTAATTTATTCTCTAGAGACAGTCAAATTATTAAATACTTCATGATTTGATTTCAATTATAATGAAAACAAAGGTATATATAATACAAGCTTTAAAGGAGTCTAAACCATAAATGGATCATCTTCTGGTATACTTCAGTTGAAACAACAATCCTCACTGTTCATCGTGGAATGGAATGATGGCCACCTGGTATTGGAATGGAACAGGTTCCTGAATGTCCATTGCGTGGAAAAACCATAACCAAAAATCTATCGTACTTCATTACAACCATATTTCGCCTATATCATCCAGTTCAAGATGGTCCTCGTTTTTCTGTAACTTGTCAGTAGATGGAATGGAATAGGTACATCTCAGATGGGTCACAAGACAACAATACAGCTGAAGATAGTTTCTCATTCATGGGCCAAAACTGAAAGGCAAGGTTTTTTAGCAAAAGCAATGTTTAAAATTTTGTCATTTTTAATAAACTTGATGTATAGAAAATGATTGGTATTTGACTTTGATTTCAATTATAATGAAAGTAAAGGCATATACAATACCAGCTTTACAGGATTTAAAACCATAAATGGATCAAGTTCTGGTATTCTTCAGTTGAATCAACAAGCCTTACTGTACATCATGGAATGGAATGTGGGCCACCTGGTGTTGGAATAGAACTGGTTGTTCAATGTCCATAAGACAGGAATAAAACACAGAACAAGTGTCATAAATATGGAACCTGTGAAGTAGAGGATGTAAACACTCGACCATTGCCACTCTCCATTGTCAGACAAACAACCACATCTCGTGAAAGACATCATCCAATTCACCTTGACAGTAGATGGAATGGAATAAGCACATCTCATATGGGACACAAGGTAACAAGACAGCTGAAGATAGTTTCTCTTCCAAGGACCAAAACTAAAAGGCAAGGTTTTATTAGGAAAAACAATGTTCAAAAATTTGTCATTTTTAATAAACTGTATATACATAAAGAAATTAATTTATTCTCTAGAGACAGTCAAATTATTAAATAAATCAAATTTTGATTTGTAATTGTAATGAAAACAAAAGCATATAAAACACCAGATTTAAGGAATCTACACCGTAAATGAATCATCGTCTGGTATACGTCAGTTCAGTCAACAAGCCACACTGTACATCATGGAATGGAATGTGGGCCACCTGGTATTGGAATTGAACAGGTTGTTCAATGTCCATAAGGCAGGAATAAAACATCAGAATCAGTGTCATAATAAATATGGAACCTTTGAAGTAGAGGATGTAAACACTCGACCACTGTAACTCTCCGTTGCGAGTCATATATAACCACAATTCGTCAATGACATCATCCAGTTCAATACGGATCTCATTTCTCTGTAACTTGTCAGTAGATGGAATGGAATAGGCACATTTCCAATGAGTCATAAAAAAACAAGACAGCTGAAGATGGTTTCTCTTTCATGGACCAAAACTAAAAGGCAAGGTTTTATTAGGAAACACATTTTCATAAATATGTCATTTAAATAAACTTTATATATAGAAATTAATTTATACTCTAGAGACAGTCAAATTATTAAATACTTCATGATTTGATTTCAATTATAATAAACACAAAGGTATATAAATACCAGCTTTAAAGGAGTCTAAACCATAAATGGATCATCTTCTGGTATACTTCAGTTGAAACAACAATCCTCACTGTTCATCGTGAAATTGAATGATGGCCACCTGGTATTGGAAAGGAACAGGTTCTTGAATGTCCATTGCGTGGAAAAACCATAACCAAAAACCACATCTCGTGAAAGACATCATCCAATTCACCTTGACAGTAGATGGAATCGAATAGGCACATCTCATATGGGTCACAAGGTAACAAGAGAGCTGAAGATGGTTTCTCTTTCATGGACAAAAACTAAAAGGCAAGGTTTTATTTAGAAAAACAATGTTCAAACATTTGTCATTTTTAATAAACTCTATATACACATAGAAATTAATTTATTCTCTAGAGGCAGTGAAATTATTAAAAATACATATTTTGATTTGTAATTGTAATGCAAACAAAAGCATATAAAATACCAGTTTCAAGGAATCTACACCGTAAATGGATCATCGTCTGGTATACGTCAGTTCAGTCAACAAGCCACACTGTACATCACGGAATGGAATGTGGGCCACCTGGTATTGGAATTGAACAGGTTGTTCAATGTCCATAAGGCAGGAATAAAACATCAGAATCAGTGTCATAATAAATATGGAACCTTTGAAGTAGAGGATGTAAACACTCGACCACTGTAACTCTTCGTTGCCAGTCATATCTAACCACAACTCGTCAATGACATCATCCAGTTCATCAGGGATCTCATTTCTCTCTAACTTGTCAGTAGATGGAATGAAATAGGCACATTTCCAATGAGTCATAAAGTAACAAAACAGCTGAAGATGGTTTCTCTTTCATGGACAAAAACTAAAAGGCAAGGTTTTATTTAGAAAGAAAATGTTCAAACATTTGTCATTTTTAATAAACTCTATATACACATAGAAATTAATTTATTCTCTAGAGGCAGTGAAATTATTAAAAACATCATATTTTGATTTGTAATTGTAATGCAAACAAAAGCATATAAAATACCAGTTTCAAGGAATCTACACCGTAAATGGATCATCGTCTGGTATACGTCAGTTCAGTCAACAAGCCACACTGTGCATCACGGAATGGAATGTGGGCCACCTGGTATTGGAATTGAACAGGTTGTTCAATGCCCATAAGGCAGGAATAAAACATCAGAATCAGTGTCATAATAAATATGGAACCTTTGAAGTAGAGGATGTAAACACTCGACCACTGTAACTCTTCGTTGCCAGTCATATATAACCACAACTCGTCAATGACATCATCCAGTTCTTCAGGGATCTCATTTCTCTCTGACTTGTCAGTAAATGGAATGAAATAGGCACATTTCCAATGAGTCATAAAGTAACAAAACAGCTGAAGATGGTTTCTCTTTATGGACCAAAACATAAAGGCAAGGTTTTATTAGGAAAAACATTTTCATAAATTTGTCGTTTAAATAAACTTTATATATAGAAATTAATTTATACTCTAGAGACAGTCAAATTATTAAAAACTTCATGATTTAATTTCAATTATAATGAAAACAAAGGTATATATAATACCAGCTTTAAAGGAGTCTAAATCACAAATGGATCATCTTCTGGTATACTTCAGTTGAAACAACAATCCTCACTGTTCATCGTGGAATGGAATGATGGCCACCTGGTATTGGAATGGAACAGGTTCTTGTATGTCCATTGCGTGCAAAAACCATAACCAAAAATCTATCGTACTCCATTACAACCTTATTTCGCCTATATCATCCAGTTCAAGATGGTCCTCATTTTTCTGTAACTTGTCAGTAGATGGAATGGAATAGGTTCATTTGAAATGTGTAACAAGGCAACAAGACAGCTGAAGATGGTTTCTCTTTCATGGACCAAAACTAAAGACAAGGTTTTATTAGGAAAAACATTTTCATCAATTTGTCATTTAAATAAAATTTTTATATAGAAATTAATTTATACTCTAGAGACAGTCAAATTATTAAATACTTCATGATTTGATTTCAATTATAATGAAAACAAAGGTATATATATACAAGCTTTAAAGGAGTCTAAACCATAAATGGATCATCTTCTGGTATACTTCAGTTGAAACAACAATCCTCACTGTTCATCGTGAAATGGAATGATGGCCACCTGGTATTGGAATGGAACAGGTTTTGTATGTCCATTGCGTGCAAAAACCATAACCAAAAATCTATCGTACTCCATTACAACCTTATTTCGCCTATATCATCCAGTTCAAGATGGTCCTCATTTTTTTGTAACATGTCAGTAGATGGTATGGAATAGGTACATTTCAAATAGGTAACAAGGCAACAAGACAGCTGAAGATGGTTTTCTCTTTCATGGACAAAACTAAAAGGCTAGGTTTTATTAGGAAAAACATTTTCATCAATTTGTGATTTAAATAAACTTTATATATAAAATTAATTTATACTCTAGAGACAGTCAAATTATTAAATACTTTATGATTTGATTTCATTATAATGAAAACAAAGGTATAATAATACAAGCTTTAAAGGAGTCTAAACCATAAATGGATCATCTTCTGGTATACTTCAGTTGAAACAACAATCCTCACTGTTCATCATGGAATGGAATGATGGCCACACTGGTATTGGAATTGAACAGGTTTCTTGTATGTCCATTGCGTGCAAAAACCATAACCAAAATCTATCGTACTCCATTACAACCTTATTTCGCCTATATCATCCAGTTGAAGATGGTCCCATTTTTTCTGTAACTTGTCAGTAGATGAATGGAATAGGTTCATTTGAAATGTGTAACAAGGCAACAAGACAGCTGAAGATGGTTTCTCTTTCATGGACCAAAACTAAAGACAAGGTTTTTATTAGGAAAACATTTCATCAATTTGTCATTTAAATAAAATTTTTATATAGAAATTAATTTATACTCTAGACGTCAAATTATTAAATACTTCATGATTTGATTTCAATTATAATGAAAACAAAGGTATATATAATACAAGCTTTAAAGGAGTCTAAACCATAAATGGATCATCTTCTGGTATACTTCAGTTGAAACAACAATCCTCACTGTTCATCGTGAAATGGAATGATGGCCACCTGGTATTGGAATGGAACAGTTCTTGTATGTCCATTGCGTGCAAAACCATAACCAAAAATCTATCGTACTCCATTACAACCTTATTTCGCCTATATCATCCAGTTCAAGATGGTCCTCATTTTTTTGTAACATGTCAGTAGATGGTATGGAATAGGTACATTTCAAATAGGTAACAAGGCAACAAGACAGCTGAAGATGGTTTCTCTTTCATGGACAAAAACTAAAAGGCTAGGTTTTATTAGGAAAAACATTTTCATCAATTTGTGATTTAAATAAACTTTATATATAGAAATTAATTTATACTCTAGAGACAGTCAAATTATTAAATACTTTATGATTTGATTTCAATTATAATGAAAAACAAAGGTATATATAATACAAGCTTTAAAGGAGTCTAAACCATAAATGGATCATCTTCTGGTATACTTCAGTTGAAACAACAATCCTCACTGTTCATCATGGAATGGAATGATGGCCACCTGGTATTGGAATGGAACAGGTTCTTGAATGTCCATTGCGTGGAAAAACCATAACCAAAAATCTATCGTACTTCATTACAACCATATTTCGCCTATATCATCCAGTTCAAGATGGTCCTCGTTTTTCTGTAACTTGTCAGTAGATGGAATGGATAGGTACATCTCAGATGGGTCACAAGACAACAATACAGCTGAAGATAGTTTCTCATTCATGGGCCAAACTGAAAGGCAAGGTTTTTTAGCAAAAGCAATGTTTAAAATTTTGTCATTTTTAATAAACTTGATGTATAGAAATGATTGTATTTGACTTTGATTTCAATTATAATGAAGTAAAGGCATATACAATACCAGCTTTACAGGATTTAAAACCATAAATGGATCAAGTTCTGGTATTCTTCAGTTGAATCAACAAGCCTTACTGTACATCATGGAATGGAATGTGGGCCACCTGGTGTTGGAATAGAACTGGTTGTTCAATGTCCATAAGACAGGAATAAAACACAACAAGTGTCTTAAATATGGAACCTGTGAAGTAGAGGATTAACACTCGACCGCTGCCCTCTCCATTGTCAGACAAACAACCACATCTCGTGAAAGACATCATCCAATTCACCTTGACAGTAGATGGAATGGAATAAGCACATCTCATATGGACACAAGGTAACAAGACAGCTGAAGATAGTTTCTCTTCCAAGGACCAAAACTAAAAGGCAAGGTTTTATTAGGAAAAACAATGTTCAAACATTTGTCATTTTTAATAAACTGTATATACATAAAGAAATTAATTTATTCTCTAGAGACAGTCAATTATTAAATAAATCAAATTTTGATTTGTAATTGTAATGAAAACAAAAGCATATAAAACACCAGATTTAAGGAATCTACACCGTAAATGAATCATCGTCTGGTATACGTCAGTTCAGTCAACAAGCCACACTGTACATCATGGAATGGAATGTGGGCCACCTGGTATTGGAATTGAACAGGTTGTTCAATGTCCATAAGGCAGGAATAAAACATCAGAATCAGTGTCATAATAAATATGGAACCTTTGAAGTAGAGGATGTAAACACTCGACCACTGTAACTCTCCGTTGCGAGTCATATATAACCACAATTCGTCAATGACATCATCCAGTTCAATACGGATCTCATTTCTCTGTAACTTGTCAGTAGATGGAATGGAATAGGCACATTTCCAATGAGTCATAAAAAAACAAGACAGCTGAAGATGGTTTCTCTTTCATGGACCAAAACTAAAAGGCAAGGTTTTATTAGGAAACACATTTTCATAAATATGTCATTTAAATAAACTTTATATATAGAAATTAATTTATACTCTAGAGACACTCAAATTATTAAATACTTCATGATTTGATTTCAATTATAATAAACACAAAGGTATATATAATACAAGCTTTAAAGGAGTCTAAACCATAAATGGATCATCTTCTGGTATTCTTCAGTTGAAACAACAATCCTCACTGTTCATCGTGAAATTGAATGATGGCCACCTGGTATTGGAATGGAACAGGTTCTTGAATGTCCATTGCGTGGAAAAACCATAACCAAAAACCACATCTCGTGAAAGACATCATCCAATTCACCTTGACAGTAGATGGAATCGAATAGGCACATCTCATATGGGTCACAAGGTAACAAGAGAGCTGAAGATGGTTTCTCTTTCATGGACAAAAACTAAAAGGCAAGGTTTTATTTAGAAAGAAAATGTTCAAACATTTGTCATTTTTAATAAACTCTATATACACATAGAAATTAATTTATTCTCTAGAGGCAGTGAAATTATTAAAAACATCATATTTTGATTTGTAATTGTAATGCAAACAAAAGCATATAGAATACCAGTTTCAAGGAATCTACACCGTAAATGGATCATCGTCTGGTATACGTCAGTTCAGTCAACAAGCCACACTGTACATCACGGAATGGAATGTGGGCCACCTGGTATTGGAATTGAACAGGTTTTTCAATGTCCATAAGGCAGGAATAAAACATCAGAATCAGTGTCATAATAAATATGGAACCTTTGAAGTAGAGGATGTAAACACTCGACCACTGTAACTCTTCGTTGCCAGTCATATATAACCACAACTCGTCAATGACATCATCCAGTTCTTCAGGGATCTCATTTCTCTCTGACTTGTCAGTAAATGGAATGAAATAGGCACATTTCCAATGAGTCATAAAGTAACAAAACAGCTGAAGATGGTTTCTCTTTTATGGACCAAAACATAAAGGCAAGGTTTTATTAGGAAAAACATTTTCATAAATTTGTCGTTTAAATAAACTTTATATATAGAAATTAATTTATACTCTAGAGACAGTCAAATTATTAAAAACTTCATGATTTAATTTCAATTATAATGAAAACAAAGGTATATATAATACCAGCTTTAAAGGAGTCTAAATCACAAATGGATCATCTTCTGGTATACTTCAGTTGAAACAACAATCCTCACTGTTCATCGTGGAATGGAATGATGGCCACCTGGTATTGGAATGGAACAGGTTCTTGTATGTCCATTGCGTGCAAAACCATAACCAAAATCTATCGTACTCCATTACAACCTTATTTCGCCTATATCATCCAGTTGAAGATGGTCCTCATTTTTCTGTAACTTGTCAGTAGATGGAATGGAATAGGTTCATTTGAAATGTGTAACAAGGCAACAAGACAGCTGAAGATGGTTTCTCTTTCATGGACCAAAACTAAAGACAAGGTTTTATTAGGAAAAACATTTTCATCAATTTGTCATTTAAATAAAATTTTTATATAGAAATTAATTTATACTCTAGAGACAGTCAAATTATTAAATACTTCATGATTTGATTTCAATTATAATGAAAACAAAGGTATATATAATACAAGCTTTAAAGGAGTCTAAACCATAAATGGATCATCTTCTGGTATACTTCAGTTGAAACAACAATCCTCACTGTTCATCGTGAAATGGAATGATGGCCACCTGGTATTGGAATGGAACAGGTTCTTGTATGTCCATTGCGTGCAAAAACCATAACCAAAATCTATCGTACTCCATTACAACCTTATTTCGCCTATATCATCCAGTTCAAGATGGTCCTCATTTTTTTGTAACATGTCAGTAGATGGTATGGAATAGGTACATTTCAAATAGGTAACAAGGCAACAAGACAGCTGAAGATGGTTTCTCTTTCATGGACAAAACTAAAAGGCTAGGTTTTATGAGGAAAAACATTTTCATCAAATTGTCATTTAAATAAACTTTATATATAGAAATTAATTTAATACTCTAGAGACAGTCAAATTATTAAATACTTTATGATTTGGATTTCAATATAATGAAAAACAAAGTATATATAATACAAGCTTTAAAGGAGTCTAAACCATAAATGGATCTCTTCTGGTATACTTCAGTTGAAACAACAATCCTCAACTGTTCATCATGGAATGGAATGATGGCCACCTGGTATTGGAATGGAACAGGTTCTTGAATGTCCATTGCGTGGAAAAACCATAACCAAAATCTATCGTACTTCATTAAACATATTTCGCCTATATCATCCAGTTCAAGATGGTCCTCGTTTTTCTGAACTTGTCAGTAGATGGAATGGAATAGGTACACATCTCAGATGGGTCACAAGAAACAATACAGCTGAAGATAGTTTCTCTTCATGGCCAAAACTGAAAGGCAAGGTTTTTTAGAAAAGCAATTTCAAATTTTGTCATTTTTAATAAACTTGATGTATAGAAATTGATTGGTATTTGACTTTGATTTCAATTATAATGAAAGTAAAGGCATATAATACCAGCTTTACAGGATTAAAACCATAAATGGATCAATTCTGGTATTCTTCAGTTGAATCAACAAGCCTTACTGTACATCATGGAATGGAATGTGGGCCACCTAGTGGAATAGAACAGGTTGTTCAATGTCCATAAACAGGAATAAAACACAGAACAAGTGTCTTTAAATATGGAAACCTTGAAGTAGAGGATGTAAACACTCGACCGCTGACATCTCCCATTGCCAGATACTAACCAACACAATCTCGTGAAAGACATCATCCCAATTCACCTTGGACAGTAGTGGAATGGAAAAGCACATCTCATATGGGACACAGGTAACAAGACAGCTGAAGATAGTTTCTTTCCAAGGACCAAAAACTAAAAGGCAAGGTTTATTAGGAAAGAACAATGTTCAAACATTTGTCATTTTTAATAAAACTGTATATACATAGAAATTAATTTATCTCTAGAGGACAGTCAAAATTATTAAATAAATCAATTTTGATTTGTAATTGTAATGCAAACAAAAGCATATAAAACACCAGATTTAAGGAATCTACACCGTAAATGAATCATCGTCTGGTATACGTCAGTTCAGTCAACAAGCCACACTGTACATCTGGATGGAATGTGGGCCACCTGGTATTGGAATTGAACAGTTGTTCAATCCATAAGGCAGGAATAAAACATCAGAATCAGTGTCATAATAAATATGGAACCTTTGAAGTAGAGGATGTAAAACACTCGACCACTGTAACTCTCCGTTGCGAGTCATATATAACCACAATGCGTCATGACATCATCCAGTTCAATACGGATCTCATTCTCTGTAAACTTGTCAGTAGATGGAATGGAATAGGGCACATTCCAATGAGTCTAAAAAACAAGACAGCTGAAGATGGTTTCTCTTTCATGGACCAAAACTAAAAGGCAAGGTTTTATTAGGAAACACATTTTCATAAATATGTCATTTAAATAAACTTTATATATAGAAATTAATTTATACTCTAGAGACTCAAATTATTAAATACTTCATGATTGATTTCAATTATAATAAACACAAAGGTATATATAATACCAGCTTTAAAGGAGTCTAAACCATAAATGGATCATCTTCTGGTATTCTTCAGTTGAAAAACAATCCTCATGTTCATCGTGAAATTGAATGATGGCCACTGGTATTGGAATGGAACAGGTTCTTGAATGTCCATTGCGTGGAAAAACCATAACCAAAACCACTCGTGAAAGACATCATCCAATTCACCTTGACAGTAGATGGAATCGAATAGGCACATCTCATATGGGTCACAAGGTAACAAGAGAGCGAGAGAGGTTTCTCTTTCATGGACAAAAACTAAAAGCAAGGTTTTATTTAGAAAGAAAATGTTCAAACATTTGTCATTTTTAATAAACTCTATATACACATAGGAAATTAATTTATTCTCTAGAGGCAGTGAAATTATTAAAAACATCATATTTTGATTTGTAATGTAATGCAAACAACAAGCATATAAATACCAGTTTCAAGGAATACACCGTAAATGGATCATCGGTCTGGTATACGTCAGTTCAGTCAACAAGCCACACTGTACATCACGGAATGGAATGTGGGCCACCTGGTATTGGAATTGAACAGGTTGTTTCAATGTCCATAAGGCAGGAATAAAACATCAGAATCAGTGTCATAATAAATATGGAACCTTTGAAGTAGAGGATGTAAACACTCGACCACTGTAACTCTTCGTTGCCAGTCATATATAACCACAACTCGTCAATGAAATCATCCAGTTCTTCAGGGATCTCATTTCTCTCTAACTTGTCAGTAGATGGAATGAAATAGGCACATTTCCAATGAGTCATAAAGTAACAAAACAGCTGAAGATGGTTTCTCTTTTATGGACCAAAACATAAAGGCAAGGTTTTATTAGGAAAAACATTTTCATAAATTTGTCGTTTAAATAAACTTTATATATATAGAAATTAATTTATACTCTAGAGACAGTCAAATTATTAAAACTTCATGATTTATTTCAATTATAATGAAAACAAAGGTATATATAATACCAGCTTTAAAGGAGTCTAATCACAAATGGATCATCTTCTGGTATACTTCAGTTGAAACAACAATCCTCACTGTTCATCGTGAATGGAATGATGGCCACCTGGTATTGGAATGGAACAGGTTCTTGTATTCCATTGCGTGCAAAAACCATACCAAAAATCTATCGTACTCCATTACAACCTTATTTCGCCTATATCATCCAGTTGAAGATGGTCCTCATTTTTCTGTAACTTGTCAGTAGATGGAATGGAATAGGTTCATTTGAAATGTGTAACAAGGCAACAAGACAGCTGAAGATGGTTTCTCTTTCATGGACCAAACAAAAGACAAGGTTTTATTAGGAAAAACATTTTCATCAATTTGTCATTTAAATAAAAATTTTATATAGAAATTAATTTATACTCTAGAGACAGTCAAATTATTAAATACTTCATGATTTGATTTCAATTATAATGAAAACAAAGGTATATATATACAAGCTTTAAAGGAGTCTAAACCATAAATGGATCATCTTCTGGTATACTTCAGTTGAAACAACAATCCTCACTGTTCATCGTGAAATGGAATGATGGCCACCTGGTATTGGAATGGAACAGGTTCTTGTATGTCCATTGCGTGCAAAAACCATAACCAAAAATCTATCGTACTCCATTACAACCTTATTTCGCCTATATCATCCAGTTCAAGATGGTCCTCATTTTTCTGTAACATGTCAGTAGATGGATGGAATAGGTACATTTCAAATGTAACAAGGCAACAAGACAGCTGAATATGGTTTCTCTTTCATGGACTAAAACTAAAAGGCAGGTTTTATTAGGAAAAACATTTTCATAATTTGTCATTTAAATAAACTTTATATATAGAAATTAATACATACTTTAGAGACAGTCAAATTATTAAATACTTGATGATTTGATTTCAATTATAATGAAAACAAAGGTATATATAATACAAGCTTTAAAGGAGTCTAAACCATAAATGAATCATCTTCTGGTATACTTCAGTTGAAACAACAATCCTCACTGTTCATCGTGGAATGGAATGATGGCCACCTGGTATTGGAATGGAACAGGTTCTTGTATGTCCATTGCGTGCAAAAACCATAACCAAAAATCTATCGTACTCCATTACAACCTTATTTCGCCTATATCATTCAGTTCAAGATGGTCCTCATTTTTTTGTAACATGTCAGTAGATGGTATGGAATAGGTACATTTCAAATAGGTAACAAGGCAACACAGCTGAAGATGGTTTCTCTTTCATGGACAAAAACTAAAAGGCTAGGTTTTTTAGGAAAACATTTTCATCAATTTGTCATTTAAATAAACTTTATATATAGAAATTAATTTATTCTCTAGAGACAGTCAAATTATTAAATACTTCATGATTTGATTTCAATTATAATGAAAACAAAGGTATATATAATACAAGCTTTAAAGGAGTCTAAACCATAAATGGATCATCTTCTGGTATACTTCAGTTGAAACAACAATCCTCACTGTTCATCATGGAATGGAATGATGGCCACCTGGTATTGGAATGGAACAGGTTCTTGAATGTCCATTGCGTGGAAAAACCATAACCAAAAATCTATCGTACTTCATTACAACCATATTTCGCCTATATCATCCAGTTCAAGATGGTCCTCGTTTTTCTGTAACTTGTCAGTAGATGGAATGGAATAGGTACATCTCAGATGGGTCACAAGACAACAATACAGCTGAAGATAGTTTCTCATTCATGGGCCAAAACTGAAAGGCAAGGTTTTTTAGCAAAAGCAATGTTTAAAATTTTGTCATTTTTAATAAACTTGATGTATAGAAAATGATTGGTATTTGACTTTGATTTCAATTATAATGAAAGTAAAGGCATATACAATACCAGCTTTACAGGATTTAAAACCATAAATGGATCAAGTTCTGGTATTCTTCAGTTGAATCAACAAGCCTTACTGTACATCATGGAATGGAATGTGGGCCACCTGGTGTTGGAATAGAACTGGTTGTTCAATGTCCATAAGACAGGAATAAAACACAGAACAAGTGTCTTAAATATGGAACCTGTGAAGTAGAGGATGTAAACACTGACCGCTGCCACTCTCCATTGTCAGACAAACAACCACATCTCGTGAAAGACATCATCCAATTCACCTTGACAGTAGATGGAATGTAAGCACATCTCATATGGGACACAAGGTAACAAGACAGCTGAAGATAGTTTCTCTTCCAAGGACCAAAACTAAAAGGCAAGGTTTTATTAGGAAAAACAATGTTCAAAAATTTGTCATTTTTAATAAACTGTATATACATAAAGAAATTAATTTATTCTCTAGAGACAGTCAAATTATTAAATAAATCAAATTTTGATTTGTAATTGTAATGAAAACAAAAGCATATAAAACACCAGATTTAAGGAATCTACACCGTAAATGAATCATCGTCTGGTATACGTCAGTTCAGTCAACAAGCCACACTGTACATCATGGAATGGAATGTGGGCCACCTGGTATTGGAATTGAACAGGTTGTTCAATGTCCATAAGGCAGGAATAAAACATCAGAATCAGTGTCATAATAAATATGGAACCTTTGAAGTAGAGGATGTAAACACTCGACCACTGTAACTCTCCGTTGCGAGTCATATATAACCACAATTCGTCAATGACATCATCCAGTTCAATACGGATCTCATTTCTCTGTAACTTGTCAGTAGATGGAATGGAATAGGCACATTTCCAATGAGTCATAAAAAAACAAGACAGCTGAAGATGGTTTCTCTTTCATGGACCAAAACTAAAAGGCAAGGTTTTATTAGGAAACACATTTTCATAAATATGTCATTTAAATAAACTTTATATATAGAAATTAATTTATACTCTAGAGACAGTCAAATTATTAAATACTTCATGATTTGATTTCAATTATAATAAACACAAAGGTATATATAATACCAGCTTTAAAGGAGTCTAAACCATAAATGGATCATCTTCTGGTATACTTCAGTTGAAACAACAATCCTCACTGTTCATCGTGAAATTGAATGATGGCCACCTGGTATTGGAAAGGAACAGGTTCTTGAATGTCCATTGCGTGGAAAAACCATAACCAAAAACCACATCTCGTGAAAGACATCATCCAATTCACCTTGACAGTAGATGGAATCGAATAGGCACATCTCATATGGGTCACAAGGTAACAAGAGAGCTGAAGATGGTTTCTCTTTCATGGACAAAAACTAAAAGGCAAGGTTTTATTTAGAAAAACAATGTTCAAACATTTGTCATTTTTAATAAACTCTATATACACATAGAAATTAATTTATTCTCTAGAGGCAGTGAAATTATTAAAAATACATATTTTGATTTGTAATTGTAATGCAAACAAAAGCATATAAAATACCAGTTTCAAGGAATCTACACCGTAAATGGATCATCGTCTGGTATACGTCAGTTCAGTCAACAAGCCACACTGTACATCACGGAATGGAATGTGGGCCACCTGGTATTGGAATTGAACAGGTTGTTCAATGTCCATAAGGCAGGAATAAAACATCAGAATCAGTGTCATAATAAATATGGAACCTTTGAAGTAGAGGATGTAAACACTCGACCACTGTAACTCTTCGTTGCCAGTCATATCTAACCACAACTCGTCAATGACATCATCCAGTTCATCAGGGATCTCATTTCTCTCTAACTTGTCAGTAGATGGAATGAAATAGGCACATTTCCAATGAGTCATAAAGTAACAAAACAGCTGAAGATGGTTTCTCTTTCATGGACAAAACTAAAAGGCAAGGTTTTATTTAGAAAGAAAATGTTCAAACATTTGTCATTTTTAATAAACTCTATATACACATAGAAATTAATTTATTCTCTAGAGGCAGTGAAATTATTAAAAACATCATATTTTGATTTGTAATTGTAATGCAAACAAAAGCATATAAAATACCAGTTTCAAGGAATCTACACCGTAAATGGATCATCGTCTGGTATACGTCAGTTCAGTCAACAAGCCACACTGTGCATCACGGAATGGAATGTGGGCCACCTGGTATTGGAATTGAACAGGTTGTTCAATGTCCATAAGGCAGGAATAAAACATCAGAATCAGTGTCATAATAAATATGGAACCTTTGAAGTAGAGGATGTAAACACTCGACCACTGTAACTCTTCGTTGCCAGTCATATATAACCACAACTCGTCAATGACATCATCCAGTTCTTCAGGGATCTCATTTCTCTCTGACTTGTCAGTAAATGGAATGAAATAGGCACATTTCCAATGAGTCATAAAGTAACAAAACAGCTGAAGATGGTTTCTCTTTTATGGACCAAAACATAAAGGCAAGGTTTTATTAGGAAAAACATTTTCATAAATTTGTCGTTTAAATAAACTTTATATATAGAAATTAATTTATACTCTAGAGACAGTCAAATTATTAAAAACTTCATGATTTAATTTCAATTATAATGAAAACAAAGGTATATATAATACCAGCTTTAAAGGAGTCTAAATCACAAATGGATCATCTTCTGGTATACTTCAGTTGAAACAACAATCCTCACTGTTCATCGTGGAATGGAATGATGGCCACCTGGTATTGGAATGGAACAGGTTCTTGTATGTCCATTGCGTGCAAAAACCATAACCAAAAATCTATCGTACTCCATTACAACCTTATTTCGCCTATATCATCCAGTTGAAGATGGTCCTAGTTTTTCTGTAACTTGTCAGTAGATGGAATGGAATAGGTACATCTCAGATGGGTCACAAGACAACAAGACAGCTGAAGATGGTTTCTCATTCAGCGGCCAAAACAGAAAGGCAAGGTTTTTTTTAGCAAAAGCAATGTTTAAAATTTTGTCATTTTTTAATAAACGTGATATATAGAAAATGATTGGTATTTGACTTTGATTTCAATTATAATGAAAGTAAAGGCATATACAATACCAGCTTTACAGGATTTAAAACTTTAAATGGATCAAGTTCTGGTATTCTTCAGTTGAATCAACAAGCCTTACTGTACATCATGGAATGGAATGTGGGCCACCTGGTATTGGAATGGAACTGGTTGTTTAATGTCCATAAGACAGAAATGAAACACAGAACAAGTGTCATAAATATTGAACCTGTGAAGTAGAGGATGTAAACACTCGACAACTGCCACTCTCTATTGTCAGACAAACAACAACATCTCGTGAAAGACATCATCCAATTCACCTTGACAGTAGATGGAATGGAATAGGCACATCTCATATGGGTCACAAGGTAACAAGACAGCTGAAGATGGTTTCTCTTTCATGGACCAAAACTAAAAGGCAAGCTTTTATTAGGAAAAACAATGTTCAACACATTTGTCATATTTAATAAATTCTATATAGATATAGAAATTAATTTATTCTCTAGAGGCAGTGAAATTATTAAAAACATCATATTTTGATTTGTAATTGTAATGCAAACAAAAGCATATAAATTACCAGATTTAAGGAATCTACACCGTAAATGGATCATCGTCTGGTTTACGTCAGTTCAATCAACAAGCCACACTGTACATCATGGAATGGAATGTGGGCCACATGGTATTGGAATGGAACAGGTTGTTCAATGTCGATAAGGCAGGAATAAAACATCAAATCAGTGTCATAATAAATATGGAACCTTTGAAGTAGAGGATGTAAACACTCGACCACTGTAACTCTCCGTTGCCAGTCCATCATATCTAACCCCAACTCGTCAGTGACATCATCCAGTTCATCAGGGATCTCATTTCTCTCTAACTTGTCAGTAGATGGAATGAAATAGGCATATTTCCAATGAGTCATAAAGTAACAAGACAGCTGAAGATGGTTTCTCTTTCATGGGCCAAAGCTAAAAGGCAAGGTTTTATTAGGAAACACATTTTCATAAGTTTGTCATTTAAATAAACTTTATATATAGAAATTAGTTTATACTCGAGAGACAGTCAAATTATTAAATACTTCATGATTTGATTTCAATTATAATGAAAGGTATATATAATACCAGCTTTAAAAGAGTCTAAACCATAACGGATCATCTTCTGGTATACTTCAGTTGAAACAACAATCCTCACTGTTCATCATGGAATGGAATGATGGCCACCTGGTATTGGAATGGAACAGGTTCTTGTATGTCCATTGCGTGCAAAAGCCATAACCAAAAATCTATCGTACTCCATTACAACCTTATTTCGACTATATCATCCAGTTCAAGATTGTCCTCGTTTTTCTGTAACTTGTCAGTAGATGGAATGGAATAGGCACATCTCATATGGGTCACAAGGAAACAAGACAGCTGAAGATGGTTTTCTCTTTCATGGACAAAAACTAAAAGTCAAGGTTTTATTAGAAAAAACATTTTCATAAATTTGTCATTTAAATAAACTTTATATATAGAAATTAATTTATACTCTAGAGACAGTCAAATTATTAAATACTTCATGATTTAATTGCAATTATAATGAAAACAAAGGTATATATAATACCAGCTTTAAAGGAGTCTAAACCATAAATGGATCATCTTCTGGTATACTTCAGTTGAAACAACAATCCTCACTGTTCATCTTGGAAAGGAATGATGACCACCTGGTATTGGAATGGAACAGGTTCTTGTATGTCCATTGCGTGGAAAAACCATAACCAAAAATCTATCGTACTCCATTACAACCTTATTTCGACTATATCATCCAGTTCAAGATTGTCCTCGTTTTTCTGTAACTTGTCAGTAGATGGAATGGAATAGGTACATTTCAAATGGGTAACAAGGCAACAAGACAGCTGAAGATGATTTCTCTTTCATGAACCAAAACTAAAAGGCAAGGTTTTATTAGGAAAAACATTTTCATAAATTTGTCATTTAAATAAACTTTATATATAGAAATTAATTTATACTCTAGAGACAGTCAAATTATTAAATACTTCATGATTTGATTTCAATTATAATGAAAACAAAGGTATATATAATACCAGCTTTAAAGGAGTCTAAACCATAAATGGATCATCTTCTGGTATGATTCAGTTGAAACAACAATCCTCACTGTTCATCGTGGAATGGAATGATGACCACCTGGTATTGGAATGGAACAGGTTCTTGTATGTCCATTGCGTGGAAAAACCATAACCAAAAATCTATCGTACTCCATTACAACCTTATTTCGACTATATCATCCAGTTCAAGATTGTCCTCGTTTTTCTGTAACTTGTCAGTAGATGGAATGGAATAGGCACATCTCATATGGGTCACAAGGTAACAAGACAGCTGAAGATGGTTTCTCATTCATGGGCCAAAACTGAAAGGCAAGGTTTTAATAGCAAAAGCAATACTTAAATATTTGTCATTTTTAATAAACTTGATGTATAGAAAATGATTTGTATTTGACTTTGATTTCAATTATAATGAAAGTAAAGGCATATGCAATACCAGCTTTACAGGATTCAAAACCATAAATGGATCAAGTTCTGGTATACTTCAGTTGAAACAACAATCCTCACTGTTCATCATGGAATGGAATGATAGCCACCTGGTATTGGAATGGAACAGGTTTTGTATGTCCATTGCGTGCAAAACCCATAACCAAAATCTATCGTACTCCATTACAACCTTATTTCGCCTATATCATCCAGTTCAACATGGTCCTCATTTCATTTTCTGTAACTTGTCAGTAGATGGAATGGAATAGGCACATCTCATATGGGTCACAAGGTAACAAGACAGCTGAAGATGGTTTCTCTTTCATGGACAAAAACTAAAAGGCAAGGTTTTATTAGGAAAATCATTTTCATAAATTTTTCATTTAAATAAACTTTATATATAGAAATTAATTTATACTCTAGAGACAGTCAAATTATTAAATACTTCATGATTTAATTTCAATTATAATGAAAACAAAGGTATATATAATACCACTTTAAAGGAGTCTAAATCATAAATGGATCATCTTCTGGTATACTTCAGTTGAAACAACAATCCTAACTGTTCATCATGGAATGGAATGATGGCCACCTGGTATTGGAATGGAACAGGTTCTTGTATGTCCATTGCGTGGAAAACCCATAACCAAAAATCTATCGTACTCCATTACAACCTTATTTCGCCTATATCATCCAGTTCAACATGGTCCTCATTTTTCTGTAACTTGTCAGTAGATGGAATGGAATAGGTACATTTCAAATGGGTAACAAAGCAACAAGACAGCTGAAGATGGTTTCTCTTTCATGGGCCAAAACTAAAAGGCAAGATTTTATTTGGAAAAACAATTTTCAAACATTTGTCATTTTTAATAAACTCTATACATACAGAAATTAATTTATTCTCTAGAGTCAGTGAAATTATTAAAAACATCATATTTTGATTTGTAATTGTAATGCAAACAAAAGCATATAAAATACCAGATTTAAGAAATATACACCGTAAATGGATCATCGTCTGGTTTACATCAGTTCAATCAACAAGCCACACTGTATATCATGGAATGGAATGTGGGCCACCTGGTATTGGAATGGAACAGGTTCTTGTATGTCCATTGCGTGCAAAAAACCATAACCAAAAATCTATCGCACTCCATTACAACCTTATTTCGCCTATATCATCCAGTTCAAGATGGTCCTCATTTTTCTGTAACTTGTCAGTAGATGGAATGGAATAGGTACATTTCAAATGGGTAAACAAGGCAACAAGACAGCTGAAGATGGTTTCTCTTTCATGAACCAAAACTAAAAGGCAAGGTTTTATTAGGAAAAACATTTTCATAAATTTGTCATTTAAATAAACTTTATATATAGAAATTATTTATACTCTAGAGACAGTCAAATTATTAAATACTTCATGATTTAATTTCAATTATAATGAAAACAAAGGTATATATAATACCAGCTTTAAAGGAGTCTAAATCATAAATGGATCATCTTCTGGTATACTTCAGTTGAAACAACAATCCTCACTGTTCATCGTGGAATGGAATGATGACCACCTGGTATTGGAATGGAACAGGTTCTTGTATGTCCATTGTGTGGAAAAACCATAACCAAAAATCTATCGTACTCCATTACAACCTTATTTCGGCTATATCAGTTCAACATGGTCCTCATTTTTCTGTAACTTGTCAGTAGATGGAATGGAATAGGCATATCTCATATGGGTCACAAGGAAACAAGACAGCTGAAGATGGTTTCTCTTTCATGGACCAAAACTAAAAGGCAAGGTTTTATTAGGAAAATCATTTTCATAAATTTTACATTTAAATAAACTTTATATATAGAAATTAATTTATACTCTAGAGACAGTCAAATTATTAAATACTTCATGATTTAATTGCAATTATAATGAAAACAAAGGTATATATAATACCAGCTTTAAAGGAGTCTAAACCACAAATGGATCATCTTCTGGTATACTTCAGTTGAAACAACAATCCTCACTGTTCATCATGGAATGGAATGATGGCCACCTGGTATTGGAATGGAACAGGTTCTTGTATGTCCATTGCGTGCAAAAACCATAACCAAAAATCCATCGTACTCCATTACAACCTTATTTCGCCTATATCATCCAGTACAACATGGTCCTCATTTTTCTGTAACTTGTCAGTAGATGGAATGGAATAGGTACATTTCAAATGGGTAATAAGGCAACAAGACAGCTGAAGATGGTTTCTCATTCATGGCCAAAACTGAAAGGCAAGGTTTTATTAGCAAAAGCAAAATTTAAACATTTGTCATTTTTAATAAACTTGATGTATAGAAAATGATTTGTATTTGACTTTGATTTCAATTATAATGAAAGTAAAGGCATATACAATACCAGCTTTACAGTATTCAAAACCATAAATGGATCAAGTTCTGGTATTCTTCAGTTGAATCAACAAGCCTTACTGTACATCATGGAATGGAATGTGGGCCACCTGGTATTGGAATGGAACTGGTTGTTCAATGTCCATAAGACAGGAATAAAACACAGAACAAGTGTCATACATATTGAACATGTAAAGTAGAGGATGTAAACACTCGACCACTGCCACTCTCTATTGTTAAACATACAACCACATCTCGTGAAAGACATCATCCAATTCACCTTGACAGTAGATGGAATGGAATAGGCACATCTCATATGGGTCACAAGGTAACAAGACAGCTGAAGATGGTTTCTCTTTCATGGACCAAAACTAAAAGGCAAGGTTTTATTTGGAAAAACAATTTTCAAACATTTGTCATTTTTAATAAACTCTATACATACAGAAATTAATTTATTCTCTAGAGTCAGTGAAATTATTAAAAACATCATATTTTGATTTGTAATTGTAATGCAAACAAAAGCATATAAAATACCAGATTTAAGAAAAAAAACCGTAAATGGATCATCGTCTGGTTTACATCAGTTCAATCAACAAGCCACACTGTACATCATGGAATGGAATGTGGGCCACCTGGTATTGGAATGGAACAGGTTCTTGTATGTCCATTGCGTGCAAAAACCATAACCAAAAATCTATCGTACTCCATTACAACCTTATTTCGCCTATATCATCCAGTTCAAGATGGTCCTCATTTTTCTGTAACTTGTCAGTAGATGGAATGGAATAGGTATATTTAAAATGGGTAACAAGGCAACAAGACAGCTGAAGATGGTTTCTCTTTCATGAACCAAAACTAAAAGGCAAGGTTTTATTAGGAAAAACATTTTCATAAATTTGTCATTTAAATAAACTTTATATATAGAAATTATTTATACTCTAGATACAGTCAAATTATTAAATACTTCATGATTTAATTTCAATTGTAATGAAAACAAAGGTATATATAATACCAGCTTTAAAGGAGTCTAAATCATAAATGGATCATCTTCTGGTATACTTCAGTTGAAACAACAATCCTCACTGTTCATCGTGGAATGGAATGATGACCACCTGGTATTGGAATGGAACAGGTTCTTGTATGTCCATTGTGTGGAAAAACCATAACCAAAAATCTATCGTATTCCATTACAACCTTATTTCGGCTATATCATCCAGTTCAAGATTGTCCTCATTTTTCTGTAACTTGTCAGTAGATGGAATGGAATAGGCATATCTCATATGGGTCACAAGGAAACAAGACAGCTGAAGATGGTTTCTCTTTCATGGACCAAAACTAAAAGGCAAGGTTTTATTAGGAAAATCATTTTCATAAATTTTACATTTAAATAAACTTTATATATAGAAATTAATTTATACTCTAGAGACAGTCAAATTATTAAATACTTCATGATTTAATTGCAATTATAATGAAAACAAAGGTATATATAATACCAGCTTTAAAGGAGTCTAAACCATAAATGGATCATCTTCTGGTATACTTCAGTTGAAACAACAATCCTCACTGTTCATCATGGAATGGAATGATGGCCACCTGGTATTGGAATGGAGCAGGTTCTTGTATGTCCATTGCGTGCAAAAACCATAACCAAAAATCCATCGTACTCCATTACAACCTTATTTCGCCTATATCATCCAGTTCAAGATGGTCCTCATTTTTCTGTAACTTGTAAGTAGATGGAATGGAATAGGTACATTTCAAATGGGTAATAAGGCAACAAGACAGCTGAAGATGGTTTCTCATTCATGGGCCAAAACTGAAAGGCAAGGTTTTATTAGCAAAAGCAAAATTTAAACATTTGTCATTTTAATAAACTTGATGTATAGAAAATGATTTGTATTTGACTTTGATTTCAATTATAATGAAAGTAAAGGCATATACAATACCAGCTTTACAGGATTCAAAACCATAAATGGATCAAGTTCTGGTATTCTTCAGTTGAATCAACAAGCCTTACTGTACATCATGGAATGGAATGTGGGCCACCTGGTATTGGAATGGAACTGGTTGTTCAATGTCCATAAGACAGGAATAAAACACAGAACAAGTGTCATACATATTGAACATGTAAAGTAGAGGATGTAAACACTCGACCACTGCCACTCTCTATTGTTAAACATACAACCACATCTCGTGAAAGACATCATCCAATTCACCTTGACAGTAGATGGAATGGAATAGGCACATCTCATATGGGTCACAAGGTAACAAGACAGCTGAAGATGGTTTCTCTTTCATGGACCAAAACTAAAAGGCAAGGTTTTATTAGGAAAAACAGTGTTCAAACATTTGTCATTTTTAATAAACTCTATATCGTATAGAAATTAATTTATTATCTAGAGGCAGTAAAATTATTAAAAACATCATATTTTGATTTGTAATTGTAATGCAAACAAAAGCATATAAAATACCAGATTTAAGAAATATACACCGTAAATGGATCATCGTCTGGTTTACATCAGTTCAATCAACAAGCCACACTGTACATCATGGAATGGAATGTGGGCCACCTGGTATTGGAATGGAACAGGTTCTTGTATGTCCATTGCGTGCAAAAACCATAACCAAAAATCTATCGTACTCCATTACAACCTTATTTCGCCTATATCATCCAGTTCAAGATGGTCCTCATTTTTCTGTAACTTGTCAGTAGATGGAATGGAATAGGTACATTTCAAATGGGTAACAAGGCAACAAGACAGCTGAAGATGGTTTCTCTTTCATGAACCAAAACTAAAAGGCAAGGTTTTATTAGGAAAAACATTTTCATAAATTTTTCATTTAAATAAACTTTATATATAGAAATTATTTATACTCTAGATACAGTCAAATTATTAAATACTTCATGATTTAATTTCAATTATAATGAAAACAAAGGTATATATAATACCAGCTTTAAAGGAGTCTAAACCATAAATGGATCATCTTCTGGTATACTTCAGTTGAAACAACAATCCTCACTGTTCATCATGGAATGGAATGATGGCCACCTGGTATTGGAATCGAGCAGGTTCTTGTATGTCCATTGCGTGCAAAAACCATAACCAAAAATCCATCGTACTCCATTACAACCTTATTTCGCCTATATCATCCAGTTCAACATGGTCCTCATTTTTCTGTAACTTGTCAGTAGATGGAATGGAATAGGTACATTTCAAATGGGTAATAAGGCAACAAGACAGCTGAAGATGGTTTCTCATTCATGGGCCAAAACTGAAAGGCAAGGTTTTATTAGCAAAAGCAAAATTTAAACATTTGTCATTTTTAATAAACTTGATGTATAGAAAATGATTTGTATTTGACTTTGATTTCAATTATAATGAAAGTAAAGGCATATACAATACCAGCTATACAGGATTCAAAACCATAAATGGATCAAGTTCTGGTATTCTTCAGTTGAATCAACAAGCCTTACTGTACATCATGGAATGGAATGTGGGCCACCTGGTATTGGAATGGAACTGGTTGTTCAATGTCCATAAGACAGGAATAAAACACAGAACAAGTGTCATAAATATGGAACCTGTGAAGTAGAGGATGTAAACACTCGACCACTGCCACTCTCTATTGTTAGACATACAACCACATCTCGTGAAAGACATCATCCAATTCACCTTGACAGTAGATGGAATGGAATAGGCACATCTCATATGGGTCACAAGGTAACAAGACAGCTGAAGATTGTTTCTTTTTCATGGACCAAAACTAAAAGGCAAGGTTTTATTAGGAAAAACAGTGTTCAAACATTTGTCATTTTTAATAAACTCTATATCGTATAGAAATTAATTTATTCTCTAGAGGCAGTAAAATTATTAAAAACATCATATTTTGATTTGTAATTGTAATGCAAACAAAAGCATATAAAATACCAGATTTAAGAAATATACACCGTAAATGGATCATCGTCTGGTTTACATCAGTTCAATCGACAAGCCACACTGTACATCATGGAATGGAATGTGGGCCACCTGGTATTGGAATTGAACAGGTTCTTGTATGTCCATTGCGTGCAAAAACCATAACCAAAAATCTATCGTACTCCATTACAACCTTATTTCGCCTATATCATCCAGTTCAAGATGGTCCTCATTTTTCTGTAACTTGTCAGTAGATGGAATGGAATAGGTACATCTCAAATGGGTCACAAGGCAACAAGACAGCTGAAGATGGTTTCTCTTTCATGGACCAAAACTAAAAGGCAAGGTTTTATTAGGAAAAACATTTTCATAAATTTGTCATTGAAATAAACTTTATATATAGAAATTAATTTATACTCTAGAGACAGTCAAATTATTAAATACTTCATGATTTAATTGCAATTATAATGAAAACAAAGGTATATATAATACCAGCTTTAAAGGAGTCTAAACCATAAATGGATCATCTTCTGCTATACTTCAGTTGAAACAACACAGGTTCTTGTATGTCAATTGCGTGAAAACCCATAACCAAAAATCTATCGTACTCCATTACAACCTTATTTCGCCTATATCATCCAGTTCAAGATGGTCCTCATTTTTCTGTAACTTGTCAATAGATGGAATGGAATAGGTACATCTTTGCTTCTGGATTGTGATTCGGAAATGGATAAGTATGTTTGTTTTTGATCAAATGGGTCATAAGGCAACAAGACAGCTGATGATGGTTTCTCTTTCATGGACCGAAACTAAAAGGCAAGGTTTTATTAGGAAAATCATTTTCATAAATTTGTCATTTAAATAAACTTTATATATAGAAATTATTTATACTCTAGATACAGTCAAATTATTAAATACTTCATGATTTAATTTCAATTGTAATGAAAACAAAGGTATATATAATACCAGCTTTAAAGGAGTCTAAATCATAAATGGATCATCTTCTGGTATACTTCAGTTGAAACAACAATCCTCACTGTTCATCATGGAATGGAATGATGGCCACCTGGTTTTGGAATAGAACAGGTTCTTGTATGTCCATTGCGTGGAAAACCCATAACCAAAAATCTATCGTACTCCATTACAACCTTATTTCGCCTATATCATCCAGTTCAAGATGGTCCTCATTTTTCTGTAACTTGTCAGTAGATGGAATGGAATAGGCACATCTCATATGGGTCACAAGGTAACAAGACAGCTGAAGATGGTTTCTCTTTCATGGACAAAAACTAAAAGGCAAGGTTTTATTAGGAAAAACATTTTCATAAATTTTTCATTTAAATAAACTTTATATATAGAAATTAATTTATACTCTAGAGACAGTCAAATTATTAAATACTTCATGATTTAATTTCAATTATAATGAAAACAAAAGTATATATAATACCAGCTTTAAAGGAGTCTAAACCATAAATGGATCATCTTCTGGTATACTTCAGTTGAAACAACAATCCTCACTGTTCATCATGGAATGGAATGATGGCCACCTGGTATTGGAATGGAGCAGGTTCTTGTATGTCCATTGCGTGCAAAAACCATAACCAAAAATCTATCGTACTCCATTACAACCTTATTTCGCCTATATCATCCAGTTCAAGATGGTCATCATTTCTCTGTAACTTGTCAGTAGATGGAATGGAATAGGCACATCTCATATGGGTCACAAGGTAACAAGACAGCTGAAGATGGTTTCTCTTTCATGGACAAAAACTAAAAGGCAAGGTTTTATTAGGAAAAACATTTTCATAAATTTTTCATTTAAATAAACTTTATATATAGAAATTAATTTATACTCTAGAGACAGTCAAATTATTAAATACTTCATGATTTAATTTCAATTATAATGAAAACAAAGGTATATATAATACCAGCTTTAAAGGAGTCTTAATCATAAATGAATCATCTTCTGCTATACTTCAGTTGAAACAACAATCCTCACTTTTGATCATGGAATGGAATGATGGCCACCTGGTATTGGAATGGAACAGGTTCTTGTATGTCCATTGCGTGGAAAACCCATAACCAAAAATCTATCGTACTCCATTACAACCTTATTTCGCCTATATCATCCAGTTCAACATGGTCCTCATTTTTCTGTAACTTGTCAGTAGATGGAATGGAATAGGTACATCTCAAATGGGTCACAAGGCAACAAGACAGCTGAAGATGGTTCTCTTTCATGGACCAAAACTAAAAGGCAAGGTTTTATTAGGAAAAACATTTTCATAAATTTGTCATTGAAATAAACTTTATATATAGAAATTAATTTATACTCTAGAGACAGTCAAATTATTAAATACTTCATGATTTAATTGCAATTATAATGAAAACAAAGGTATATATAATACCAGCTTTAAAGGAGTCTAAACCATAAATGGATCATCTTCTGCTATACTTCAGTTGAAACAACACAGGTTCTTGTATGTCAATTGCGTGCAAAACCCATAACCAAAAATCTATCGTACTCCATTACAACCTTATTTCGCCTATATCATCCAGTTCAAGATGGTCCTCATTTTTCTGTAACTTGTCAATAGATGGAATGGAATAGGTACATCTTTGCTTCTGGATTGTGATTCGGAAATGGATAAGTATGTTTGTTTTTGATCAAATGGGTCATAAGGCAACAAGACAGCTGATGATGGTTTCTCTTTCATGGACCGAAACTAAAAGGCAAGGTTTTATTAGGAAAATCATTTTCATAAATTTGTCATTTAAATAAACTTTATATATAGAAATTATTTATACTCTAGATACAGTCAAATTATTAAATACTTCATGATTTAATTTCAATTGTAATGAAAACAAAGGTATATATAATACCAGCTTTAAAGGAGTCTAAATCATAAATGGATCATCTTCTGGTATACTTCAGTTGAAACAACAATCCTCACTGTTCATCATGGAATGGAATGATGGCCACCTGGTTTTGGAATAGAACAGGTTCTTGTATGTCCATTGCGTGGAAAACCCATAACCAAAAATCTATCGTACTCCATTACAACCTTATTTCGCCTATATCATCCAGTTCAAGATGGTCCTCATTTTTCTGTAACTTGTCAGTAGATGGAATGGAATAGGCACATCTCATATGGGTCACAAGGTAACAAGACAGCTGAAGATGGTTCTCTTTCATGGACAAAAACTAAAAGGCAAGGTTTTATTAGGAAAAACATTTTCATAAATTTTTCATTTAAATAAACTTTATATATAGAAATTAATTTATACTCTAGAGACAGTCAAATTATTAAATACTTCATGATTTAATTTCAATTATAATGAAAACAAAAGTATATATAATACCAGCTTTAAAGGAGTCTAAACCATAAATGGATCATCTTCTGGTATACTTCAGTTGAAACAACAATCCTCACTGTTCATCATGGAATGGAATGATGGCCACCTGGTATTGGAATGGAGCAGGTTGTTGTATGTCCATTGCGTGCAAAAACCATAACCAAAAATCTATCGTACTCCATTACAACCTTATTTCGCCTATATCATCCAGTTCAAGATGGTCCTCATTTTTCTGTAACTTGTCAGTAGATGGAATGGAATAGGTACATTTCAAATGGGTAATAAGGCAACAAGACAGCTGAAGATGGTTTCTCATTCATGGGCCAAAACTGAAAGGCAAGGTTTTATTAGCAAAAGCAAAATTTAAACATTTGTCATTTTTAATAAACTTGATGTATAGAAAATGATTTGTATTTGACTTTGATTTCAATTATAATGAAAGTAAAGGCATATACAATACCAGCTTTACAGGATTCAAAACCATAAATGGATCAAGTTCTGGTATTCTTCAGTTGAATCAACAAGCCTTACTGTACATCATGGAATGGAATGTGGGCCACCTGGTATTGGAATGGAACTGGTTGTTCAATGTCCATAAGACAGGAATAAAACACAGAACAAGTGTCATAAATATGGAACCTGTGAAGTAGAGGATGTAAACACTCGACCACTGCCACTCTCTATTGTTAGACATACAACCACATCTCGTGAAAGACATCATCCAAGTCACCTTGACAGTAGATGGAATGGAATAGGCACATCTCATATGGGTCACAAGGTAACAAGACAGCTGAAGATTGTTTCTTTTTCATGGACCAAAACTAAAAGGCAAGGTTTTATTAGGAAAAACAGTGTTCAAACATTTGTCATTTTTAATAAACTCTATATCGTATAGAAATTAATTTATTCTCTAGAGGCAGTAAAATTATTAAAAACATCATATTTTGATTTGTAATTGTAATGCAAACAAAAGCATATAAAATACCAGATTTAAGAAATATACACCGTAAATGGATCATCGTCTGGTTTACATCAGTTCAATCAACAAGCCACACTGTACATCATGGAATGGAATGTGGGCCACCTGGTATTGGAATGGAACAGGTTCTTGTATGTCCATTGCGTGCAAAAACCATAACCAAAAATCTATCGTACTCCATTACAACCTTATTTCGCCTATATCATCCAGTTCAAGATGGTCCTCATTTTTCTGTAACTTGTCAGTAGATGGAATGGAATAGGTACATTTCAAATGGGTAACAAGGCAACAAGACAGCTAAAGATGGTTTCTCTTTCATGAACCAAAACTAAAAGGCAAGGTTTTATTAGGAAAAACATTTTCATAAATTTGTCATTTAAATAAACTTTATATATAGAAATTATTTATACTCTAGATACAGTCAAATTATTAAATACTTCATGATTTAATTTCAATTGTAATGAAAACAAAGGTATATATAATACCAGCTTTAAAGGAGTCTAAATCATAAATGGATCATCTTCTGGTATACTTCAGTTGAAACAACAATCCTCACTGTTCATCATGGAATGGAATGATGGCCACCTGGTTTGGAATAGAACAGGTTCTTGTATGTCCATTGCGTGGAAAACCCATAACCAAAAATCTATCGTACTCCATTACAACCTTATTTCGCCTATATCATCCAGTTGAAGATGGTCATCATTTCTCTGTAACTTGTCAGTAGATGGAATGGAATAGGCACATCTCATATGGGTCACAAGGTAACAAGACAGCTGAAGATGGTTTCTCTTTCATGGACAAAAGCTAAAAGGCAAGGTTTTATTAGGAAAAACATTTTCATAAATTTTTCATTTAAATAAACTTTATATATAGAAATTAATTGATACTCTAGAGACAGTCAAATTATTAAATACTTCATGATTTAATTTCAATTATAATGAAAACAAAGGTATATATAATACCAGCTTTAAAGGAGTCTAAATCATAAATAAATCATCTTCTGCTATACTTCAGTTGAAACAACAATCCTCACTGTTGATCATGGAATGGAATGATGGCCACCTGGTATTGGAATGGAACAGGTTCTTGTATGTCCATTGCGTGGAAAACCCATAACCAAAAATCTATCGTACTCCATTACAACCTTATTTCGCCTATATCATCCAGTTCAACATGGTCCTCATTTTTCTGTAACTTGTCAGTAGATGGAATGGAATAGGTACATCTCAAATGGGTCACAAGGCAACAAGACAGCTGAAGATGGTTTCTCTTTCATGGACCAAAACTAAAAGGCAAGGTTTTTATTAGGAAAAACATTTTCATAAATTTGTCATTGAAATAAACTTTATATATAGAAATTAATTTATACTCTAGAGACAGTCAAATTATTAAATACTTCATGATTTAATTGCAATTATAATGAAAACAAAGGTATATATAATACCAGCTTTAAAGGAGTCTAAACCATAAATGGATCATCTTCTGCTATACTTCAGTTGAAACAACACAGGTTCTTGTATGTCAATTGCGTGCAAAACCCATAACCAAAAATCTATCGTACTCCATTACAACCTTATTTCGCCTATATCATCCAGTTCAAGATGGTCCTCATTTTTCTGTAACTTGTCAATAGATGGAATGGAATAGGTACATCTTTGCTTCTGGATTGTGATTCGGAAATGGATAAGTATGTTTGTTTTTGATCAAATGGGTCATAAGGCAACAAGACAGCTGATGATGGTTTCTCTTTCATGGACCGAAACTAAAAGGCAAGGTTTTATTAGGAAAAACATTTTCATAAATTTGTCATTTAAATAAACTTTATATATAGAAATTAATTGATACTCTAGAGACAGTCAAATTATTAAATACTTCATGATTTAATTTCAATTATAATGAAAACAAAGGTATATATAATACCAGCTTTAAAGGAGTCTAAACCATAAATGGATCATCTTCTGGTATACTTCAGTTGAAACAACAATCCCCACTGTTCATCATGGAATGGAATGATGGCCACCTGGTTTTGGAATGGAACAGGTTTTGTATGTCCATTGCGTGGAAAACCCATAACCAAAAATCTATCGTACTCCATTACAACCTTATTTCGCCTATATCATCCAGTTCAAGATGGTCCTCATTTTTCTGTAACTTGTCAGTAGATGGAATGGAATAGGCACATCTCATATGGGTCACAAGGTAACAAGACAGCTGAAGATGGTTTCTCTTTCATGGACAAAAACTAAAAGGCAAGGTTTTATTAGGAAAAACATTTTCATAAATTTTTCATTTAAATAAACTTTATATATAGAAATTAATTTATACTCTAGAGACAGTCAAATTATTAAATACTTCATGATTTAATTTCAATTATAATGAAAACAAAGGTATATATAATACCAGCTTTAAAGGAGTCTAAATCATAAATAAATCATCTTCTGCTATACTTCAGTTGAAACAACAATCCTCACTGTTCATCATGGAATGGAATGATGGCCACCTGGTATTGGAATGGAACAGGTTCTTGTATGTCCATTGCGTGGAAAACCCATAACCAAAAATCTATCGTACTCCATTACAACCTTATTTCGCCTATATCATCCAGTTCAAGATGGTCCTCATTTTTCTGTAACTTGTCAGTAGATGGAATGGAATAGGTACATTTCAAATGGGTAATAAGGCAACAAGACAGCTGAAGATGGTTTCTCATTCATGGGCCAAACTGAAAGGCAAGGTTTTATTAGCAAAAGCAAAATTTAAACATTTGTCATTTTTAATAAACTTGATGTAAAAAAATGATTTGTATTTGACTTTGATTTCAATTATAATGAAAGTAAAGGCATATACAATACCAGCTTTACAGGATTCAAAACCATAAATGGATCAAGTTCTGGTATTCTTCAGTTGAATCAACAAGCCTTACTGTACATCATGGAATGGAATGTGGGCCACCTGGTATTGGAATGGAACTGGTTGTTCAATGTCCATAAGACAGGAATAAAACACAGAACAAGTGTCATAAATATGGAACCTGTGAAGTAGAGGATGTAAACACTCGACCACTGCCACTCTCTATTGTTAGACATACAACCACATCTCGTGAAAGACATCATCCAATTCACCTTGACAGTAGATGGAATGGAATAGGCACATCTCATATGGGTCACAAGGTAACAAGACAGCTGAAGATTGTTTCTTTTTCATGGACCAAAACTAAAAGGCAAGGTTTATTAGGAAAAACAGTGTTCAAACATTTGTCATTTTTAATAAACTCTATATCGTATAGAAATTAATTTATTCTCTAGAGGCAGTAAAATTATTAAAAACATCATATTTTGATTTGTAATTGTAATGCAAACAAAAGCATATAAAATACCAGATTTAAGAAATATACACCGTAAATGGATCATCGTCTGGTTTACATCAGTTCAATCAACAAGCCACACTGTACATCATGGAATGGAATGTGGGCCACCTGGTATTGGAATGGAACAGGTTCTTGTATGTCCATTGCGTGCAAAAACCATAACCAAAAATCTATCGTACTCCATTACAACCTTATTTCGCCTATATCATCCAGTTCAAGATGGTCCTCATTTTTCTGTAACTTGTCAGTAGATGGAATGGAATAGGTACATTTCAAATGGGTAACAAGGCAACAAGACAGCTGAAGATGGTTTCTCTTTCATGAACCAAAACTAAAAGGCAAGGTTTTATTAGGAAAAACATTTTCAAAATTGTCATTTAAATAAACTTTATATATAGAAATTATTTATACTCTAGATACAGTCAAATTATTAAATACTTCATGATTTAATTTCAATTGTAATGAAAACAAAGGTATATATAATACCAGCTTTAAAGGAGTCTAAATCATAAATGGATCATCTTCTGGTATACTTCAGTTGAAACAACAATCCTCACTGTTCATCATGGAATGGAATGATGGCCACCTGGTTTTGGAATAGAACAGGTTCTTGTAGTCCATTGCGTGGGGAAAACCCATAACCAAAAATCTATCGTACTCCATTACAACCTTATTTCGCCTATATCATCCAGTTGAAGATGGTCATCATTTCTCTGTAACTTGTCAGTAGATGGAATGGAATAGGCACATCTCATATGGGTCAAAGGTAACAAGACAGCTGAAGATGGTTTTCTTTCATGGACAAAAGCTAAAAGGCAAGGTTTTATTAGGAAAAACATTTTCATAAATTTTTCATTTAAATAAACTTTATATATAGAAATTAATTGATACTCTAGAGACAGTCAAATTATTAAATACTTCATGATTTAATTTCAATTATAATGAAAACAAAGGATATATAATACCAGCTTTAAAGGAGTCTAAATCATAAATAAATCATCTTCTGCTATACTTCAGTTGAAACAACAATCCTCACTGTTGATCATGGAATGGAATGATGGCCACCTGGTATTGGAATGGAACAGGTTCTTGTATGTCCATTGCGTGGAAAACCCATAACCAAAAATCTATCGTACTCCATTACAACCTTATTTCGCCTATATCATCCAGTTCAACATGGTCCTCATTTTTCTGTAACTTGTCAGTAGATGGAATGGAATAGGTACATCTCAAATGGGTCACAAGGCAACAAGACAGCTGAAGATGGTTTCTCTTTCATGGACCAAAACTAAAAGGCAAGGTTTTATTAGGAAAAACATTTTCATAAATTTGTCATTGAAATAAACTTTATATATAGAAATTAATTTATACTCTAGAGACAGTCAAATTATTAAATACTTCATGATTTAATTGCAATTATAATGAAAACAAAGGTATATATAATACCAGCTTTAAAGGAGTCTAAACCATAAATGGATCATCTTCTGCTATACTTCAGTTGACAACAACAGGTTCTTGTATGTCAATTGCGTGCAAAACCCATAACCAAAAATCTATCGTACTCCATTACAACCTTATTTCGCCTATATCATCCAGTTCAAGATGGTCCTCATTTTTCTGTAACTTGTCAATAGATGGAATGGAATAGGTACATCTTTGCTTCTGGATTGTGATTCGGAAATGGATAAGTATGTTTGTTTTTGATCAAATGGGTCATAAGGCAACAAGACAGCTGATGATGGTTTCTCTTTCATGGACCGAAACTAAAAGGCAAGGTTTTATTAGGAAAAACATTTTCATAAATTTGTCATTTAAATAAACTTTATATATAGAAATTAATTGATACTCTAGAGACAGTCAAATTATTAAATACTTCATGATTTAATTTCAATTATAATGAAAACAAAGGTATATATAATACCAGCTTTAAAGGAGTCTAAACCATAAATGGATCATCTTCTGGTATACTTCAGTTGAAACAACAATCCCCACTGTTCATCATGGAATGGAATGATGGCCACCTGGTTTTGGAATGGAACAGGTTCTTGTATGTCCATTGCGTGGAAAACCCATAACCAAAAATCTATCGTACTCCATTACAACCTTATTTCGCCTATATCATCCAGTTCAAGATGGTCCTCATTTTTCTGTAACTTGTCAGTAGATGGAATGGAATAGGCACATCTCATATGGGTCACAAGGTAACAAGACAGCTGAAGATGGTTTCTCTTTCATGGACAAAAACTAAAAGGCAAGGTTTTATTAGGAAAAACATTTTCATAAATTTTTCATTTAAATAAACTTTATATATAGAAATTAATTTATACTCTAGAGACAGTCAAATTATTAAATACTTCATGATTTAATTTCAATTATAATGAAAACAAAGGTATATATAATACCAGCTTTAAAGGAGTCTAAATCATAAATAAATCATCTTCTGCTATACTTCAGTTGAAACAACAATCCTCACTGTTGATCATGGAATGGAATGATGGCCACCTGGTATTGGAATGGAACAGGTTCTTGTATGTCCATTGCGTGGAAAACCCATAACCAAAAATCTATCGTACTCCATTACAACCTTATTTCGCCTATATCATCCAGTTCAACATGGTCCTCATTTTTCTGTAACTTGTCAGTAGATGGAATGGAATAGGTACATCTCAAATGGGTCACAAGGCAACAAGACAGCTGAAGATGGTTTCTCTTTCATGGACCAAAACTAAAAGGCAAGGTTTTATTAGGAAAAACATTTTCATAAATTTGTCATTGAAATAAACTTTATATATAGAAATTAATTTATACTCTAGAGACAGTCAAATTATTAAATACTTCATGATTTAATTGCAATTATAATGAAAACAAAGGTATATATAATACCAGCTTTAAAGGAGTCTAAACCATAAATGGATCATCTTCCGCTATACTTCAGTTGAAACAACACAGGTTCTTGTATGTCAATTGCGTGCAAAACCCATAACCAAAAATCTATCGTACTCCATTACAACCTTATTTCGCCTATATCATCCAGTTCAAGATGGTCCTCATTTTTCTGTAACTTGTCAATAGATGGAATGGAATAGGTACATCTTTGCTTCTGGATTGTGATTCGGAAATGGATAAGTATGTTTGTTTTTGATCAAATGGGTCATAAGGCAACAAGACAGCTGATGATGGTTTCTCTTTCATGGACCGAAACTAAAAGGCAAGGTTTTATTAGGAAAAACATTTTCATAAATTTGTCATTTAAATAAACTTTATATATAGAAATTAATTGATACTCTAGAGACAGTCAAATTATTAAATACTTCATGATTTAATTTCAATTATAATGAAAACAAAGGTATATATAATACCAGCTTTAAAGGAGTCTAAACCATAAATGGATCATCTTCTGGTATACTTCAGTTGAAACAACAATCCCCACTGTTCATCATGGAATGGAATGATGGCCACCTGGTTTTGGAATGGAACAGGTTCTTGTATGTCCATTGCGTGGAAAACCCATAACCAAAAATCTATCGTACTCCATTACAACCTTATTTCGCCTATATCATCCAGTTCAAGATGGTCCTCATTTTTCTGTAACTTGTCAGTAGATGGAATGGAATAGGCACATCTCATATGGGTCACAAGGTAACAAGACAGCTGAAGATGGTTTTCTTTCATGGACAAAACTAAAAGGCAAGGTTTTATTAGGAAAAACATTTTCATAAATTTTTCATTTAAATAAACTTTATATATAGAAATTAATTTATACTCTAGAGACAGTCAAATTATTAAATACTTCATGATTTAATTTCAATTATAATGAAAACAAAAGTATATATAATACCAGCTTTAAAGGAGTCTACACCATAAATGGATCATCTTCTGGTATACTTCAGTTGAAACAACAATCCTCACTGTTCATCATGGAATGGAATGATGGCCACCTGGTATTGGAATGGAGCAGGTTCTTGTATGTCCATTGCGTAGAAAACCCATAACCAAAAATCTATCGTACTCCATTACAACCTTATTTCGCCTATATCATCCAGTTCAAGATGGTCCTCATTTTTCTGTAACTTGTCAATAGATGGAATGGAATAGGTACATTTCAAATGGGTAATAAGGCAACAAGACAGCTGAAGATGGTTTCTCATTCATGGGCCAAAACTGAAAGGCAAGGTTTTATTAGCAAAAGCAAAATTTAAACATTTGTCATTTTTAATAAACTTGATGTATAGAAAATGATTTGTATTTGACTTTGATTTCAATTATAATGAAAGTAAAGGCATATACAATACCAGCTTTACAGGATTCAAAACCATAAATGGATCAAGTTCTGGTATTCTTCAGTTGAATCAACAAGCCTTACTGTACATCATGGAATGGAATGTGGGCCACCTGGTATTGGAATGGAACTGGTTGCTCAATGTCCATAAGACAGGAATAAAACACAGAACAAGTGTCATAAATATGGAACCTGTGAAGTAGAGGATGTAAACACTCGACCACTGCCACTCTCTATTGTTAGACATACAACCACATCTCGTGAAAGACATCATCCAATTCACCTTGACAGTAGATGGAATGGAATAGGCACATCTCATATGGGTCACAAGGTAACAAGACAGCTGAAGATTGTTTCTTTTTCATGGACCAAAACTAAAAGGCAAGGTTTTATTAGGAAAAACAGTGTTCAAACATTTGTCATTTTTAATAAACTCTATATCGTATAGAAATTAATTTATTCTCTAGAGGCAGTAAAATTATTAAAAACATCATATTTGATTTGTAATTGTAATGCAAACAAAAGCATAAAAATACCAGATTTAAGAAATATACACCGTAAATGGATCATCGTCTGGTTTACATCAGTTCAATCAACAAGCCACACTGTACATCATGGAATGGAATGTGGGTCACCTGGTATTGGAATGGAACAGGTTCTTGTATGTCCATTGCGTGCAAAAACCATAACCAAAAATCTATCGTACTCCATTACAAACTTATTTCGCCTATATCATCCAGTTCAAGATGGTCCTCATTTTCTGTAACTTGTCAGTAGATGGAATGGAATAGGCACATCTCATATGGGTCACAAGGTAACAAGACAGCTGAAGATGGTTTCTCTTTCATGGACAAAAACTAAAAGGCAAGGTTTTATTAGGAAAAACATTTTCATAAATTTTCATTTAAATAAACTTTATATATAGAAATTAATTTATACTCTAGAGACAGTCAAATTATTAAATACTTCATGATTTAATTTCAATTATAATGAAAACAAAAGTATATATAATACCAGCTTTAAAGGAGTCTACACCATAAATGGATCATCTTCTGGTATACTTCAGTTGAAACAACAATCCTCACTGTTCATCATGGAATGGAATGATGGCCACCTGGTATTGGAATGGAGCAGGTTCTTGTATGTCCATTGCGTAGAAAACCCATAACCAAAAATCTATCGTACTCCATTACAACCTTATTTCGCCTATATCATCCAGTTCAAGATGGTCCTCATTTTTCTGTAACTTGTCAGTAGATGGAATGGAATAGGTACATTTCAAATGGGTAACAAGGCAACAAGACAGCTGAAGATGGTTTCTCTTTCATGGACAAAAACTAAAAGGCAAGGTTTTATTAGGAAAAACATTTTCATAAATTTTTCATTTAAATAAACTTTATATATAGAAATTAATTTATACTCTAGAGACAGTCAAATTATTAAATACTTCATGATTTAATTTCAATTATAATGAAAACAAAGGTATATATAATACCAGCTTTAAAGGAGTCTTAATCATAAATGAATCATCTTCTGCTATACTTCAGTTGAAACAACAATCCTCACTGTTGATCATGGAATGGAATGATGGCCACCTGGTATTGGAATGGAACAGGTTCTTGTATGTCCATTGCGTGGAAAACCCATAACCAAAAATCTATCGTACTCCATTACAACCTTATTTCGCCTATATCATCCAGTTCAACATGGTCCTCATTTTTCTGTAACTTGTCAGTAGATGGAATGGAATAGGTACATTTCAAATGGGTAATAAGGCAACAAGACAGCTGAAGATGGTTTCTCATTCATGGGCCAAAACTGAAAGGCAAGGTTTTATTAGCAAAAGCAAAATTTAAACATTTGTCATTTTTAATAAACTTGATGTATAGAAAATGATTTGTATTTGACTTTGATTTCAATTATAATGAAAGTAAAGGCATATACATTACCAGCTTTACAGGATTCAAAACCATAAATGGATCAAGTTCTGGTATTCTTCAGTTGAATCAACAAGCCTTACTGTACATCATGGAATGGAATGTGGGCACCTGGTATTGGAATGGAACTGGTTGTTCAATGTCCATAAGACAGGAATAAAACACAGAACAAGTGTCATAAATATGGAACCTGTGAAGTAGAGGATGTAAACACTCGACCACTGCCACTCTCTATTGTTAGACATACAACCACATCTCGTGAAAGACATCATCCAATTCACCTTGACAGTAGATGGAATGGAATAGGCACATCTCATATGGGTCACAAGGTAACAAGACAGATGAAGATTGTTTCTTTTCATGGACCAAAACTAAAAGGCAAGGTTTTATTAGGAAAAACAGTGTTCAAACATTTGTCATTTTTAATAAACTCTATATCGTATAGAAATTAATTTATTCTCTAGAGGCAGTAAAATTATTAAAAACATCATATTTTGATTTGTAATTGTAATGCAAACAAAAGCATATAAAATACCAGATTTAAGAAATATACACCGTAAATGGATCATCGTCTGGTTTACATCAGTTCAATCAACAAGCCACACTGTACATCATGGAATGGAATGTGGGTCACTGGTATTGGAATGGAACAGGTTCTTGTATGTCCATTGCGTGCAAAAACCATAACCAAAAATCTATCGTACTCCATTACAACCTTATTTCGCCTATATCATCCAGTTCAAGATGGTCCTCATTTTTCTGTAACTTGTCAGTAGATGGAATGGAATAGGTACATTTCAAATGGGTAACAAGGCAACAAGACAGCTGAAGATGGTTTCTCTTTCATGAACCAAAACTATAAGGCAAGGTTTTATTAGGAAAAACATTTTCATAAATTTGTCATTTAAATAAACTTTATATATAGAAATTATTTATACTCTAGATACAGTCAAATATTAAATACTTCATGATTTAATTTCAATTGTAATGAAAACAAAGGTATATATAATACCAGCTTTAAAGGAGTCTAAATCATAAATGGATCATCTTCTGGTATACTTCAGTTGAAACAAAATCCTCACTGTTCATCATGGAATGGAATGATGGCCACCTGGTTTTGGAATGGAACAGGTTCTTGTATGTCCATTGCGTGGAAAACCCATAACCAAAAATCTATCGTACTCCATTACAACCTTATTTCGCCTATATCATCCAGTTCAAGATGGTCATCATTTTTCTGTAACTTGTCAGTAGATGGAATGGAATAGGCACATCTCATATGGGTCACAAGGTAACAAGACAGCTGAAGATGGTTTCTCTTTCATGGACAAAAGCTAAAAGGCAAGGTTTTATTAGAAAAAACATTTTCATAAATTTTTCATTTAAATAAACTTTATATATAGAAATTAATTGATACTCTAGAGACAGTCAAATTATTAAATACTTCATGATTTAATTTCAATTATAATGAAAACAAAAGTATATATAATACCAGCTTTAAAGGAGTCTACACCATAAATGGATCATCTTCTGCTATACTTCAGTTGAAACAACAATCCTCACTGTTCATCATGGAATGGAATGATGGCCACCTGGTATTGGAATGGAGCAGGTTCTTGTATGTCCATTGCGTAGAAAACCCATAACCAAAAATCTATCGTACTCCATTACAACCTTATTTCGCCTATATCATCCAGTTCAAGATGGTCCTCATTTTTCTGTAACTTGTCAGTAGATGGAATGGAATAGGTACATTTCAAATGGGTAATAAGGCAACAAGACAGCTGAAGATGGTTTCTCATTCATGGGCCAAAACTGAAAGGCAAGGTTTTATTAGCAAAAGCAAAATTTAAACATTTGTCATTTTTAATAAACTTGATGTATAGAAAATGATTTGTATTTGACTTTGATTTCAATTATAATGAAAGTAAAGGCATATACAATACCAGCTTTACAGGATTCAAAACCATAAATGGATCAAGTTCTGGTATTCTTCAGTTGAATCAACAAGCCTTACTGTACATCATGGAATGGAATGTGGGCCACCTGGTATTGGAATGGAACTGGTTGTTCAATGTCCATAAGACAGGAATAAAACACAGAACAAGTGTCATAAATATGGAACCTGTGAAGTAGAGGATGTAAACACTCGACCACTGCCACTCTCTATTGTTAGACATACAACCACATCTCGTGAAAGACATCATCCAATTCACCTTGACAGTAGATGGAATGGAATAGGCACATCTCATATGGGTCACAAGGTAACAAGACAGATGAAGATTGTTTCTTTTTCATGGACCAAAACTAAAAGGCAAGGTTTTATTAGGAAAAACAGTGTTCAAACATTTGTCATTTTTAATAAACTCTATATCGTATATAAATTAATTTATTCTCTAGAGGCAGTAAAATTATTAAAAACATCATATTTTGATTTGTAATTGTAATGCAAACAAAAGCATATAAAATACCAGATTTAAGAAATATACACCGTAAATGGATCATCGTCTGGTTTACATCAGTTCAATCAACAAGCCACACTGTACATCATGGAATGGAATGTGGGCCACCTGGTATTGGAATGGAACAGGTTCTTGTATGCCCATTGCGTGCAAAAACCATAACCAAAAATCTATCGTACTCCATTACAACCTTATTTCGCCTATATCATCCAGTTCAAGATGGTCCTCATTTTTCTGTAACTTGTCAGTAGATGGAATGGAATAGGTACATTTCAAATGGGTAACAAGGCAACAAGACAGCTGAAGATGGTTTCTCTTTCATGAACCAAAACTAAAAGGCAAGGTTTTATTAGGAAAAACATTTTCATAAATTTGTCATTTAAATAAACTTTATATATAGAAATTATTTATACTCTAGATACAGTCAAATTATTAAATACTTCATGATTTAATTTCAATTGTAATGAAAACAAAGGTATATATAATACCAGCTTTAAAGGAGTCTAAATCATAAATGGATCATCTTCTGGTATACTTCAGTTGAAACAACAATCCTCACTGTTCATCATGGAATGGAATGATGGCCACCTGGTTTTGGAATGGAACAGGTTCTTGTATGTCCATTGCGTGGAAAACCCATAACCAAAAATCTATCGTACTCCATTACAACCTTATTTCGCCTATATCATCCAGTTCAAGATGGTCATCATTTTTCTGTAACTTGTCAGTAGATGGAATGGAATAGGCACATCTCATATGGGTCACAAGGTAACAAGACAGCTGAAGATGGTTTCTCTTTCATGGACAAAAACTAAAAGGCAAGGTTTTATTAGGAAAAACATTTTCATAAATTTTTCATTTAAATAAACTTTATATATAGAAATTAATTGATACTCTAGAGACAGTCAAATTATTAAATACTTCATGATTTAATTTCAATTATAATGAAAACAAAGGTATATATAATACCAGCTTTAAAGGAGTCTAAATCATAAATGGATCATCTTCTGCTATACTTCAGTTGAAACAACAATCCTCACTGTTCATCATGGAATGGAATGATGGCCACCTGGTATTGGAATGGAACAGGTTCTTGTATGTCCATTGCGTGGAAAACCCATAACCAAGAATCTATCGTACTCCATTACAACCTTATTTCGCCTATATCATCCAGTTCAACATGGTCCTCATCTTTCTGTAACTTGTCAGTAGATGGAATGGAATAGGTACATCTCAAATGGGTCACAAGGCAACAAGACAGCTGAAGATGGTTTCTCTTTCATGGACCAAAACTAAAAGGCAAGGTTTTATTAGGAAAAACATTTTCATAAATTTGTCATTGAAATAAACTTTATATATAGAAATTAATTTATACTCTAGAGACAGTCAAATTATTAAATACTTCATGATTTAATTGCAATTATAATGAAAACAAAGGTATATTTAATACCAGCTTTAAAGGAGTCTAAACCATAAATGGATCATCTTCTGCTATACTTCAGTTGAAACAACACAGGTTCTTGTATGTCAATTGCGTGCAAAACCCATAACCAAAAATCTATCGTACTCCATTACAACCTTATTTCGCCTATATCATCCAGTTCAAGATGGTCCTCATTTTTCTGTAACTTGTCAGTAGATGGAATGGAATAGGTACATCTTTGCTTCTGGATTGTGATTCGGAAATGGATAATTATGTTTGTTTTTGATCAAATGGGTCATAAGGCAACAAGACAGCTGAAGATGGTTTCTCTTTCATGGACCGAAACTAAAAGGCAAGGTTTTATTAGGAAAAACATTTTCATAAATTTGTCATTTAAATAAACTTTATATATAGAAATTAATTGATACTCTAGAGACAGTCAAATTATTAAATACTTCATGATTTAATTTCAATTATAATGAAAACAAAGGTATATATAATACCAGCTTTAAAGGAGTCTAAACCATAAATGGATCATCTTCTGGTATACTTCAGTTGAAACAACAATCCTCACTGTTCATCATGGAATGGAATGATGGCCACCTGGTTTTGGAATGGAACAGGTTCTTGTATGTCCATTGCGTGGAAAACCCATAACCAACCCATAACCAAAAATCCATCGTACTCAATTACAACCTTATTTCGCCTATATCATCCAGTTCAAGATGGTCCTCATTTTTCTGTAACTTGTCAGTAGATGGAATGGAATAGGCACATCTCATATGGGTCACAAGGTAACAAGACAGCTGAAGATGGTTTCTCATTCATGGACAAAAACTAAAAGGCAAGGTTTTATTAGGAAAAACATTTTCATAAAGTTGTCATTTAAATAAACTGTATATATAGAAATTAATTTATACTCTAGAGACAGTCAAATTATTAAATACTTCATGATTTAATTTCAATTATAATGAAAACAAAAGTATATATAATACCAGCTTTAAAGGAGTCTACACCATAAATGGATCATCTTCTGCTATACTTCAGTTGAAACAACAATCCTCACTGTTCATCGTGGAATGGAATGATGGCCACCTGGTATTGGAATGGAGCAGGTTCTTGTATGTCCATTGCGTAGAAAACCCATAACCAAAAATCTATCGTACTCCATTACAACCTTATTTCGCCTATATCATCCAGTTCAAGATGGTCCTCATTTTTCTGTAACTTGTCAGTAGATGGAATGGAATAGGTACATTTCAAATGGGTAATAAGGCAACAAGACAGCTGAAGATGGTTTCTCATTCATGGGCCAAAACTGAAAGGCAAGGTTTTATTAGCAAAAGCAAAATTTAAACATTTGTCATTTTTAATAAACTTGATGTATAGAAAATGATTTGTATTTGACTTTGATTTCAATTATAATGAAAGTAAAGGCATATACAATACCAGCTTTACAGGATTCAAAACCATAAATGGATCAAGTTCTGGTATTCTTCAGTTGAATCAACAAGCCTTACTGTACATCATGGAATGGAATGTGGGCCACTGGTATTGGAATGGAACTGGTTGTTCAATGTCCATAAGACAGGAATAAAACACAGAACAAGTGTCATAAATATGGAACCTGTGAAGTAGAGGATGTAAACACTCGACCACTGCCACTCTCTATTGTTAGACATACAACCACATCTCGTGAAAGACATCATCCAATTCACCTTGACAGTAGATGGAATGGAATAGGCACATCTCATATGGGTCACAAGGTAACAAGACAGCTGAAGATATGTTTCTTTTTCATGGACCAAAACTAAAAGGCAAGGTTTTATTAGGAAAAACAGTGTTCAAACATTTGTCATTTTTAATAAACTCTATATCGTATATAAATTAATTTATTCTCTAGAGGCAGTAAAATTATTAAAAACATCATATTTTGATTTGTAATTGTAATGCAAACAAAAGCATATAAAATACCAGATTTAAGGAATCTACACCGTAAATGGATCATCGTCTGGTTTACGTCAGTTCAATCAACAAGCCACACTGTACATCATGGAATGGAATGTGGGCCACCTGGTATTGGAATGGAACAGGTTGTTCAATGTCCATAAGGCACGAATAAAACATGAGAATCAGTGTCATAATAAATATGGAACCTTTGAAGTAGAGGATGTAAACACTCAACCACTGTAACTCTTCCTTGCCAGTCATATATAACCACAACTCGTCAATGACATCATCCAGTTCATCAGGGATCTCATTTCTCTCTTAACTTGTCAGTAGATGGAATGAAATAGGCAAATTTCCAATGAGTCATAAAGAAACAAGAAAGCTGAAGATGGTTTCTCTTTCATGGACCAAAACTAAAAGGCAAGGTTTTATTAGGAAAAACATTTTCATCAATTTTTCATTTAAATAAACTTTATATACAGAAATTAATTTATACTCTAGAGACAGTCAAATTATTAAATACTTCATGATTTGATTTCAGTTATAATGAAAACAAAGGTATATATAATACCAGCTTTAAAGGAGTCTAAACGATAAATGGATCATTTTTTGCTATACTTCAGTTGAAACAACAATCATCACTGTTCATCATGGAATGGAATGATGGCCACCTGGTATTGGAATGGAACAGGTTCTTGTATGTCCATTGCGTGCAAAAACCATAACCAAAAATCTATCGTACTCCATTACAACCTTATTTCGCCTATATCATCCAGTTCAAGATTGTCCTCATTTTTCTGTAACTTGTCAGTAGATGGAATGGAATAGGCACATCTCATATGGGTCACAAGGTAACAAGACAGCTGAAGATGGTTTCTCTTTCATGGACAAAAACTAAAAGGCAAGGTTTTATTAGGAAAAACATTTTCATCAATTTTTCATTTAAATAAACTTTATATATAGAAATTAATTTATACTCTAGAGACAGTCAAATTATTAAATACTTCATGATTTAATTTCAATTATAATGAAAACAAAGGTATATATAATACCAGCTTTAAAGGAGTCTACACCATAAATGGATCATCTTCTGCTATCCTTCAGTTGAAACAACAATCCCACTGTTCATAATGGAATGGAATGATGGCCACCTGGTATTGGAATGGAGCAGGTTCTTGTATGTCCATTGCGTAGAAAACCCATAACCAAAAATCTATCGTACTCCATTACAACCTTATTTCGCCTATATCATCCAGTTCAAGATGGTCCTCATTTTTCTGTAACTTGTCAGTAGATGGAATGGAATAGGCACATCTCATATGGGTCACAAGGTAACAAGACAGCTGAAGATGGTTTCTCTTTCATGGACAAAAACTAAAAGGCAAGGTTTTATTAGGAAAAACATTTTCATCAATTTTTCATTTAAATAAACTTTATATATAGAAATTAATTTATACTCTAGAGACAGTCAAATTATTAAATACTTCATGATTTAGTTTCAATTATAATGAAAACAAAGGTATATATAATACCAGCTTTAAAGGAGTCTACACCATAAATGGATCATCTTCTGCTATCCTTCAGTTGAAACAACAATCCTCACTGTTCATAATGGAATGGAATGATGGCCACCTGGTATTGGAATGGAGCAGGTTCTTGTATGTCCATTGCGTAGAAAACCCATAACCAAAAATCTATCGTACTCCATTACAACCTTATTTCGCCTATATCATCCAGTTCAAGATGGTCCTCATTTTTCTGTAACTTGTCAGTAGATGGAATGGAATAGGCACATCTCATATGGGTCACAAGGTAACAAGACAGCTGAAGATGGTTTCTCTTTCATGGACAAAAACTAAAAGGCAAGGTTTTATTAGGAAAAACATTTTCATAAATTTGTCATTTAAATAAACTTTATATATAGAAATTAATTGATACTCTAGAGACAGTCAAATTATTAAATACTTCATGATTTAATTTCAATTATAATGAAAACAAAGGTATATATAATACCAGCTTTAAAGGAGTCTAAATCATAAATGGATCATCTTCTGCTATACTTCAGTTGAAACAACAATCCTAACTGTTCATCATGGAATGGAATGATGGCCACCTGGTATTGGAATGGAGCAGGTTCTTGTATGTCCATTGAGTGGAAAACCCATAACCAAAAATCTATCGTACTCCATTACAACCTTATTTCGCCTATATCATCCAGTTCAACATGGTCCTCATTTTTCTTTAACTTGTCAGTAGATGGAATGGAATAGGTACATTTCAAATGGGTAACAAGGCAACAAGACAGCTGAAGATGGTTTCTCTTTCATGGGCCAAAACTAAAAGGCAAGATTTTATTTGGAAAAACAATTTTCAAACATTTGTCATTTTTAATAAACTCTATACATACAGAAATTAATTTATTCTCTAGAGTCAGTGAAATTATTAAAAACATCATATTTTGATTTGTAATTGTAATGCAAACAAAAGCATATAAAATACCAGATTTAAGAAATATACACCGTAAATGGATCATCGTCTGGTTTACATCAGTTCAATCAACAAGCCACACTGTACATCATGGAATGGAATGTGGGCCACCTGGTATTGGAATGGAACAGGTTCTTGTATGTCCATTGCGTGCAAAAACCATAACCAAAAATCTATCGTACTCCATTACAACCTTATTTCGCCTATATCATCCAGTTCAAGATGGTCCTCATTTTTCTGTAACTTGTCAGTAGATGGAATGGAATAGGTACATTTCAAATGGGTAACAAGGCAACAAGACAGCTGAAGATGGTTTCTCTTTCATGAACCAAAACTAAAAGGCAAGGTTTTATTAGGAAAAACATTTTCATAAATTTGTCATTTAAATAAACTTTATATATAGAAATTATTTATACTCTAGATACAGTCAAATTATTAAATACTTCATGATTTAATTTCAATTGTAATGAAAACAAAGGTATATATAATACCAGCTTTAAAGGAGTCTAAATCATAAATGGATCATCTTCTGGTATACTTCAGTTGAAACAACAATCCTCACTGTTCATCGTGGAATGGAATGATGACCACCTGGTATTGGAATGGAACAGGTTCTTGTATGTCCATTGTGTGGAAAAACCATAACCAAAAATCTATCGTACTCCATTACAACCTTATTTCGCCTATATCATCCAGTTCAACATGGTCCTCATTTTTCTTTAACTTGTCAGTAGATGGAATGGAATAGGTACATTTCAAATGGGTAACAAGGCAACAAGACAGCTGAAGATGGTTTCTCTTTCATGGGCCAAAACTAAAAGGCAAGATTTTATTTGGAAAAACAATTTTCAAACATTTGTCATTTTTAATAAACTCTATACATACAGAAATTAATTTATTCTCTAGAGTCAGTGAAATTATTAAAAACATCATATTTGATTTGTAATTGTAATGCAAACAAAAGCATATAAAATACCAGATTTAAGAAATATACACCGTAAATGGATCATCGTCTGGTTTACATCAGTTCAATCAACAAGCCACACTGTACATCATGGAATGGAATGTGGGCCACCTGGTATTGGAATGGAACAGGTTCTTGTATGTCCATTGCGTGCAAAAACCATAACCAAAAATCTATCGTACTCCATTACAACCTTATTTCGCCTATATCATCCAGTTCAAGATGGTCCTCATTTTTCTGTAACTTGTCAGTAGATGGAATGGAATAGGTACATTTCAAATGGGTAACAAGGCAACAAGACAGCTGAAGATGGTATCTCTTTCATGAACCAAAACTAAAAGGCAAGGTTTTATTAGGAAAAACATTTTCATAAATTTGTCATTTAAATAAACTTTATATATAGAAATTATTTATACTCTAGATACAGTCAAATTATTAAATACTTCATGATTTAATTTCAATTGTAATAAAAACAAAGGTATATATAATACCAGCTTTAAAGGAGTCTCCACCATAAATGGATCATCTTCTGCTATCCTTCAGTTGAAACAACAATCCTCACTGTTCATAATGGAATGGAATGATGGCCACCTGGTATTGGAATGGAGCAGGTTCTTGTATGTCCATTGCGTAGAAAACCCATAACCAAAAATCTATCGTACTCCATTACAACCTTATTTCGCCTATATCATCCAGTTCAAGATGGTCCTCATTTTTCTGTAACTTGTCAGTAGATGGAATGGAATAGGCACATTTCATATGGGTCACAAGGTAACAAGACAGCTGAAGATGGTTTCTCTTTCATGGACAAAAACTAAAAGGCAAGGTTTTATTAGGAAAAACATTTTCATAAATTTGTCATTTAAATAAACTTTATATATAGAAATTAATTGATACTCTAGAGACAGTCAAATTATTAAATACTTCATGATTTAATTTCAATTATAATGAAAACAAAGGTATATATAATACCAGCTTTAAAGGAGTCTAAATCATAAATGGATCATCTTCTGCTATACTTCAGTTGAAACAACAATCCTAACTGTTCATCATGGAATGGAATGATGGCCACCTGGTATTGGAATGGAGCAGGTTCTTGTATGTCCATTGAGTGGAAAACCCATAACCAAAAATCTATCGTACTCCATTACAACCTTATTTCGCCTATATCATCCAGTTCAACATGGTCCTCATTTTTCTTTAACTTGTCAGTAGATGGAATGGAATAGGTACATTTCAAATGGGTAACAAGGCAACAAGACAGCTGAAGATGGTTTCTCTTTCATGGGCCAAAACTAAAAGGCAAGATTTTATTTGGAAAAACAATTTTCAAACATTTGTCATTTTTAATAAACTCTATACATACAGAAATTAATTTATTCTCTAGAGTCAGTGAAATTATTAAAAACATCATATTTTGATTTGTAATTGTAATGCAAACAAAAGCATATAAAATACCAGATTTAAGAAATATACACCGTAAATGGATCATCGTCTGGTTTACATCAGTTCAATCAACAAGCCACACTGTACATCATGGAATGGAATGATGGCCACCTGGTATTGGAATGGAACAGGTTCTTGTATGTCCATTGCGTGCAAAAACCATAACCAAAAATCTATCGTACTCCATTACAACCTTATTTCGCCTATATCATCCAGTTCAAGATGGTCCTCATTTTTCTGTAACTTGTCAGTAGATGGAATGGAATAGGTACATTTCAAATGGGTAACAAGGCAACAAGACAGCTGAAGATGGTTTCTCTTTCATGAACCAAAACTAAAAGGCAAGGTTTTATTAGGAAAAACATTTTCATAAATTTGTCATTTAAATAAACTTTATATATAGAAATTATTTATACTCTAGATACAGTCAAATTATTAAATACTTCATGATTTAATTTCAATTGTAATGAAAACAAAGGTATATATAATACCAGCTTTAAAGGAGTCTAAATCATAAATGGATCATCTTCTGGTATACTTCAGTTGAAACAACAATCCTCACTGTTCATCGTGGAATGGAATGATGACCACCTGGTATTGGAATGGAGCAGGTTCTTGTATGTCCATTGTGTGGAAAAACCATAACCAAAAATCTATCGTACTCCATTACAACCTTATTTCGGCTATATCATTCAGTTCAAGATTGTCCTCATTTTTCTGTAACTTGTCAGTTGATGGAATGGAATAGGCATATCTCATATGGGTCACAAGGAAACAAGACAGCTGAAGATGGTTTCTCTTTCATGGACCAAAACTAAAAGGCAAGGTTTTATTAGGAAAATCATTTTCATAAATTTTTCATTTAAATAAACTTTATATATAGAAATTAATTTATACTCTAGAGACAGTCAAATTATTAAATACTTCATGATTTAATTGCAATTATAATGAAAACAAAGGTATATATAATACCAGCTTTAAAGGAGTCTAAACCATAAATGGATCATCTTCTGCTATACTTCAGTTGAAACAACAATCCTCACTGTTCATCATGGAATGGAATGATGGCCACCTGGTATTGGAATGGAAAGGTTCTTGTATGTCCATTGCGTGCAAAAACCATAACCAAAAATCCATCGTACTCCATTACAACCTTATTCGCCTATATCATCCAGTTCAAGATGGTCCTCATTTTTCTGTAACTTGTCAGTAGATGGAATGGAATAGGTACATTTCAAATGGGTAATAAGGCAACAAGACAGCTGAAGATGTTTCTCATTCATGGGCCAAAACTGAAAGGCAAGGTTTTATTAGCAAAGCAAAATTTAAACATTTGTCATTTTTAATAAACTTGATGTATAGAAATGATTTGTATTTGACTTTAATTTCAATTATAATGAAAGTAAAGGCATATACAATACCAGCTTTACAGGATTCAAAAACCATAAATGGATCAAGTTCTGGTATTCAGTTGAATCAACAAGCCTTACTGTACATCATGGAATGGAATGTGGGCCACCTGGTATTGGAATGGAACTGGTTGTTCAATGTCCATAAGACAGGAATAAAACACAGAACAAGTGTCATAAATATGGAACCTGTGAAGTAGAGGATGTAAACACTCGACCACTGCCACTCTCTATTGTTAGACATACAACCACATCTCGTGAAAGACATCATCCAATTCACCTTGACGTAGATGGAATGGAATAGGCACATCTCATATGGGTCACAAGGTAACAAGACAGCTGAAGATTGTTTCTTTTTCATGGACCAAAACTAAAAGGCAAGGTTTTATTAGGAAAAACAGTGTTCAAACATTTGTCATTTTTAATAAACTCTATATCGTATATAATTAATTTATTCTCTAGAGGCAGTAAAATTATTAAAAACATCATATTTGATTTGTAATTGTAATGCAAACAAAAGCATATAAAATACCAGATTTAAGGAATCTACACCGTAAATGGATCATCGTCTGGTTTACGTCAGTTCAATCAACAAGCCACACTGTACATCATGGAATGGAATGTGGGCCACCTGGTATTTGGAATGGAAACAGGTTGTTCAATGTCCATAAGGCACGAATAAAACATCAGAATCAGTGTCATAATAAATATGGAACCTTTGAAGTAGAGGATGTAAACACTCAACCACTGTAACTCTTCCTTGCCAGTCATATATAACCACAACTCGTCAATGACATCATCCAGTTCATCAGGGATCTCATTTCTCTCTTAACTTGTCAGTAGATGGAATGAAATAGGCAAATTTCCAATGAGTCAAAGTAACAGAAAGCTGAAGATGGTTTCTCTTTCATGGACCAAAACTAAAAGGCAAGGTTTTTATTAGGAAAACATTTTCATCAATTTTCATTTAAATAAACTTTATATACAGAAATTAATTTATACTCTAGAGACAGTCAAATTATTAAATACTTCATGATTTGATTTCAATTATAATGAAACAAAGGTATATAATACCAGCTTTAAAGGAGTCTAAACGATAAATGGATCATTTTTTGCTATACTTCAGTTGAAACAACAATCATCACTGTTCATCATGGAATGGAATGATGGCCACCTGGTATTGGAATGGAACAGGTTCTTGTATGTCCATTGCGTGGCAAAACCATAACCAAAAATCTATCGTACTCCATTACAACTTATTTCGCCTATATCATCCAGTTCAAGATGTCCTCATTTTTCTGTAACTTGTCAGTAGATGGAATGGAATAGGCACATCTCATATGGGTTAACAAGGCAAAAGACAGCTGAAGATGGTTCTCTTTCATGGACAAAAACTAAAAGGCAAGGTTTTATAGGAAAAACATTTTCATAAATTTTCATTTTAAACTTTATATATAGAAATTAATTTATACTCTAGAGACAGTCAAAATTATTAAATACTTCATGATTTAATTTCAATTATAATGAAAACAAAGTATATATAATACCAGCTTTAAAGGAGTCTCCACCATAAATGGATCATCTTCTGACTATCCTTCAGTTGAAACAACAATCCTCACTGTTCATAATGGAATGGAATGATGGCACCTGGTATTGGAATGGAGCAGGTTCTTGTATGTCCATTGCGTAGAAAACCCATAACCAAAAATCTATCGTACTCCATTACAACCTTATTTCGCCTATATCATCCAGTTCAAGATGGTCCTCATTTTTCTGTAACTTGTCAGTAGATGGAATGGAATAGGCACATTTCATATGGGTCACAAGGTAACAAGACAGCTGAAGATGGTTTCTCTTTCATGGACAAAAACTAAAAGGCAAGGTTTATTAGGAAAAACATTTTCATAAATTTGTCATTTAAATAAACTTTATATATAGAAATTAATTGATACTCTAGAGACAGTCAAATTATTAAATACTTCATGATTTAATTTCAATTATAATGAAAACAAAGGTATATATAATACCAGCTTTAAAGGAGTCTAAATCATAAATGGATCATCTTCTGCTATACTTCAGTTGAAACAACAATCCTAACTGTTCATCATGGAATGGAATGATGGCCACCTGGTATTGGAATGGAGCAGGTTCTTGTATGTCCATTGGTGGAAAACCCATAACCAAAATCTATCGTACTCCATTACAACCTTATTCGCCTATATCATCCAGTTCAACATGGTCCTCATTTTTCTTTAACTTGTCAGTAGATGGAATGGAATAGGTACATTTCAAATGGGTAACAAGGCAACAAGACAGCTGAAGATGGTTTCTCTTCATGGGCAAAACTAAAAGGCAAGATTTATTGGAAAAACAATTTTCAAACATTTGTCATTTTAATAAACTCTATACATACAGAAATTAATTTATTCTCTAGAGTCAGTGAAATATTAAAAACATCATATTTTGATTTGTAATTGTAATGCAAACAAAAGCATATAAAATACCAGATTTAAGAAATATACACCGTAAATGGATCATCGTCTGGTTTACATCAGTTCAATCAACAAGCCACACTGTACATCATGGAATGGAATGTGGGCCACCTGGTATTGGAATGGAACAGGTTCTTGTATGTCCATTGCGTGCAAAAACCATAACCAAAAATCTATCGTACTCCATTACAACCTTATTTTCGCCTATATCATCCAGTCAAGATGGTCCTCATTTTTCTGTAACTTGTCAGTAGATGGAATGGAATAGGTACATTTCAAATGGGTAACAAGGCAACAAGACAGCTGAAGATGGTTTCTCTTTCATGAACCAAAACTAAAAGGCAAGGTTTTATTAGGAAAACATTTTCATAAATTTGTCATTTAAATAAACTTTATATATAGAAATTATTTATACTCTAGATACAGTCAAATTATTAAATACTTCATGATTTAATTTCAATTGTAATGAAAACAAAGGGTATATATAATACCAGCTTTAAAGGAGTCTAAATCATAAATGGATCATCTTCTGGTATACTTCAGTTGAAACAACAATCCTCACTGTTCATCGTGGAATGGAATGATGACCACCTGGTATTGGAATGGAACAGGTTCTTGTATGTCCATTGTGTGAAAAACCATAACCAAAAATCTATCGTACTCCATTACAACCTTATTTCGGCCTATATCATTCAGTTCAAGATGTCCTCATTTTTCTGTAACTTGTCAGTAGATGAATGGAATAGGCATATCTCATATGGGTACAAGGAAACAAGACAGCTGAAGATGGTTTCTCTTTCAGGACCAAAACTAAAAGGCAAGGTTTATTAGGAAACATTTTCATAAATTTTCATTTAAATAAACTTTATATATAGAAATTAATTTATACTCTAGAGACAGTCAAATTATTAAATACTTCATGATTTTAATTGCAATTATAATGAAAACAAAGTATATATAATACCAGCTTTAAAGGAGTCTAAACCATAAATGATCATCTTCTGCTATACTTCAGTTGAACAAACAATCCTCACACTGTTCATCATGGAATGGAATGATGGCCACCTGGTATTGGAATGGAACAGGTTCTTGTATGTCCATTGCGTGCAAAAACCAAACCAAAAAAATCATCGTACTCCATTACAACTTATTTCGCCTATATCATCCAGTTCAAGATGGTCCTCATTTTTCTGTAACTTGTCAGTAGATGGAATGGAATAGGTACATTTCAAATGGGTACATACACAGTGAAGGGGCAAAACAAAATTTAAACATTTGTCATTTTTAATAAACTTGATGTATAGAAATGATTTGTATTTGACTTTGATTTCAATTATAATGAAAGTAAAGGCATATACAATACCAGCTTTACAGGATTCAAAACCATAAATGGATCAAGTTCTGGTATTCTTCAGTTGAAATCAACAAGCCTTACTGTACATCATGGAATGGAATGTGGGCCACCTGGTATTGGAATGGACTGGGTTGTTCAATGTCCATAAGAAGGAATAAACACAGAACAAGTGTCATAATATGAACCTGTGAAGTAGAGGATGTAAACACTCGACCACTGCCACTCTCTATTGTTACATACAACCACATCTCGTGAAAGACATCATCCAATAACCTTGACAGTAGATGGAAGGAATAGGCACATCTCATATGGGTCACAAGGTAACAAGACAGCTGAAGATGTTTCTCTTTCATGGACCAAAAACTAAAAGGCAAGGTTTTATAGGAAAACATTTTCATAAATTTGTCATTTAAATAAACTTTATATATAGAAATTAATTGATACTCTAGAGACAGTCAAATTATTAAATACTTCATGATTTAATTTCAATTATAATGAAAACAAAGGTATATATAATACCAGCTTTAAAGGAGTCTAAATCATAAATGGATCATCTTCTGCTATACTTCAGTTGAAACAACAATCCTCACTGTTCATCATGGAATGGAATGATGGCCACCTGGTATGGAATGGAAGCAGGTTCTTGTATGTCCATTGCGTGGAAAACCCATAACCAAAAATCTATCGTACTCCATTACAACCTTATTTCGCCTAGATCATCCAGTTCAACATGGTCCTCATTTTTTTAACTTGTCAGTAGATGGAATGGAATAGGTACATTCAAATGGGTAACAAGGCAACAAGACAGCTGAAGATGGTTTCTCTTTCATGGGCCAAAACTAAAAGGCAAGATTTTATTAGGAAAAACAATTTTCAAAATTTGTCATTTTTAATAAACTCTATACATACAGAAATTAATTTATTCTCTAGAGTCAGTGAAATTATTAAAAACATGATTTTGATTTGCAATTGTAATGCAAACAAAAGCATATAAATACCAGATTTAAGAAAGATACACCGTAAATGGATCATCGTCGTTTACATCAGTTCAATCAACAAGCCACACTGTCATGGAATGGAATGTGGCCACCTGATTGAATGGAACAGGGTTCTTGTATGTCATTGCGTGCAAAAACCATAACCAAAAATCTATCGTACTCCATTACAACCTTATTTCGCCTATATCATCCAGTTCAAGATGGTCCTCATTTTTCTGTAACTTGTCAGTAGATGGAATGGAATAGGTACATTTCAAATGGGTAACAAAGGCAACAAGACACAGCTGGATGATGGTTTCTCTTTCATGACCGAAACTAAAAGGCAAGGTTTTATTAGGAAAAACATTTCATAAATTTGTCATTAAATAAACTTTATATATAGAAATATTTATACTCTAGATACAGTCAAATTATTAAATACTTCATGATTTAATTTCAATTATGTAATGAAAACAAAGGTATATATAATACCAGCTTTAAAGGAGTCTAAATCATAAATGGATCATCTTCTGGTATACTTCAGTTGAAACAACAATCCTCACTGTTCATCGTGGAATGGAATGATGACCACCTGTATTGGAATGGAACAGGTTCTTGTATGTCCATTGTGTGGAAAAACCATAACCAAAAATCTATCGTACTCCATTACAACCTTATTTCGGCTATATCATTCAGTTCAAGATGTCCTCATTTTCTGTAACTTGTCAGTAGATGGAATGGAATAGGCATATCTCATATGGGTCACAAGGAAACAAGACAGCTGAAGATGGTTTCTCTTTCATGGACAAAACTAAAAGGCAAGGTTTATTAGGAAAATCATTTTTCATAAATTTTCATTTAAATAAACTTTATATATAGAAATTAATTTATACTCTAGAGACAGTCAAATTATTAAATACTTCATGATTTAATTTGCAATTATAATGAAAACAAAGTATATTATAATACCAGCTTTAAAGGAGTCTAAACATAAATGGATCATCTTCTGCTATACTTCAGTTGAAACAACAATCCTCACTGTTCATCATGGAATGGAATGATGGCCACCTGGTATTGGAATGGAACAGGTTCTTGTATGTCCATTGCGTGCAAAAACCATAACCAAAAATGCATGGTACTCCATTACAACCTTATTTCGCCTATATCATCCAGTTCAAGATGGTCCTCATTTTTCTGTAACTTGTCAGTAGATGAAATGGAATAGGTACATTTCAAATGGGTAATAAGGCAAAATTTAAACATTTGTCATTTTTAATAAACTTGATGTATAGAAAATGATTTGTATTTGACTTTGATTTCAATTATAATGAAAGTAAAGGCATATACAATACCAGCTTTACAGGATTCAAAACCATAAATGGATCAAGTTCTGGTATTCTTCAGTTGAATCAACAAGCCTTACTGTACATCATGGAATGGAATGTGGGCCACCTGGTATTGGAATGGAACTGGTTGTTCAATGTCCATAAGACAGGAATAAAACACAGAACAAGTGTCATAAATATGGAACCTGTGAAGTAGAGGATGTAAACACTCGACCACTGCCACTCTCTATTGTTAGACATACAACCACATCTCGTGAAAGACATCATCCAATTCACCTTGACAGTAGATGGAATGGAATAGGCACATCTCATATGGGTCACAAGGTAACAAGACAGCTGAAGATTGTTTCTTTTTCATGGACCAAAACTAAAAGGCAAGGTTTTATTAGGAAAAACATGTTCAAACATTTGTCATTTTTAATAAACTCTATATCGTATAGAAATTAATTTATTCTCTAGAGGCAGTAAAATTATTAAAAACATCATATTTTGATTTGTAATTGTAATGCAAACAAAGCATATAAAATACCAGATTTAAGAAATATACACCGTAAATGGATCATCGTCTGGTTTACATCAGTTCAATCAACAAGCCACACTGTACATCATGGAATGGAATGTGGGCCACCTGGTATTGGAATGGAACAGGTTCTTGTATGTCCATTGCGTGCAAAAACCAACCAAAAATCTATCGTACTCCATTACAACCTTATTTCGCCTATATCATCCAGTTCAAGATGGTCCTCATTTTTCTGTAACTTGTCAGTAGATGGAATGGAATAGGTACATTTCAAATGGGTAACAAGGCAACAAGACAGCTGAAGATGGTTTCTCTTTCATGAACCAAAACTAAAAGGCAAGGTTTTATTAGGAAAACATTTTCATAAATTTGTCATTTAAATAAACTTTATATATAGAAATTAATTTATACTCTAGAGACAGTCAAATTATTAAATACTTCATGATTTAATTTCAATTATAATGAAAACAAAGGTATATATAATACCAGCTTTAAAGGAGTCTAAACCATAAATGGATCATCTTCTGGTATACTTCAGTTGAAACAACAATCCTCACTGTTCATCATGGAATGGAATGATGGCCACCTGGTATTGGAATGGACAGGTTCTTGTATGTCCATTGCGTGAAAACCATAACCAAAAATCTATCGTACTCCATTACAACCTTATTTCGCCTATATCATCCAGTTCAAGATGGTCATCATTTTTCTGTAACTTGTCAGTAGATGGAATGGAATAGGCACATTTCAATGGGTAACAAGGCAACAAGACAGCTGAAGATGGTTTTCTTTCAACAAAACTAAAAGGCAAGGTTTTATTAGGAAAAACATTTTCATAAATTTTCATTTAAATAAACTTTATATATAGAAATTAATTATACTCTAGAGACAGTCAAATTATTAAATACTTCATGATTTAATTTCAATTATAATGAAAACAAAGGTATATATAATACCAGCTTTAAAGGAGTCTAAATCATAAATGGATCATCTTCTGCTATACTTCAGTTGAAACAACAATCCTCACTGTTCATCATGGAATGGAATGATGGCCACCTGGTATTGGAATGGAACAGGTTCTTGTATGTCCATTGTGGGAAAACCATAACCAAAATCTATCGTACTCCATTACAACCTTATTTCGCCTATATCATCCAGTTCAACATGGTCCTCATTTTTCTGTAACTTGTCAGTAGATGGAATGGAATAGGTACATCTCAATGGGTCACAAGGCAACAAGACAGCTGAAGATGGTTTCTCTTTCATGGACCAAAACTAAAAGGCAAGGTTTTATTAGGAAAAACATTTTCATAAATTTGTCATTAAATAAACTTTATATATAGAAATTAATTTATACTCTAGAGACAGTCAAATTATTAAATACTTCATGATTTAATTGCAATTATAATGAAAACAAAGGTATATAATACCAGCTTTAAAGGAGTCTAAACCATAAATGGATAGATCATCTCTGCTATACTTCAGTTGAAAAACACAGGTTCTTGTATGTCAATTGCGTGCAAAACCCATAACCAAAAATCTATCGTACTCCATTACAACCTTATTTCGCCTATATCATCCAGTTCAAGATGGTCCTCATTTTTCTGTAACTTGTCATAGATGGAATGGAATAGGTACATCTTTGCTTCTGGATTGTGATTCGGAATGGATAAGTATGTTTGTTTTTGATCAAATGGGTCATAAGGCAACAAGACAGCTGAGATGGTTTCTCTTTCATGGACCGAAACTAAAAGGCAAGGTTTTATTAGGAAAAACATTTTCATAAATTTGTCATTTAAATAAACTTTATATATAGAAATTAATTGATACTCTAGAGACAGTCAAATTATTAAATACTTCATGATTTAATTTCAATTATAATGAAAACAAAGGTATATATAATACCAGCTTTAAAGGAGTCTAAACCATAAATGGATCATCTTCTGTATACTTCAGTTGAAACAACAATCCTCACTGTTCATCATGGAATGGAATGATGGCCACCTGGTTTTGGAATGGAACAGGTTCTTGTATGTCCATTGCGTGGAAAACCCATAACCAAAAATCTATCGTACTCCATTACAACCTTATTTCGCCTATATCATCCAGTTCAAGATGGTCCTCATTTTTCTGTAACTTGTCAGTAGATGGAATGGAATAGGCACATCTCATATGGGTCACAAGGTAACAAGACAGCTGAAGATGGTTTCTCTTTCATGGACAAAAACTAAAAGGCAAGGTTTTATTAGGAAAAACATTTTCATAAATTTTTCATTTAAATAAACTTTATATATAGAAATTAATTTATACTCTAGAGACAGTCAAATTATTAAATACTTCATGATTTAATTTCAATTATAATGAAAACAAAGGTATATATAATACCAGCTTTAAAGGAGTCTAAATCATAAATGGATCATCTTCTGCTATACTTCAGTTGAAACAACAATCCTCACTGTTCATCATGGAATGGAATGATGGCCACCTGGTATTGGAATGGAACAGGTTCTTGTATGTCCATTGCGTGAAAACCCATAACCAAAAATCTATCGTACTCCATTACAACCTTATTTCGCCTATATCATCCAGTTCAAGATGGTCCTCATTTTTCTGTAACTTGTCAGTAGATGGAATGGAATAGGTACATTTCAAATGGGTAATAAGGCAACAAGACAGCTGAAGATGGTTTCTCATTCATGGGCCAAAACTGAAAGGCAAGGTTTTATTAGCAAAAGCAAAATTTAAACATTTGTCATTTTTAATAAACTTGATGTATAAAAAATGATTTGTATTTGACTTTGATTTCAATTATAATGAAAGTAAAGGCATATACAATACCAGCTTTACAGGATTCAAAACCATAAATGGATCAAGTTCTGGTATTCTTCAGTTGAATCAACAAGCCTTACTGTACATCATGGAATGGAATGTGGGCCACCTGGTATTGGAATGGAACTGGTTGTTCAATGTCCATAAGACAGGAATAAAACACAGAACAAGTGTCATACATATTGAATCTGTGAAGTAGAGGATGTAAACACTCGACCACTGCCACTCTCTATTGTTAAACATACAACCACATCTCGTGAAAGACATCATCCAATTCACCTTGACAGTAGATGGAATGGAATAGGCACATCTCATATGGGTCACAAGGTAACAAGACAGCTGAAGATGGTTTCTCTTTCATGGACCAAAACTAAAAGGCAAGGTTTTATTAAGAAAAACAATTTTCAAACATTTGTCATTTTTAATAAACTCTATATCGTATAGAAATTAATTTATTCTCTAGAGGCAGTAAAATTATTAAAAACATCATATTTTGATTTGTAATTGTAATGCAAACAAAAGCATATAAAATACCAGATTTAAGAAATATACACCGTAAATGGATCATCGTCTGGTTTACATCAGTTCAATCAACAAGCCACACTGTACATCATGGAATGGAATGTGGGCCACCTGGTATTGGAATGGAACAGGTTCTTGTATGTCCATTGCGTGCAAAAACCATAACCAAAAATCTATCGTACTCCATTACAACCTTATTTCGCCTATATCATCCAGTTCAAGATGGTCATCATTTTTCTGTAACTTGTCAGTAGATGGAATGGAATAGGCATATCTCATATGGGTCACAAGGAAACAAGACAGCTGAAGATGGTTTCTCTTTCATGGACCAAAACTAAAAGGCAAGGTTTTATTAGGAAAATCATTTTCATAAATTTTACATTTAAATAAACTTTATATATAGAAATTAATTTATACTCTAGAGACAGTCAAATTATTAAATACTTCATGATTTAATTGCAATTATAATGAAAACAAAGGTATATATAATACCAGCTTTAAAGGAGTCTAAACCATAAATGGATCATCTTCTGGTATACTTCAGTTGAAACAACAATCCTCACTGTTCATCATGGAATGGAATGATGGCCACCTGGTATTGGAATGGAGCAGGTTCTTGTATGTCCATTGCGTGCAAAAACCATAACCAAAAATCCATCGTACTCCATTACAACCTTATTTCGCCTATATCATCCAGTTCAAGATGGTCCTCATTTTTCTGTAACTTGTCAGTAGATGGAATGGAATAGGTACATTTCAAATGGGTAATAAGGCAACAAGACAGCTGAAGATGGTTTCTCATTCATGGGCCAAAACTGAAAGGCAAGGTTTTATTAGCAAAAGCAAAATTTAAACATTTGTCATTTTTAATAAACTTGATGTATAGAAAATGATTTGTATTTGACTTTGATTTCAATTATAATGAAAGTAAAGGCATATACAATACCAGCTTTACAGGATTCAAAACCATAAATGGATCAAGTTCTGGTATTCTTCAGTTGAATCAACAAGCCTTACTATACATCATGGAATGGAATGTGGGCCACCTGGTATTGGAATGGAACTGGTTGTTCAATGTCCATAAGACAGGAATAAAACACAGAACAAGTGTCATAAATATGGAACCTGTGAAGTAGAGGATGTAAACACTCGACCACTGCCACTCTCTATTGGTAGACATACAACCACATCTCATGAAAGACATCATCCAATTCACCTTGACAGTAGATGGAATGGAATAGGCACATCTCATATGGGTCACAAGGTAACAAGACAGCTGAAGATTGTTTCTCTTTCATGGACCAAAACTAAAAGGCAAGGTTTTATTAGGAAAAACAGTGTTCAACATTTGTCATTTTTAATAAACTCTATATCGTATAGAAATTAATTTATTCTCTAGAGGCAGTAAAATTATTAAAAACATCATATTTTGATTTGTAATTGTAATGCAAACAAAAGCATATAAATACCAGATTTAAGAAATATACACCGTAAATGGATCATCGTCTGGTTTACATCAGTTCAATCAACAAGCCACACTGTACATCATGGAATAGAATGTGGGCCACCTGGTATTGGAATGGAACAGGTTCTTGTATGTCCATTGCGTGCAAAAAACCATAACCAAAAATCTATCGTACTCCATTACAACCTTATTTCGCCTATATCATCCAGTTCAAGATGGTCCTCATTTTTCTGTAACTTGTCAATAGATGGAATGGAATAGGTACATTTCAAATCGGTAACAAGGCAACAAGACAGCTGAAGATGGTTTCTCTTTCATGAACCAAAACTAAAAGGCAAGGTTTTTATTAGGAAAAACATTTTCATAAATTTTTCATTTAAATAAACTTTATATATAAAATTATTTATACTCTAGATACAGTCAAATTATTAAATACTTCATGATTTAATTTCAATTGTAATGAAAACAAAGGTATATATAATACCAGCTTTAAAGGAGTCTAAATCATAAATGGATCATCTTCTGGTATACTTCAGTTGAAACAACAATCCTCACTGTTCATCATGGAATGGAATGATGGCCACCTGGTTTTGGAATGGAACAGGTTCTTGTATGTCCATTGCGTGGAAAACCCATAACCAAAAATCTATCGTACTCCATTACAACCTTATTTCGCCTATATCATCCAGTTCAACATGGTCCTCATTTTTCTGTAACTTGTCAGTAGATGGAATGGAATAGGTACATCTCAAATGGGTCAAAAGGCAACAAGAAATCTGAAGATGGTTTCTCTTTCATGGACCAAAACTAAAAGGCAAGGTTTTATTAGGAAAAACATTTTCATAAATTTGTCATTGAAATAAACTTTATATATAGAAATTAATTTATACTCTAGAGACAGACAAATTATTAAATACTTCATGATTTAATTGCAATTATAATGAAAACAAAGGTATATATAATACCAGCTTTAAAGGAGTCTAAACCATAAATGGATCATCTTCTGCTATACTTCAGTTGAAACAACACAGGTTCTTGTATGTCAATTGCGTGCAAAACCCATAACCAAAAATCTATCGTACTCCATTACAACCTTATTTCGCCTATATCATCCAGTTCAAGATGGTCCTCATTTTTCTGTAACTTGTCAGTAGATGGAATGGAATAGGCACATCTCATATGGGTCACAAGGTAACAAGACAGCTGAAGATGGTTTCTCTTTCATGGACAAAAACTAAAAGGCAAGGTTTTATTAGGAAAAACATTTTCATAAATTTTTCATTTAAATAAATTTTCTATATAGAAATTAATTTATACTCTAGAGACAGTCAAATTATTAAATACTTCATGATTTAATTTCAATTATAATGAAAACAAAAGTATATATAATACCAGCTTTAAAGGAGTCTACACCATAAATGGATCATCTTCTGCTATACTTCAGTTGAAACAACAATCCTCACTGTTCATCATGGAATGGAATGATGGCCACCTGGTATTGGAATGGAGAAGGTTCTTGTATGTCCATTGCGTAGAAAACCCATAACCAAAAATCTATCGTACTCCATTACAACCTTATTTCGCCTATATCATCCAGTTCAAGATGGTCCTCATTTTTCTGTAACTTGTCAGTAGATGGAATGGAATAGGTACATTTCAAATGGGTAATAAGGCAACAAGACAGCTGAAGATGGTTTCTCATTCATGGGCCAAAACTGAAAGGCAAGGTTTTATTAGCAAAAGCAAAATTTAAACATTTGTCATTTTTAATAAACTTGATGTATAGAAAATGATTTGTATTTGACTTTGATTTCAATTATAATGAAAGTAAAGGCATATACAATACCAGCTTTACAGGATTCAAAACCATAAATGGATCAAGTTCTGGTATTCTTCAGTTGAATCAACAAGCCTTACTGTACATGATGGAATGGAATGTGGCCACCTGGTATTGGAATGGAACTGGTTGTTCAATGTCCATAAGACAGGAATAAAACACAGAACAAGTGTCATAAATATGGAACCTGTGAAGTAGAGGATGTAAACACTCGACCACTGCCACTCTCTATTGTTAGACATACAACCACATCTCGTGAAAGACATCATCCAATTCACCTTGACAGTAGATGGAATGGAATAGGCACATCTCATATGGGTCACAAGGTAACAAGACAGCTGAAGATTGTTTCTCTTTCATGGACCAAACTAAAAGGCAAGGTTTTATTAGGAAAAACAGTGTTCAAACATTTGTCATTTTTAATAAACTCTATATCGTATATAAATCAATTTATTCTCTAGAGGCAGTAAAATTATTAAAAACATCATATTTTGATTTGTAATTGTAATGCAAACAAAAGCATATAAAATACCAGATTTAAGGAATCTACACCGTAAATGGATCATCGTCTGGTTTACGTCAGTTCAATCAACAAGCCACACTGTACATCATGGAATGGAATGTGGGCCACCTGGTATTGGAATGGAACAGGTTGTTCAATGTCCATAAGGCACGAATAAAACATGAGAATCAGTGTCATAATAAATATGGAACCTTTGAAGTAGAGGATGTAAACACTCAACCACTGTAACTCTTCCTTGCCAGTCATATATAACCACAACTCGTCAATGACATCATCCAGTTCATCAGGGATCTCATTTCTCTCTTAACTTGTCAGTAGATGGAATGAAATAGGTAAATTTCCAATGAGTCATAAAGTAACAAGAAAACTGAAGATAGTTTCTCTTTCATGGACCAAAACTAAAAGGCAAGGTTTTATTAGGAAAAACATTTTCATAAATTTGTCATTTAAATAAACTTTATATACAGAAATTAATTTATACTCTAGAGACAGTCAAATTATTAAATACTTCATGATTTGATTTCAATTATAATGAAAACAAAGGTATATATAATACCAGCTTTAAAGGAGTCTAAACCATAAATGGATCATCTTCTGGTATACTTCAGTTGAAACAACAATCATCACTGTTCATCATGGAATGGAATGATGGCCACCTGGTATTGGAATGGAACAGGTTCTTGTATGTCCATTGCGTGCAAAAACCATAACCAAAAATCCATCGTACTCCATTACAACCTTATTTCGCCTATATCATCCAGTTCAAGATGGTCCTCATTTTTCTGTAACTTGTCAGTAGATGGAATGGAATAGGTACATTTCAAATGGGTAATAAGGCAACAAGACAGCTGAAGATGGTTTCTCATTCATGGGCCAAAACTGAAAGGCAAGGTTTTATTAGCAAAAGCAAAATTTAAACATTTGTCATTTTTAATAAACTTGATGTATAGAAAATGATTTGTATTTGACTTTGATTTCTATTATAATGAAAGTAAAGGCATATACAATACCAGCTTTACAGGATTCAAAACCATAAATGGATCAAGTTCTGGTATTCTTCAGTTGAATCAACAAGCCTTACTGTACATCATGGAATGGAATGTGGGCCACCTGGTATTGGAATGGAACTGGTTGTTCAATGTCCATAAGACAGGAATAAAACACAGAACAAGTGTCATAAATATGGAACCTGTGAAGTAGAGGATGTAAACACTCGACCACTGCCACTCTCTTTGTTAGACATACAACCACATCTCGTGAAAGACATCATCCAATTCACCTTGACAGTAGATGGAATGGAATAGGCACATCTCATATGGGTCACAAGGTAACAAGACAGCTGAAGATTGTTTCTCTTTCATGGACCAAAACTAAAAGGCAAGGTTTTATTAGGAAAAACAGTGTTCAAACATTTGTCCTTTTTAATAAACTCTATATCGTATAGAAATTAATTTATTCTCTAGAGGCAGTAAAATTATTAAAAACATCATATTTTGATTTGTAATTGTAATGCAAACAAAAGCATATAAAATACCAGATTTAAGGAATCTACACCGTAAATGGATCATCGTCTGGTTACGTCAGTTCAATCAACAAGCCACACTGTACATCATGGAATGGAATGTGGGCCACCTGGTATTGGAATGGAACAGGTTGTTCAATGTCCATAAGGCACGAATAAAACATCAGAATCAGTGTCATAATAAATATGGAACCTTTGAAGTAGAGGATGTAAACACTCAACCACTGTAACTCTTCCTTGCCAGTCATATATAACCACAACTCGTCAATGACATCATCCAGTTCATCAGGGATCTCATTTCTCTCTTAACTTGTCAGTAGATGGAATGAAATAGGCAAAATTTCCAATGAGTCATGAAGTAACAAGTAAGCTGAACATGGTTTCTCTTTCATGGACCAAAACTAAAAGGCAAGGTTTTATTAGAAAAAACATTTTCATAAATTTGTCATTTAAATAAACTTTATATATAGAAATTAATTTATACTCTAGAGACAGTCAAATTATTAAATACTTCATGATTTGATTTCAATTATAATGAAAACAAAGGTATATATAATACCAGCTTTAAAGGAGTCTAAACCATAAATGGATCATCTTCTGCTATACTTCAGTTGAAACAACAATCCTCACTGTTCATCATGGAATGGAATGATGGCAACTTGGTATTGGAATGGAACAGGTTCTTGTATGTCCATTGCGTCGAAAATCCATAACCAAAAATCTATCGTACTCCATTACAACCTTCTTTCGCCTATATCATCCAGTTCAAGATGGTCCTCATTTTTCTGTAACTTGTCAGTAGATGGAATGGAATAGGCACATCTCATATGGGTCACAAGGTAACAAGACAGCTGAAGATGGTTTCTCTTTCATGGACAAAAACTAAAAGGCAAGGTTTTATTAGGAAAAACATTTTCATAAATTTTTCATTTAAATAAATTTTCTATATAGAAATTAATTTATACTCTAGAGACAGTCAAATTATTAAATACTTCATGATTTAATTTCAATTATAATGAAAACAAAGGTATATATAATACCAGCTTTAAAGGAGTCTAAATCATAAATGGATCATCTTCTGCTATACTTCAGTTGAAACAACAATCCTCACTGTTCATCATGGAATGGAATGATGGCCACCTGGTATTGGAATGGAACAGGTTCTTGTATGTCCATTGCGTGCAAAAACCATAACCAAAAATCCATCGTACTCCATTACAACCTTATTTCGCCTATATCATCCAGTTCAAGATGGTCCTCATTTTTCTGTAACTTGTCAGTAGATGGAATGGAATAGGTACATTTCAAATGGGTAATAAGGCAACAAGACAGATGAAGATGGTTTCTCATTCATGGGCCAAAACTGAAAGGCAAGGTTTTATTAGCAAAAGCAAAATTTAAACATTTGTCATTTTTAATAAACTTGATGTATAGAAAATGATTTGTATTTGACTTTGATTTCTATTATAATGAAAGTAAAGGCATATACAATACCAGCTTTACAGGATTCAAAACCATAAATGGATCAAGTTCTGGTATTCTTCAGTTGAATCAACAAGCCTTACTGTACATGATGGAATGGAATGTGGGCCACCTGGTATTGGAATGGAACTGGTTGTTCAATGTCCATAAGACAGGAATAAAACACAGAACAAGTGTCATAAATATGGAACCTGTGAAGTAGAGGATGTAAACACTCGACCACTGCCACTCTCTATTGTTAGACATACAACCACATCTCGTGAAAGACATCATCCAATTCACCTTGACAGTAGATGGAATGGAATAGGCACATCTCATATGGGTCACAAGGTAACAAGACAGCTGAAGATTGTTTCTCTTTCATGGACCAAAACTAAAAGGCAAGGTTTTATTAGGAAAAACAGTGTTCAAACATTTGTCATTTTTAATAAACTCTATATCGTATAGAAATTAATTTATTCTCTAGAGGCAGTAAAATTATTAAAAACATCATATTTTGATTTGTAATTGTAATGCAAACAAAAGCATATAAAATACCAGATTTAAGGAATCTACACCGTAAATGGATCATCGTCTGGTTTACGTCAGTTCAATCAACAAGCCACACTGTACATCATGGAATGGAATGTGGGCCACCTGGTATTGGAATGGAACAGGTTGTTCAATGTCCATAAGGCACGAATAAAACATCAGAATCAGTGTCATAATAAATATGGAACCTTTGAAGTAGAGGATGTAAACACTCAACCACTGTAACTCTTCCTTGCCAGTCATATATAACCACAACTCGTCAATGACATCATCCAGTTCATCAGGGATCTCATTTCTCTCTTAACTTGTCAGTAGATGGAATGAAATAGGCAAAATTTCCAATGAGTCATGAAGTAACAAGTAAGCTGAACATGGTTTCTCTTTCATGGACAAAAACTAAAAGGCAAGGTTTTATTAGGAAAAACATTTTCATAAATTTTTCATTTAAATAAATTTTCTATATAGAAATTAATTTATACTCTAGAGACAGTCAAATTATTAAATACTTCATGATTTAATTTCAATTATAATGAAAACAAAGGTATATATAATACCAGCTTTAAAGGAGTCTAAATCATAAATGGATCATCTTCTGCTATACTTCAGTTGAAACAACAATCCTCACTGTTCATCATGGAATGGAATGATGGCCACCTGGTATTGGAATGGAACAGGTTCTTGTATGTCCATTGCGTGCAAAAACCATAACCAAAAATCCATCGTACTCCATTACAACCTTATTTCGCCTATATCATCCAGTTCAAGATGGTCCTCATTTTTCTGTAACTTGTCAGTAGATGGAATGGAATAGGTACATTTCAAATGGGTAATAAGGCAACAAGACAGATGAAGATGGTTTCTCATTCATGGGCCAAAACTGAAAGGCAAGGTTTTATTAGCAAAAGCAAAATTTAAACATTTGTCATTTTTAATAAACTTGATGTATAGAAAATGATTTGTATTTGACTTTGATTTCTATTATAATGAAAGTAAAGGCATATACAATACCAGCTTTACAGGATTCAAAACCATAAATGGATCAAGTTCTGGTATTCTTCAGTTGAATCAACAAGCCTTACTGTACATGATGGAATGGAATGTGGGCCACCTGGTATTGGAATGGAACTGGTTGTTCAATGTCCATAAGACAGGAATAAAACACAGAACAAGTGTCATAAATATGGAACCTGTGAAGTAGAGGATGTAAACACTCGACCACTGCCACTCTCTATTGTTAGACATACAACCACATCTCGTGAAAGACATCATCCAATTCACCTTGACAGTAGATGGAATGGAATAGGCACATCTCATATGGGTCACAAGGTAACAAGACAGCTGAAGATTGTTTCTCTTTCATGGACCAAAACTAAAAGGCAAGGTTTTATTAGGAAAAACAGTGTTCAAACATTTGTCATTTTTAATAAACTCTATATCGTATAGAAATTAATTTATTCTCTAGAGGCAGTAAAATTATTAAAAACATCATATTTTGATTTGTAATTGTAATGCAAACAAAAGCATATAAAATACCAGATTTAAGGAATCTACACCGTAAATGGATCATCGTCTGGTTTACGTCAGTTCAATCAACAAGCCACACTGTACATCATGGAATGGAATGTGGGCCACCTGGTATTGGAATGGAACAGGTTGTTCAATGTCCATAAGGCACGAATAAAACATCAGAATCAGTGTCATAATAAATATGGAACCTTTGAAGTAGAGGATGTAAACACTCAACCACTGTAACTCTTCCTTGCCAGTCATATATAACCACAACTCGTCAATGACATCATCCAGTTCATCAGGGATCTCATTTCTCTCTTAACTTGTCAGTAGATGGAATGAAATAGGCAAAATTTCCAATGAGTCATGAAGTAACAAGTAAGCTGAACATGGTTTCTCTTTCATGGACCAAAACTAAAAGGCAAGGTTTTATTAGAAAAAACATTTTCATAAATTTGTCATTTAAATAAACTTTATATACAGAAATTAATTTATACTCTAGAGACAGTCAAATTATTAAATACTTCATGATTTGATTTCAATTATAATGAAAACAAAGGTATATATAATACCAGCTTTAAAGGAGTCTAAACCATAAATGGATCATCTTCTGCTATACTTCAGTTGAAACAACAATCCTCACTGTTCATCATGGAATGGAATGATGGCAACTTGGTATTGGAATGGAACAGGTTCTTGTATGTCCATTGCGTGGAAAATCCATAACCAAAAATCTATCGTACTCCATTACAACCTTATTTCGCCTATATCATCCAGTTCAAGATGGTCCTCATTTTTCTGTAACTTGTCAGTAGATGGAATGGAATAGGCACATCTCATATGGGTCACAAGGTAACAAGACAGCTGAAGATGGTTTCTCTTTCATGGACAAAAACTAAAAGGCAAGGTTTTATTAGGAAAAACATTTTCATAAATTTTTCATTTAAATAAATTTTCTATATAGAAATTAATTTATACTCTAGAGACAGTCAAATTATTAAATACTTCATGATTTAATTTCAATTATAATGAAAACAAAGGTATATATAATACCAGCTTTAAAGGAGTCTAAATCATAAATGGATCATCTTCTGCTATACTTCAGTTGAAACAACAATCCTCACTGTTCATCATGGAATGGAATGATGGCCACCTGGTATTGGAATGGAACAGGTTCTTGTATGTCCATTGCGTGCAAAACCCATAACCAAAAATCTATCGTACTCGATTACAACCTTATTTCGCCTATATCATCCAGTTCAAGATCGTCCTCATTTTTCTGTAACTTGTCAGTAGATGGAATGGAATAGGCACATCTCATATGGGTCACAAGGTAACAAGACAGCTGAAGATGTTTTCTCTTTCATGACCAAAACTAAAAGGCAAGGTTTTATTAGGAAAAACATTTTCATAAATTTTTCATTTAAATAAACTTTATATATAGAAATTAATTTATACTCTAGAGACAGTCAAATTATTAAATACTTCATGATTTAATTGCAATTATAATGAAAACAAAGGTATATATAATACCAGCTTTAAAGGAGTCTAAACCATAAATGGATCATCTTCTGCTATACTTCAGTTGAAACAACAATCCTCACTGTTCATCATGGAATGGAATGATGGCCACCTGGTATTGGAATGGAACAGGTTCTTGTATGTCCATTGCGTGCAAAACCCATAACCAAAAATCTATCGTACTCCATTACAACCTTATTTCGCCTATATCATCCAGTTCAAGATGGTCCTCATTTTTCTGTAACTTGTCAGTAGATTGAATGAAATAGGTACATCTTTGCTTCTGGATTGTGATTCGGAAATGGATAAGTATATGTTTGTTTTTGATCAAATGGGTCATAAGGCAACAAGACAGCTGAAGATGGTTTCTCTTTCATGGACCGAAACTAAAAGGCAAGGTTTTATTAGGAAAAACATTTTCATAAATTTGTGATTTAAATAAACTTTATATATAGAAATTAATTTATACTCTAGAGACAGTCAAATTATTAAATACTTCATGATTTAATTGCAATTATAATGAAAACAAAGGTATATAATACCAGCTTTAAAGGAGTCTAAACCATAAATGGATCATCTTCTGCTATACTTCAGTTGAAACAACAATCCTCACTGTTCATCATGGAATGGAATGATGGCCACCTGGTATTGGAATGGAACAGGTTCTTGTATGTCCATTGCGTGCAAAACCCATAACCAAAAATCTATCGTACTCCATTACAACCTTATTTCGCCTATATCATCCAGTTCAAGATGGTCCTCATTTTTCTGTAACTTGTCAGTAGATTGAATGGAATAGGTACATCTTTGCTTCTGGATTGTGATTCGGAAATGGATAAGTATGTTTGTTTTTGATCAAATGGGTCATAAGGCAACAAGACAGCTGAAGATGGTTTCTCTTTCATGGACCGAAACTAAAAGGCAAGGTTTTATTAGGAAAAACATTTTCATAAATTTGTGATTTAAATAAACTTTATATATAGAAATTAATTGATACTCTAGAGACAGTCAAATTATTAAATACTTCATGATTTAATTTCAATTATAATGAAAACAAAGGTATATATAATACCAGCTTTAAAGGAGTCTAAACCATAAATGGATCATCTTCTGCTATACTTCAGTTGAAACAACAATCCTCACTGTTCATCATGGAATGGAATGATGGCCACCTGGTTTTGGAATGGAACAGGTTCTTGTATGTCCATTGCGTGCAAAACCCATAACCAAAAATCTATCGTACTCCATTACAACCTTATTTCGCCTATATCATCCAGTTCAAGATGGTCCTCATTTTTCTGTAACTTGTCAGTAGATGGAATGGAATAGGCACATCTCATATGGGTCACAAGGTAACAAGACAGCTGAAGATGGTTTCTCTTTCATGGACAAAAACTAAAAGGCAAGGTTTTATTAGGAAAAACATTTTCATAAATTTTTCATTTAAATAAACTTTATATATAGAAATTAATTTATACTCTAGAGACAGTCAAATTATTAAATACTTCATGATATAATTTCAATTATAATGAAAACAAAGGTATATATAATACCAGCTTTAAAGGAGTCTAAATCATAAATGGATCATCTTCTGCTATACTTCAGTTGAAACAACAATCCTCACTGTTCATCATGGAATGGAATGATGGCCACCTGGTATTGGAATGGAGAAGGTTCTTGTATGTCCATTGCGTAGAAAACCCATAACCAAAAATCTATCGTACTCCATTACAACCTTATTTCGCCTATATCATCCAGTTCAACATGGTCCTCATTTTTCTGTAACTTGTCAGTAGATGGAATGGAATAGGTACATTTCAAATGGGTAATAAGGCAACAAGACAGCTGAAGATGGTTTCTCATTCATGGGCCAAAACTGAAAGGCAAGGTTTTATTAGCAAAAGCAATATTTAAACATTTGTCATTTTTAATAAACTTGATGTATAGAAAATGATTTGTATTTGACTTTGATTTCAATTATAATGAAAGTAAAGGCATATACAATACCAGCTTTACAGGATTCAAAACCATAAATGGATCAAGTTCTGGTATTCTTCAGTTGAATCAACAAGCCTTACTGTACATCATGGAATGGAATGTGGGCCACCTGGTATTGGAATAGAACTGGTTGTTCAATGTCCATAAGACAGGAATAAAACACAGAACAAGTGTCATAAATATGAAACCTGTGAAGTAGAGGATGTAAACACTCGACCACTGCCACTCTCTATTGTTAGACATACAACCACATCTCGTGAAAGACATCATCCAATTCACCTTGACAGTAGATGGAATGGAATAGGCACATCTCATATGGGTCACAAGGTAACAAGACAGCTGAAGATTGTTTCTCTTTCATGGACCAAAACTAAAAGGCAAGGTTTTATTAGGAAAAACAGTGTTCAAACATTTGTCATTTTTAATAAACTCTATATCATATAGAAATTAATTTGTTCTCTAGAGGCAGTAAAATTATTAAAACATCATATTTTGATTTGTAATTGTAATGCAAACAAAAGCATATAAAATACCAGATTTAAGGAATCTACACCGTAAATGGATCATTGTCTGGTTTACGTCAGTTCAATCAACAAGCCACACTGTACATCATGGAATGGAATGTGGGCCACCTGGTATTGGAATGGAACAGGTTGTTCAATGTCCATAAGGCACGAATAAAACATCAGAATCAGTGTCATAATAAATATGGAACCTTTGAAGTAGAGGATGTAAACACTCAACCACTGTAACTCTTCCTTGCCAGTCATATATAACCACAACTCGTCAATGACATCATCCAGTTCATCAGGGATCTCATTTCTCTCTTAACTTGTCAGTAGATGGAATGAAATAGGCAAAATTTCCAATGAGTCATAAAGTAACAAGACAGCTGAAGATGGTTTCTCTTTCATGGACCAAAACTAAAAGGCAAGGTTTTATTAGGAAAAACATTTTCATAAATTTGTCATTTAAATAAACTTTATATACAGAAATTAATTTATACTCTAGAGACAGTCAAATTATTAAATACTTCATGATTTAATTTCAATTATAATGAAAACAAAGGTATATATAATACCAGCTTTAAAGGAGTCTAAACCATAAATGGATCATCTCCTGCTATACTTCAGTTGAAACAACAATCCTCACTGTTCATCATGGAATGGAATGATGGCCAGCTGGTATTGGAATAGAACAAGTTCTTGTATGTCCATTGCGTGGAAAAACCATAACCAAAAATCTATCGTACTCCATTACAACCTTATTTCGCCTATATCATCTAGTTCAAGATTGTCCTCATTTTTCTGTAACTTGTCAGTAGATGGAACGGAATAGGCACATCTCATATAGGTCACAAGGTAACAAGACAGCTGAAGATGGTTTCTCTTTCATGGACCAAAACTGTAACTCACTACCGCTGCCGGTCATCCTATCCAACATTACTTCAGCTTTTCTATGGCATCAGCCAGTTCATCAGTTCTCTCTAACTTGTCAGTAGATTGAATAGAAAACGCTCTATTCCAATGAGTCTCAAAAGACAACTGAAAACAGTTTGTCAGTCATCAGTCAGAACTGGAAGGCAATGTTTTTTAGGCAAAATAATATTTTAAAATTAGATTTATTATTTTTTTTTGAAAGAAATTCATACAAATTTTACAGACAGTGAATTAGTGTTCCTCAGATTTTGAAAAGTTAAGAAAATGTACCAGTGTGAAGAATTTAAGCGATGACTTTATTACGACTCTAAACACTTGTTTTTGAAATATAACAGAATATATATATATATATATATATATATATGGGGAAATCAAAAGAAACAAATGTAAAACTATAAATGGTGTTAACATGACCAAGGTCACTTATCCTTTAACAGAAGCCATGTGTACTTATACAACCAATTCTTACCAGTGATGTCATTTAATTTAATCAAGTTCCAATTCTTGTGACATGACTGTAGACAAACTGCGGCTCCTTCTGACATGAAGGTGATGTTGACACCGACAGCAATCTATTTACGCAACCTAGCCTATCATGTTTTTTCCAGTTGAATTAGATCATGTCTGTATTCTTTGAAAAGGTTCATTCTTCTTCAGTTCTCATGTAACAAGATAGCTCATGGCGGTTTATTCAAGGAGAGGAGAACTAAAAGGCAATGTTTATTAGACAAAACAATGGTAAAATATTGACAGTCATATGAAACTAAAATGTTACCAAGAAGTTTTTTGATGGAAAATACAACCCTCTGATCAAAAGAAAATGTCTGTGGTTGCTGAACTAAATAAACGGTTGTAATCAAAAACAAACATACTTATCCATTTTCCGAATCACAATCCAGAAGCAAAGTAAAAACTTTGGAACTGACAAGTTAGGTTAGACACGTGAACTTCCACCAGGGAAGTGAGGCCGGGTGCTCCGGAAGGGTAAGCACCTCCTGTTTAGCTAGCTACACCCGTCACATGTGTAATCAAAATTGTGTGAAAGGAACATGGAACTATGAGACGTCAAATATATCCAAGGCAATCCTGGAAGTGTTTTGGTCAAAAGCATGTATAAAATATGATGCTTCTTAAATTATGATTATTCGAAAAAAATTTAGTGTCTAAAAGCATGGATATTTCAGTGAGAAAAAATAATCTATATCAATTTAGACAATTACATGTATTTGATCATGGGTCAGTTTGTGTTTGACCGATTTTAAAACTGACATGTTAGTTATTTGACATGCATTGGTTCTGAACTGTAATGCTTAATATATGTCAAACCTAAGGAATTTTCATTACGACATTCCTTATTGGAGCTTTTGTCTTCTCATCTGGCTGATTACTTGGACACTGATGATGATGTACAATATCATATATCTACTCTTCAAGCTTGAAATAACATTAAAATAAACTTCATCTGATGAGGCGTGTCAAACAAATTTTCTATTTAGCCAAGTAATGATGTTTTGAGACGTTTCCTTTTTGTATGTAACTCAGCGCTTAAATTTTAGTTTTGAAATGGGTTTCTTCGAGTTGTTAAAGTAAGATAGGCACGAAAGTATACACGAAAATAATCCATACACCTAGATTTTTATGTTCCATTAAGTAAAAAAGAACAGTTTGGCTTGTATATCACAATACCAACACATCATAAATACATATTTTCATTTGAACTTCCACCATATTGAATTTTTATAGATGATCCAAGAGAATGATGCTAGTTCAGAGAATTGAAAGATTAGTCGTTCTAGAAGAACATATGGTCTTCTACAGATCTGCAAACATTTGTAACAATTTCACCCGCTTCTCACATGAGATCTCTTTATTTGGATTGGTTGTTGTTCGTTCTTGCTTTAGTTATGCACGATTTAAGTTGACTTTGTATGTTCCAAGCATACTATAAATGTAGAATAATTGCACATTTAACATAATGTAGTGTAATAGGATGGTATAGGCAAGCAACTTTGACGTGTCCGTTTGACCTTTAATTTAAATATTTATTATGATCGACTGCATTAATGTACTAGTATAGTAGAACACTAATCACTTGTCAGTAATAAGTGCGAATCCTACTACTACCTATGTGTAGAGTGGAGTCCTTTATAAATTTTTCTAATGAAAGTTCAAACGGACAGGTCAATGTTGTTGCCGATATTGTATTGTTGCTAGCCTGGCAAACCAACAATCAGTTAATAATTAAACACGGATTAGTATGTTTGTTTTTGATTCTCAATAATTGAGTATAATAAAGTTGGAGTTAAAACGCCCGACCTTTCAAATTGTGGTGTGAACAAATGGTGATTTGGACATGGATTAGCTATATGCTTGTTTTTTTATGATTAACATACATCTGGACCATCGATTGTCACACTACCAACTGTCATAATTTAGCTATAATGCTAGCTAAATTCAGGATTTGACAGAAATTCTCAATGACTCAAGATTAATTATGGTAACCCTGTGGCAATATGAAATCTTTCATACATCTTAACACATTCTAAATTTATCGACTAGACGTTTTTCTAGCTTCAGTATTTCATGCTGTATGCAAATAATTATACATAGGAGTACGTTTAAATCGGTTGTGTAAGACAACCCGTTTGGTTTGAAGTGCGAGGTGAACTTCACAAAATAATATTATTTTAACAGTAAAACCACTTCAAATTATTTACCTGTTCCACGTTGCTTAAAATACAGATGGAATAGAAATATAAATCTACATTTGCATACTTGGTTATCGGGTGTTTTTGCCAAACTGATTTTCATGTTTTTCTTTTGGGATAATGCCCTCTGTTCATCAACACTGCTTCAATTTTAACAGCTGTGAAATTGTTGAATGGTTGCTATTCAGGACATGACGTTCTTGTTTGGACACTGCAGATCTCGACAACAGCCTGAACAGGTATGCAAGATCTGAATGGTTAATGTGTTGTGTTCCGAGCCTAATAATTTAAAAATGATGTTGATTCATAAGATGCCATTTTTAAAAGCAAATTATCATCACTACACTACAATACTTCAGCAAATATTACTAACAAGACCCATGGTCATGAATGGATATAAATACTACACCTTAAGTTAACCTTTAGTTTTACAAGAGATGAACTATACGTCAAATGCCCTTTGCTTTGGGAATGTGGTTTAAGACGTGAATTGGTGTTTGTTTTTGATTTCATCATTAGTGTCTTGAATGATAAAGGCTTCATAGTCGAAATATGACAAAGGTTTTGCTTATTGACTTTTAAAAATTGAATTGGTGAATGTTTACGTGTTTAATCTAATTTGTTAGCTTCAAAGTTTTTACTTTCCTTTGGAATTATGGTTTGGACATGGATTGGTATGTTTGTGTTTGATGTTAAGTTTTTTTGCCATAGAAAACCTTAATTCTATAACCTGTGTTGAGGGTTTTTGGTCTTGCTACAGTCTACTTCTAAAGATTATTTTATAAATACTTCACATTTAATCAGAGATTAGGGAAACAGCAACATGCATTGAGTGGGATGAAATTGCTCATTCATACAACCTGAACAGTTTTCTCGCCCTTGACAACCTTTCTCTTGAGAATGTCTATTTTTCCCCAATGGATCAACTCTTTTCAGGTGATGACATTCATAAGCTCTTTAAACTATAAAGATGTCATTCGGCAAGTCTTTTAAAACAAAACACCTATTTCTGTTTCAGATTTAGTTGAGTCTGGATGCCACAGCTTGGGGTTGCTTTTCCAGAGAAATCTAAAAATACCATTCTTGTCACATCAATACAGACCTACATGAAGCAAGTTTGTGTTAATTGTCATGAAGCAAGTTTGTGTTAATGGTTTAATGTAAAAATAGAACAAGATTGGATCATTATCAAAACATTTCACTAATAGTTCATTTACCAGATACAAACTGATCATAGAATGAAAGGCAAGTAAGGTTTCAAACGAATATCTTAAATTTTACATATTGTATACCGACAATTTTTCTGCATGTTGTCTCCCATAAACAATCATATACATGTACATTAAATTCCAGAGGTAGGCACAGACATACATAACAGATTAAAATGTAAAATTTACAGAAAAAATGCAGATCACTGATTTAGTTTATAAGATGAAGTTTTACTGGCTAGTTAAAAAGCAGAGTGAAAATAATTAAAACTTTGTTTCGCAAACATGCAAAATTAGATGGACTTGATTGTCAGAATCAGGTTATATATCAGGAAAATTTGACCTTACCATGGACTATCAATGCAATGTATACTACACCAAGACAATTCTGGACTGGACCATTTCTTCTAACTTTTCTGGACGTTTCCTTAACTGTTTTAAACAATCAATTTATCCATATTAACCCTTTGTTTACTACATTACAAAATTGGACAAAATTTACAAGTTATACAAATATTACTAAATTGTTAATAATCTAAATCATTGAAAGATTAACCAAATTCTACAAAATTATAAATCTAAATGTATTATTTAGTGCTTTGCCATTTTAAATCGTTAGATAAAATTTTAATGAACATATTTCTTTGTATTTGTCACCATCCTTACCATCATAATGCAAGTATATATTTTAGTCTAGACCATGTAATATTAAAATAAATCAAACCTCCCACCATCTGGATTAATTTTACAACTTCTTACTCTTGATATACATTACTCTTCTTCATTTAAACTCCTTGCAACAGATTGATGCTGAGATGATAGAAGTGTATTTCACCATCTTCCAATTTATTTTCTACACATTTCAATAAAGAATGAGGCAGCAATTCAATAGCAATATCTACAACTAAAAGCTGTAACGAAAAAACTGCTATTCATTGTAATTAAATACCACGTTGCAATTGACACAATCTTTTATGTAAAATTTTAATTAATATGGTTTTGGAAACTGATGACAAGAACACAAATAAAAACGCAGCCGAAAATGAAACAATACATTTACCATGTTTGATTGACATTAAACTGATATAATATTATCATCTGACTGGTCTAAATAGATTGGTGTTGAAACATTAAATGTGTTTAAGTTTTATGCATACCAATTGTTTTGAAAAATTATAACTAATTTTTCATGCAAATTAAGATTGATCGTTTAAAAATGATTGTAGTATGCAAAAAATAAATCTCTAAAATGAACTAACTAACTGTATACTGTCATTTTTGATGAGTTGTTTTTTTAAGTATCTTTACAATCGATTCAGAATTCACTAATGTAATGCAATCAATTCAGTGTACCCATTTTAGGACTGATGTCACATCATGAGCAAGGTGCAGGACGAGTTTACAAGCAAGGGGAACCAAAGCAACCGAGATTCCAACTTTACAGTCGTGTGAAGAAACCTGCAAAATAGAAGCTCTGCAAAACAAACATATCCTTTCAAAGTTATTACCAAGAATAAATTTCGACCTAGTAATATCGAGATTGAGAAATTTTACTTTATTGATATTTGAATAAAGTGTTCAAATTGAAAAGTTTTCATCAATTTAATTTTTGTATTAATGTTTTATTTAAAACTTTATAAAATGTTCAAAAAATCCATTTGTCATTAAATCAAATAGCAAATTGTTTAAAGTTATAGATCTACAGCATTGTGTTAAGTCATTCATACTCTAGATTTTTCTCTATATATTCTTTGTTAAATCAATATTGTGGAAATAGCCTCCTATTATACAGTAGTAATAAAAATGACATATAATTGAACAAAGAAGATAGAGGGGAAAATCTACAATATGAAAAACTGCCCTTGTATTGTTTTATAACTTTTGTGATAAGAGTTTACCCCCAGTTTCATTTCTTTACCAACAGCCAACTCAACATATTCCTGACACTCATTCTAGGGTTATCTCGTGATTGAGGATGGACCACTGTAAAGGCGAAAGAAGACTGCGAGTGGTACGAAAGAGTAAAGCCCTGTATAACTTGAAGGGAGGAGTCCTTTGTTCTTACTGGCAACACTATCTGCCAAACTTCCATCTTTACTTTAGCTTGAATGATAAAATGATAATATAATGTTAAAATGTATCAACAAAGAAATAAAACTTAAAATAATCTTTTAAACTTTTATTTGAAATATTACACAACAATTCAGACCGATAAGCGCCTCGAGTAAAAATATTCAAGATGGCGTATTCGACACCGCGGTACCTACTGCGTAAATCTCTACCATAAAATTTTGGAGAAAGAAAATAAAATATAAACTTCATCAAAAATAATCAAATAAAAAGATAAAATAAAAATGAAATTTAAAGAATCTAAAAAAATATCTGATACTTAAAACTGTAATGATCGTTTAAGCTTTCGAAAATACAACTTCTCTTCGATCTCAAAAAATTTCCTCAAACCGACGCCATCTTCGACTACATTTCAACTCTTGATCCTTAAAATTATATCTCAATCGCCATCGATTTTAACAATTCACATCATTAAATTGTCTATTCTGAATGTTCTCGCGTAAAATGTCCATGATTTCAATAAAAGTTCATCTTTTCACAAACAATCGGCGACATCCCAGCCGGCAAAACAAAGCACTTTCTGTCACTGAGCCCGCAACCCAAGCCAAACAATATTTATATGCCAACGTTAGTGACGTAATGGTATTCTTCCGCCTAGGTATACACTATATAGTCCGTGGTTATGTATCTCGTTTAGTGACTGTTAAATGATTTAGCAGACGAAATATGAGATTAATATTGTTCAACAGTTTTAAGATATCTAAAAAGTTTGAATTAAATTGATGATTCGCCACATTATAAAATAAATTCAATTATTAACCCGAAATATTTCTTTAGACGCTTCTTGCGTTTTATTGGATAGATTTCAGTGAATCAAGGGAGATAACTAGACATTACCACCCCCTCAATGTGAAATTCCGCGCTAGTTTACAAAAGTAATCAGGCTAATGCGTCATATGATATTAGGACGATGGGTAATCCGAAAAGTTAATCATCCTCGTGACGTGTATTTTGTTAATTCCTAGTGTCGAAAAAAAAATAATAAATAAATAGATATCTAAATAAATAAATAAAAATGGTACCAGCTGGATATCAAGAAAATAAAGTAATAACTTGAGAGGAAAATATCCTACATCTAAATATATTGCGTTACACATACAATATGTAGTCACACACACACACATACACACACACACAGAGAGAGAGAGAGAGAGAGAGAGAGAGAGAGAGAGAGAGAGAGAGAGATCTACATATATATTTTTCTAGCCTGTAACTGTGTAAGATCGATACTAAGTGACTATCAAAACGTAAGGACAGTTTTTTCTTATTACATTATTACTAGTTATTTTGGAACCTTGTATTATTTATGATTAACGACGGTGAAGCACACACAAACTGCATAATCTGCGAAGCGACATTTAATCATCAGATTATAGAATATGACATGTTAATTAAGATTAGGGTTAAAGATGATCATTAAGTACCACTGAAACAGCCAAAACCAGTTCCGATAGAGATTTAATTTGAATTTCAAGGGTAGTACATATACGGTAATTTTTTTTCAATTCAGTTTAAAAACTACCGCGTAAAGGAGTTACAAATTAAACAATAAATTTTTATTTATTAAACGAGATGAAACATATAATCATTATAATGAGTCCCAGTCATTTTACGTTATTAATCATCGAGTTTAAACTTAATTATTTTTTCATCTGAAGCAATTGATGAAAAATCCTCTCGAATTCGTAACAATGCAAGTTAATTTGAAAGGTCGTTACAAATTTGACTTTATCGATGCAACTTGCATGCAGTGATGTAGTTGTTAACTAATTTATATAAATTTCTGGATGAACCACCCGAAACCCAGCGTTTTAATCACCACAAACAATTCACGACTGCTCGTGATCAGTTTGTGACAATCTTACAATGCTAATCTATTATCAGCGCTATGCTATAATTAATTATCGGTAATTTATGATTACTAAATGTATTTCTATAAAAATTCAAATCCTTTTTTCAATTTTCCATATTCGAGTTATTTTGTTTACTTTATTTATTAATTATACATTGTATAAAAAAAAACAATGTAATTATCTTTTTTAAGTTAATTACTTGATTGTGAAGGAGGAAACTCGAAATATTAATCCCAGATTACGTGACAGGTGATTTGAGCGACAGGTGACACATTTGACGTTTCAACTGTTTGTTTCAACACTTAATATCATTTAATTATGCCACATGTTCTTTTCGACACTTTTTTCTTGCCCTTGCCAATACTAATGTTTTAGTGTTCAAATACCCAAAGGGAATCCGGTTTTGAAAAGAGAAATATTTTTATACCGTCTTCTATTGTTATACCCCCCGCTTAAAAAGTGGGGGGGGGGGTATATATTGATAGGGATGTCCGTCCGTCCTTCCGTTACACCTTAGGGTACCTATCTCTTATCCACAACTCCTCCTAAACTCTTCAATTGATTTTCATGAAACTTTCATACAATCTTTGTGATATAATGTAGATGTGCACCTCCTATTTAAAAATTTTATCCGATGGATTTTTTATGTGGGGGAAGCGGGGGTATTTTTGTGAGCTTGTGGCTCAGTTTTTCTAGTTTTATTTAAGTTTAAAAGGTTAAAATCGGCACCTGGTATAAATTTCTAAGATTTTTACGTATCATGTAAAAGAACCAAAAATAAAAAGTGAGTAAAAGTTCGTCGTGATTCACACCAGTTTAATAGATTATGTAAAGGTATTAAATGGTGTAAAAATATTGTGGTTGCCCAATATAGGAACCAATATTAAGCAAAAACTTTTATTATCTCCAGTTTGATTGAAGATGTTCATTTAGTTCGTCACTATGGAATCATCATATGCAATGCATACAAGTATTTTCCATGATCAACTAGTCATCCTGGTCATGCATTAGACAGTAATGTAAGTCCATGATTTGAAGCTTTTCTGAACATTCCTGTAATAATAGGCCAGACAAGACAGAAACACTACAAGTTGTAGTATACCAACTGTAGCACAAAATTTGATTACATTTTATTCATTTTGATTATTAGATCACTTATAAGTAGAATACAGAGTTGCCCATTCATTGTACCCAACAGCTTTTATTTTAACCAAAAGCCACATGTTAAAACTCTGGTTTACTGTCTCTACTTCACAGGGGTGGCGGGGGGTGGGGGTGGGGTGGGGGGGAGGTGTTAGTTCTCTCTCCTCAATAGCTGAAGTATTAATGATGATTATAATAAATAATAATAAAACACAAATTTTGATAAAATACTTTTATTTATTTTATTAAGAAATATAACATAGTTATAAACATAAAAACTTATGTCAACTTATGTATGAAACATGTACATGTATATATGGACGGACAATGATCTTATAATTTTTTTTTAATATTTTCTGCATCATAGCACAAATAATTTCCAAACAATTCTAGTAAGAATTCTGTTTAAAATTCAAAGCAAATTTACTGAAAAAATTCCCGCTTTTCAATATTTTTTATCTTTATATTAGCCTTAGCAGGTGTGTGTGTGTGTGAAACAGATTTTTTGGGAAAATATAAATTTTATAGGGCAAATGTCTCAAAAATGTATACAAAGTAACATTGCATTTGCTGATATGTCAATGTATAAAGATTTTAACAACCTTACAACCAACATGACAAGGGATATCAGTTGAAAAATAATGCACAAGTCATACACATCAACTACATACTGTACACAAAAATAAATACACCTTATATGTACATAACACATAATTACAAAGTATAAAATCAGTGTGTAGTGATGTTTATTAACTGTGTAATGTTATCTAGAGTACAAAAAAAAAAACAACAACAAAAAACAACATACTACATGTACATGGATACTGGACCATGCCCAAGTCTTAAACTTTGCTGAATTTATCCTAAATATTCCTTGTAAATAATACCCCGACCCCCAAAAAGTAATTCTGTTACAGGTTTTTGTCAAAATACTACTGTTAGTTCATAAAAGACTGTAGAACATATAGCTAAATTCACAATATTGGTCCATCACTATTAAACATCACTTGTTATCTGAAACATTCATTCTAACTTCTCATTTAGAACCAACATGAAATAGTGCTGTAACTGTCATTAAAATACTGTAATACTACTCATCACAAGGAAACATAACAACAAATACTAGTACATCATCTGTGTACACTTAGGGGATAACTGTCTTGTAATTTTCGATTTGCGGATGTATATCGGTGGTTATACTGTCGCAAATTAGTTTTATTGGCAACGCAATATACGTCTGCAAATAAAAAATTACAAGATGGTTATCCCTATTCTAATTCAAAACATATTTTAAAGGACAAGGCAAGCATTTTCTGAAAATGATACTATAAATAACTCGGGGGATTTTCCAAATCCATTTGAACTGGTTGAGACAGATCACACGAACCATTTCCCGCATTAATTGGATTTCTCTGACTTTTAAATCTGATTCTATGAAAAAAGTAAAGTGCCTTACGATCACTGACAGACACTACATTGATGATGTCATAATCATTTTACGCAAGAACTTCAACAAAATTTGATGACATCATTTTCCGAAGACACGGATGGTGGCATGATCTGATGCAAATATTTGTTTACAAATCGAGTTTTTGCATGTGAGTAAAAGAATCCTACACCACTAACAGTGTAATATTTTCAATGACAGGAAAATATTCATCCTCGTTTGATATATCTCTGTCATACCCTGTGTAAGTTTCCATTAATCCATCAAGATGGTTCAGTACCGAATGCGCACATGCAAGTACCCAAAAAATTTGAAGCAGTATATTGTGGTTTTACTATCGGAATTTGCGACAAACTGTCGCAAATTTTTGACGTCAGCCAATGAAAACGGGCGTTACATACAGAATGAATTAGAATACAGTATAACATGTACAAGATTATCCCTCAAACAGAAAACATGTAATAAATAACAAACATCACCGAGGGTAAGATTTGAAGGATGAATAATTGTTGTCAGTGTTCCATATGTAGCACTGACAAACTTTCTGTATGAGGTCCTAAGATTAGGTGGAATTGTTGATTACCTTGGAAACCAGATATATATCCTGAATATTTTGAAGTAAATGACACATAAAGTGATGTTAACGGAAACATACTAGTTCTATGGCAGCCAACAGTTCCATAGTAATGTCATCAGATAAAAAATTACTCCAAATGTTTTCCCATTATTTACTGATTTATTTCTGTATTTTTTCTAGAGCTTTAAAATTTATATAAATGAGAAAAATAAAAAATTTCAGCATTTAAATAGCAGTATAAGTATATAGCCTCATAAACTTCTAAAGCACATTACTATATAGACATATACAAATAACCAAGGTGATTTTCTGTCACAGATGAACATTGAAAATAAACCCGCGGTAGAGTTGTGAATAGCTGATGTTTATTTTACCAGTGACTTTGCTGGTGAAAACATGAACCAGCCAATATATCTATATATACAGTACATTATTATGTACCTATAACTGTCATATAAATAAATAACAAGTACAGATAATAAACCTTTTATAAAGGTTAATAAGATTTTTTGTTTCTGTATCAGATCTTCTGAATATCTGGCAGTTCTAAAACTTATGTTTAAACAGTTTTAGAATTGAACTAAAACCTTAATTTGTAACAGTGATATGTTAAGAGTCGTTAGATAACACATTACATTATATCCATTCCACCTCCCCCAAACTGTGCTGTATCATAATCCTGATCCTACAAAAGAAAAGAAAACATTCATTTATTTATGACAGAATACACAATTTTAACAGACATATGGCATATCAATAACATAACATGAAGTGAAGTACTATAATAATATATTACATTTGGTCAGATTAAAAGTTGTCTTTATCCTGGTTAATTTTAGATCAGAAGGTCAAAAGCAAAGATTTATTGTAAATCATAATTCCATGTTCCTTCACACAATTTTGATTACATACATGGCGGTTGTAGCCAGCTAAACAGGAGCTGCTTACCCTTTTAGAGCACCTGTACTCACTTCCCTTATGGAAGTTCATGTATTTAACCTAACTTGTCAGTTTCAAAGTTTTTCCTTTGCTTCTGGATTGTGATTTTGACATGGATTAGTATGTTTGTTTTTGACATAATAATAAGTTTAAGATCATAAAACACAATGACAATCTTTTATCACATTCTTACCTGATTCAATTTTTTGAATTCGACAACTTGAGCAAATATATACTCTATGATATGTTTGGCATCTCTGCTGTCTTGTGGTAACTTGGTGGTTACACCCAATATATCTCCACATTCTCTCACATAATACTCCAGATCATCATCAGTACCTGTAAAACACAAACATATCACGTAATATGAAGCAGTTTAATACCATTATTTTTTTCACTTCTATAGAATAGTAGTGAAGACTTCTCAAAAAATTGTCAAACCAATCATTACTAAACAAACAAAACAATCATCAAGGCATGGAGCTGTTTCAATCATTTGCATAATCCAATGGTTGAGTGGTAAATAAATTAAACTAGAAAAACTGTGAGCCACAAGCTCATAAAAAATACCCCCCTCCCCCCACATAAAAAAAATCCATCGGATAAAATTTTTAAATAAGAGGTGCACATCTACATTATATCACAAAGATTGTGTGAAAGTTTCATGAAAATCCATTGAAGGGTTTAGGAGGAGTTGCAGATAAGAGATGGGTACCCTCTTGTCGTCTAATGGCTAAGTCCATGTTTTGCTATGGGAAACCCGAAAAATTCATCGGATGAAATTTTTAAATAGGAGGTGCACATCTACAATACGGTATGTCACAAAGATTGTGTGAAAGTTACATGAAAATCCATTGAAGGGTTTAGGAGGAGTTGCAGATAAGAGATGGGTACCCTATTGTCATCTAATGGCTGACTCCATGTTTTGCTATGGGAAACCCCAAAAATCCATCAGATCAAATTTTTAAATAGAAGGTGCACATCTACATTATATCACAAAGATTGTGTGAAAGTTTCATGAAAATCCATTGAAGGGTTTAGGAGGAGTTGCGGATAAGAGATGGTACCCTCTTGTCATCTAATGGCTAAGTCCATGTTTTGCTATGGGAAACCCCAAAAATCCATCAGATCAAATTTTTAAATAGCAGTTGCACATCTACATTATGTCACAAAGATTGTGTGAAAGTTTCATGAAAATCCATTGAAGGGTTTAGGAGGAGTTGCGGATAAGAGATGGGTACCCTCTTGTCATCTAATGGCTAAGTCCATGTTTTGCTATGGGAAACCCCAAAAATCCATCAGATCAAATTTTTAAATAGCAGTTGCACATCTACATTATGTCACAAAGATTGTGTGAAAGTTTCATGAAAATCCATTGAAGGGTTTAGGAGGAGTTGCGGATAAGAGATGGGTACCCCCTTGTCGTGTAATGGCTAAGGCCATGTTTTGCTATGGGAAACCCCAAAAATCCATCGGATCAAATTTTTAAATAGAAGGTACATATCTACATTATGTCACAAAGATTGTGTGAAAGTTTCATGAAAATCCATTGAAGAGTTTAGGAGGAGTTGCGGATAAGAGATAGGTACCCTAAGGTGTAACGTAAGGACGGAAGAATGGAAGGAAGGACGGACACCCCTATCACTATATACCCCCCACTTTTTAAGCGGGGGGTATAAAAATTGCAGGTTTGATGCCTATCCAGGTTGCATGGTACATTGTATGCTCTATTCCAAGACCTGCTGCATTCCCTTAGGTTAAAAAATACATGAGCATTTGAATTAAATACTGGGTGTCAACCTTGCAACCCACTGATGATCCATCCACAAGAAATCCCATACTTTCTTCCAAACAAAAACATGCATATGCTAAGGTAGGGAGAAATTTAAGACACATTCTGAACTTTCCAACACTTGGTCACTCTAAATGTCTATTCAATTCATGTAGAAATACAAAACATATTCATCAAAAAGTTTCCGGAGTTGAGTATGGCATTTTACACGCCAGTCAAAACTGAGGCAATGACTTAAGAGCACACTTCAGACCATATAGTCACCCAGGCCCTCATTTTTAGTAGAAAGAAAGACAGAATGTAGATACTTACATTTATTTGTTTGTTGTGCTAATCTAACTTTCTCTGATGAAAACTGTTCATCTAAATCAAACAAATCTAAGTTAGGGGCAGGTAACTCTCTAAATTGTGGTGGAAAAACCTGAAAAAAACCCCAAAAAACCATGATAGCTATCTTATAGTCTGTCCGTCTGTAAAAAGTAAACTTTAAAGATATTTAATACAACATATAACAAGTAATTTTAAATTTCTGTAATGGTTAATACAACCTTTATTCAAACATTTATGTCAAGAGTGCATGAATTAATATGTGTTGTTAGAATTCATATGTTATTATATAGTATACTGATGTTGATAATCATGAAATTTACATATCTCTACTTCATGTAATCTTCTCCTACCATAAATGTTTTGTTAATCAAGTTGTATATATGTGTGTATTTTATTTATTCATTCAATCTTAAGTACTATAGACCTACTAGATGACATACAATGCAGTGTTCAAGACATATTGATGTTGGTAGTTGTGAAATCCGATTCTATTTGGCCATTTTGCGTACTGGTACATTACAATATTTGAAACTTGTATCACTGTAATCAATTGAAGGCTGACTTTACCAGTTTTATCAGTATATCAGTATTACACCTCTACATTGTACAAGCTGTCGGTGATCTCATTTCATACTCTACATTTTGTACTAGATAATGTTCCAACTGATCGTTTACTTACTGCTGGTTGTAGCGGTGGCAATGGGGTTTCAAACTGTGGTGTAATTAATGTCAGTGGTTCATGCTTCGTACTCAGTTGCTCATATGCTCTGTAAAACAAACAGAATTTTTGATAAACCCAGATAACTAGTGCAGTCTATCAAGAATTTAATATTTACAAATGAGTCCTTATCTAGATTCCTATATACCCCTTTAACTTTGTGGGGGGGGGGGGGGGTATACCCTAATTTGTTGTAACAATTTAATATAACCTACTGTAAGTAAGTTGGTTTTAGAAATAATAGGTTATAAGCAAGTCCTAAAGATCAAAGGGGCACAACTCTGTATAAACAACATCACAGAGATCAATGTCCACTCAATTCTATGAGACATTATATTTACGCCAATATCTAATGATTACAAACACAGATTTGCCTTTCTAATAATTTTCAGATATCCAAAAATAATCTTTCTGAAAAAAGCATATTCAATAGTTAATGTATATACTCTAATTAGAAATGATCACTCTACCATATCAACCCAACATTAATTAAGTATACAGAACCTACTTGATGGCCTTGGGTACTAAACTGGTATCTAATTTAAATAAAGAATTATCAAATAATGTAGTTATATCTCTTGGTACATCATCACTCTCTTGTAAACATGTCTTTAATTCATCTGAGAGTTTAGCTGTGTCTGGTAACATATTATAATCCGACACCTAAATAATAACAAAATAACATAGTTACAACAATACATGTAGAATCAGTGAATGAGACAGTTAGTAATGTTAAAAGTATACTATATACCAAGCAAGCATATTGTTGAGCATGAAAAATACACTGCTCACTGTAGAACTGATAATATCAATAAATCCAGAACCATTGGATCAAAAATACTCTCATCCATATTAATAAACTCATTAAAATTAATTAAAGATGACAAGAAGTTATTAACTCGTATAATGGGCAGATGCACACAGAGAGTGGATAATATAATGACAAAATATCCTACCACATAAATGTATCTATGTATGTGATGTGGTACAAAAAGGTTGAGTTACATTCAATTAAGGTCTCCAACTTGAATTTTTTTGAAGACATAAGAAGCTAAATGTGTTTACTTGAAGCCAGTAAACCTATGCTATGATCTAATGCATCAAACTTCTTTATCCAGTAATTATCTTGAATATGTTGTCACATGTTAATAAACATATCTCATTAGGTAACAATCTACAGGGTTAAACTTAATAACGGATAACGATGTACTGTAGACAAGCTAGACAATATAACTTATTACACAAACCTCTGGATCTTCTGCATCAATAGGGTTTAATCTTATTTCATCTGTTGTAAGGAACCTAATTATGACATCCTAAAATTAATAGAACAATATTACTGCGAGTCAAATAAATATCTTTAAAAAAAACAAAACATTTTTATGTTTGTCCAAGTGGGCATTTTAAATTTTGTTCAAATTGGATGAATTTTTTTTCAATATGACAGACAAAATACAAAATTAATGTGTGTCTTAGTTTGAACATAACAGAAATATTATGCATGTCATTAAAAATACAATATCTTAGCAATAAAAACTTTTATCAGAAAGTAAACAGATCCCCTCTAACAATAAAGAATGGTTTTTGATATTTATATACATACAAGAATTTTACTGTTTTCTTCTTTATCAATATACTGGTCATGAAACATGTGCACTGATCCCACTACAATCAACTTTCCTTTAGTCTGAAAATAAAAATCCATAAAGAAATCAAAATTAACTGTTATATATAACAGAGGATAGCCGATGTCACCAGATAACTCACTTGTATAGACGTATATCATTTTATAATGGTTGCTCCATAAACTTAATACTAGATGCTGATGATGATACATGATGTATATTGTAATGTTATGTGGAACTACTAGTATTTCTTTCATATTTCTTCTCTTTATGTAAATGTTAAACATGTGTAAGAATACACCAGTATTATTCTGCTAGTATTGATAAGGTTCTTGTTTGAGTGGCCTAGTTTGACTACATTTTCCTTTTCTATTTTATTTGTAAACTTACTTTTGAGGAATACATGGCACAGACGGGTCTGTTAAGTGGAAATGATACACTCCCTGTTGATAGGACGGCTACTGATGGTTTCATTACGTTTAATGTAGCACCATATGGATATAAGAATGATAAAGCTCTAAAAATAAAACAACAAACATACTTATTTAATACATTACATGATGTTTACCACAAATCTATATCTGATTAAAAAGTTTAGTATTCACAATTACACAAACTTTTCATTAATCTTTCAAGCATTATTCTATACAGGCTGAATTATTGTGGGAGTTTGGATGCTCTTTTTTTGTGCAAACTTTTGATACTTTAATGTATTGCTGTCCATGTTTGATATCATTTACTGAATAAGGCTATCAATACCACTGAATTTGTATCATGATCTAAAGAAGGTAAAAATAAAACATAAATGTACACATGTATTTGTTTTTGTCCCATTTAAGTGATCTTTACATAAACACAAAGATCAATTACTCCTGTATGTGATAGTCTATAGAATGTGATAGTCTATAGAATGTGATAGTCTATAGAATGTGATAGTCTATAAAATGTGATAGTCTATAGAATGTGAGTCTATAGAATGTGATAGTCTATAGAATGTGATAGTCTATAAAATGTGATAGTCTATAAAATGTGAAAGTCTATAGAATGTGACCGTCTATAGAATGTGATAGTCTATAAAATGTGATAGGCTAAAATGTGATAGTCTATAGAATGTGATAGTCTATAGAATGTGATAGTCTATAAAATGTGATAGTCTATAGAATGTGATAGTCTATAAAATGTGATAGTCTATAAAATGTGAAAGTCTATAGAATGTGACAGTCTATAGAATGTGATAGTCTATAAAATGTGATAGGCTAAAATGTGATAGTCTATAGAATGTGATAGTCTATAGAATGTGATAGTCTATAGAATGTATACTTACTGAGCATTGTTTCCATCGTCATCTGTTAAAGCAAATGTTTTTCCTGCAGCCTGACTAATGGCTCTATTGAAAGAATAAAACTTCATAAAATTAACAAAATATATAACTGGATCTATCTGTAACAGCCACAAAATTATTTTAATTACATTTATTGATTTTATATCAAGGGTTTGTTGGTTGACTATTAAATTACATCACAACAACAATTTTTCAGCTTACTATTCCTGAGGGGACAATGTTTTATTAATCTCAAGGATTACGGTAATCTAAAATAACTTTATGTGATGTGTGAGTTTTGTGTAAGTATTTCTGGTATGCTTTGTACTATTGCACACTTATGGTGACCTTTACAAGTAGCCCTATGGCAAGAAACAACTCTGTCTAATGTGTAGTCAACCGGGGTTGAATCCATTCCAGTCAGACATCTTGGATTTGAAGGGTAATGTCTCAAGTCACTCAGTCTCCATGGCCTGCCTTTTACATAAAGGGACATAATTGGAAAATTCAATGCCTTAACCAAAGACTCCATTTTACATTTCATGAGTCAAGAAAAAATAAATTCAAATCATTATAAAGATGAATACTACAACAAAAATAATACATGTGAGATGATTATGCTATTTCTATCTGTACCTGTTTAAAACACCATTGGCAATACATGCTTCTTTGGGGTGAAAATATTTGTAATAAGATGTCCGCACAACTGAATCTGAAAGAAATAAGAAATTGGTAAAATACAACATAGTTGTTCTGGTTTTAATGTTTTTTTTTTATAAACATATTTTATTGTTTCAGAGTTTTCAAAATCAGGTTGTAGATCATAAAGTCAGTACTTAGCTTGTAGTTACCTAATAATAACTATTGGAATATTATACAGTAAAACTGTGATAACTTTTAGAAGCAATAGACCTGTTTTTTTCAACAACAAAATAATAACAAAACAACCTAATACTGACTTCAAGATCTACAAGATATTCAGGTAAGTGACTACCAAATCATTAAAATTTCACTTTAATTCACCTGCAATTGCCAAATGTGGTACTTATTGCTCATACAAGCAGTAGTCTCACTGTGGTGTTTTGAAACACCTTTCCCTTTATGTCCGTCTGCCACTAGATTTATACTTCATTCAAAATCATTAGGAATTTCATGTTATCACATTAGAACGGCATCTGTATACATCTGTATATATAGGTGTATAAAAAGGGGGTGTAACAACAATGAAAAGCCACACAATTGAATATCATATTCCTGTACATCATGATGATAATTTTTTACCATTGTTGACCATTATTCCATATTCTTCTAACATAAAGTTGATATTTGTATTGTATTTAGTTTCCCCGCCTTCCCCCAACATGACCAAGATACTTCCTCCATTTTCCAGATATCTCTTTATACAGTCAAACTACAAAGAAATAACATAGTTATATTTACCATGTATTCTAATGGTTTACAATAAACTCTGTCATGGCAACTAGATTCATTTATAAATAAACAAGATATCTTAATTAACTCCAGTACATAAATTAAATATGACTACTGTGGTAGGTCAATTGGTAGAGTGCTCACTCTGTATGTGTGAGGTCGTGGTTTGTTTCCTGACCAGGTCTGACCAAGACATAAAAACAGGTAGTAACTGTCCGCTTGCCAAGCACTGGACATTTAGAAATGAGTTTCAGGGTCCTTCAGAAAAGACCTGAAAAACAGATGATCTGCACATTGCCTTGACCTCACTGCAAAGGTAAACATTTCTGTCACTTCACCTATAGCTGGTAATGTCTTAATATAAGTGAAATATTCTTGACTGGGACATAAAATTCCATTCAATTAATGAATCATAAATTGTGTGCACAAAAACAAAATGTACTGGAAACTCTTATTTCTAATAAATATAATTTATGAAATCGTTTTCTTTTAGGTCAGAAATGTAAATAATCTTGGTAACATAATATTATTATGTTATAATTATCTTATACTGCCGTCATTTTGGTTGGGTTCTACAGGTTGGTAGTGGGTAGGTCCCATAGGTCAGCTGTTCTAGATATTCAATTTACATGAATAAAATAATAAATTCAGTGTAGATAGCATTTACTTCACTTGGATTACTTTTTATTTTGAAATAAGTGTAATAATAATCCTTAATGTTTAGATATATGATATCAGTGTGTGACTTCTACAGTATAACTCACCTCTGATACTGAATATCTTTCTCTTGATCCACACATAGCAAATATGCTGATTCCTGATAATTTGTCATCTGTAATTTCTTCTTTGTTTCTGTAAGTGATTAATATAAAACATTCATTCAACTCTACATATACACATGAATAATTTTATGGACATCCAACAAATTAGTTCAAACCAAATCTGACATGAATTATCATTAAAAGGCATAATTATTATATAATATAGACAATTTTTATTAATATTACTTATAGACTTGCTGATAATTTATTATCATGGGATTCAAATAACTTACTGATACATTAGGTGTCAAAAATGGAGCTACACTTGGTGTGAATTATCATTTAAGAAATACGGTAATCAACACTGATTTGTGTGATATGTACACTGATATATGCTTGAGAATGAATGAATGAAGTATCCAGCAATCCATGTTTTGTTTTGGTGTATGTAAATGATAGAGAACAACGGAAAAAGAAAGAAACACTGCTGGATGGATTAGCCAGAACACAGCCAAAGCAGCAACAAAGGACAGACAAAAATGTAAAGACAGCATTGTGGCCTTATTCATCTTCTTGCGAGGAGAGCTTTAGGGTTAAGGTAAGGATGTGAATGATAACTTCACTGATATTTATCAATTAAACCTGGATCTCTAATCTTATATGAATAAAATCATTTCTTATTATAAATCAGAAATGTTCAAAGTTCCCTAAGCGTAACATGGAGTAGTAGTAGTACTTACGTAGATATTTTCCATGTTGACCTAAGTTTTCTGTTTAGAGATTTAAAACCATTACTGGGTGTAAAAATCTCACTTTTAGAGGCATTAAATAAAATATTATTTCTCTGTGCTTTGTCCTCCATCCCCTACAATACAAACAAAACAATATGTAAACAAAAAAAAAACCTTATACTTGTATCATGTAAAATTATACCGGAAAAGCTATATATATAAATTATGTCTAAAGAACCTTGTAGACAGAGTTTATATGGACAATGTGTGTATATATTGCTGAATTACAAATGTACTAGTACATTAAACATTTATTATCAAACTTGTTTTAGCATACCATTTTTAAGGAGGTAATCAGAAATACTAAATTTGCCTTCATCAACCTAAGAGAGACGAAGACATGCCCTGGACTACTTAACTTCAAGCAGGCCCAGTGATTTCAAACAACTACTAGCCCTGTGTATAATACAGCATTTGGTTTTATTAAACTTCTATCTAGTTTCACTTGTTTCTTGACAGCATTTTTAATCCATGATGCTTGTAACTCACATTAAAAAACTTAGAAAGAAACTTGACCATTTAATTTTGGTCTGGTTAACCATTATCCTAATTCTGTGAAATCAGCATTCATAAGAACAAGTAGATTTAAACATTTTATAAAGTCAAACTACAAAACAGATTTAAAATAATACAAAGAGATCCCAAGTGAATATACAAATATTACAGTATCAATAATCATGAGACACATCTTTATGGGAATCATCTTTTGGTTACCAAAAGTTGGCAAAACCTAACTATAGCCCGTTATAATTTGGTGATCAATTATCCGTTGGCTACCCGTGTCATAGAAATCATAATACCATTTGTATATTCTTTACATACTGAATAGGTAGCTAAAGTTTTGAAAATACACGATAAGGCTATTTAGATTCAAAGATTCTGAGAGTAAAACGTCTATAACGGGTCCCTAACGACGAGTTAAATTTCGATTATTTTGCAAAAGATGAGGTCACAGAAAGTGACAAAGCCTTTTACCGAGAGCCCATGTCTTACTATAATTTGTAAATATGTAACTTATTAAATCCATGTAAAATAAGACAAAAAATGATATGTTCGCTTTAGATTTCTACAGTCTTACCTCTGCAGTAGGCGCCATGTCAAAACTATTTACCAGTGGAATTCTGGGAACGGGAAGTAAACGTAAAATGTAACGCGATATTTCATTGGTTCAAAGTTTTAACAGGTGGTTGAGGCGGATAAAACGAAAGTAGACAAGTAAGTTTATGTATGCTATAACTATATTTATTAGAGGATGAAAATTAAAATTAGAATTTTATGGTACTGGTTTAACTCGCAGTGATTGAAATTGCCTCAATTAAATCAAATACGTATCTTGAAAATTAACAAAATTATGAAGATTTGAAATTTTGCAAGATATTGATTGTGAAACCGGGACCAGTCCTAATAATGAGTACTGTCACTTACGTCACTTTATTATACTGCTAGGCTCTCCTGATATGGCATTAACATGTCCATTATCTTGAAAAATATTGTAAGTGAGCATAACTGTAAAATAAAGTGATTTTGTTCATGTTAATTGCAACTCATGTCTACACAGAGCTCTAATCTATGACCTTTGGATCTGTATTCTAAGTTCAACACTACCCACTGAGACTTACTTAATCTTAACATGGAACTGATATAAAATGTATATTTGAAGTGTCTACACAATTAGCGAAGTGTCTACACAATTAGCGAAGTGTCTACACAATTAGCGAAGTGTCTACTTAATTAGCAAAGTGTCTACACAATTAGCAAAGTGTCTACACAATTAGCAAAGTGTCTACACAATTAGCGAAGTGTCTACATAATTAACACAATGTCTACATAATTAGCACAGTGTCTTCACCATTAGCGAAGTGTCTACACAATTAGTGCAGTGTCTACATAATTAGCAAAGTGTCTACACAATTAGCTAAGTGTCTACACAATTAGCAAAATGTCTACTCAATTAGCCAAGTATCTACATAATTAACGCAGTGTGTACATAATTAGTGAAGTGTCTACTTAATTAGTGCAGTGTCTAAAAAATTAGTGAAGTGTCTATACAATAAGCAAAGTGTCTACACAATTAGCAAAGTGTCTACTCAATTAGCAAAGTGTCTACTCAATTAGTAATTTGTCTACACAATTAGCAATTTGTCTACACAATTAGCAAAGTGTCTACTCAATTAGCAAAGTGTCTACTCAATTAGCAAAGTGTCTACTCAATTAGCGAAGTGTCTACACAATTAGCAATTTGTCTACACAATTAGCAAAGTGTCTACATAATTAGCAAAGTGTCTACATAATTAGCAAAGTGTCTACATAATTAGCAAAGTGTCTACTCAATTAGCAAAGTGTCTACTCAATTAGCAATTTGTCTACACAATTAGCAAAGTGTCTATGCAATTAGCAAAGTGTCTACTCAATTAGCGAAGTGTCTACATAATTAGCAAAGTGTCTACACAATTAGCAAAGTGTCTACTCAATTAGCGAAGTGTCTACATAATTAGCGAAGTGTCTACTTAATCTAAAAAATTAGCGAAGTGTCTAAAAAATTAGCGAAGTGTCTACACAATTAGCAAAGTGTCTACACAATTAGCAAAGTGTCTACTCAATTAGCAAAGTGTCTACACAATATTTGATCTTAAAAGTGTCCTTAGCAAGTCCTCTAGAGTTTGAAAAAGAACTTTGTCAGGTCCATGGTCCGAGACTGTTTGATTTTACATTGGGACCCTTGATATTTTACCTTCCAAAGTCTGAGAGATCTGCCATTATTTACAGGATAATACTTCTTTTTTCTACATGATAACATAATTACACTTTTAAGGTTGTAAAAAAAGAAAATGTTGATAAATGGTATGTCATAATTATGAACAAAGTAAATTACACACACACACACACACACACGCACACACACACACACACACACACACACACACACACACTGCACCACACCACAACCACATCCACACTATGCCACACCACAACACACACACACACACACACACACACACACACACACACACACACACACACACACACACACACACACTATCCAATTCCACAATTAATTAAAATTTACAGTCGGGGGAGGGGGCTTTCAGATTGTAATTGTGATAACTTCTAAGTATAGTAAAACAATACAAATATTATATCTATATAATGATGAGGATTATGTATAATTTAACTGATAAAATTTCCTGTACCCTTATCTCCTGTTACTTGTATATATATTACAGGACCCTACAGTAGATGATAACAACATTAAACAATATAGTAATACAAAGATCAATCTGTACATGTCTATACTAATGTTTACATCTTTACAATATTCTGTGTAAGTATATAGCTAATTTATTTATATCTTTATATTTCTAATATTTTTAGTTACTAATCATTGCATCATTAAAAAATAATTAACTGGCTTATATTGAAAGTAGATACATGTAATTATATTTAACATACATCATACAATCGTATATTATGTCTTTACAATATATACTAAATAATCACCAGTCCTTAACATGGCCACATTGGGGTTGTGGTGTCACATTGGCCTTGTGGTAAAGACATGGCATTGAAGGCTATTCACTGCTACACGCACAACCCTGGTTGATAATGCAACAGGATGAAGAAAAACTTAAAAAGTGGAGGGTTGAACCAGACCTTGGAACTGGAACCTATGTTCATCTTCTTGGTAAATGCTCTACCAACTGAGCTACACACATCATTACAGCTCAGATTAATTGCAAGCTTTCCATTTCTTGCCGTAGCTGTAAAAAGCTGAGGTGTACTGTTAGTGGGGTTTACATCAAAAGCAGTAGTTAAACTTGTGTCCAATATTTGTGTCCTTGTCAAAATAAATATTTATGTGTGAATCAACTGTTAAACATTTCTATAATACCATCAGAAAACAAAATTTCATACAATTTCAAATCCGTAATATGATAATATGTTAAACAACAATACAATATCATAAAATGAGAAAAAATTATATAAATAACAGAAGTTAGATGTAAGTGAAGTATTGTAATATAATGTGATAATATTTCCCATTAGAATCTCCCATGTAATAAAGACATACTGGTACATTGTAATCATCAGAAGTGACTGATAACATAAAACCTGGGAGTAGCTTAATGACACTATTGGTTAAATACACCTGTACAGTCTTTCGGAAAATTTGTTTCAAAATGTAGTTCAAGTCTCAGGGAGTGTCTCAGGGTTTCATTTAAGTTGGTGGCTGGAGTCTTTACAGTGTAGTAACTGTTTTTCTAAATCAGTATGTCAGTTTTGATTTTTTCTTTTCTTTCTTTCTTTTTTTTACAAAAAATTATTAATTTTACTCAACTTGTTTGAAACATTGTAAATTATTAATTTTTACTTTTTTAATTGTTTCCCAGACATCTGATTCTGTTTACATGTTTTTTTAATTGTTTCGTAAATGTTTTCATTGGGCTAAAGTTTAAAATTTGACCTTCAATGGATCCAATAAAACACAACATGACACTGAACTCTATATCCAGACAGCCCTGAGACAGATCACTGGTTTTGTTAATTTGATAGGTAAAATGAGACCTTGATGAAAGTTTGTATTGTATTTTGTACAATGTATAGTAAAACCTGTATATAAGAAAGGTAGACTTTACAGACAGGTGGTCTTTATATACAGGTGGTCTTTACAGACAGGTGGTCTTTATATACAGGTAGACTTTACAGACAGGTGAACTTTACAGAAAGGTGGACTTTATATACAGGTGGTCTTTATATATAGGTGTTCTTTATATACAGGTGGTCTTTATATACAGGTGGTTTTTACAGACAGGTGGTCTTTATATACAAGTGGTCTTTACAGACAGGTGGTCTTTACAGACAGGTGAACTTTACAGAAAGGTGGACTTTACAGACAGGTGGTCTTTATATACAGGTAGACTTTACAGACAGGTGGTCTTTATATACAAGTGGTCTTTACAGACAGGTGGTCTTTACAGACAGGTGAACTTCACAGAAAGGTGGACTTTACAGACAGATGGTCTTTATATACAGGTAGACTTTACAGACAGGTGGTCTTTATATACAGGTGGTCTTTATATACAAGTGGTCTTTACAGACAGGTGGTCTTTACAGACAGGTGAACTTTACAGAAAGGTCAACTTTACAGACAGGTGGTCTTTATATACAGGTAGACTTTACAGACAGGTGGTCTTTACAGACAGGTGAACTTTACAGAAAGGTGGACTTTACAGACAGGTGGTCTTTATATATAGGTGGTCTTTATATACAGGTAGACTTTACAGACAGGTGGTCTTTATATACAAGTGGTCTTTACAGACAGGTGGTCTTTATATACAGGTGAACTTTACAGGCAGGTGGTCTTCATATACAAGTGGTCTTTACAGACAGGTGAACTTTACAGAAAGGTGGACTTTACAGACAGGTGGTCTTTATATATAGGTGGTCTTTATTACAGGTAGACTTTACAGACAGGTGGACTTTACAGACAGGTGGTCTTTATATATAGGTGGTCTTTATATACAGGTAGACTTTACAGACAGGTGGTCTTTATATATAGGTGGTCTTTATATACAGGTGAACTTTACAGAAAGGTGGACTTTACAGACAGGTGGTCTTTATATATAGGTGGTCTTTATATACAGGTGAACTTTACAGAAAGGTGGACTTTCCAGACAGGTGGTCTTTATATACAGGTAGTTTTTACAGACAGGTGAACTTTACAGAAAGGTGGACTTTACAGACAGGTGGTCTTTATATACAGGTAGACTTTACAGACAGGTGGTCTTTATATACAGGTGGTATTTATATACAGGTAGACTTTACAGACAGGTGGTCTTTATATACAGGTGAACTTTACAGAAAGGTAGACTTTACAGACAGGTGGTCTTTATAAACAGGTGAACTTTACAGAAAGGTAGACTTTACAGACATGTGGTTTTTATATACAGGTGGTCTTTATATACAGGTAGACTTTACAGACAGGTGGTCTTTATATACAGGTGAACTTTACAGAAAGGTAGACTTTACAGACATGTGGTTTTTATATACAGGTGGTCTTTATATACAGGTAGACTTTACAGACAGGTGGTCTTTATATACAGGTGGTCTTTACAGACAGGTGGTCTTTATATACAGGTGGTCTTTACAGACAGGTGAACTTTACAGAAAGGTGGACTTTATATACAGGTGGTCAGTCACAATTACATGTTTTACTGCTATTATAACAGGTTACATAAACCATTGCTTTTGTAACTACCTGTCTGTCTCAGTAATTGGGACACTTTGACTCACATTTATATTGGTCTGAATGTGGAATATTTGACAATCATTAATAATCTACCGGTAAATGTTATGTTTTGTTTTAATTTAATATTTTAATTTACAAGGTATCCAATCAAAATTCCCAATAAAGTTTCAGATATTTGATTGAGTGTGACAATTTTACAAAAAAGGACGATAATATTTTAATTAAAAAATTACTTTTGAAAGATTTTTGCTTCTCTTTGAGAAATATTTGCCGCCATGTTGCCAAGGGATACTACCTATATAAGTCAGAGAATTAGAGCATACTGGTAGTATAATGTTTGTCATAGTGGTAAATGGAGTTTAATGTCCCAGTTGGGATTCTTATAGGGGTTAATGCTTGAATAGTGGAGAAAACCACTGATCCTCAGCAAGTCAACTGACAAACTGTCTTATACTATGATCTGTTGGAGTGGAATTTGAACCTACCTGGTGGTGAGAGGCATTTTATGTTGTGATGTTGGAGTGGAATTTGAACCTACCTGGTGGTGAGAGGCATTTTATGTTGTGATGTTGGAGTGGAATTTGAACCTACCTGGTGGTGAGAGGCATTTTATGTTGTGATGTTGGAGTGGAATTTGAACCTACCTGGTGGTGAGAAGCATTTTATGTTGTGATGTTGGACATACAAAATTCTATAGAATTTACTGAATGCTCAGATACTCCCACACTGTCTTTCTATAATGATATTACTAATTGCATTATTTCAAATAAAATAAATTAGGGAGTGTATACCAGTCATTTTATGAATGTTTCAATTAAAGTAAGGAAATGTTATGTTGGAACAAAGAAATATACTACATAGATCTTGTACAACTTGGAGTGTAGGGGTGAAATGGTTCATTACAATACAGGTATCAGTGATTTTGTTAGTTTTTAAAAACTACCTTCTGTCTTTTAAATTGGGAAAATTTGAAGTGTTGAAATACAGTAAACTGCATAAACACATGCTTGCAACAGCTTAGAATCCTCATTGCAAAGATGTTATATTGTGACAGTATCTAAGTATTGTGGGTAAGCCTAAAGAATAATTTGCTAGCATGTCACTGTTGTTTTGGGAATTTTAGTGGTCAAATTGGGAAATTTTGGCCATTCTTCCCCAGGGAAAACTAACTTTATTCAGTAGTAATTTTGGGTAAACAAAATCACTGGGTATATCACTGGTATTTCCCTCACTGTATGATATGATACATTTACATTAAAAATTGTACAGTTTTTTTTCCTGTTTTGATGCATTTAGGTACTTAAAAATCAACTCTTGTTATAATCCATTGGTAACACAAGTGTTAATCTAGTACATGTTTGTATTATTTCCTAATACAATTGTCTTTCAAAAATCATTGCAAAACTTAAGTATTTTTCAAAAAATATTTTTAAACAATCCTTTTAAGTTTCAAAATCTTTCAAAAATTGTTGTTTGAGTGCAGTTCTGTATTCCAATGAGAGTACCTGTATTGGAACAATGACCTTGAATGTTGATACCTATGGTATGGTAACTAGGCATGTTAGTGTTTCAGTTGGAGTTAAAGTTCACATTAATTACTTATTGTTATTTATGTCTGTTTACAGGTATGACATATAATGAGCATGTTTACAAATGCTGGATCCTTTGACCAGCAAAATGGTGGCGAAACAGATCAAAGTGGTCCCCCTGGGAATGGTGATACTGTTAGTGACACACCTCCTCTAGTGGCCAAAAGTGGTATTCCCGGGAATGGTGATACTGTTAGTGACACACCTCCTCTAGTGGCCATATGTGAAACACAAACATGGGAGAAAGAAAAGAAATATGTTGTAAGTTTATAATAAAATTGGTATTTATTTCTCTACAGTGAAACACAACTGTTGGAGAATGAATTAAAAGATATGCTGATCAGAGGTCTCAGCTGAAAAGTACATACTGCTATCACTTACTGGTACATATTATCTTCAGGAAAAAGCCAAGGTCATTCATCTGTCAAATTAACTGTAGCAATTTCTACATATTTGATGAAACTATATACCAAGTTTCAAAACTATTACTTGTTTAGGTTAAAATGTTTGAAAAGACTTCTATCTAAAATGTACACAGGTTCAGTTTCAGGACAGAATATGTTTTCAGATGTTTTGATAGAAAATATAAAGGTACTCAGGTACATAAGTGTATAAGTATTACAGTAAGGTACATCATTTATATAAAACTGCATATACATGTACATGTATTTGGTTTATTTATTTCTAATCAATAACAATTTCTTTCATTTTATAGTAGAACTTTTAATATCTTAAACATAATTTTATCAAATACTATGACAGTCATTATTTTGTTTCTATGGATTTTGTTAATTGTTTTTCAAATTCAGAAGCAGGGCCTTCTGGATAACTGGAAGTCAAAATCCAGCATTTTGTTAAAACCTAAATATATAACTTTGATAGCTTTGTCACTTCACTTATAGCCACAGTCAACCCATGTTTTTTTTAATAAAATTAAGGACAAGTAATCATAAATTACCTGTCGAAACCGGCAGATGGAATGATACTCCACATGCAAACAGAAATTGTACTCTCTGTAAATCTGACTTAGGTGATGAGTATCATTATATCATGGTTTGTAAAGCTTTTTCCAAGGTTAGATCATCACTTCTTCCTTTACATTCTTACAAAAATCCAAATACTGTTAAATACAAACAGCTATTAAACTCATCTAATGTAACAGTGTTGAATAATTTATGTAAATTTATAAAAATTGTATTTGAGAGGGTCAGTCCTCCTGGTTAGTTGGTTAGTTAGTTATTTGTATCGTCTTTGTTATGTCTATGTCACATGTATTTGTATATACAGTATAATATATTCTCTTTATTGTAATTGCAATTATGAGAAATAAACTAAACTAAACTATAATGTCCCTCATTAAGTTTGCCACTTTGCTTATCACCACAGTAAAACCTAAGTATAATGCCCCTCAATTGTGAAATCCCAAAATTCCTTTCTTTTATGTTTTTGTATAAGTTTCCCTCAATTTATTTCCACACCTCTTTATAGTACCAACATTTGACCCAACAAATGGTGGCAATGAATGAAGGTTTTACTGTTGTTTTTATACACAAATGTCTTTATTTTGAAGAAGAATGTGTTTTAAAATGTGTAAAAGTATTGTCTGCATGTTACCTACTGATGACCATTTACACTGACGATATTTACAATGTCATAGCAAGGCTATAGAACATTTACCTGTATTACTGAATATTAGATACCAGTATAATACAGTGTATCATGTATACATGTATGACATGTTTACTAGAGTTGTCTTTCTTGCAATGTAGGCCTTATCAAAGTGCAATCTGAAATACAGCAAAACCTTGTTATACTGCCCCTCAATAACATTGCCACCTCACATATTGGTACAATATTTTGAAGTCCTATATCCTATTTCTATTATGTTTTCTCTATAAGGCACCCTCCTTGATTGATTACCAAACCCCCTTAATAATGACAAACTGAACAAATATGGTGGCAGTTATATGAACATGAAGCAGTGAGGTTTTATTTATGTTAAATAATAAATTCAGCTAATATCTTCTAGGTTTCTGTTTGAAATTTTCCTAAAAAACCTTCCGTATAAAATCTTTTGACAGATTATGTTATACCAAAGACATGTAAAATATATGTCAATGATAGCAAGTAAAACTTTGGGTGGGTGGGTGTTACATTGCAGAAGGGTGTTGGTAGTTGGATACGGAGAGGGATCATGGGGGTCAGTCACACATTATACTTTTTATGTTCAGGTTTTACTGTTTGTTAATAAACTATGCCAAAAACTGACAACACGCCCACAAAATAATCCTCACTTACATATGCATAACAATACTAATGTAGTATAAATATGTAGTGCTAATTCAAAAGGAGGGTGTGGCTATATATTGTTACTGGTATATATTATAATTTTTCAAGGTGTGGTCATAAGGTGTGGTTTATTTTTTCCAAAGGTGCGAGGTCTATTTTAGTTAATTAGGTTTGGTCATTTTATTTTTCACCTGTGCAGAGTGATGCTAACTTACTTATGTAATATGTATAAATGTTCTTTAATGCAGTAACACAGATTGTCAAACTGTTTATACTGAGCTTAAATAAAAACTTAACAAAGACCCATTATTAAATAAAGTCTATGTCAGAAACATTTTATCTAATTGTAAGAATTTTTTATTTTCACCTGCATATGAGTCTATCTCTCACTCCAATTGTGTGTGATTAAAACTACTGAAGTCAAATTTGGTAAAGTCTTGGAAATTTCCTGATCAATACAAGTTAACTTATTAAACTGATAAAGAAAATGTTTTACTTTATGTGCAAAAACATAAAACATGTCATTGTTATTCTTCTTTAAATGTGTGAGAGAGGGAGGACTGTGGAGGAATAAAGTGAGGGACAGAGGGAGTGAAGTAAGTGGGTGAATGACAGGTGGAGGGAGGTAGAGAAAGAGTAGCAATGATAAGTGAAGGAAAGAGTGAGTAAATGAATGAGTAAAGGGTGGATAGATGGAGAGACGAAGTGGAGAGATTAAGTGAGGGAGAGAGTGAGTGAATGAGTAAAGGGTGGAGAGATGGAGAGAGGAAGTGGAGAGATTAAGTGAGGGAGAGAGTGGGTGAATGAGTGAGTAAAGGGTGGAGGGATGGAGAGACGAAGTGGAGAGATTAAGTGAGGGAGAGAGTGGGTGAATGAGTAAAGGGTGGAGAGATGGAGAGAGGAAGTGGAGAGATTAAGTGAGGGAGAGAGTGAGTGAATGAGTAAAGGGTGGAGAGATGGAGAGAGGAAGTGGAGAGATTAAGTGAGGGAGAGAGTGGGTGAATGAGTGAGTAAAGGGTGGAGGGATGGAGAGAGGAAGTGGAGAGATTAAGTGAGGGAGAGAGTGGGTGAATGAGTGAGTAAAGGGTGGAGGGATGGAGAGAGGAAGTGGAGAGATTAAGTGAGGGAGAGAGTGGGTGAATGAGTGAGTAAAGGGTGGAGAGATGGAGAGAGGAAGTGGAGAGATTAAGTGAGGGAGAGAGTGGGTGAATGAGTGAGTAAAGGGTGGAGAGATGGAGAGAGGAAGTGGAGAGATTAAGTGAGGGAGAGAGTGGGTGAATGAGTGAGTAAAGGGTGGAGGGATGGAGAGAGGAAGTGGAGAGATTAAGTGAGGAGAGAGTGGGTGAATGAGTGAGTAAAGGGTGGAGGGATGGAGAGAGGAAGTGGAGAGATTAAGTGAGGGAGAGAGTGGGTGAATGAGTGAGTAAAGGGTGGAGAGATGGAGAGAGGAAGTGGAGAGATTAAGTGAGGGAGAGAGTGGGGGAATGAGTGAGTAAAGGGTGGAGGGATGGAGAGAGGAAGTGGAGAGATTAAGTGAGGGAGAGAGTGGGTGAATGAGTGAGTAAAGGGTGGAGAGATGGAGAGAGGAAGTGGAGAGATTAAGTGAGGGAGAGAGTGGGTGAATGAGTGAGTAAAGGGTGGAGGGATGGAGAGAGGAAGTGGAGAGATTAAGTGAGGGAGAGAGTGGGTGAATGAGTGAGTAAAGGGTGGAGAGATGGAGAGAGGAAGTGGAGAGATTAAGTGAGGGAGAGAGTGGGTGAATGAGTGAGTAAAGGGTGGAGAGATGGAGAGAGGAAGTGGAGAGATTAAGTGAGGGAGAGAGTGGGTGAATGAGTGAGTAAAGGGTGGAGGGATGGAGAGAGGAAGTGGAGAGATTAAGTGAGGGAGAGAGTGGGTGAATGAGTGAGTAAAGGGTGGAGGGATGGAGAGAGGAAGTGGAGAGATTAAGTGAGAGAGAGAGTGGGTGAATGAGTGAGTAAAGGGTGGAGAGATGGAGAGAGGAAGTGGAGAGATTAAGTGAGGGAGAGAGTGGGTGAATGAGTGAGTAAAGGGTGGAGAGATGGAGAGAGGAAGTGGAGAGATTAAGTGAGGGAGAGAGTGGGTGAATGAGTGAGTAAAGGGTGGAGAGATGGAGAGAGGAAGTGGAGAGATTAAGTGAGAGAGAGAGTGGGTGAATGAGTGAGTAAAGGGTGGAGAGATGGAGAGAGGAAGTGGAGAGATTAAGTGAGGGAGAGAGTGGGTGAATGAGTGAGTAAAGGGTGGAGAGATGGAGAGAGGAAGTGGAGAGATTAAGTGAGAGAGAGAGTGGGTGAATGAGTGAGTAAAGGGTGGAGGGATGGAGAGAGGAAGTGGAGAGATTAAGTGAGGGAGAGAGTGGGTGAATGAGTGAGTAAAGGGTGGAGAGATGGAGAGAGGAAGTGGAGAGATTAAGTGAGAGAGAGAGTGGGTGAATGAGTGAGTAAAGGGTGGAGAGATGGAGAGAGGAGTGGAGAGATTAAGTAAGGGAGAGAGTGGGTGAATGAGTGAGTAAAGGGTGGAGAGATGGAGAGAGGAAGTGGAGAGATTAAGTGAGGGAGAGAGTGGGTGAATGAGTGAGTAAAGGGTGGAGAGATGGAGAGAGGAAGTGGAGAGATTAAGTGAGGGAGAGTGGGTGAATGAGTGAGTAAAGGGTGGAGGGATGGAGAGAGGAAGTGGAGAGATTAAGTGAGGGAGAGAGTGGGTGAATGAGTGAGTAAAGGGTGGAGAGATGGAGAGAGGAAGTGGAGAGATTAAGTGAGGGAGAGAGTGGGTGAATGAGTGAGTAAAGGGTGGAGGATGGAGAGAGGAAGTGGAGAGATTAAGTGAGGGAGAGAGTGGGTGAATGAGTGAGTAAAGGGTGGAGAGATGGAGAGAGGAAGTGGAGAGATTAAGTGAGGGAGAGAGTGGGTGAATGAGTGAGTAAAGGGTGGAGGGATGGAGAGAGGAAGTGGAGAGATTAAGTGAGGGAGAGAGTGGGTGAATGAGTGAGTAAAGGGGGGAGGGATGGAGAGAGGAAGTGGAGAGATTAAGTGAGGGAGAGAGTGGGTGAATGAGTGAGTAAAGGGTGGAGAGATGGAGAGAGGAAGTGGAGAGATTAAGTGAGGGAGAGAGTGAGTGAATGAGTAAAGGGTGGAGAGATGGAGAGAGGAAGTGGAGAGATTAAGTGAGGGAGAGAGTGGGTGAATGAGTGAGTAAAGGGTGGAGAGATGGAGAGAGGAAGTGGAGAGATTAAGTGAGGGAGAGAGTGGGTGAATGAGTGAGTAAAGGGTGGAGAGATGGAGAGAGGAAGTGGAGAGATTAAGTGAGGGAGAGAGTGGGTGAATGAGTGAGTAAAGGGTGGAGGGATGGAGAGAGGAAGTGGAGAGGTTTAAGTGAGGGAGAGAGTGGGTGAATGAGTGAGTAAAGGGTGGAGAGATGGAGAGAGGAAGTGGAGAGGTTTAAGTGAGGGAGAGAGTGGGTGAATGAGTGAGTAAAGGGTGGAGGGATGGAGAGACGAAGTGGAGAGATTAAGTGAGGGAGAGAGTGGGTGAATGAGTGAGTAAAGGGTGGAGAGATGGAGAGAGGAAGTGGAGAGATTAAGTGAGGGAGAGAGTGGGTGAATGAGTGAGTAAAGGGTGGAGGGATGGAGAGAGGAAGTGGAGAGGTTTAAGTGAGGGAGAGAGTGGGTGAATGAGTGAGTAAAGGGTGGAGAGATGGAGAGAGGAAGTGGAGAGGTTTAAGTGAGGGAGAGAGTGGGTGAATGAGTGAGTAAAGGGTGGAGAGATGGAGAGAGGAAGTGGAGATTAAGTGAGGGAGAGAGTGGGTGAATGAGTGAGTAAAGGGTGGAGGGATGGAGAGAGGAAGTGGAGAGGTTTAAGTGAGGGAGAGTGGGTGAATGAGTGAGTAAAGGGTGGAGGGATGGAGAGAGGAAGTGGAGAGATTAAGTGAGGGAGAGAGTGGGTGAATGAGTGAGTAAAGGGTGGAGGGATGGAGAGAGGAAGTGGAGAGATTAAGTGAGGGAGAGAGTGGGTGAATGAGTGAGTAAAGGGTGGAGAGATGGAGAGAGGAAGTGGAGAGATTAAGTGAGGGAGAGAGTGGGTGAATGAGTGAGTAAAGGGTGGAGGGATGGAGAGAGGAAGTGGAGAGATTAAGTGAGGGAGAGAGTGGGTGAATGAGTGAGTAAAGGGTGGAGGGATGGAGAGAGGAAGTGGAGAGATTAAGTGAGGGAGAGAATGGGTGAATGAGTGAGTAAAGGGTGGAGGGATGGAGAGATTAAGTGTGGGAGAGAGTGAGTCAGTGAATGAGTAAAGGATGGAGGGAGGGAGAGAAGGAGCAAGCATGTATATTTACTATTTATTAGCCTGCTCTGGATGTTTGATCCTGGTCAGTGACAGTTGAGATAGGAGTCTTTTTTATAGTGGACTTTATTGTTTGTCACAAGACTTAAGTGCTAAGGACTTTTCAAATGGGTTTCTTCTACATTATGGGCTATTGTAGTACCAGATAATTCTTAGAATTTCATCATTTTTGTTAAATGTTTTTAGCTTATTTTTAGATTTTTGTCCAGATTTTTATACATGTACAATATACACTTATTGCCTTTGAGTGAGAGGGATATGAACATTTGCTAACCTGCAACAAGTCATAACCCAAGGGACATATGACTTGTTAAGGGTGAATAAATGTTCCTATCTCCCTCACACAAATGCAAAAAATTGTTTATTATACCGAAATTGAAAGATTACCATTGTAGTAATAAAGAGGAAAGTAGGTTTTGTCAGCACTTGGAATTACCATAAATCTCTGTCCCACTCATTTTTTTCTCTATCAGAACTAATTGGAGTCAAACACAAGAACACTGAGGCTGATTCTCTATCAATGTCCTCATATCAGTTTGACTTTATGGTGTATTCTGATTACTTCATCTCTGGACATGTGATTGTGCTCATACAATCTGAATTAAATGATTTATAAATGAGGTACAATAATAACAGTTATTGCTCAGACAAAGATGAAATGTTTAGTGATAGATCCTGAAGATGTGTGTGCCTAGATGTTGTTGTCCCAGTGTAGTACCAATAAACATAACTTAGCCATTCTGACTAGCTGGTATTTGCTCATGTACTTGACCAGACCTAACCACAGTCTACAAAAATACTGAATTATATAGACTACTCATAGACTGTATATACATGTGGTCTACTACCTCTACATATCATAAATCAGCCAGGTAGTAATAATTTATAGGTGTAATAATCAAAGTTATTTTGGTACAGTTTATTTATCTAATCTTAACTTTAGTAAATTTAGCAAGATTATTTTGAAGAAGGCTTTAATCCAAAAATCCATAATAAAAGAAAAATTTAGAATTTATACACAGTGAGTATAAGAATTTATTTTGAATTAACTATTACTTTTTCTAGATTATATAAGCAGGGATTTTCTGTTTTTTTTTTGTATTTACTAGTTTGGGTATTTGTGCAGTCATTTATATGTCATTGTTTGCTGGTCCATTTTACTTTGGTTTTTGAGCAATTACTGTAGTTATCCTATGATGGTTAATTTTTCTGGGAATACAATTGATCTTGTAAATTTTAATGCAGTGGTGATCAATCATGTCGGGGATATCAATGGTGTTGGAAATCAATGATGGGGAATATCAATGGTGTTGTGAATACCATTGATGCTGTGAATATCAGTGATGATGGGGATAAAGTGAATCTGGAAAAATCAGTCTAGGAATATTTATGCTGCAGTAGGTATATCAATAGTAATCAATGATGCTGGAGATATCAGTAATACTGGGAATCCCCAGCACCATCGATATTCCCAGCAAGATTTGTATCCCTAGCATCATTGATATACCTTGCATTATTGAAATATCTGGCATTATTGATATACCTAGCATCATTGATATACCTAGCATTATTGATATACTTAGCATCATTGATATACCTGGCATTATTGATATACCTAGCATCATTGATATACCTAGCATTATGATATACCTAGCATCATTGATATACCTGGCATTATTGAAATATATTGCATTATTGATATACCTAGCCTCATTGATATACCTGGCATTATTGATATACCTGGCATTATTGATATACCTTGATATACCTGGCATTATGATATACCTAGCATCATTGATATACCTGGCATTATTGATATACCTGGCATTATTAATACATGTATACCTGGCATTATTGATATACCTAGCATCATTGATATACCTGGCATCATTGATATACCTGGCATTATTGATATACCTGGCATTATTAATACATGTATACCTGGTATTATTGATATTAATTCCCAGCATCATTGATATAACCAGTATCAATATCATTGGTATTCCCAGCATCACTGATATATTTAAAGCAGCATTGATAGATACCAATGGTGCTAGGGATATCATTGATGCTGAAAATATCAATGGTGTGTGGAAAATCAATAATGTTGGGGATACCAATGATGTTGGGGATACCAATGAAGCTGTGGATACCAATGGTGTTTGGGAAATCAATGATGCTTAGAATATCAGTAATAATTATTGATGCTGGCTATATATCAATAGTGCTGGGAATATATCAATGGCATTGTGGATATCAGTGATGTTGGGAATACCAATGATGTTGGGAATACCAATAATGTTGGTTTTTATAAATGATGCTTGGAATACCATTGATGTTGGGATGTCAATGATGCTGGGAATACCAATGATGTTGGGATCATCAATAACGCTGGGAATACCAATGATGTTTGGGGATGTTGATGATGCTGGGTATAACAGTGATAATGGGAATATGAGAGATATTGGGAATACCATTGATGCTGGGAATACCATTGATGTTGGGATATCAATGATGCTGGGAATACCATTGATGTTGGGAATACCATTGATGTTGGGATATCAATGATGCTAGGAATATCAATGATTCCAGAAATACTGATACAGTCAAACCTTTTTATAAAGGCCAACCAAGAGAACCAGTAAAATGAGTCTTTATGTACAAGTTTAAATAATATGAATATAAAACAATTTGGATACATGTCTACTGGCCTTTATAAGCAGGTAGCCCTTATAGAAGTGGCCTTTAAGGCAGGTTGGACTGTACATGTATACATTAATACAGATCAAGTTAAAATAAGGATCACCTTTACCTTAAGTTGTGAGGAGTATTTCTGTAAGTGAATTGATGATTCCTTTAACTTTTAACTGATATAGTGGGTGTCTCATAATTTATCCTGTGTCTATTATAATGTTGTGTTATAGTTAAATGTATTGATGAGACAAAAATTTAATTTATACATGACTATTGTCTCATAACAGTTATATTGATAAGAAGCAGGAATTATTTGATCTTAGATATGATAAATAAGAAAGCCTAACCATCATTATATTGTTGTTAATTAAATCAATGTCATATAGTGGGCAGTGTCTGTCCTTGAAGGAGTTTGATGATAATGTACATTGACCAATCTATGTTTCTTGACCGGCCCATGGTTCACATTTGCTGTCACTGTTGGGTTATTTTGGTCTGAGAATATTAACTTTTGACTTTGTTAAATTGAGTTATTACACACACAAGGAATTACATATTCACTTGAAGTCCCACAAGAAGTTTATAGTGTTCAGTTGATTGGTTTATATGTGTTTATAGGCTAGCTTCCCTTGAGACATCAAATTACTTCCAACAAAATTGCACCAGTAATTGTCTTGTATAAACCAGAATTTTATGGGATAATGATGCTCAGAAGCTGTCTGATCATTATAAGGCCATCCATCATTCTATCCAAATGTCTGACTTTTTTAAATCTCAAAAAAATTATTGAGGTAAATTATTATCTTTAAGATTACATAGGTCTTCATTATCTTACTGCATAGATTGGCATAATCACCATATTGTGAATATTAATTGAAGATTACAAATATTTAAACAGATTTTAGATAGTTTTGACTCCACTGTGTTTGTGTCAGTTTGATAAAGTTATTGATCAAATTTAGAATAATGTTGCTTTTATTACTGATTTTGTGCTTTTTCAAAATGACCAGAATGGTCTTTAAAGTTATAGATTTTTTTTTTTTACAAAATTTTTTGTTATTGTACCATAGGTCTTCATCATTGATTGAACAATCATACATGAGCCAAATCCAGCTATTTCAGCAAGCCAACACATTTGTTGTCTCCTGAACACTATTCAGATTTATGATCAGAATTTTGTTTACCCTGCCAGAGCACCTGATCTCACTTGATTGTCTACATGCATATTGAAATGTTTTATCACATTACTTATTTGGTACATATACTAGTGTTTATTAACATGTCTGTATATCATCCAATCAGTGAACAGTTCTAGTCTCAACTTTATTCTTAAGGTATTTGATAAACAGTTGTTAAGAGGAAGAAAAAAAATTACACTGATGGATCAGGGGTTGAACCGAGGACCTCCCAGAATGCTAGATTTTTTATTTCAACTTCTTTAAATGAAACAACTTCTGGTTTTAACCCCCAGACTGACAAAGATCAGCCACTTCAGAGGATTTGAAGGATCACCAAAATTTATTATAATGTGAACCTAAACTATCTAACAACTGAGCTACCATGGCCATTACTGAAACAGCCATACTTGGTAGCCAACTTTAACTTTGGCAATTTTAATAAATAACTTTGATTGATCAATGTATTTTATCTACCTGGACAGTTAAAGGTAAACTCTGACAGTTACAACAGGTATGATCAGGAGAGAGAGAGAGAAAGATAGGATTATCAGATGTGGTTCAAGAGTTCTTTCAGGACACATTTATATGTGTCTGTCAAACTGCCCATGAGGTATACTCATGAAACATGAACTTGACCCATATGTATATTTCTGGAGTAAGACTGAACTTTAGCCAGTATCTGGTATATTTTTACATAGATATTTATGTTTTATTGTTATGGCCTGTTTTGATTTATACTTCATTCTCTTTTTAAATGTCAGTTATAAAAATTTTATAGCCAGTGTATAGGATATGATTTAGTGTTTATTGCTGAATAAAGCGAATATTACAAAAATTAAGTTATCTCATCTGTAACAAGGAATTATATCCATGAACAATAGATTTAATCTAATTGTTTTAACATTAATAATTTAAGAGTTTTCTATATATTAAATTAAGAAATGAAATGAATTTTACAGGTGTGAATATATATTGGACAAATTAATCAAATTTGATAATACATATATATATACTAAAATACAAATTCAGATTCTTTATAGTTAGATAATTTGATTGTTAATCATTGGGTTTGTCTGAGCTGTAACAGCATCAGAACATAATAAAGAGTATCTATACCATTATAACAGGGGATTCATGTTATAAATATTTACTTATTCTGTTCAATCCATTAGTTATAACAGTAGAAACCTGTCTAAATTGAGCACTGCGTAAACCCAAACACTGTCAAAATAATTAAACCCTGGGTAAACTCAAAACCTGTCTAAATTGAACTCTCAGTAGCCCCTCATCCTGTCAAAAAAAAAAACAAGGGTTAAACCTGTCTAAACCATAGCCTGACTAAACCCGAACTCTGTCAAAAGTTAACCTTGGGTAAAGCCTAACCCCCTAAGTAAACCTAAACCCTGTCAAAATAATTAAACCCTGGGTAAACTCAAAACCTGTCTAAATTGAACTCTCAGTAGCCCCTCATCCTGTCAAAAATAAACCAAGGGTTAAACCTGTCTAAACCATAGCCTGACTAAACCCGAACTCTGTCAAAAGTTAACCTTGGGTAAAGCCTAACCCCCTAAGTAAACCCAAACCCTGTCAAAATATTAAACCCTGGGTAAACTCAAAACCTGTCTAAATTGAACTCTCAGTAGCCCCTCATCCTGTCAAAAATAAACCAAGGGTTAAACCTGTCTAAACCATACCCTGACTAAACCCCAACTCTGTCAAAAGTTAACCTTGGGTAAAGCCTAACCCCCTAAGTAAACCCAAACCCTGTCAAAATATTAAACCCTGGGTAAACTCAAAACCTGTCTAAATTGAACTCTCAGTAGCCCCTCATCCTGTCAAAATAAACCAAGGGTTAAACCTGTCTAAACCATACCCTGACTAAACCCCAACTCTGTCAAAAGTTAACCTTGGGTAAAGCCTAACCCCCTAAGTAAACCCAAACCCTGTCAAAAGTAAGCCCTGTGTAATCCTTAAACATATCTAAACCAAACCTCGAGTAACCAAACATCCAAAATCTGTCTAAACTGAACCCTGAGTAACCCCCAAAATCTCTCTAAACAGAAACCTGAGTAAACCCCAAAATCTGTCTAAACGGAACCCTGAGTAAACCCCAAAATCTGTCTAAACTAAACCCTGAGTAAACTCCAAATCTCTCTAAACAGAACCCTGAGAAAACCATATAATCTCTAAACAGAACCCTGAGTAAACCCCAAAATCTGTCTAAACAGAACCCTGAGTAAACCCCAAAATCTGTCTAAACAGAACTCTGAGTAAACCCCAAAATCTGTCTAAACAGAACCCTGAGTAAACCCCAAAATCTGTCTAAACAGAACCCCGAGTAAACCATAAAATCTGTCTTAACAGAACCCTGGGTAAACCCCAAAATCTGTCTAAACTAAACCCTGGGTAAACCCCAAAATCTGTCTAAACTAAACCCCTAGTAAACCCCAAAATCTGTCTAAACAGAACCCTGAGTAAACCCCAAAATCTGTCTAAACTAAACCCTGGGTAAACCCAAAATCTGTCTAAACTAAACCCTGGGTAAACCCCAAAATCTGTCTAAACAGAACCATGAGTAAACCCCAAAATCTGTCTAAACTAAACCCTGAGTAAACCCCAAAATCTGTCTAAACAGAACCCTGGGTAAACCCCAAAATCTGTCTAAACAGAACCCTGAATAAACCCCAAAATCTGTCTAAACAGAACCCTGAGTAAACCCCAAAATCTGTCTAAACTAAACCCTGGGTAAACCCAAAATCTGTCTAAACAGAACCCTGAGTAAACCCCAAAATCTGTCTAAACAGAACCCTGAGTAAACCCCAAAATCTGTCTAAACTGAACCCTGAGTAAACCCCAAAATCTGTAAAGAGAACCCTGAGTAAACCCCAAAATCTGTCTAAAGAGAACCCTGAGTAAACCCCAAAATCTGTCTAAACTGAACCCTGAGTAAACCCCAAAATCTGTCTTAACAGAACCCTGAGTAAACCCCAAAATCTGTCTTAACAGAACCCTGAAAACCCCAAAATATGTCTAAACAGAGCCCTGAGTAAACCCAAAATCTGTCTAAACAGAACCCCGAGTAAACCATAAAATCTGTCTTAACAGAACCCTGGGTAAACCCCAAAATCTTTCTAAACTAAACCCTGGGTAAACCCCAAAATCTGTCTTAACAGAGCCCTGAGTAAACCCCAAAATCTGTCTAAACAGAAGCCTGAGTAAACCCCAAAATCTGTCTAACAGAACCCTGAGTAAACCCCAAAATCTGTCTAAACAGAACCCTGAGTAAACCCCAAAATCTGTCTAAACAGAACCCCGAGTAAACCATAAAATCTGTCTTAACAGAACCCTGGGTAAACCCCAAAATCTGTCTAAACTAAACCCTGGGTAAACCCCAAAATCTGTCTTAACAGAACTCCGAGTAAACCCCAAAATCTGTCTAAACAGAAGCCTGAGTAAACCCCAAAATCTGTCTAAACAGAACCCTGAGTAAACCCCAAAATCTGTCTAAACTGAACCCTGAGTAAACCCCAAAATCTGTCTTAACAGAACCCTGAGTAAACCCCAAAATCTGTCTAAACAGAACCCTGAGTAAACCCCAAAATCTGTCTAAACTGAACCCTGGGTAAACCCCAAAATCTGTCTAAACTGAACCCTGAGTAAACTCCAAAATCTGTCTAAACTGAACCCTGAGTAAACCCCAAAATCTGTTTAAACTAAACCCTGAATAAACCCCAAAATCTGTCTTAACAGAACCCTGAGTAAACCCCAAAATCTGTCTAAACTGAACCCTGAGTAAACCCCAAAATCTGTCTTAACAGAACCCTGAGTAAACCCCAAAATCTGTTTAAACTGAACCCTGAGTAAACCCCAAAATCTGTCTAAACTGAACCCTGGGTAAACCCCAAAATCTGTCTAAACTGAACCCTGAGTAAACTCCAAAATCTGTCTAAACTGAACCCTGAGTAAACCCCAAATCTGTTTAAACTAAACCCTGAATAAACCCCAAAATCTGTCTAAACTGAACCCTGAGTAAACTCCAAAATCTGTCTAAACTGAACCCTGAGTAAACCCCAAAATCTGTCTAAACTGAACCCTGAGTAAACCCCAAAATCTGTCTAAACAGAACCCTGAGTAAACCCCAAAATCTGTTTAAACTAAACCCTGAGTAAACCCCAAAATCTGTCTAAACTGAACCCTGAGTAAACCCCAAAATCTGTCTTAACAGAACCCTGAGTAAACCCCAAAATCTGTCTAAACTAAACCCTGAGTAAACCCCAAAATCTGTCTAAACTGAACCCTGAGTAAACCCCAAAATCTGTCTTAACAGAGCCCTGAGTAAACCCAAAATCTGTTTAAACTAAACCCTGAGTAAACCCCAAAATCTGTCTAAACAGAACCCTGAGTAAACCCCAAAATCTGTTTAAACTAAACCCTGAGTAAACTCCAAAATCTGTCTAAACTGAACCCTGAGTAAACCCCAAAATCTGTTTAAACTAAACCCTGAGTAAACCCCAAAATCTGTCTAAACTGAACCCTGAGTAAACCCCAAAATCTGTCTTAACAGAACCCTGAGTAAACCCCAAAATCTGTTTAAACAAAACCCTGAGTAAACTCCAAAATCTGTCTAAACAAACCCTGAGTAAACCCAAAATCTGTCTAAACAGAAGCCTGAGTAAACCCCAAAATCTGTCTAAACTGAACCCTGAGTAAACCCCAAAATCTGTTTAAACTAAACCCTGAGTAAACCCAAAATCTGTCTAAACAGAACCCTGAGTAAACTCCAAAATCTGTTTAAACTAAACCTGAGTAAACCCCAAAATCTGTCTAAACTAAACCTGAGTAAACCCCAAAATCTGTATAAACTGAACCCTGAGTAAACCCCAAAATCTGTCTAAACAGAACCCTGAGTAAACCCAAAATCTGTCTAAACTAAACCCTGAGTAAACCCCAAAATCTGTCTAAAACTGAACCCTGAGTAAACCCCAAAATCTGTCTTAAACAGAGCCCTGAGTAAACCCCAAAATCTGTTTAAACTAAACCCTGAGTAAACCCCAAAATCTGTCTAAACAGAACCCTGAGTAAACCCCAAAATCTGTTTAAACTAAACCCTGAGTAAACCCAAAATCTGTCTAAACTGAACCCTGAGTAAACCCCAAAATCTGTTTAAACTAAACCCTGAGTAAACCCCAAAATCTCTCTAAACAGAACCCTGACTAAACCCCAAAATCTGTTAAACAAACCCTGAGTAAACCCCAAAATCTCTCTAAACAGAACCCTGACTAAACCCCAAAATCTGTCTAAACAGAACCCTGAGTAAACCCAAAATCTGTTTAAACTAAACCCTGCGTAAACCCCAAAATCTGTCTAAACTGAAACCCTGCGTAAACCCCAAAATCTGTCTAAACCCAAACCCTGTCAAAAGTAAACCCTGGGTTTCCAACAATAAAAGACACAAAAATGAAATCTTCATTCACTTGTATTTGCACTGACCACCATCCGATGACACAAAAATAAAAGTATGTGAATATCTTGAAATGATGATTCTCATAAATATTAACTGTCTTTACAGTAGTCAAAGTCTGTTTCAAGCTCGGTAGCTTGTAAGATATCCAGTTTGATGTAACTTTAAGTACAAATCTACTTCTTTCCTGGATGGGATTTCGTTGTCCATTGGTAGATATGCTTAATTAAAGCCATCACTTATAAACTGGAGTTCAAACCTTGCCATTATCACCTTTTGTGTAGCATAAGGTTGCTACAGTCACTCTCTGGTTCATCCTCTGTTTTGGTGGACAATAGGAAATGTTTAATGGTAACGGTGCGTCTATATAGCACACTGACTTTGTTTCATCAATGTTTGGATCACAAATTAAGCATCAATTCATTCAGATTAAAATTTTAATAAATCTGTTGTTATTTATAGTTTCATTAACAGATTTCTGGAATAAATAAAATGACTGTACTTTATATATACACTGACAAACATGTTAAGTTGTTAGACTGTACTTTATATATACACTGACAAACATGTTAAGTTGTTAGACATTACATAACCACTTCCATGGCCTCAAGTTATAATTCTACATAGTCATTGGGTTAACATAGTACTCATGTTATCCTCCAGAGGGTATTTTACACTTTTATACATCATGTTATCATAGTGCAGTAAAACCTATTATACAGTATAGTTATGGTGACCACCTCTATATAAACACACTTGTTAATAAAGATCATAGTTTTAACCTGTATATAAGGACTACCGGTCTAGATAGTCAATGCTTCTTATCTCCCATAGGTGATCTCTATACATAGGTTTTACTGTATATCATGTGGTTGAAGACCTATGATTACCACCTTGTTTATTGCCAGGTTTTGAAAGAGTTCCATTGTACCCGTTACTTAAACTTTAATTTGGGCTCAAAAATGTCAGAATCAAACCATTTTTATCATTTCTGCAATTTTTCCTTAAAGATAATTACATAGAATTTATTGGGTTGGAGTACTAGTATACAATAAGAAATCTTATTACTCATTTTCTCTGTTTTTGTATTTATTTATTATTCCTTTATAATAATTTGACTGGACATTTGAGTGGCAGTAAAGTTTTATCATGCTACTTGACCACTGGTCAGTAATAACTAAATTATAACTGGTGTGACAAATATTAATAAGTAACTTTTCACATCTATATATCATCATCCCACAAGCTGTTATAGACGAATGTGAGAAAAAGTTATGAATTATGAGTTGTCTGGCCTTAGGTCAATACTTGTGTGTGACCGGGTCAGTTAACAAATAATTATATCACCTATAGAGGTAAGGTACTGTTAATGCCAGAGGCAGGGGGGACTATGTAATGATACAGAGAATAATTAGCAGGAAACATGTGTTATAATTAGTACCCTCCAACTTAAACATCAGGAGGGCATCATGGGTAATTATCTGGTTCTTGTGTTAAACAACAGCTTCAAAAAGCATGAAACAACCGGTGATGATGGGTTAAATTTATTGATAGATTAGAGAACAATATCATAAACAAATTACAGTAAATGTTAAGGTTACTGGTATATTATGAGATGTATAATAATAATAATAATAATAAATAATAATAATAATATATTAGCCTTTTAAGAGATAATTCATCAGCTTCTGTTCCTTGTGAACCAATTTTCTAATTTTAATTAGGTGCATACCTTTCACATTATCATATAACATAGACAAAGAGAATACATATATAGATGTACTTAAAATACTGAATAGTAAATAGTTCTTCAGAGAATATTTAATAAGATACAGCCAGGAGTCAGCATATAAATCTACTGTCACACCAAATATTTCATATAAAGATATAATGTACTATTAATTGAAAGCATTTTAATTTGTGGAGTCAGCATTTAGAATTGTTGTCACACAAAAAATGTTAAATCTCCATATATTTGAAAACATTTAAATTCTTCTAGTGGATAGATTAATTTCTTTGAGAATACGGTAAGTCATCTAGTTAAGAGTTCATTACACATGTAAGTATAAATAAAATGATAAGTTCAAAATGAATGGCAAAGTTTTTATCACAGATATGCTTGCATTATACATAAAATTCATTGTCCCCCACTCCAACCAAGTTGGCAAGGAATATAGGAATGGGTCCACCCATTCGTTTCTTTTGTCCGCTCAACGTGCAATATTAATTATTTCTGTTAAAGTTTTTCTAACAGCTCAAATGTTATTGTTTCCTTATAATTTAAATATTTTAAGTGTAATTTATCAATTTTGTTTTACCATCGACCTACATGTATCTATAACACAATATTAACCTTTTGTGTTAAAATTTAAAAAAAAAAAAATAAGTTTGTAACTTTACAATTATAAATAGGTAGCACACAAAGTATGCTATATATGAGAATAAAATTCCATTGCACTGTTCAGAAAGTGTGGGCAGAAAAAATGAAGGGCAGATGGAACTTTCAACTCTGGTAAAAAATGTGAATTGAGTGGGGGACCTTAATGAATATGTCTTCTTGTTGTTTTATAGAAATCAGTGGCATCATGTAACTTCTAATGTTACAGGAAAGAGGGAAAAATGCAGCGGGCCAAACTGAGGGGCTTGACCTTTCTAAGACTTACAAGATACTCTACCGTAGATGCTACCTGACCACCTATCAAGCTGTTCCATTCCTTTTTTGATTTACACTACCTTGGATCAAAATCATGAGGGTCCATTCTCGCACCAACCTGTTGGTCTACCACTTTCCAGGTTGGGACAAGGCACAAAAATGTAGCAGCCAAACTGGAATTTGGCTTTCCGAGTCAAGAGTTGTGGGTTCTAACCTCACTTGGGACTTGGATATGTTCTGAGATGATTTTCATCTCCTGCCCATACTAGAGCAGTAAAAGGTTCATGACTAGAATAGTCTTTTGGGCGAGACTCAAAACAGAGGTCCCGTGCCTCAGTGCATGTTAAAGTCACCTTATAGAGTTTAAAAAAGAGTAGGTCATCTGTGGCTGCTACAGAGGACTCTACAACTAGAAGCGAATGAAACAGACTGAGTAAGATAAGATGATTATCCCTGGTACTGATATTCCAGAAAACAATGATGATTATTGAAGTTCTACTGTATTTGTTCAATATGTGTTATAGAAGTAGAAACAGTGTGGAATTCTTAATCTGCTGTAACTCTGTTGGTGAGGTATCATTGATGACTAAACTCCAAATTTATTTATAATATGTGTAGAAATATTTTTATTGTTTTACATATTTACGGTAGTCTAAAAGTCAAATAAAACCAGTTTTTTTCCAGATATGTATTTACATTTGCAGAAGAATGCTAAATACCTCATTTGATATTAAAGTCTCTGGTTCTTAAATATACATGTACTGATATTTTTTTGGTTAAAACTAGTTTTAAATAGGGTCTTTTAGCAAAACAAATATGATAATGTATTTTTCATTCTTAAGTTTAATGTTAGTTGCCATTTAAAACATAAAGACAACCATCATTTCATCTTTTCAATAACAGAAGGATATCATGTTTTTGGGGTTTTGTTTTGGCAACTTCAATCTTGGCAATATTGGTTATTATTTTTCACATTGAATCAAGCCAATTGGTAGATGTATTTTTATTGTTACTTATATCACTAATGTTATTTTTGATGACCAGTGTCCATCAGCGTACATTAGTCACAACTGGAACATAATAGATGAAAAACAAAACCCCATACATCACTTAATGTATATACAAGGCATACAGGGATGGGACATCAGTAACTGCTTACACATATAGCTCTTGTTACTTTGTTGACAGATCAATACACTGCTTGTCAATACTGGTTAAAAACAAACAATTATTTCGTAATAGTTTATAAATATTCATTTTAAGATTAATTAGGGATCGTTTTAAGTTTATTGGCTTGGTAATAATTCACTATGGATCGGCTAAAGTGTTAGATAATATAAAAAATACAGATTAATTACAAGGACTATAGGTAGTTATAGGTCAGTTACTGGTCATTTAATGGTCAGTTTTATTATAACAAATGTATTTGTGGTTATTGATCCCAAAGGTATAAAAAACTATCTGACACTGCCAGGTATTGGTGGAAGCCATTATATCACTAAATTATTGTTACCATGGAGAATGTAAATAAACAAATGCCATCTGATTTATGTATGCTCTAGTTAGTGTGAACCTGCTGGGTTAGATTAAGGCCAGTGGGGAGGTCAGAAACCTGTTCAACTTTAGTCAAGCCAAATTTAGAACACAGCATGTGTGTGGACTAGCCATGCACTGTGAGTAACTTTTAGTTGGGTTCACAGTATTATCATTACTACATTGTATATAGTAACATGGCTTGTGTAGGGCTGTTTTTATTGGACATGTTGTCATAATTTGGCATTGATGTTCCACAAATTTCTGGAAAAATATTTTCTATACAGTCAAACCTGTCTATGGAGGTCACCAAAGGGAACCAGTAAAAGTGACCTTTATGGGCAGGTGGCCTTTATATATGGGCCAAATTATATGAATAATGAACAATTGGGAGACAATTCTACTGGCCTTTATAAACAGGTGGCCCTTATATAGAGATGGCCTTTAAGGCAGGATGGACTGTATTTGAAATGTCAGTTCAGCTCAGCACAGTAAGCGTTAAACTTGCACATTTATATGTTTATCCTGCTTGAAAAACAATAGATATACATTGAATCAAAATTATGCCACTCGGCCAACACCATTCTCATATATTTAGACATCTTTTTATTTGGGTATATTGAATCTATATTATGCCACTTGGCCAACACAGACCCTTTATATTTAAACATCTTTCTATTTGGGTATATTGAATCTATATTATGCCACTTGACCAACACAGACCCTTTATTTAAATCTTTCTATTTGGGTATATTGAATCTTAATTATGCCACTTGGCCAACACAGACCCTTTATGTTCAAGCATCTTTCTATTCAGTTGTATTGAATCTTAATTATGCCACTTGGCCAACACAGACCCTTTATGTTCAAGCATCTTTCTATTCAGGTGTACTGAATCTTAATTATGCCACTTGGCCAACACAGACCCTTTATGTTCAAGCATCTTTCTATTCAGTTGTACTGAATCTTAATTATGCCACTTGGCCAACACAGACCCTTTATGTTCAAGCATCTTTCTATTCAGTTGTATTGAATCTTAATTATGCCACTTGGCCAACACAGCCCCTTTATTCAAGCATCTTTCTATTCAGTTGTATTGAATCTTAATTATGCCACTTGGCCAACACAGACCCTTTATGTTCAAGCATCTTTCTATTCAGTTGTACTGAATCTTAATTATGCCACTTGGCCAACACAGACCCTTTATATTTAGACATCTTTCTATTCAGTTGTTCTGAATCTTAATTATGCCACTTGGCCAACACAGACCCTTTATGTTCAAGCGTCTTTCTATTCAGTTGTATTGAATCTTAATTATGCCACTTGGCCACAGACCCTTTATTTCAAGCATCTTTCTATTCAGTTGTATAGGATCTGACCAACACAGACCCTTTATGTTTAGGCATCCTTCTGTTCAGTTGTATAGGATCTGACCAACACAGACCCTTTATGTTTAGACATCCTTCTATTCAGTTGTATAGGATCTGACTAACACAGACCCTTTATGTTTAGGCATCCTTTATTCAGTTTTATAGATCTGACCAACACAGACCCTTTATGTTTAGGCATCCTTCTATTCAGTTGTATTGAATCTGACCAACACAGACCCTTTATATTTAGACACCCTTCTATTCAATTGGATTGAATCTGACCAACACAGACCCTTTATGTTTAGGCATCCTTTTATTCAGTTGTATAGGATCTGACCAACACAGACCCTTTATGTTTAGGCATCCTTCTATTCAGTTGTATAGGATCTGACCAGCACAGACCCTTTATATTTAGACATCCTTCTATTCAGTTGTTTAAGATCTGACCAACACAGACCCTTTATATTTAGACATCCTTCTATTCAGTTGTATAAGATCTGACCAACACAGACCCTTTATGTTTAGGCATCCTTCTATTCAGTTGTATAGGATCTGACCAGCACAGACCCTTTATGTTTAGGCATCCTTTATTCAGTTGGATTGAATCTGACCAACACAGACCCTTTATATTTAGACATCCTTCTATTCAGTTGGATTGAATCTGACCAACACAGACCCTTTATATTTAGACATCCTTCTATTCAGTTGGATTGAATCTGACCAACACAGCCCCTTTATATTCTATTCAGTTGTATAGGATCTGACCAACACAGCCCCTTTATATTTAGACATCCTTCTATTCAGTTGGATTGAATCTGACCAACACAGACCCTTTATATTTAGACATCCTTCTATTCAGTTGGATTGAATCTGACCAACACAGACCCTTTATATTTAGACATCCTTCTATTCAGTTGGATTGAATCTGACCAACACAGACCCTTTATATTTAGACATCCTTCTATTCAGTTGGATTGAATCTGACCAACACAGACCCTTTATATTTAGGCATCCTTCTATTCAGTTGTATAGGATCTGACCAACACAGCCCCTTTATATTCTATTCAGTTGTGTAGGATCTGACCAACACAGCCCCTTTATATTCTATTCAGTTGTATAGGATCTGACCAACACAGACCCTTTATATTCTATTCAGTTGTATAGGATCTGACCAACACAGACCCTTTATATTCTATTCAGTTGTATAGGATCTGACCAACACAGCCCCTTTATATTTAGGCATCCTTCTATTCAGTTGGATTGAATCTGACCAACACAGACCCTTTATATTTAGACATCCTTCTATTCAGTTGGATTGAATCTGACCAACACAGCCCCTTTATATTCTATTCAGTTGTATAGGATCTGACCAACACAGCCCCTTTATATTTAGACATCCTTCTATTCAGTTGGATTGAATCTGACCAACACAGACCCTTTATATTTAGACATCCTTCTATTCAGTTGGATTGAATCTGACCAACACAGCCCCTTTATATTCTATTCAGTTGTATAGGATCTGACCAACACAGCCCCTTTATATTTAGACATCCTTCTATTCAGTTGGATTGAATCTGACCAACACAGACCCTTTATATTTAGACATCCTTCTATTCAGTTGGATTGAATCTGACCAACACAGACCCTTTATATTTAGGCATCCTTCTATTCAGTTGTATAGGATCTGACCAACACAGCCCCTTTATATTCTATTCAGTTGTATAGGATCTGACCAACACTTTGTATAGGATCTGACCAACACAGCCCCTGTATATTCTATTCAGTTGTATAGGATCTGACCAACACAGCCCCTTTATATTCTATTCAGTTGTATAGGATCTGACCAACATAGCCCCTTTATATTCTATTCAGTTGGATTGAATCTGACTAACACAGACCCTTTATATTCTATTCAGTTGTATAGGATCTGACCAACACAGCCCCTTTATATTCTATTCAGTTGTATAGGATCTGACCAACATAGCCCCTTTATATTCTATTCAGTTGGATTGAATCTGACTAACACAGACCCTTTATATTTAGCTGTATAGAAGATAGAATACTACACATCTGTCTTTGATTACTGTTCTAGTGTGAGGATAAAAAAACCTGCTAAGTCTACAGCTTTGTTTCAGGAATTGATACGCAAGAATTTTCTAATGCCAAAATTAGTATAACCTTCCCTGTCTGTTTATATTTGATCTCTCTAAATACTATTATAAATGATTATCATTATAGCAATTATCTGTTACCAGTAATTAGAAACAGGCACACACACACACACACATTGATTGAATGAATGGAGTTTGATGTCAGAGTCAAGAATATTTCACTTATATTGAGACATCACCAGCATAGGTGAAGTTCTTTAATATGCCATGCCTGCCATGACACTGGATATCAGATTTTAAGGTCTGCCATGACACTGGATATCAGATTTTAAGGTCTGCCATGACACTGGGTATCAGATTTTAAGGTCTGCCATGACACTGGATATCAGATTTTAAGGTCTGCCATGACACTGGGTATCAGATTTTAAGGTCTGCCATGACACTGGGTATCAGATTTTAAGGCCTGCCATGACACTGGGTATCAGATTTTAAGGCCTGCCATGACACTGGGTATCAGATTTTAAGGCCTGCCATGACACTGGGTATCAGATTTTAAGGTCTGCCATGACACTGGATATCAGATTTTAAGGTCTGCCATGACACTGGGTATCAGATTTTAAGGTCTGCCATGACACTGGGTATCAGATTTTAAGGTATGCGATGACACTGGGTATCAGATTTTAAGGCCTGCCATGACACTGGGTATCAGATTTAAGGTCTGCCATGACACTGGGTATCAGATTTTAAGGTCTCTTACAAAGGACCTTGTGACTTTCATTTCTAAATGCCAGGTGTCAGGCGAAAGAGTGGAACTGTTACTACTTATTTTTAAGTCTTGATCAGACCCCAATTAAGGGTTTGAGCCCCAAACCTCTACATACAAAGCAAGAGCTCAACTAACTTAGCTATGGTAGTAGTCTCTGGATAGTGCAGCAGTGGTCTCTTTGATAGTGCAGAAGCCTGGGAAAAAAACACTGATTTTCAGCAATCTAACAGTAGAACCTACCAAAGTACTGTAGGATTCAAACCTTATACATAGTGATACATACAGCTGGTTCAGTGCTAGAATTGCTCTTGACATGGACGTAAAACTCCATTCAGTCAATCAGTCAATAGTAGATACATTATATCTTGTGACATTACATAAACATGTATAAATATAAAAAAGTAGTGATACAGATGATTTATACTGCAGTATGATATATAATATATATATACTACTAAAGTCTATCAATACTTGTATAGACAATAACATGAATGAGAAGAAGAGGATGTGTGTATTATTACATAACGTATATACAGCTAGGATTGTCCATTCATTCACCTTGTAATAGTAGTGATCAGTACTTATAAGTGACTCTGAGTATGTCATTATGATTGGTTGTCCTATCTGATGATTTTTAAAACAAATTTCACATAAACTGAGATACGGTATACAGATACTGAGATGTTAAAATATTTAGTTTGAATCAAAAGGACAATTGTCACTAAAATAGTAACAATAATATATACTGTTTAAAAGTTACTATTTTGTTACAGTGCTACTGAAATTAAGTGGATACTTATACCTAAAAATAGGAATTATAATTTATTTTTTCAAGTATAATTTTGACATTTATTTCATATTATATATGTGTAGAAGAGGGAGATTTATGTGATCATACTGGAATTTAAAGTCATGTCATGTACTGTGTTAAAGATCCCTCTACATTACAGTTCATTAAACTGGTCACTTACAGGTCATAGAGTGACCTTTAACGTTTCTCTTACCTAAAACAAGGCACTCAGGTGTAAAAATACTATCAAAATGAGATCTTCATAAGTACTGGTTTTATACAGATAAGACATATAGAGGCCAGAAATTAGTTACACCTTTAAAACTATACAGGTTGATAGACTATAGTTTTAAGTTAAAATATTGAAATTTATATCAATGGATGGAAGATATTGTAGTGAGTGTTCATCACAATGATCAATATTAAAGGAATACAGAATTTACCATTGAGGAATAATGTACATGTTACTCATCTGAAGAGTTTAAAGAAATTTACAATAGAAGAAGCTTTCAGATGATATCTACTATAACAGTTACTATTTGTTCACTTTTGATCTGTGATTTTACAATTATTTTTGTGTTTTTGAAACTTTTACAACAACAATGGAATCTCTGGATTTAAGTTTAAGACTCGAAGAAAAGGGCAGTGAAAGCAAGAAAGCAACTTTAAAAAAGCACTGTAAAGGTATCAGAAAAAACAAAAATTTATGGGGACTTATTAAGTTTGCTTTTCCTCTGCAGGTGTATAAAGTGGTGGTCAATACAGGAGAGCAGTCCTGGTTTATTTTTAGAAGATATAATGAATTCCATGGCTTATATGAAAAGGTAAGACTATATATATTTATTTATACAGCCAGACCTGTATATAAGGTCATCTTTATATAATATACCCCATTACTACCTAAGTTTAGAAGAAGGTATAGAAATCAGCTTATCAAGCAAAATCTGATGTGGTATACCGGTATATTGTATTAGTCTTCTCTAAATTATTTTTTTACAGTCAGACTTGTCTATAAAGTCATCTGTCTGTTTGCCTCTAAATCTGTAAGGATAATATATTTAAATCTCTCTTACAAGTTAATTACATCTGTTAATAGCCCTGATAGAAAGTTTTTTGATTACTTTGTAGATTTTTAGCTTGCTTGGCCTTTTGACACAAGCTCAATGCAAGTTATCTGGTTGGATTTAGAATGTTGTTTTACATTACATCATCAATTTTGAATGTTTTGCAACGAGGCCTTTTTCCATTTATCTCAAGGGACAAGGATTAATCTGAACAAAAGTTCGAGAAATGGACATACATGTATTTTATACAAATATTTATGATCTATTTGGGTACTGTGTACAAATCAACACTAATGGTAAACTTTAGAGTGTGAGTACATTTGTCTGCAATGTTACAGATCACTCAGCCCATTATACTGATACTCAACCAGACACTGGATGCAAGTAAAAACCCTTTCTCACTTGCAGTGGACTGGGATTAAACCCACAGATGTGAAACTCCATGGGTTTAAGAATTAAATACCTTAATTATTTGACCACTGTGAGTCACTCTGAGTCACCTCTGTGTGATTGTCCATATATTAACATTAAAGTTTTGGGTATTTAAGCTGTACTGTTGTTCTGACAGGTCTTATTTATTTATTTATTTATTTGTTTATTTATTTATTTATTTATTTATTTATTTATTTATTTATTTATTTAAGGATCTAAATTTATCTGTTTTTTCTTCATATCTTTGTTGCTATCAGGTATTCCTGTAGGACATCATGTGATAGACATCTACTGGCCTACTTGTTGTGACATTTAAGAATGCCTACAACCATTCTCTTGTATTATACATTGTACCTCTATTTTAAATTCTCTTTTTATTATATTGACTTTAACTTTCTAAACCATGTAGCTGTTATATAATATGGTCAAATTTCTATATTTTCTACATCACATGATATGTCCAAAGACATTTAACTTATAGTGCTTCCATTTATTAATAATGTTATTTGATACAGTAGAGAAAACCAGAGTGTCCATTAAATAAATGTTATAATTTATATATAATATACAGGTCAAGTTTTACTGTGTAGTGATCTTTGAACTTGATAAATTCAGACATTGGTAGCCAGATATAACCATGACAATGATGAGATAACATGTGTATATGTCATAACATATTATGTCAGGCTGTCTAACAGCATCTGTATGATATTACACACAAGTGTATCTTAGTTGCAGTAAAACCTTCATCTATTGCCACCATGTGTTCCATCAGATTTTTTCATTTTAAAATAATAAAGGTGGCAAAGTTATCAAGGAGCATTACAAGGAGGTTTTACTGATAGTAAGACGTACATGGTTCTGAGAGAGAGAGAGATAGAGAGAGAGAGAGAGAGAGAGAGAGAGAGAGAGAGAGAGAGCATTCTATTTGAAGTTAAAGTTAATGGTTATCTAGAGAGAAAGAAAGAGATAGAGAGAGTTTAGCCATTCTGTTTTACATTCTTACTCAGAGAGAGAGAGAGAGATTTTATTTAACTACTTAAAGTTAATGCTTGTCCAGATAAATAAAGAAAGAAAGAAAGAGAGAGTGAGAGAATAAACCCAGTTGATCTTATGGTCAATAAAATAAAAAGTGATGGGTTGATGAGTTCATTGGAGAAATATACCCCGTCACATAGTAAAAAATAACAAAATCTCAGAAATAGAGTATTTAGTATTTCCTGTATCCTGTATGTCAGTATTTAATCTGATCACACTGATCAGAAACAGTTGAACTTTGTACTTTGTTCTCTGTTATTTATAAATTATAATTTCTATGTGATTTTTTCTGGTGACCTAATCTTGTACTAAAATCTTTTGATATTTAAGAATACAGTCAAACCTGTCTATAAAGGCCACCCAAGGGAACGGGTAAAAGTGGCCTTTACGGGCAGGTGGCCTTTATATACAGGTTCAAATAATATGAATAAAGAACAACTGGATACAATTCTACTGGCCTTTATAAGCAGGTGGCTCTTACATAGAAGTGGCCTTTAAGACAGGTTGGACTGTAGTTATAAAATCATACGGCACATTTAACATTTAAAAAAAAATAAAATAAGTAATTTATTGCAAGTATATTTAAATGAAAAAAAAAGCATTTTTAACAGCATCCTTTTGAAGTTCAAGTATATTATGTGTAAAATATTTCTATATTTACTATGTAATTCATACAGATAAAACAATGTCACCTTACTTAGAAATGAGATTTAAATCTCTCTCTTTTTCTCTCCCCATGTGTGTGTTCTACAGCCCAAATGATATATTTTCTTAAGTAAAATTGTATAATCTGATCAAACATAATATGGTAATACATTAATGATATAGTATAAAAAAATTTTGACATATACATTTATTTATTTTCTAATACAAAAAATTTAAAAATGAAGACTTAAAAAGAATCAAATATATTTATGTCATTTCCTTTTGTTTTACTTGTATAATTTTTCTGCATGTTTGAACAGAAGATTTAAAGTAATTGATTTGAACAAATGCAGACAAGTCTTTTTGAAAATTTGATTATTTTTCCAATTTATTTACAAATGTAAAAGGAACCTTGGGATTTTACTGCTTATAACAGTTTCTATAAATAACCTGAAGCTATTAACTCCGCTGACAGCTAAAAAGACAAATTCTCGCCTTATATAACTTTTTAGCTAAATGGCATCTTTATCTTCTGCATCATTCATGGTAAAGGGAGATAATTTACCTGATCATCGTATTGTATCAAAATTATGATACAAAACAACAGGTATAATATCAAACATTGTATCATGATACTTTTAGGTACAGATTGAATGTGTATCCAAATATGAATACTATCTTAGAATACATATTGCAGTGTTTATCATATTGTTAAAGACTTGTATGGTTTCAGTCTTAGAGAAAATCATCAACACACTATATGATTTACCGGTAGTTTTGTATGTAAGTAATTTTTTTGTTCAGAATTATTATACAGTGTTTTTAAATTAGCACTTCAGTAGTTTCTAAATCCCAGGACTAAAGGGCGAACATTTCCTTTGCTTGATATTTGAATGTTGTTTTGGTCAAAATACAAGTGGCAATTGTTTTGGACAAATGATATTTTATATCAAAATTTGAATATTTTTTTTAGCTTTTTAGAAGTAGTGAGTCAGTGTGTGTTTATCTTGTCCTGTTTTCTTATGTCAGTCGCATTTTGTTATTTTATACTCCTTGTTAGTTTGACTCTCTCCACAGTTTACCTACCTGATTCAGTCAAGATTCTAAATTACCAGACTTTGTTGTCACAATAGTAGTAGGGTTACTTTGTTGACATTACAGATTTGTATGTGCCATATTGTAAAATTTTTTAGAAAAAAATCCAAAAGAAGTAACATGATTTTATTAAATGGATGTTTGCTAAGGACAGAATTTTGAAGTGAATATTTAAACTGTCAACAATAATGAAGGATATCCTTTGCTGTTTTTATATTTTCATTGGCCTCTGTTGTGTCTGCTGTGGTTGCTTATAGAAAACAACAGGGGGCCATTGTACACAGTTTTTATATTATATAAGGTTAAAATTCAGGTTAATGATGTCAATTTTAGCATTATATGATTTTTATCATCATCTTCACATTATTATCACTTTTAGATGATGAAGTATACTATTTACTGTTAATTAGTGATATTATCACGGTGCAACCAAGAATAAGAGTAGAATTGTGATATTATCACCAGCTAGGAACTCATTGTCTCTGTAATTAAGGAGGATTTAGCTGTATTTATAAACACTGATGAACTCCTGGGTATCAGGAGTCTGTAGCTGGTTTTATAGACATTGATGAACTCCTGGGTATCAGGAGTCTGTAGCTGGTTTTACAGACATTGATGAACTCCTGGGTATCAGGAGTCTGTAGCTAGTTTTATAGACATTGATGAACTCCTGGGTATCAGGAGTCTGTAGCTGGTTTTACAGACATTGATGAACTCCTGGGTATCAGGAGTCTGTAGCTAGTTTTATAGACATTGATGAACTTCTGGGTATCAGGAGTCTGTAGCTGGTTTTACAGACATTGATGAACTCCTGGGTATCATGAGTCTGTAGCTGGTTTTATAGACATTGATGAACTCCTGGGTATCAGGAGTCTGTAACTGGTTTTATAGACATTGATGAACTCCTGGGTATCAGGAGTCTGTAGCTGGTTTATAGACATTGATGAACTCCTGGGTATCAGGAGTCTGTAGCTGGTTTTATAGACATTGATGAACCTGGGTATCAAGAGTCTGTAGCTGGTTTTATAGACATTGATGAACTCCTGGGTATCAGGAGTCTGTAGCTGGTTTTATAGACATTGATGAACTCCTGGGTATCAGGAGTCTGTAGCTGGTTTTATAGACATTGATGAACTCCTGGGTATCAGGAGTCTGTAACTGGTTTTATAGACATTGATGAACTCCTGGGTATCAGGAGTCTGTAGCTGGTTTTATAGACATTGATGAACTCCTGGGTATCAGGAGTCTGTAACTGGTTTTATAGACATTGATGAACTCCTGGGTATCAAGAGTCTGTAACTGGTTTTATAGACATTGATGAACTCCTGGGTATCAGGAGTCTGTAGCTGGTTTTATAGACATTGATGAACTCCTGGGTATCAGGAGTCTGTAGCTGGTTTTATAGACATTGATGAACTCCTGGGTATCAGGAGTCTGTAGCTGGTTTTATAGACATTGATGAACTCCTGGGTATCAGGAGTCTGTAGCTGGTTTTATAGACATTGATGACCTCCTGGGTATCAGGAGTCTGTAGCTGGTTTTATAGACATTGATGAACTCCTGGGTATCAGGAGTCTGTAGCTGGTTTTACAGACATTGATGAACTCCTGGGTATCAGGAGTCTGTAGCTAGTTTTATAGACATTGATGAACTCCTGGGTATCAAGAGTCTGTAACTGGTTTTACAGACATTGATGAACTCCTGGGTATCAGGAGTCTGTAGCTGGTTTTATAGACATTGATGAACTCCTGGGTATCAGGAGTCTGTACTGGTTTTATAGACATTGATGAACTCTTGGGTATCAGGAGTCTGTAGCTGGTTTTACAGACATTGATGAACTCCTGGGTATCAGGAGTCTGTAGCTGGTTTTATAGACATTGATGAACTCCTGGGTATCAGGAGTCTGTAGCTGGTTTTATAGACATTGATGAACTCCTGGGTATCAGGAGTCTGTAGCTGGTTTTATAGACATTGATGAACTTCTGGTATCAGGAGTCTGTAGCTGGTTTTACAGACATTGATGAACTCCTGGGTATCAGGAGTCTGTAGCTGGTTTTATAGACATTGATGAACTCCAGGGTATAAGAAGTCTGTAACTGGTTTTATAGACATTGATGAACTCCTGGTATCAGGAGTCTGTAGCTGGTTTTATAGACATTGATGACTCCTGGGTATCAGGAGTCTGTAACTGGTTTTATAGACATTGATGAACTCCTGGGTATCATGAGTCTGTAGCTGGTTTTATAGACATTGATGAACTCCTGGGTATCATGAGTCTGTAACTGGTTTTATAGACATTGATGAACTCCTGGGTATCATGAGTCTGTAGCTGGTTTTATAGACATTGGTGAACTCCTGGGTATCATGAGTCTGTAACTGGTTTTATAGACATCGATGAACTCCTGGGTATCAGGAGTCTGTAGCTGGTTTTACAGACATTGATGAACTCCTGGGTATCAGGAGTCTGTAGCTGGTTTTACAGACATTGATGAACTCCTGGGTATCAGGAGTCTGTAGCTGGTTTTATAGACATTGATGAACTCCTGGGTATCAGGAGTCTGTAGCTGGTTTTATAGACATTGATGAACTCCTGGGTATCAGGAGTCTGTAGCTAGTTTTATAGACATTGATGAACTCTTGGGTATCAGGAGTCTGTAGCTGGTTTTACAGACATTGATGAACTCCTGGGTATCAGGAGTCTGTAGCTAGTTTTATAGACATTGATGAACTCCTGGGTATCAGGAGTCTGTAGCTGGTTTTATAGACATTGATGAACTCCTGGGTATCAGGAGTCTGTAGCTGGTTTTATAGACATTGATGAACTCCTGGGTATCATGAGTCTGTAGCTGGTTTTATAGACATTGATGAACTCCTGGGTATCATGAGTCTGTAGCTGGTTTTATAGACATTGATGAACTCCTGGGTATCAGGAGTCTGTAGCTGGTTTTATAGACATTGATGAACTCCTGGGTATCAGGAGTCTGTAGCTGGTTTTATAGACATTGATGAACTCTAGGGTATCAGGAGTCTGTAGCTGGTTTTACAGACATTGATGAACTCTGGGTATCAGGAGTCTGTAGCTGGTTTTACAGACATTGATGAACTCCTGGGTATCAGGAGTCTGTAGCTGGTTTTATAGACATTGATGAACTCCTGGGTATCATGAGTCTGTAGCTGGTTTTATAGACATTGATGAACTCCTGGGTATCAGGAGTCTGTAGCTGGTTTTATAGACATTGATGAACTCTTGGGTATCAGGAGTCTGTAGCTGGTTTTACAGACATTGATGAACTCCTGGGTATCAGGAGTCTGTAACTGGTTTTATAGACATTGATGAACTCCTGGGTATCAGGAGTCTGTAACTGGTTTTATAGACATTGATGAACTTCTGGGTATCAGGAGTCTGAAGCTGGTTTTACAGACATTGATGAACTCCTGGGTATCAGGAGTCTGTAGCTAGTTTTATAGACATTGATGAACTCCTGGGTATCAGGAGTCTGTAGCTGGTTTTATAGACATTGATGAACTCCTGGGTATCAGGAGTCTGTAGCTGGTTTTATAGACATTGATGAACTCCTGGGTATCATGAGTCTGTAGCTGGTTTTATAGACATTGATGAACTCCTGGGTATCAGGAGTCTGTAGCTGGTTTTATAGACATTGATGAACTCCTGGGTATCAGGAGTCTGTAGCTGGTTTTATAGACATTGATGAACTCCTGGGTATCAAGAGTCTGTACCTGGTTTTATAGACATTGATGAACTCCTGGGTATCAGGAGTCTGTAGCTGGTTTTATAGACATTGATGAACTCCTGGGTATCAGGAGTCTGTAACTGGTTTTATAGACATTGATGAACTCCTGGGTATCAGGAGTCTGTAGCTGGTTTTACAGACATTGATGAACTCCTGGGTATCAGGAGTCTGTAGCTGGTTTTATAGACATTGATGAACTCCTGGGTATCAGGAGTCTGTAACTGGTTTTATAGACATTGATGAACTCCTGGGTATCAAGAGTCTGTACCTGGTTTTATAGACATTGATGAACTCCTGGGTATCAGGAGTCTGTAGCTGGTTTTATAGACATTGATGAACTCCTGGGTATCAGGAGTCTGTAACTGGTTTTATAGACATTGATGAACTCCTGGGTATCAGGAGTCTGTAGCTGGTTTTACAGACATTGATGAACTCCTGGGTATCATGAGTCTGTAGCTGGTTTTATAGACATTGATGAACTCCTGGGTATCAGGAGTCTGTAGCTGGTTTTATAGACATTGATGAACTCCTGGGTATCAGGAGTCTGTAGCTGGTTTTATAGACATTGATGAACTCCTGGGTATCAGGAGTCTGTAGCTGGTTTTATAGACATTGATGACCTCCTGGGTATCAGGAGTCTGTAGCTGTTTATAGACATTGATGAACTCCTGGGTATCAGGAGTCTGTAGCTGGTTTTATAGACATTGATGACCTCCTGGGTATCAGGAGTCTGTAGCTGTGTTTATAGACATTGATGAACTCCTGGGTATCAGGAGTCTGTAGCTGGTTTTATAGACATTGATGAACTCCTGGGTATCAGGAGTCTGTAGCTGGTTTTATAGACATTGATGAACTCCTGGGTATCAGGAGTCTGTAGCTGGTTTTATAGACATTGATGAACTCCTGGGTATCAGGAGTCTGTAGCTGGTTTTATAGACATTGATGAACTCCTGGGTATCAGGAGTCTGTAGCTGGTTTTATAGACATTGATGAACTCCTGGGTATCAGGAGTCTGTAGCTGGTTTTATAGACATTGATGACCTCCTGGGTATCAGGAGTCTGTAGCTGGTTTTATAGACATTGATGAACTCCTGGGTATCAGGAGTCTGTAGCTGGTTTTATAGACATTGATGAACTCCTGGGTATCAGGAGTCTGTAACTGGTTTTATAGACATTGATGAACTCCTGGGTATCAGGAGTCTGTAGCTGGTTTTATAGACATTGATGAACTCCTGGGTATCAGGAGTCTGAAGCTGGTTTTATAGACATTGATGAACTCCTGGGTATCAAGAGTCTGTAACTGGTTTTATAGACATTGATGAACTCCTGGGTATCAGGAGTCTGTAGCTGGTTTTATAGACATTGATGAACTCCTGGGTATCAGGAGTCTGTAGCTAGTTTTACAGACATTGATGAACTCCTGGGTATCAGGAGTCTGTAGCTGGTTTTATAGACATTGATGAACTCCTGGGTATCATGAGTCTGTAGCTGGTTTTATAGACATTGATGAACTCCTGGGTATCATGAGTCTGAAGCTGGTTTAGTGAAGCCAGTGTGAACCAAATTCTGAGTAAATGACTACATAGTTATAATGCCTGGAACTCGCCTAATAAGTACAAAGTACTATATGCACAACACAGTGGTATGAGTTATTATAAGTGCACCTCTGTACCTAAATTGTTTTCATATAAAATGTCATTTATGGTGTATATTTTTTCTGTTGATGTAAGTGTGATGCATTTATTGCACATTTATGACTATAATAACTCAATACATATTTGATATGTGGTATGTATCAAGGTTATTTATGTCGGACATTATGACGTTTATCAACATGTTGACAATTTAATTGTTACACCTGGTTTTTGTAAAAGATATAACAAATTTCAGGTTGTCTCCTTTTAGGTCATACACCTGGTTTGTACTTTTAGACCTCAGGTTTCAGGTTGTCTCCCTTTGTAGGTTATACACTTGGTTGGTACTTTTAGACCTCAGGTTTCAGGTTGTCTTCCTTTGTAGGAGGGAATGCCTAATTTTTGTAATTTTTGGTACATTAAAGCATATCAATTTTAGGTTGTCTCCCTTGTTATTTAGTTCATTTAGTTCCCTCCCCCCATTTTTTTCAGATGAAAAGAATACAAGACATCATTATAGGGTCTTCTGTATCTTCTAGATACTTTCTGACATCCTTACTACACAGATTTCAGTCACTGTGATACAGTGTGTCACCACAGCTTCCAAGTATAGCATCCTTACAACACAGATTTCAGTCACTGTGATACAATGTGTCACCACAGCTTCCAGGTATATAGCATCCTTACTACACAGATTTCAGTCACTGTGATACAATGTGTCACCACAGCTTCCAGGTATATAGCATCCTTACTACACAGATTTCAGTCACTGTGATACAATGTGTCACCACAGCTTCCAGGTATATAGCATCCTTACTACACAGATTTCAGTCACTGTGATACAGTGTGTCACCACAGCTTCCAGGTATAGCATCCTTACAACACAGATTTCAGTCACTGTGATACAATGTGTCACCACAGCTTCCAGGTATAGCATCCTTACTACACAGATTTCAGTCACTGTGATACAATGTGTCACCACAGCTTCCAGGTATATAGCATCCTTACTACACAGATTTCAGTCACTGTGATACAATGTGTCACCACAGCTTCCAGGTATATAGCATCCTTACTACACAGATTTCAGTCACTGTGATACAATGTGTCACCACAGCTTCCAGGTATATAGCATCCTTACTACACAGATTTCAGTCACTGTGATACAGTGTGTCACCACAGCTTCCAGGTATAGCATCCTTACAACACAGATATCAGTCACTGTGATACAATGTGTCACCACAGCTTCCAGGTATAGCATCCTTACAACACAGATTTCAGTCACTGTGATACAATGTGTCACCACAGCTTCCAGGTATATAGCATCCTTACAACACAGATTTCAGTCACTGTGATACAATGTGTCACCACAGCTTCCAGGTATAGCATCCTTACTACACAGATTTCAGTCACTGTGATACAATGTGTCACCACAGCTTCCAGGTATATAGCATCCTTACTACACAGATTTCAGTCACTGTGATACAATGTGTCACCACAGCTTCCAGGTATAGCATCCTTACAACACAGATTTCAGTCACTGTGATACAGTGTGTCACCACAGCTTCCAGGTATATAGCATCCTTACTACACAGATTTCAGTCACTGTGATAAAGTGTCACACACAGCTTCCAGGTATAGCATCCTTACCAAAGATTTCAGTCACTGTGATACAATGTGTCACCACAGCTTCCAGGTATATAGCATCCTTACTACACAGATTTCAGTCACTGTGATACAATGTGTCACCACAGCTTCCCAGTATATAGCATCCTTACTACACAGATTTCAGTCACTGTGATACAATGTGTCACCACAGCTTCCAGGTATATAGCATCCTTACTTCACAGATTTAAGTCACTGTGATACAGTGTGTCACCACAGCTTTTAGGTATATAGCATCCTTACTACACAGATTTCAGTCACTGTGATACAATGTGTCACCACAGCTTCCAGGTATATACAATATAGAAAGTTGTCATGCCTTAACAAAATTATGCTTAAAAATGTTGTTTTCAGCAAATTTGTTGCTATTTTTGATCGATCTTAAATCTGGTGATATAGCTTTTACACACAATTCACTAAATCTGCTTACTGTTTCTATTTATAGATATTGCTTCCATCATATGATTAATATGGATTTTAGTAATGATAAAATGTCATATAACTCTTCAGATCAATTTACATCAAGATACTGTAACAGGTTACAGTTTTAATCTGCAGAGATCAAGAGGCCCTGTATTGCTCACCTGGTTAAAAGAAAGTGATGGTTTGCTTGCATATTCTGCTAATATTAACTTTAACTAGCTAAGAAGAAACATGAACATTTGAATTTGAACTAAATTTGTTGATGAAGAAACCTGTAAAAGACATTATTATGTTATTGCTATTTATAATAACATCTTGGGGCTGGGTCAGGTTGGCATCAATAGAATTATGTAAACTGATATTCCACCTCGGGATCTTTCTTCACACCAAATGTGACATCAATCCACCTAGTACTTTTAAAGAATCAGCTAAGAAGTCAACAAAAAACATCATATATTGTATATGACTATGTATCACCCATTTGAACTAAATCAGTTGTTAAAAAAAATTATTATGTTTCTACTAGTTCAAGTAATAGTGACCATCTTTGATACTGGATTGAGTTGGTATGAATAAACTTCCATCTTATCAACCCAGGAATCTTCCACACCAGATTTGGTTATAAGTCATATACACATTGTTTTGTCATTACATAATCTCAAATGGTTTTTAGCCAGGTGAGCTTGAAAAAGCTGTTTGAAAAAATTAACCAATCTTTTGACTCTTAGCGTTCAATATCTGTTTGTTAAAGGAACAGTAAAGGTTATTTTAGATTCATTGTATGTATTATTATACAGGGCTGAAAACTTTACATACTCCAGAAAATTAAACTTTCTATGCCAGAGTGAAATATATACATGTACCAGTATATTATATATAAGTAAAACCTGATATAGTCTATAGAGTATTATTATGGTATCTTCATATTGAAGATATATATATATATACATATATATATTATAATGTATCGATTTAATTATGTTAGCATGTAGAGTGTATACAATGCTATAAAATTGGATCCATGATGTTTTTTGCTTAAGTACCACTTCAATAATGAATTTTTCCATATTCAGCAGAATACAAGAGGCACAAAGTTATTTGTTACAAGATACAGTAAAACCTTGTTATAATGCCCCTCGATAACTTTGCCACCTTGCTTATTGCCACACTATTTTGAAGTCCAAAAATCTATTTTGTTTAAATTTTTCTTTATGAGCCTCCCTCAATTTATCGCAAAACCCCTTTATAATGCCAAAATTTGACTGAACAAATGATGGTGATGAATCAAGGTTTTACTGTAATTTTGTTATACCTCCCATAAACATAGTTTGAAGGCCTACATAGGAATCACTATGTCTCTTTGTGTAACTGTTTCCTTTCTATAACTTTCAAATCTATGAATTAATTTTGATCAAACTTGGAATAATAAATGACATATGTCATTTACCACATTTAGGTGTGAAGGTTAAAGGTCAAGGTCACAAGGTCAAGTCTAAATGTTGGTTTAAGATCGAGGTATTATAGTTTTAGTTTATCTTGGTGATTCAACAGTGTATACAAGTTTTACTGCCATCTGAGTTTCTAATCTGATTTATGCTACCACACATTTACAGTAACTTTAAGAATGTTACAAATGGCTCTAAATGGTACAGTAGCATTAGGGTCTGGAAGTCTGATCATGTGACCTGCATGAATTTGTAATTTGTAACTTCTTTAATTTATGTCTTTAAATAATCTATTATTTAATGTAACCGATGGCAACACTTGATTTCTGATGTCAAAATTAATCTTGGCCATATTACCATGTCTTAGTACAAAAACTAAGATTTCATACTAGGACTTACCTTATGATCAGTAAAGAGATAAATATTTATTTTCGTATTTCAAGAGTATAGTAGCTTCAATCCATTTTTTGACATTTTACTAATAAGGTCATCTGAAGTAATATCGCATAATAACTAATAATAAAGAGTAATAAAGGAATCACATGATGAAGAATTTAAATTAGAATTGTTTGTACTGCGAAGATGTTCCAGTTTTTGCTTTAAGAAGTAGGCCAGATAAAGGTTTAAAAACACCCAATAAGATAGGTTTGAAATAAAGATAAATTTAGAAGTTATATATTGTATCTTATCAGCTGACATAGTTGTTACATCAAGTGTTTGTGTACATGCCAGGGTAAATAAACATACAACATATTGATCACAACAAATATAGGCAAACAACATTCACCTGGTCGCTTGACCTTTAATTTAAATATTTATTATAAGCGAGTTTACTTATATATAGGGAAAGCACATGTTTACTTCATCTACAGAATGAGAAACACTAAACATGAACACTGTTTATGTCAGCCAATCCTAATACTGCCTATGTATTGAATATTCCTAATGAAAGGTCAAACAGACAGGTCAATGTTGTATGCCTATATAGTTATAAATTCACTTTTATGGTAATTATGTTTTAACCTTTACAATGATTTTGCTCTATGTTTGTTAAGGGTCAATGTCACTCATGACATATGAACTATGAATACCATTGAAGATGTTGGTGATGTTATTTGCATCATGAATACATGTGTGACATCATTTGTTTGGCTGTTCCAGTAAATAGACATACTATAGAATCAATAGTATTAGTGGGGTTACATTGACATTTTCACACAAAAAGTGTTATTCTGAGAATTTTCAATGTAAACCTGGTTATTCTGCACACTGCACAAATAATGAGCAGTATTGATCATGTTGTATGCTTGTGAATCCCATTGTGTGTCAAACCAGTAAAGTATTTTCTGTTTCTCAGTTATTTTGCCATCAGTGATAGAGGTTGGTTGGTTGGTTGGTTGGTTGGTTGGTTGGATGGTAGGTTTAAAGTGTGTCAAGCCAAACTTATATTGAGGCTTTTATAAATAGTTCTGAATGATGGAAGAAAGTGAAGGAAAATCACTGACCTTCGGCAAACATCACGACATTGGAAGGTTTCATAAGTGACTCATAGAGACTCATTATTCCTTTGTCTTTGTATGATTTCACAATGTTCTTTATTCAATTTAGCTTTTTATACACAAATGATAAAAAAATATGATAAAGCAATTTTTCTGTCACTAAAAGACTATAAACAAGGATTTATGTAATTGATTGGAAGATTTGTTTTTCTACAGAAATTCAGCTAAGTCATTGTTTTGTATGTTATACTGAAAAATAGAAAATACCTGATAGAATTGTTTTATCTCAATCAATTCTAAACATGCATACACAACTATCTGATAGCTAATTAATTATTGTGGTACCTGATGGAATGTATTACATTGTAATACACAGTGTTACCTGTAAATAATTAATTATTGTGGTACCTGATGGAATGTATTACATTGTAATACACAGTGTTACCTGTAATTAGTTAATTAATTATTGTGGTACCTGATGGAATGTCTTACATTGTAATACACAGTGTTACCTGTAAATAATTAATTATTGTGGTACCTGATGCAATGTCTTACATTGTAATACACAGTGTTACCTGTAATTAGTTAATTAATTATTGTGGTACCTGATGGAATGTATTACATTGTAATACACAGTGTTACCTGTAATTAGTTAATTAATTATTGTGGTACCTGATGGAATGTATTACATTGTAATACACAGTGTTACCTGTAATTAGTTAATTAATTATTGTGGTACCTGATGGAATGTATTACATTGTAATACACAGTGTTACCTGTAATTAGTTAATTAATTATTGTGGTACCTGATGGAATGTATTACATTGTAATACACAGTGTTACCTGTAAATAATTAATTATTGTGGTACCTGATGGAATGTATTACATTGTAATACACAGTGTTACCTGTAATTAGTTAATTAATTATTGTGGTACCTGATGGAATGTCTTACATTGTAATACACAGTGTTACCTGTAATTAGTTAATTAATTATTGTGGTACCTGATGGAATGTATTACATTGTAATACACAGTGTGGCCTGTAAATAATTAATTATTGTGGTACCTGATGGATTGTCTTACATTGTAATACACAGTGTTACCTGTTATTAGTTAATTAATTATTGTGGTACCTGATGGAATGTATTACATTGTAATACACAGTGTGGCCTGTAAATAATTAATTATTGTGGTACCTGATGGAATGTATTACATTGTAATACACAGTGTTACCTGTAAATAATTAATTATTGTGGTACCTGATGGATTGTCTTACATTGTAATACACAGTGTTACCTGTAATTAGTTAATTAATTATTGTGGTACCTGATGGAATGTATTACATTGTAATACACAGTGTTACCTGTAAATAATTAATTATTGTGGTACCTGATGGATTGTATTACATTGTAATACACAGTGTTACCTGTAATTAGTTAATTAATTATTGTGGTACCTGATGGAATGTATTACATTGTAATACACAGTGTTACCTGTAAATAATTAATTATTGTGGTACCTGATGGATTGTCTTACATTGTAATACACAGTGTTACCTGTAATTAGTTAATTAATTATTGTGGTACCTGATGGAATGTATTACATTGTAATACACAGTGTGGCCTGTAAATAATTAATTATTGTGGTACCTGATGGAATGTATTACATTGTAATACACAGTGTTACCTGTAAATAATTAATTATTGTGGTACCTGATGGAATGTATTACATTGTAATACACAGTGTTACCTGTAAATAATTAATTATTGTGGTACCTGATGGATTGTATTACATTGTAATACACAGTGTTACCTGTAAATAGTTAATTAATTATTGTGGTACCTGATGGAATGTCTTACATTGTAATACACAGTGTTACCTGTAAATAATTAATTATTGTGGTACCTGATGGAATGTATTACATTGTAATACACAGTGTTACCTGTAATTAGTTAATTAATTATTGTGGTACCTGATGGAATGTCTTACATTGTAATACACAGTGTTACCTGTAAATAATTAATTATTGTGGTACCTGATGGATTGTCTTACATTGTAATACACAGTGTTACCTGTAATTAGTTAATTAATTATTGTGGTACCTGATGGAATGTATTACATTGTAATACACAGTGTTACCTGTAAATAATTAATTATTGTGGTACCTGATGGAATGTCTTACATTGTAATACACAGTGTTACCTGTTATTAGTTAATTAATTATCGTGGTACCTGATGGATTGTAACACAAGTTAACTGTTTCATCTAATAGACTAAAATGACCTTAGTGGTTCTATCCATAGATTCCAACAGTGTTCATGAAACTGTAGGACATTCAGACAAAACTGGTAAATTTTACATTTGACCAACTGGAAAATGTCAAATTCTAGCACCAAAAATCAGGCACCATTTTACTTTCAATCACTATCTTCTGTTTGAATTATAAATTTACAATGAAAATGTGCTCATCAGTTATGATTCCACAACTAAAATATACATAAAATGTATATTAAAGGGGCAATACGAGGTAAAAACTGAAATGTTTTAAACTGGTAAAACTTTATTTTGGTCAAGTAAACTCTGCTGTTTTATCAGACTTAATGTCCAGTAAATTTTCTTGAGCACTTATCCAAGTCAGGAGCACTGTTCCAAGTGAGGAGATTTGGGGTTCAAATCCCAGTACCGCTAATGATTTCATCTGTTATCCATACTTGGTTAGATTGGACAAAATGAGTAAAGTATACTGCTGACATGTTTCATGACTGGTATGGCATCAAATAGAATCTTAACCACTCATTGTCATTTATCAGTGCAATGCAGAGGAAATAACTAATATTTGTATAAATAGAAGTATCTCTGACATGACTGTAAAGTCTAAATATTTTAATAGTTCTGTAATTTTAATTTTTCTGTTGCTAAGGATTTCACTGGTTTTGTGTCTTTCTTTTTGCTTTTTAGTATATTTACTTTTGATTTCTTGAATTTACTTCTTTAGACAGTCTACAGTATTTACAAATTGGCCGAGTCTTTATAAATAATAATAAAACTTAGAAAAATATTTTTATGAAAATAGGGTGAACGGCAAATCAACAAAGATTAAAAGGACATGGCAGACCTGGTACACCCAAATAAAAATGAATTTGCTATTTATTTATTTTGCCAAAATCCTTCAGACTATCTTTACATGTACATGACTTCAAAACAATCTTATCAGTACAAACTTTATTTATACATATCAATATTTATATAACATAGTTGAAATCTCCAGCAGTGATGAATCAATAATATCAGAGGTTACTTCTTACCAATTACAGTAGAACAAAAGTGAAAAAATCTGTACTATTATTCTACTACACTACACTGACTTTCTATTCTTAATGCTGCTGCTGCTGCTGCTGCTGCTGCTGCTGATGATGATGATGATGATGATGATGATGATGATGATGATGATGATGATGATGATGAAAATCATAGATACTTTTACAGCAAAACATAAGTATAATGACCACTCATTGGACACAAAAAGTGGACTTCATAGACAAGTGGTCTTTATTTTGATCTTCTTTTAGTCTTTAATAGAGGTGGTCACTTTAGCAGGTTTTACTGTATAGACTGATAATTGAATTTCATTCCTTCAGTTTTATCACAGATAATAATTTTTTCACTAATGTGATGATTATGCATGTTTCATATGTGAGCTGATCAAGTTTGGCCTAGTTTTACACACCTTGTGTTATTTTATTCACTGACATGTAACCAGAGTATTTATTTCACCATCTACATGTTTTATAGTGAAGGATATAAAATTATTTTTACATCTAAAATCTAGATCAAGGACAATGAAGAATAATATATTAAAAACATCAAGGTCTTTCTTTGTCCCTATAACTGACCATTGTTCATGGTATGATCGAACCACGCACTCTCTGGATGGCATCTTGCAGATTCTAAATGGTTTGCAGGTATAACTTATCATGACTTTGATGTTTGTAAATTTTAGATTATTATGCAAGATTTGAACTTTGAAATGCAGAAAGAAAAAAAAATCCAATATTAAAATATCAGTAATCAGCTAATGTTCAGAATTCAATTATGTATTTTCAAAGTTTGCTGAAGCTGAGTTTTGTTTGTACGTGTATTTATATTTATTTCCTAGCTTCATTCTTCTAGTAAAAAAGTTTGGACATTTATGGCATTTTAAAACTATATTTAGACTCTTGTATTTAAAAGATAAATGTTACTGTGTCAATGAGTACTCAGAAGCTAAAAAATGTCATTGAATTAAACATAACATACAGTAAAGTTTACCTGAGAGGAGAATTTATTACACCTGTCCTAATTGGCCAAGGTGACTTTCAGATAATACATTAGTTTACCTGAAAATTGTATATAAGTATAAATTTATATAAATGTCTTTATTTAGTATATTTATGGATATACTTATCACTTATTCTTATGCTTTAGATCTTCATATTTATTTTCAAATACTGCTAGGTTTTATTTTAACACAAATGCAGTACATTTTGTACATGTAGTGAAAATAGAAAATTAGAGTGCCTGATTATAGATCACAGGGCCTCTTACCACCCTTGATTACATATCACAGGGCCTCTTACCACCCTTGATTACATATCACAGGGCCTCTTACCACCCCTGATTATAGATCACAGGGCCTCTTACCACCCCTGATTATAGATCACAGGGCCTCTTACCACCCCTGATTATTTCAGATCACAGGGCCTCTTACCACCCTGATTACAGATCACAGGGCCTCTTACCACCCTGATTATAGATCACAGGGCCTCTTACCACCCCTGATTATTTCAGATCACAGGGCCTCTTACCACCCTGATTACAGATCACAGGGCCTCTTACCACCCCTGATTATAGATCACAGAGCCTCTTACCACCCCTGATTATTTCAGATCACAGGGCCTCTTACCACCCTGATTACAGATCACAGGGCCTCTTACCACCCTGATTATAGATCACAGGGCCTCTTACCACCCCTGATTACAGATCACAGGGCCTCTTACCACCCCTGATTATAGATCACAGGGCCTCTTACCACCTCTGATTACAGATCACAGGGCCTCTTACCACCCCTGATTACAGATCACAGGGCCTCTTACCACCCCTGATTATAGATCACAGGGCCTCTTACCACCTCTGATTACATATCATAGGGCCTCTTACCACCCCTGATGATTACAGATCACAGGGCCTCTTACCACCCCTGATTACAGATCACTGGGCCTCTTACCACCCCTAATTACAGATCACAGGGCCTCTTACCACCTCTGATGATTACAGATCACAGGTCTTAACAGTATAGCTACAGTTTTACAACAAGGAAATGACACCAACAAAAACAACAAACATAAAATCATGAAATAATAATAAAACAAAAAAATCAATGAAATATAACCACATAATGAAGCAAGAACAGTGGTAAAAACCATATAATAAACCTAAAGTATTTCAATTCATAATAAATTAAGATGTTTTTACATTTATAATAATAACAATATGGAAGTGATAAATGGCTTAAGGTGAACTCTGTTTGACAGTGAGTATTCTTCCTGTTGATGTTGTATCTATATGTAGCAAAGCATGTAAAACCATCATGATTTTAAAGTCAGAGGAAGTAGAGACTAGGGATGGGACCCTGGCCATCATGATCCAGAAATGCCTTATGGGTAAATTATACAAGGTGGTTTAACATTAATTATAATGTAGATGTCATTCAAACATGTCTTCTTTCTTCCTTAAACTGTTATCTGGTACATTTGTACATGAGTCATAGTATTTTGAATTTTTCTGAAATCCTGCATAATAGTTATTTTTAAAAATCATGCATTTAATTGTGAATAATAATATCTACATATAAATGTTGGTGTTGATTTGGACATGGATAAGTATGCTTGTTTTTGATTTACACACCCAAAATAGCTAAAACCTTAAGAGATAACTTTATAGAATATAAAAAAAACAAAATACATTGTAGCTGGGGTTGGTGTATTGTTTCCTCTGAAATGTGTGTTTGACTTGTCGGCTGAATTGTCTAAAGCATGTTCTTACAGATCACATTGCCTCTCACTACCATAGTTCAAATCCTTGTCATGCATATCCTATTGTTCGTCTTTTTTACTTAGAGACAGTCCTTAACTAAAATGGCTATATTATCATTTGGTATCTAATAAAATAACTACAATATTTGTGTTTAAAAACAAAAATACTAACAAGGAAAAATACTTGAAAAATCAAAATCATTACATTTAATCCTGTATAGAGAAAAAATCAGCAAATTTACAATAATCATGATTAGACTAAGAACTAAAACACCCGTTTTGGACCCCGTGTTCTAAATCATTGATATTCACGCCTGAATCACGCCTGTGTCATAGACTTAATCAGTTTGTTCACTTTCAAAAAATGTTATTCTGATGCTTTTTTACAAATTAAAACTTGAAAACTGCATACTTCTCGTCATCTGGAATGGATATTTCTTTTCCATAATTTTGTCTAAAGCGATGCCAATAACAAGTGTCATATAAGTAATTGTTGACCCTATTTGAACCTTTTAATATATGCATATGAGGTCACCAAGGGAACATACTACAACTGATTTTAAGTAAACAATGTAAAATTTTCTCTATGTAGGAGAATATCAGAAAAAGTAAAAATAAAACAAAAAATATGTTTAGATGCGCTTTTTGTTTTCAATACAAAATATGATTATTAGGTTTCAAAAACTTAAAAGGTATAAAAGTTATTGATGAAAATGACTGTCTCTAAACATTAAAGATGAACAATAGTATGAGACAGTCTGTCAGTTGGCTTGCCAAAGGTTTGTGCCCTTTTTAAAGAGACAGTCTGTCAGTTGGCTTGCCAAAGGTTTGTGCCCTTTTTAAAGAGACAGTCTGTCAGTTGGCTTGCCAAAGGTTTGTGCCCTTTTTAAAGAGACAGTTTGTCAGTTGGCTTGCCAAAGGTTTGTGCCCTTTTTAAAGAGACAGTCTGTCAGTTGGCTTGCCAAAGGTTTGTGCCCTTTTTAAAGAGACAGCCTGTCAGTTGGCTTGCCAAAGGTTTGTGCCCTTTTTAAAGAGACAGCCTGTCAGTTGGCTTGCCAAAGGTTTGTGCCCTTTTTAAAGAGACAGTTTGTCAGTTGGCTTGCCAAAGATTTGTGCCCTTTTTAAAGAGACAGTTTGTCAGTTGGCTTGCCAAAGGTTTGTGCCCTTTTTAAAGAGACAGCCTGTCAGTTGGCTTGCCAAAGGTTTGTGCCCTTTTTAAAGAGACAGTTTGTCAGTTGGCTTGCCAAAGGTTTGTGCCCTTGTTAAAGAGACAGTTTGTCAGTTGGCTTGCCAAGGGTTTGTGCCCTTTTTAAAGGTATTCTCATTTTCTTCCGGCATCCAAGAACTGACCACCTTAATATATATATATATATATATAAAATTCCAAATTTGTCGATAAAGTTTATTATATATATAAAGTAAATATTGCCAAAATAATTCTGATTTTCAAACATTTTGTCTCTAACCTTTAATGTTAAATATTTTAATAGTCTATATTTTGAAAGTACATCAATCAGTCACTAGAATATTTAGGATTTCTATAACATTGTGATATAGTTAATATAGGAGGTTTTTTATATGAACACAAAAATGATTTCATACATGGTAAGAACAACATTTTTTGTTTAGATTTCCTCTATTTTTGTACTTGAACATTACTAAATATTTTTGGAATTTGATTTAGTTTTTAACAAAATGTTAATTATGTATGAAATTTAAAAAAATATATATATGGTATGGTATATGGTATGTACTGGCATCAGACAAAAGGTCCATCAGTAAAATTTGTAGACAGAACTTGATACACACAGCAAAAAATACATAAACAGTTGAAGGCCAAAACAAAAGGATTAGTTGACCTTTAAAATTAAAAAAGACTAGATATAGACAAGTAATATAGATGGTTTGATATAAAAAATAAAAAAACAATGGATGAAAAAGGACCTTATGACAGCTTATTTTTGTATAAATAGTCCTCAGTTCATTTACAAACCTGTTACTGGTATTGTTGATTGAACTTGTGGTAATATTTTCTAAAGTGTGATGCCCTTCTTTGAGTGAACCAACCCCCCCCACCCCACACACACACACATCCACTCTCACTATACACCCTTGTGTTTAAATCTTCTATCTACATTTAGCCATACCATTTTTTTTTTGTTAAGCATTCACCCTATCCTATCATCAAAAACCTACCAACCTATTAGGAAAACAATGTGAAGTAATAGTAAAAAAACCCACGAACCTCTTATGTTAAAAGTATGGACCTTGGCATTTAAAAATGAGCATATAGTATTAACAATTATAACAAAGTATAAAACTTGGTTTAAACCAAAAACCAAACTGTACCTTAGAACAAAACAAAAAATTTTAATTCAAAATAAATTAAAAACCTTAAAATGATTGATGTTTCCCCCCCCCCCCAAAAAAAAAAAAGCAGAATGAATTTGATAAAAATTGTTTGTTTTTTCATGTTTGAAGTCCCAAAACCTACCCACCAGCTGACGCTTGACAAAAAATTAACTGGCACGGCCTTATCTTGATGACTACTCATATTTATGGGGTCAGTCATTCAAAAAAATAAAAAGTTATATTTGGTTGCCTGGGTTACTGTCATTTACTCTTGACACCTTTAGAGGTCATTATGGCAAACTACATAATTCCTGACAGTATATCACCACCCACTTCTTTTGGTTGTAAGAGTAAATACCATACTATGAAGGTTTTTATTCCTTTTATAAAGTCAAAAATGACAAATGATATATTTCATCAAAGCATAGGAATATATTCAAGAAGTCTTTGTCAATATGTTGAAGACATCTAGTCTCAGAATGGATGATAGTCTTTGTCAATATGTTGAGGACATCTAGTCTCAGAATGGAAGATACTGGTATTGTAGAGCTTTGACAGATTTTGGAACATTCTTATGCCAAGTGCTAGGGTACAACAATTCATAATGGTGTGTAATGTCCCCAGTCAAAGTTTTTTTTTGCTTATATTTGGAAATATCAAAAGGGATCCACATGCTTTTAGTAAGTAATACACTGTGATCTGTCCCACTGCCCCATGGGAATCAAACTTATAGGTTCAGTTCAGTTCAGTTCATATAGTTTATTTACGTGTCACATGTTATAAAACATAATATACATATTAAAATATTACATAAAATAATAACATCCAGCCTTAAAAGACTTATGAGACACGAGTTAAAAGTTATTTACACGTAACATAGTGAAACAAAAATTTTAAATTAAGAATATTGGTTACAAGTTAATAAAACGCTTTCATCTATTATACATATCACATAAAGTTTTGGCTAGAAGTGTTTGAACATCACCAGTACACATTATAATTAAAAACTTTTCATCATCGTTTAAAAACTAAAAAAAAGGATTTAACTGTTGCATAAAAGTAAAAATATCATGTCTTATAGGTGTTAAAATGCCCTAGCTGTATTCTGTAAGCCAACACTTTAAATTACTGCTGAACAGAGGCACCACAAAGTGGTTAGAACATCTAGTATTTAGAAACATTTTTAAAAATACTGTAATTGGTAAGGAATAAAGTATTCCTTCATATACTTGCCAAGTTATAATGGACTATCTCAAATTTTCCATAAAATATTTATAGTGAAGAAGATAAAACTATTTTGTTTCAGGTTGCATGTATAAAGTCATTAAAAAGTTTTTCTCTCTCGTCTGATTTCTGTGTTATCACATTTACAGTAACAATGCAGTTAACAGCCATTACCAAGGGGCATTCTTAAAAGACATGCTAAAAATAGAAACCAGTTTTATTTGATTTTTCCCAAAAGTATAGGAATATAGACAAAATAGATTAGCTTCCATTATCTTGTATTATCTATTACAGTGTTTTTTATTTATTTTCTTTATTTTTTCTGTTAATATGTCAGTTACATTGAGGTATTGTCTCTTAAGGGAGATGTGAACTTATAGTAGATGAACAATTTACGGTAATACCTTTGGAAAATTAAATGTGAACTTGTTGGTCCATCGTTTATGACTATATGCATTATGCATGGCTCACATTATTAATACCTGTTTGTCTAGCTTTGAATTTCACGATAGACAGATCTGGTGTGAGAAAGTTTGTCAGCTTGTTAGCCAAAGGTTGTGTTCTGTACTCGGGTTTCCTCTACCAATCCAGAACTGGCCACATGAGTGAAATATAACAAACACCTTTCCATTTATTCTCTTTTGTTTCAAGCATTTTGATTGGTCAGACCTTTCCTGTTATTTTTATATGAAAAAAAGCCTCATGGTATCATGGACAAAACATTTGTGTTCCTATGCCACAGGGATGTTATTCTTTTTTTTTTTTTAAATTATTTTATGTACAGTTTTAAAGGTATTAAATAAGTGATTTTTAAATCTATGAACTGAATTATACAAAAAATAAATAAATTATTCTTCAATTTTTGTCACGTTAAAGTGAAGGAATTTGACAGCGTAAACTGGATACCTTACCATCTCTAGTTTCATTTCTAGTCAGACAATAAGGAATCTTCAATACATATCAAAAACAAACATACTAATCCATGTCCGAATCACAATCCAGAAGCAAAGTAAAAACTTTGGAACTGACAAGTTAGGTTACACATGTGAACTTCCACCAGGGAAGTGAGGCCAGGTGCTCCGGAAGGGTAAGCACCTCCTGTTTAGCTAGCTACACCCGTCACGTGTGTAATCAAAATTGTGTGAAAGGAACATGGAACTATAAGTCGTCAAATATATCCAGGGCAATCCTGGACACAGAGACATCAAACTTATCAACAATACTGTGATGACGGCCATAAAACTTTTTGAGGGCCTTGATAAGCCTAGGCTTGCAATATCCCTGAGTCAACAATTTATTTGCAAGCAGCCTACTTCGTTGTACAAAGTCCTCGTAGTGGGAACAAGCTCTACCATAGCGTATTAATTGGGAAACAAATACACCATAAGCAGGAGAAGCAGGTATATTGCTGCATAAAATAGGAAAGTTGACAATAGAAAAATTGAAGTCATCACGTTTGTCATAAAGTTTCAAATGTAGCCTTTCGTGTGTGTCATAATTCAGGTATAAGTCTAAATATGAAGCAGAACTTGAGGAATCAGTCGTGTCTTTTATTTCAAGCTCACTAGGGTAGATGACATTTACATAGAGCCCAAATTTAGGATTGTTAAGAGACAGAATGTCATCTATATATCTGTATGTTGAGTTGAATGATTTGGCGACAGTCCTCTCCAGATTTAACAAGGTTCTGCATAAATTCCGCTTCATAAGAATAAAGAGACAAATCAGCAAGCAATGGTGCACAGTTTGTATATTAGTGCATTCAATGAATTGAAAATTGAGTCCACTCACCCCATTGCCCCTCCCTCATACATTGGTATATTGAACCCTTCATATCTATATATCATTATATTGTTCTTACTAATTGGTATCGGTAAATAGTCATTGGATATCAGTATCAAAATAAGAAATAAAAATCAACTATACCAAATTTGTCATACATATTTCTATGAAATAGACATTTGGGCCACCTTTAGGTGACAAGCTATTACCAGATTTTCATCCATCAATCAATTTTATGTCTTTACCTGAGATTTTTACCTGTAATGTGAGGGTCATCATGTAGGTAATATGTATATACAGAAGTAGAAACCAGTACATTTCATTGGTTGATAAGATCAGGCTCATTAGCATGTTTTTGTCTTTCATTCATAACTTGTAGATTTTGTTGTACCATATGCAAGGATTAATTATAAATATCTGATTTTCTTGTAATGGGAAAAGTCGTTTAGATTATGGTTTTCAAGAATTTTTTCTTTGAGTATTTAAGGTAATTATTTATAAATAATTTATTATGTTACTTTTTAAATATATGTACATATATGTTACTTTTTATAAGTATATCGGTACATTGTATATTTATTTTGAAATATTGTGTTAATTATAATATCTGATTCAAATTTCACACACACACACACACACACACCACACACACACACACACATATATATATATATATATATATATATATATATATATTATTATATTATTTTCAAAACAATACAATTTTTAATGATGTTATCAGATATAATATCAAATTCTTTATAACAATTTAAAAAAAAAAAAAATTTCCATGGATGTTTGACTTAATAACAATTGTTTTTGTACCAAAAATAATAAATAAGGTGAAATTGTATAACCGTTAAAATAGTGTTACCCTCATATTTACCAATCAATATTTAATATTAACATTTTTTATTATGCTGTATATATTGGTATGGTATGGTGAATTAGTGGGTCAACAGTAAAATATCATGTAGAACTTACATTTATTTATTTATTTATTTATTTATTTATTTATTTATTTATTTATTTATTTATTTATTTATTTATTTAACAATTTGTGCTGCTTTAATTTTTGTTGTTAAGTCTTACTGATTATACAGTAAGTCCTGTCTAAATCTAACACCTTTGAGATCTGCGGAAGTTTTCGTTTAGTTCAGACAAGACTTCAGTGTACACATATTAATTAATCAGTGGGAATGGTGTATCTTAATAATGAAGTTCAGTTTAGACAGGATTATGTCTGTTTTGGATTTGTTTTTCACATGCCCTGCTATATCAATAGTCTTTATAAATTAATTATATCAAACTAGACTTACTGATTAAAATTCAAATTAAAGACAAATTGTCAGTATTTATCAAATCATGGTTAGTAAAAGTTACCGTATTTGGTATTTTTAAACACACTTTACTTTTGTGCACACATTTATTTGACAATTGTGTACATTATTTATAAGTTGATATTGATGAAATGTTTTCTTTTTAGATTTGATATTTTCTGTGTTTATGTCAAAATAAGCCATTGTTGCTGTATCTGTATGGTACCTTCTTCCCATTCTTTGGAACACTCTTCCATATTTTGGATAAAGTTCTAATATTCAATTAAGTCAGACAGAAAAGTTAGATATAATTCAGATTTGTCATCAGGTTTTTATTGCACAAATCCTGACTGGCCTTTAGTAAAGGACATATTATATGTATGTAGATAGGTATAGCTCGAAGGCACACATGATACCTGGCCTGACTGGAGAATATGTCTATAGCAGTGTCATAATTAGTCATGCTCTAGTTATCTTACTGGTCACTGTTTCAAGGATGATATGGTTATTTGATGGTCATTCCATCACACATTCCTGGTCAATATCGTTTTAGGGTATACTAGAAATAAATTTATAGCTGTTTACTCAATCAGATAAGGCTATATTTAGTATGGTGTATTGTGTTTGAATGTTTTTACAGGACAGAATTACTGTATAATTGCTATAGTTAAAAGCTTTTTGAACCATCAAAATAAATAAAGCAAAAGTTCATGAAAATAGGCCAGACTGGTTCAGTGGTCTTGTTTTCAGGGTTAATGTTTTGTTGTATAAGCACTTTTTCTGCCTTGTCATATATAAGTGTTACAGACAGTATGACTAGAGGCTGACATACTCTAACTGAAATTCTCCCACTTCATTGAGTGATATGGTTCAGGGAAAAATACATAACAGTAGATTTGTTCAAATTTATACCACAGGGTAAAATTGATTTTTATTGTGTTTTCTTTGTAAAGTCACTTGGAACTGATCTATTCCAATGAAACATCTTTTCACTATAACATTGTGTAAAAGAAAGTTCCATATGGAATAAAATCTACAATAGTCTGTTTCTATTCTGTTTACAAACCCGATTCATAAGTAACAGTTACTCAGTCAGAATTTGTTCCTTCAGGGAAAATGTTCCAATGGAATGTTTTCTCACTAGTGAATTGAGTCTAACAGAATTAAGATAACATACAGAGTTAAAACCAAGCTAGTGATTTACAGTCAGTTTAAAACCTTGGTTCCTAATCACTACAGAGTTTTATTTTCTGTGGAGGTGTTTCCTGCCAGGTTTTTACACTATTCATAGTTTTGTGTTAGTGATATTATTAGCTAGTCAGAAGCCCCACCATTCCTAGTTCTGTGTTAGTGATATTATTAGCTAGTCAGAAGCCCCACCATTCCTAGTTCTGTGTTAGTGATATTATTAGCTAGTCAGAAGCCCCACCATTCCTAGTTCTGTGTTAGTGATATTATTAGCTAGACAGAAGCCCCACCATTCCTAGTTCTGTGTTAGTGATATTATTAGCTAGACAGAAGCCCCACCATTCCTAGTTCTGTGTTAGTGATATTATTAGCTAGTCAGAAGCCCCACCATTCCTAGTTCTGTGTTAGTGATATTATTAGCTAGACAGAAGCCCCACCATTCCTAGTTCTGTGTTAGTGATATTATTAGCTAGACAGAAGCCCCACCATTCCTAGTTCTGTGTTAGTGATATTATTAGCTAGACAGAAGCCCCACCATTCCTAGTTCTGTGTTAGTGATATTATTAGCTAGTCAGAAGCCCCACCATTCCTAGTTCTGTGTTAGTGATATTATTAGCTAGTCAGAAGCCCCACCATTCCTAGTTCTGTGTTAGTGATATTATTAGCTAGTCAGAAGCCCCACCATTCCTAGTTCTGTGTTAGTGATATTATTAGCTAGACAGAAGCCCCACCATTCCTAGTTCTGTGTTAGTGATATTATTAGCTAGACAGAAGCCCCAGTAGTTCACTTTGCTTATTCAGCAGTATTCTTGTTTAATATAGTTTTGCAGATGTCCTATAAAACTATAAAAACCATAGACATGCTGTATTATGAAAAATTCTGCAGACCCTGAGGATACCAGGAGACTTTATTACACAATTCTGTTTGATTTAGATGTGATGTATCACTGATAACACTAAACCAGGACATTATTACTAATTCATGTTGATACCTAGCATCTGTAAATAGACTGTGTTAATGTCACTTGCAATTTTTGTAATAATGAATATTTAATCATATTTCACAAAACATTCTTCTCTTCTTGTCACTCATAGTTATTAATATTTTCCATCCACCTTCCACTGTATGAATGTCCTTAAGAATATAAATTTAAAAACCACATAGTTTTACAAATCAAGTTCTTCTATTGGTGGATAAGTCATATCATGGTATACCATTTGTCCACCTGTTCGTTTTTTATATGACCGTCACCAATTGTGATAGGTCATATTATGGTATACTGTTTGTCCACCAGTTCATTTTTAATTTTGCTAGTTTTATCTCTTTTTATACCTGGTTTTCAATGTTGTATCTGGTTTTGAGATAATCTTTAGTTTAGTATCAATATTTGTATGTTTTTAATTGAAATAATATACAGTAAAACCTCAAGTTATTGCTAGCATTTGTTCTGTCAAATTTCTGTCAAATTTTGGTGTTTGATACAAGTTTATCATTAAATTGAGGGAAGTTATATAGAAAAAATAAAAGAAATAGTGTGGGAATTCAAAATACTGCAGCAATAAGCAAGGTGGTAAATATATTAAGAAGCATTATAATGAGGAATTACTGTATTTATTTGTAATTCACTAAAATTTTAATTTTGACTTAAAAGGCCTAAAAATGAATAAATAACATATCTATTAATATTTCTTTGATAATTAATTTTTTTAAACTTTTGCATATTTTATGGGTGGGACACAAAGATTTATGGGTGGGGGTTAAAATGAAAGTCTTTACTGAGTGAACCTGGTCCAGATCAATGACTTAAGATTGTTGACTATTCAACAAGTCCTTGGAGATATAACCTTCAATGTTTAACTTTAGTTTTTGAACTTCAAATACATATTATGTACACAATGTTTAAATCAGAGTACGTTTAAGTCTTACCAAATTCTGTGTCATGTTTAACTTTATATGTAAAAGTTATGTCGGGGGTATGTATAAAAGGTGTCTATAGATAACATTGTTGAGGAAATTTTACCACCAGTAGGTATCTTTAAGTTTTTAGGGTTTTTTTTTATAAAAATGTCAATAACCAAACTTAAACCTACAACTAATATTCTTTGATTTTGTTTATCTTTTAAAGTTTTCCTATTTGTTTTTATTGTTTATTTTGGTTATATAGAGAAGTGCACACGGTGTAAAGTGTTCTATAATTACGTCAATAATATCTGGGTTTTACTAGACTTACTGAATTTTAAATTTTGAAATATTTTAAAAATAGTGAGTTTAAAAAAAACTAGTGAGCTAATGACCTGTGGAAAAACTTAACATTAAAGATTTGTTATCACAGACATACAACATTTACTGGTGATATATCATAAATATCAGCGGAGTAGCCAGTTCATAATAAGTTTGTTAATATAAAGGTAAATAATTATTCATTATATAACTTGGGTTTGTTTAATTTTTTAATATGATTATTTATCACATAATTAGTTTTGAAATAATTATTTGTCTCGCCTATTCTGAGACATATCAGCCATGTTACATTTGTAATGAACATTGTATAATATATGTACATTGTAGTCTTACAATTAAGGGTTTGAAGGTTTTACTTGAGAGTGTCTGTATCATACATGTCCAAAGTTGTGTGGCTGTATTTAGATCATTAGATCCATACATGTCCAAAGCTGTGTGTCTGTATTTAGATCATTAGATCCATACATGTCCAAAGTTGTGTGTTTGTATTTAGATCATTAGATCCATACATGTCCAAAGTTGTGTGTCTGTATTTAGATCATTAGATCCATACATGTCCAAAGTTGTGTGGCTGTATTTAGATCATTAGATCCATACGTGTCCAAAGTTGTGTGGCTGTATTTAGATCATTAGATCCATACGTGTCCAAAGTTGTGTGGCTGTATTTAGATCATTAGATCCATACGTGTCCAAAGTTGTGTGGCTGTATTTACATCATTAGATCCATACGTGTCCAAAGTTGTGTGGCTGTATTTAGATCATTAGATCCATACATGTCCAAAGTTGTGTAGCTGTATTTAGATCATTAGATCCATACGTGTCCAAAGTTGTGTGGCTGTATTTAGATCATTAGATCCATACGTGTCCAAAGTTGTGTGGCTGTATTTAGATCATGTCTAAAGTTGTGTGTCTGTATTTAGATCATTAGATCCATACATGTCCAAAGTTGTGTGGCTGTATTTAGATCATTAGATCCCTACGTGTCCAAAGTTGTGTGGCTGTATTTAGATCATTAGATCCATACGTGTCCAAAGTTGTGTGGCTGTATTTAGATCATTAGATCCATATGTGTCCAAAGTTGTGTGGCTGTATTTAGATCATTAGATCCATATGTGTCCAAAGTTGTGTGGCTGTATTTAGATCATTAGATCCATACGTGTCCAAAGTTGTGTGTCTGTATTTAGATCATTAGATCCATACATGTCCAAAGTTGTGTGTCTGTATTTAGATCATTAGATCCATACGTGTCCAAAGTTGTGTGGCTGTATTTAGATCATTAGATCTATACGTGTCCAAAGTTGTGTGTCTGTATTTAGATCATTAGATCCATACATGTCCAAAGTTGTGTGGCTGTATTTAGATCATTAGATCCATACGTGTCCAAAGTTGTGTGGCTGTATTTAGATCATTAGATCCATACGTGTCCAAAGTTGTGTGGCTGTATTTAGATCATTAGATCCATATGTGTCCAAAGTTGTGTGGCTGTATTTAGATCATTAGATCCATATGTGTCCAAAATTGTGTGTCTGTATTTAGATCATTAGATCCATACATGTCCAAAGTTGTGTGTCTGTATTTAGATCATGTCTAAAGTTGTGTGTCTGTATTTAGATCATTAGATCCATACATGTCCAAAGTTGTGTGTCTGTATTTAGATCATTAGATCCATACGTGTCCAAAGTTGTGTGGCTGTATTTAGATCATTAGATCTATACGTGTCCAAAGTTGTGTGGCTGTATTTAGATCATTAGATCCATATGTGTCCAAAGTTGTGCGTGTCCAAAGTTGTGTGGCTGTATTTAGATCATTAGATCCATACGTGTCCAAAGTTGTGTGGCTGTATTTAAATCATTAGATCCATACATGTCCAAAGCTGTGTGTCTGTATTTAGATCATTAGATCCACACATGTCCAAAGTTGTGTGGCTGTATTCTACAGTGACTCTGACAGTAGGATATAAAAATGTGATTTACATATTACCGGTATATTTATTGTGTGACGTATTAGATACACTGATCTTGTTATCACCAATGAACTAATTATACTGATAATAAATGTCCTGCCTTCATCAGACCTCATAATTACACTACAACATTAATATAAAAAATATACGTAGGTAATTTTAACACACTATAGGTTTTGTACAGAAGAAGTATTATCAAATAAAAAATCCCTGACGTGCGTAATGTGACTATGACGTACACAATAGAACAGAAAGAAAGAATTACATATTTTTGTGTTAGGTTTAGTATATATATTCTACAATTGGCTGCTTCATGTAATAATTATGTACAATGTGTCAATTTAATGATTTTTATTACATCATGTTAAGCATGAAAACATTATAATAATAAACATCTGTAGACACACATTTCAATTTATATTTTAATTTTTTTATGTATACACACATACAATAAAATATTAGCTTTACAAAATGCCCTTGTAACCTGTAATACTCACTCAAATAAATGAGTTCATCCATAACTAAATCGCTTTTGCCTTTAACTCTCTCTGGTTGAGAAAATTGAGTAAAATGACTAAACTCTCTCTCTCTCTCTCTCTCTCTCTCTCTAAATAACTTCAGTTAGTGGATATACATGTACAGTATTATGATGAACTACAGGTCAAGTTTGAGTTTAAGTATTGGTCAGTTGGTTCTGAAATATTTGCCGTTATGATTCTGATGAAACTCCTGATTGGGTATTTTGTATGCTCAGCAATTTTCTAGTTTGACTTAGTTATTAATAAAGTCACTAAATCATTGTTACAGGGAAACACAGCAATAATTTAGGTGATAAATAAATTAAATACTGAGAGTCAATAATATGTTTTTTTACAAGCAGAAATCATTTTGATATATAGGTTAATTCAATTACTTTATTGTGAAGACATATGTTAGCAGTTTTCATTGTAACAATATCCTGTGATGTGATAGACTTCAATAAAAACAGGGACTGTTTGAAACAGTAGCTTATAAAAATGTCAAAGTTTGGCAGATTTGACTTGCTTGTTTGACCTATAATTTTAAATTTTTCATACTGATTTTGATTAGAAAATCCTTAAATGTTTTACTGACCTGGCATAGAATGAATCTTACTTTACAAATTACAAGAACATTTACATCTTCTATAAGACTTATGATTGATGGTTGCTTTGTTTACATTTATAGTATAAGGGTCAGTAGATCAGGTTAGAATTGTTGACCTATACTGTGAGTCTGCCAGTTTTGTTTTTTATTTTGAGGAGAGATTACAAAATTTAAGGTTTTATCTGTTATCTGTTGCAGATTAAGAAGATATATCCAGATGCTAACTTAAGACTTCCAGGGAAGAAGATTTTTGGTAATTTAGATCCTGACTTTATAAAACAGAGACGTGAGGGTTTGGATGATTTTATACAGAAATTAGCATCACATCCAAAGATATCACAAAAGTAAGTAAAATATAAAAAGAATGGATTGCAGTATTTCAGTTGTGTTGATAAAGTCAGTTCAGTACAGTGGGGTCAAAACCTAGTACTAGTTGTGATGTTTCCAAGTCAAGGTTGTGGGGTCAACACCTAGTACTAGTTGTGATGTTTCCAAGTCAAGGTTGTGGGGTCAACACCTAGTACTAGTTGTGATGTTTCCAAGTCAAGGTTGTGAGGTCAAAACCTAGTACTAGTTGTGATATTTTCTGATGTGATGTTTCATCCTATATTATTAAGCTTAATGCCTTGTGTCATGGCAGGCATAAAAACCCAGTGCCAGAACAAAAACTAATTTTGAAGTAAGTTGTGGATGATAGATTTAACTCCAAGGACAGGGACTCCATTCCTTGCAATTCACTCTCTACTGTTAATCTCACAGAATGGAAAACTTACTTTGATTAAATTGTGGTAACATTTCTACCATAAATCTCCAAGAAAGGAAAGCTTACTGTTACCATGGTAACATTTCTACTATAAACCTCCCAGAATGGAAAAAACCTTACTGTGGTGACATTTTTGCTATAAATCTCACATAATGGAAAAACACTTGATATCTTGACTTTACTGATCAAAATAAACTTGTCCATAATTTAAGAAGTTTTATACCAATAAGAGCAAAATGTTATTTGATTACAGAACATCAGTTATAGAGGTAAATCTGAGATATGGACAATCAAATTACAACAGAATACTTGTATAATCTGTATATATAGCTGAGTACAAGTAGGATGTAATATTGTTTTGTTTCTATATTTATTCTCGCTAGTATTGATTTTTGTTGGTTTTTCCCATTCTTGGGCAATATTAAAATTCCATCAGGGTTTAATATTATTTTCCTGTCTATAGTACCGGTAATTTGATTTTAGAGGATCTGTTCTATTTTAGACACTACACTATAACATTGCAGAGTTTTAGATTATTTTCTTACATTTTATCAGCCATTGCTGTTTTCTTTAGTGATTTGATTTTAGGATATATATATACCAGTATTATATTTATCAGATTAGCACCAATTATAGATTATTTTACTGATTTTGTTGACACAAATCATTCTTGTTCTGCAGGGATCATTTAATTAAATAAAACTTTGTTTTGAAGCTACATGATTACATCTAACATAAAGTTGAAGCATTACATCTAACATAAAGTTGAAACATTACATCTAACATAAAGTTGAAGCATTACATCTAACATAAAGTTGAAGCATTACATCTAACATAAAGTTGAAGCATTACATCTAACATAAAGTTGAAGCATTACATCTAACATAAAGTTGAAGCATTACATCTAACATAAAGTTGAAGCATTACATCTAACATAAAGTTGAAGCATTACATCTAACATAAAGTTGAAGCATTACTTCTAACATAAAGTTGAAGCATTACATCTAACATAAAGTTGAAGCATTACATCTAACATAAAGTTGAAGCATTACATCTAACATAAAGTTGAAGCATTACATCTAACATAAAGTTGAAGCATTACATCTAACATAAAGTTGAAGCATTACATCTAACATAAAGTTGAAGCATTACTTCTATTCCGAGATTTGTAGAATGATGGGGAGTTTTGGATTTTATATTTATAGCAAAAATGCAAAATTAAATTGGAATTGGTGTAGGGGAATGTTTTATATCCTAGTCAAGATTCTTTAACTTATATCAAGGCTGACAGTTCAGAGATATTAGAGGAAACCAGAGTGTTTGGATAGAATCAAGAACCTTCAGAAACAGAATTGATCAACTTTCTCACGCTATGATGTGCTGTGAGTGGAATTTGAACCGAGGTTATGAAAGGTGCAGCAATCATGGCCATAAACACTCAGCCAATTAGGACACGGAATAGAGTAGCATCTATAAAGATTTGTGACCAGATAGGGAAGCTGGCTACACAGACTTATATGTATATAGCTTGAAGATTTAAATACTTAATTAAGCTGTAGTATGTAGGTATCTCAAATCATTTCTGATACAATCCTGTAATCATACAATCCTGTATCTAATGGTCTAATATTAACAGTTCTATCATTTTACCATTTTAAAGTTTCCATATAGTGTTAACTTTGACAAAGATTACTCACAGATACTTAGTTGTTAAGTGACAACTTTAATTCACATGTCACAGTACTAATCCTCGCAAGATTTTTCTACTGAGTAAATGATTAATTAAATTCTGATAACAAGCTAATTGAATGACTAAATACCACATATGGAGAGATAAGTGTCTCTTGAGGAAATGTAAATTTATAATGTCAATGCAATTTATAATTTATTATTTCAATAATATTAATTAAAATTAATGTCTAAAAATATAGAATTAAAAGTCAATGAAACCATATTTAAGTTGGTGACAGTTTCACAATAAATCACTAAAGAATATATACAACACAAAGATTTAATTTATGGTACACTAGGGTATACAAATGGCTTGGGGTTCAATTGGCCAACATGGTCTGCTAGTGAACCCAACAGACAGACATTAAACATAATGACAAATGATATCATGTGGTAATTGTGTAACAGTTAAATTTGGTCCATCAGCAATAATGTTCCAAGGATCATTTTTACTGGTAGAAAAGTTCAAAACTGGATGAATTCTGGTCTGTTTACAAACAAAAAATTGTAGCTGGAAGCATTTCACACAAGAAGACAGTTAAGAAAGATGTCTAATCGTACCTTGAATTAAAAATGTATTTTTTTCGAAAATAACAGAATGAAATCATTTTTAACATTTCTGTGTAAATAATTTCTAAACATTTTACTCACAACTTAATTGAGTAGAGGGTGGGGTACAAAAAATTCATATAGTTATGCTTACATATGCTTTTTTACATTTTTTAAAGGAATTTCATATAATGGGGTTTGCCGCTGTACCGTGTCATGAATATCCCTTAATGTTTGTGTGGAACATTTTGGAAAATGTTGGCGTTACAAGTTCCCGTAATAAGGTTGTGTTTCCGGGAAATGCATCTTATGAGATTCCATATCCATTAATCATTGGAAATGATAGTTCCACACAAATCATTTTTGTCTTGGTTTGGTTGCTCATCTGTACAATAATGTGAATGTTCATATTCTGCATTGGCCATTGCCAAGTACACATTTTCTTTCTTCTAATATGAAATGAGCTTTTACATTTACATGTATATATACATATGTATATGTTAAATAAATCTTATAATAAATCAAATGAGATGCTCATTTGTGATGAACTTAATTGTTAAATTAGAATGCATAATTAATCAAAAATACTGATTTATTATTTATAAATTCATTTAAATGCTTGATATATATGAATCATAGATATGATAATGTATACTTTATCATTAAGTATATATTAACCACTGCTGTGTTACAATAGATTTTAAAAACATTGACAATTAAATGTAGTCGGCAGTAAATGATGGGGATACTTAACTAAACCAAAAAGTTTCATCAGTGGATAGTTGGGGTTCATTATGACAACCCTAAAATGTCGGAGTCTTATGGTGAGGTTTTATTTATATTTAAGTTTAAGCATTTTGCTTATTTGGATTTAATTTAACTTTTCTATTTCTCATTTGGCAAAAAAGGGATATTTTTTGTAATATAATTTTTATGGACTTTTGCAGGAAATGGAAAAGTTTATTTGAGTACACATGTATTTGATATTTTGAATGATTTATTGATTCTAGAAATTAAAAAAAAAAGAATTAATTAAAAATCACAAATCATATAATTATAACAACGTCAATATTCAAGACAATCTTAGTTTTTTAATTAATAAAAATAAACCTATAAAATTTATGTAATGAAAACAATCTTCCTTAAAAGATATCTCTTGATTTAATAATTATGTTCCTTCCCAGGTATATTAAGTTGTACAAACACAATGACCTGAAATAAGGAAGCCGACAGTAACAGTATAAACGAGCTTATTAACGAACTCATTACAGAACTAAAGACTATAACCACTAGTTCGTTAACATTAGCTTGTGTACAGGTTGATACAATGTAAGTGTCAAGTCACTTATTCAGGTAGATATTATGGTATTTGAAAACTTGACTCTAAAAATGGAGAAGTGTTGTCGTTTCTTCTTATTAATGTAAGTTTATATAATATTCAATATTTAATCATTTTAAGAATATTTTCAAAGTTTTTGAGATAATATTTTCTCTCTTTCATGTTTAAATATTATTCCTATATTCTGGAAGGGACATAAATTCTTGTGACATGTCTGTCTATAGCAACTGGTGTTGTTGAGATTGATATATTTTAAGCCTAGTTATGTACATATACATGTACCAAGTTGAGCCAAGTTAAGTCACACAACTACTTATTATTTTGTCAATTTGTTAAATCTAAACTAAATTTCTAAATTTGATCATTCTAGTTTTATGAAATCTCTATAGTGGCCATAAGTGGTCATGCCTAGTACTTAATTTCTGCAGTTGCCACATGTTTGTCAATGATTAAAAGCCATTTTACTTATGATATTTACCTCAGATTTACCTAAAGTGTTATTTAATATACTTTAATATAACGCAAAAAGAGTCGGTCTGGATCTGCGGTGCACAACTACACCTCGGCAGATTAAAAGACCGACAATACAAGTTACCGACGGTGGCAAATTTCGACAGTACAGTTGATAGACATATATCGATAAAGATATTATGAACTCACCGACACTCATATATAGCTACCTGCGTCAATATTACAATTTTTGAAAAGTTAGACTGGTTTAGATCTACTTTGATTGAGAGGTGAAAAGACGCTCGATAGTGTTCAAGATGCAGGAAATTGCACCATTTGTACTGAAAAAAGCGAAATTTTTCAGACCCCCCTAGAAGGTCGCGCCTTTGGCGCGTACTTGTGCCCCCTCATTCACCAAGACTCTGGATCCGCCCCTGAAAAAACACACATACCCATTCACCCCCGCCCTCTTATTAATTCAGTGCATGTGTATTTGCAGACCAGTATGCAGCATCAGTGGAAAATCAAAATCACAAATCTGAGATGTAGTTTCAAAAATAATTTAGCAAACAAGTTTATAATTTAACTGATAATTCAACTGGTCAATTGACTCTCTGACTTAACAATTCATCTGTCCATTGAATTCATAAATAAGAGGATTAACTTATAACAACACTACCTAAGGAAGAAGCAATTATGTTGTCAATTTCTATTTATTGGCAATTTAATCGCTTGTATATTAAGTAACACTTTGGGTAAATCTGGGATAAAATTCTCAAAAGTATTACAGAACACATGCTTAACCAGTACATTGTGGGGTGTAAATGTTCACTCATTGAAACTTCACAACTATGTTTTGTTGTTTTTTACCCATCCAAGGGAATCAGTCCATGGTGCTGTATATCAAGTCTGAGAATTATAGTACTTTCTATTATAAATGAATATATTTTCTTACATCAGGAAATAGTAGCCAATGTTTAAAAACAAAACGCTTTACCTCCCAAGTATTACTACTTTAAGTTGATTGAAATGACCTCTGATCTCTAAATTCCTTGTTATTTTTGTTTATTTAATTTGATTTAATTGACACATGTTTACAGGTACACTTACAAAACAACAAAATAAATGTAAAAAACAAAGTAACCACAACCTGTCTGTCTGATTGTCAGTCTGTCAAGTTTTACCTCAAATTTACACCTTTACACATGACTGATAGATTGGTATTTGACATGTAAGTCAGATGTGATAGGTCCTATTTATACACCCTTAACCCTTACTGACCAGTAGAATAGCCCAAAATAGTGAAAGAAGGCATGCCATTGTATAAGTTAGGGTATAGAAGGATAGTACATATAAGAAACTTTTCCAGAAGTTTTTTTTAATTACCAGAATATGTATCAATATTTGTTTATGATTGCATGAACTGATAAAGTAATATAAATCAGATAAAGACCAACATTTACCAGTATTTACCAGCATATACCAACAGTTACCAGCATTTAACAACATTTACCAGTATTTACCAGCATATACCAACATTTACCAGTATTTATCAACATTTTCCATCATTTACCAACATTTACCTGCATTTACCAGCATTTGCCAGCATTTACCAACATTTACAAATTTACAAAATTTACCTGCATTTACCAGCATTTGCCAGCATTTACCAACATTTACAAACATTTACCAGCATTTAACAGCATTTAACAATATTGCTTTGTTAGTCTAATTTTAAAAACATTTTTTTCAGCAAAGCATTTCAAAAAAGCTAGAACATCAATGAATGCAGTGTCAAATGTTCTGTTATGGTTCTAACTGTTTAATTGATGATTTAAACTTTAACCAGTGTACCTTTAATGCACCACAACAAATATTTGTTCCATGATACTCAGGGTTATCACTTGGTATAGAGTGCATGAACCCAAAACCAAATTTTGTGCCCATGATTATTTAATAAAAGCTCTATCAGTTTTATATAATTATTATAGAAAGCATTGATATTTTTGTACTTTCAGTCCTGAAGTCAGATCATTCCTGTCTTTAGACAATCCTAAACATGCTCAAGAATCAGTAGATGCTGATACATTTGACGATCCTGACACAATGGTATGTAGTAGCTTATAACGGTAGCTTTGGGGAGTGTAATGTGGAAACCTTTCTATAATTCAAATATGGGTATATAAAATTACAGAAAACTGAAACTGAAAAAATAGTATTTATATATACATGTATTTTATTAATACAATACAGGGACATCAAAGAAATATATATTTCTTTCTATTTTATTCCTATTTAGAGATTTTATTTATCTATTTTTTCGATCGTAAATAGTTGTTGTCATGGTGATTGACAAACTGAATGAACACCTCCAGTAAACCAGGGATGATGAGGAATTCTGCCTATTCCATATTAAGATGATTTTATATTTTTATCTTTTTCAGAGTGGAAGAGATGCTAATCCTGTCAACTTAGGTCCTAGTGAAAAGAAGAGGTATGTTAAATAATAGAACTACTTGAATATTTAACTTACAATAAAAGAGAGATTCCATAGCCATTACCCTGCCATAGCCATTACCCTGCCATAGTCATAATCCTGCCATAGTCATTACCCTGTTATAGTCATTGCCCTGTTATAGACATTACCCTGCCATAGTCATAATCCTGCCATAGTCATTACCCTGCCATAGCCATTGCCCTGCTATTGTCATTACCCTGATATAGCCATTACCCTGCTATAGTCATTTCCCTGCCATAGCCATTACCCTGCCATAGCCATGTAGCCATAGCCTGGTGGGAATTCCTTGTCTCTGGTGGATATTGCCTTGTCTCTGGTAGATATTGCCTTGTCTGTGGTGAATATCACCTTGTCTCTGGTAAATACTGCCTTGTCTCTGGTAGATATTGCCTTGTCTCTGGTAGATATTGCCTTGTCTCCAGTGGATATTGCCTTGTCTCTGGTGAATATTGCATTGTCTCTGGTGGATATTGCCTTGTCTCTGGTAGATATTGCCTTGTCTCCGGTGGATATTGCCTTGTCTCTGGTAGATATTGCCTTGTCTCTGTCTCTCCAATCATCATACAATCTTTTACATAATTATCAACACTGCCAATGAATTGTTTCTTTTTTATTCTTCACAAATCCCATTAGACTATCATTTGTACTTAAAAAAGAGTAATTACTGTGAATTATAAATAGACATGATGATATGTTTACATTCTAATTATTCTTATGTATTTTTTATTTTCAGTGTCAAACCAAGTGATTTTGAATTTCTCAAGGTTATTGGAAAAGGCAGCTTTGGGAAGGTAAATAAAGAATGAGACCCCAGAAAACATTAATTCTATTGTAGAAAAGATGTACAATACTGTACTTGGTACTCTGTGTACTTCAGTTTATCATTTACACAATTATTTAAGGTTAAATGACCTGTTAGAGATAGAATGCATCAAGTTGATATGACTTTATAGAATGGTTTGTGTATTCTCAGGAGTGCAGTACATTTTAATACATTGTGTGTCATCGTCAATCGTTTGTCTCAATTGATAATTATCTCATGTTTCGTTTTAAAATTGATTGTTTATGACATCGTTAACCTTCTATAAGGACAGGTAAAAATCAAAACAATTACTAACATAGTTGTGCTGTGTGTTAAAATGATAGATATAAGGTGTTAAAAGTGTAATGGCGGGTTGACAAGTACAAACTTTTGTTTTGTTAATCAAGACTTAATTGTTATTGTTGTTGTTTTGTATTATTTTGTTTAAAGAATTGGAACTTTTATTTTTTTCTCTCTCTTTTTATTTTATTTTTTTTAGATATTAAAGGAATTTTAATTTAATTAGACTAGATGTTTATATAATTTATTTATTACAGACTTACTAGGTTTTTGTTTTTCTTTGTTGGTTGGTGTATATATGGCACGCCAATTGATGCAAAAATCAGCTAACCCTAGGATAGCTCAGCTATCTATAGGATAGCTGGCTGCTATCCTATAGATACCAGACCGTAACTCTCGATACCTGCAGGTATTGTGAGTTAAATCAGCTATCTATGGGATAGCTGTCTGCTATCCCATAGATAGCAGGTGCGAACCCATAGATACCTGAAAAATAACCCCCTATATCTCCTGGTATTTTGAGATGCAAAGAAGTATTACATTAAAAGCTGAGGTTTTAATGAATTAATAACTTCAAACCCATTTTTGCAACAGCAAACCCTAGGATAGCTCAGCTATCTATAGGATCGCAGGCCTGGAAACCCCCAGATAGCTGAATAACTAGCCATAGCTGAATTGACCAATCAGCGCGTTTGTAACAAATTTTCTTGTTTACATCAGAGACATATGTCGCTGTTTACATAGAAGAACAAATTTTGTTATTAATCTGTTAATAGAGCAAAAACCAGTCAATCGAAGTTAAAACTGACTTTGATAGATTTATATTTTAAGTGTCTGTAGAGAAATAATTTTAAATATGGACAACTAAGGAGCTAAGACGACTATCATACGGTACAACGCATCTTTCGGCGAGCTCAAAACCGTGAAAATGGAAAACGGATCGAAAATGGCAAGAAATAAGGAACTAATACTTGCGAAATAGTTTGATAACTTTCCGATTTTAACATTTCATAAATAACTTAAGAACATACATCTGTTTGAACAAGAAAACTGCGTTTTTAGACAACCCCCCCCCCCCCCCGTTTTGTCAGATTGTAACACGCAGTCATACTAAATGATGCGACGTTTCTCACTTCGTCACACAAGTGTGTTTTATGTACGGTGTTAAAATTTTGAAATATAATTATTGTACACGTATCTACATTATGTGTGATTTTCATTTTGTTTAATAAAATACTCTTTGTGAAATCGATCAACATAGTTTTTATTACAGTTTACACATACTGACCTATCAAAGTCTTATCAAGTCAAGATGAAGTCTTGTTGATGACAAATTAATGACAACTCGACGTTCATGTATTGCGTTTACACATTTAACCGGTTTAGAATAAAATTCATAAACAATTGGATATTAAGTAATTAACAAAAAATGCAGTGGCCAAATCAAACTTGAACCAGAGATCTCCCCAGTAGTAGCCAGTACTGGGGGGGGGGGGGGGGGGGGCTCCACTGATTGAGCTAATTGGCCATATATCAAGTCTGGCCCGCTACATTCCTCCCTTCCTTTATTTCGATTTGACTCCCTTGAATTAAAACCACCAGGTTCCACCCTGGGACCATCTGCTTGGTGACAGCTCTGCCACTTGCCTTGGTTGGACATGTCCCCAAATGTAACAGGAAAGTTGAGTTGAGTAATGGTGTTGAACGTCCCAGTCAAGAATATTTCACTTATATCGAGATGTCGCCAGCTATAGACGAAGGTGCAGAAATTTTGCCTGTGCGTTGCACTGTTGGCATTATACAGCAGGGTTCTTTAGCGTGCAATGCCCACCGTGACACGGGACCTTGTTTATTTTAAGTTCCCATCCGAAAGAACCACAACTTTATTTCGTAATACCAAGTGCTTGGCGGAAGAACAGTCGCTACCCACTTTCAAGTCTTGGGTCAGACTAGGCCGGGGACTGAACCCACGACCTCCCACTTATGTGGCGAGCACTCTACTGAGCTACTGCAGTGGTTAAACAGGAAAGTGAAAAATGCAGCGCAAACCTGGACCTTCCCAATACTAGCACGATACTCTACCACTGAGTTACCCCACCACCTACCAAGCCTGGTTGCGACAAACATGATTAAGGTGCAACTAAATTGCATCGGCCAAATTTACTAGCAGGGCATTCTGCTGACTCAATCTACACTGTCACACTTTGAGCCAGCCTGGTCTGCCACAGCCCACACACATACACACCCCCCCCCCCACACCCGTTATTTTTGTTTACATTTATTTACTTTGAATTTATCCCACCTGGTTCCATACAGACCTTTCCAATACTAGTGGGATGCTCTACCGACTGAGCTACCTGACCACCCTTAGAGTCTGGTCCACCACTAAAGATGAATTGGAAATCAAGTTGGCCAATGATGCCTATGGGATAAAATTCCCAATCCTGTTGGGCTGAGAATGCTTAAGACATATCTGTCAAAACTCCGCTCATTGGCACCACTGGTATCTCATAATTTTACAATTTTAAATCCTAAACTAAAAATCTTACTTTTTGAATATTCAAAACGACCGAGTGTTTCAATATACATGTAAAAAAAAGTTGACATGAATACTCACTACACTTATTTACAGTCCAGTTATATCTTGCCCAAATTCAATTGTTTTCTCTGGCCACCTCTTTGTCCTGCATTATCTTAAGGGGATCTCGGTGACTAATTCTAAAACATCTTATTATCAACCACAGTGACTCTCGCTGCCCAAGTTCAAATCCTTCCTAATGTTAAAAGTGTGTCGGTTTGCTTGCCAATATTTTGTGGTTTACTCTGGGTACTCCATTTTCCTCACTAAGAAATGACGGCCTCAGCAAATGAATTGGTGACAAAATCTTGGCAGGGCGAAACACCATAGATATTACTCCACTACACCACCTTAGAATTGATAAATAAAAGCTTGACCTGGGTGCAAGTTGTTATTGCTCCACATAACCATCCCAAAACTGATTGCCTCAATATAAATGTGGTAATCTTGACTGGGGTGTAAAACAAGATTACTCCACTCTACTACCTCAAAACTGACCGCATCCATATGAGTGAAAGAATATAAACACCATTACGCCACACAACCATCCTAGAACAGACCGTCTCGATATAAGTGAAAGAAATTTTACTTGGTCATTAAACACCATTACTTTACTCCACAATCCCAAAACTGACTTCAACTATATAAATGAAAACCATCTTGACCTTAAATTGTTTACTGCATAGTAAAATACCATTACTTCACTCTACCATAGTCATACTGTCAACAACAGAGATTTTTCTTGCCACCCTTCAGATAAAATTGCAAAAAATTCAATCAACAAAAAACCAATGCAATAAAGGTTGATTTCTTATTATTTGAAGACATACAACATTGTATAACTGTATGCCTTAATGTGGTTTATTATGAAGATATATAGTATACATAATTACTGAGAAATTCATATTATGAAAAACCATTAATACTTCCAATTGGAATTTTTCCCATAACAATATATTTACATTGACAAGGGGGTTATTTAAATAAATGAATTACCAAATAATTTATACTTTGCCAGCCCCTCAGTTAAAGAAATAGGGACCTCAATCTGACAGGTGTCAGTGTCTTAAAAATATCCTAACTATCCAAGTGCTATGTTATATGTACAGTCTCCTTAGGGATTGTGTATTTTGTGATATATAGCTCAGAAGAAAATTGAATTCATATGAAAATGGTACAGAAATCTGGTAATATTTGCAATAATGCCTCATAATTAGTAAAATTCAGGATGGTACAAAATATTTATTGCTTATAATGTAAGAATTTAAGTTATACAAGTATTTCTGATATGCTTTGTACCAGTGCACACTTATGGAACCTTTAAAGTGCTAATTTACTTGTGTGCATTGTAACAAATAAACATCACAGACCACTCTACTACCATTATACTGGCACAACACCAAACATTTAAGTCAGATGACAAGGAAAGACACTACATTTTAGTTAATAAGGGTCAAGTCCACAGTGGAGAGACACCTTGAGGTTTGGAAAGATATTCTGTTCAAGTATAGTACTGCCATTCATCTCTGATGCTGACAATAAAAAACATGAACATTATGCCTACATGTATATATATATGTACATCAGTGATAACGACCAAGTCAGAAATCACGGATATTCTGCCTGTACACATATCATACCAGATGCAAGTGATGCAGATTTAGTCCACACTATGTCACCACTGTACCCCATTATATATGTGGCACCATACCTAAAGGAAGATGTCAGATACACACTTTGTCACAATTGTACTATATTATGTGGTACTATATCTAAAGGAAGATGTCTGTTGTCGGATACACACTTTGTCACCTCTGTACCCTTTTTTGTGGCACCATATCTAAAGGAAGATGTCAGATACACACTTTGTCACAATATTGTACCCCATTATGTGGTACCATACATAAAGGAAGATGTCCGATACACACTGTGTCACCACTATACCCTATTTTGTAGCGGCACAATGCCTAAAAAATGTCAGATACACATTTTGTCACAACTGTATCCCATTATGTGGTACCATACCTAAAGGAAGATGTCAGATTCACACTTTGTCACCACTATACTCAATAATGTGGCACCATACCTAAAAGATTTCAGATACGCACTTTGTCACCATTGTACCCCATTATGTGGCACCATACCTAAAGAAAATGTCAGATACACACTTTGTAACCACTTCACCCCATCATGTAGCACCAATCCTAAAGGAAGATGTCAGATACACACTTTGTCACCACTGTACCCCATTATGTGGCACCATACCTAAAGGAAGATGTCAGATACACACTTTGTCACCACTATACTCAATAAAATGGTACCATACCCAAGATGTCAGATACACACTTTGTCACCACTTAACCCCATTATGTGGCACCATACCTAAAGGAAGATGTCAGATACACACTTTGTATTCACTTTACCCCATTATGTGGCACCATACCTAAAGAAAGATGTCAGATACACACTTTGTAACCACTGTACCCTATTATGTGGCACCATACCTAAAAGATGTCAGATACACACTTTGGCACAACTGTACCCCATTTTGTGGCACTATATCTAAAAGAAGATATCAGATACACACTGTGTCACCACTGTAACCTATTTTGTGGCACAATGCCTAAAAAATGTCAGATACACACTTTGCCACAACTATCCCATTATGTGGCACCATACCTAAAGGAAGATGTCAGAAACACACTTTGTAACCACTGTAACCTATTTTGTGGCACAATGCCTAAAAAATGTCATTTACACACTTTGTCACAACTGTATCCCATTATGTGGCACCATACCTAAAGGAAGATGTCAGATACACACTTTGTAACCACTTTACCCCATTATGTGGCACCATACCTAAAGGAAGATGTCAGATACACACTTTGTAACCTCTGTACCCCATTATGTGGCACCATACCTAAAGGAAGATGTCAGATACACACTTTGTCACCACTATACTCAATAATATGGTACCATACCTAAAAGATGTCAGATACACACTTTGTAACCCCTTTACCCCATTATGTGGCACCATACCTAAAGAAAGAAGTCAGATACACACTTTGTAACCACTGTACCCCATTATGTGGCACCATACCTAGAGAAAGATGTCAGATACACACTTTGTAACCACTGTACCCCATTATGTGGCACCATACCTAAAGAAAGATGTCAGATACACACTTTGTAACCACTGTACCCCATTATGTGGCACCATACCTAAAGGAAGATGTCAGATACACACTTTGTCACAATTGTACTATATTATGTGGCACCATACCTAAAGGAAGATGTCAGATGAACACTTTGTCATAACTGTACTCCATTATGTGGCACCATACCAAAAGGAATATAGCAGATACACACTGCGTTGCCACTGTACTTTAGTATGTGGCACCATACCTCAAGGAATATAGCAGATACACACTATGTTGCCATTGTACTGTAGTGTATGGCACCATACCTAAAGGAACATGACTGATACACACTATGTCCCTACTGTAGTGTAGTATTTGACACCATGCCGGAAGGTAGATGACATGGCAGATACACACTATGATGTCACCGTACTGTAGTATGTGGCACCATACCTAAAGGAATATAGCAGATACACACTATATTGCCACTGTTATGTAGTATGTGGCACCATAACTAAAGAAATATACCAGATACAAACTATGTTGCCATTGTACTGTAGTGTGTGGCGCCATACCTAAAGGTACATGACAGATAACACTATGTTGCCATTGTACTGTAGTGTGTGGCACCATACCTAAAGGTAGATGACAGATGCACACTATGTTGCCACTGTACTGTAGTATGTGGCACCATACCTAAAGTTACATGAAATATACAAACTGTCACCACTGTACTATAGTGTGTGGCAATATATCTAAAGGTAATGGCAGATATACACTTTGTCACTAGTGCGCTGTAGTGTGTGGCACCATACCTATAGGTAGATGACAGATGCACACTATGTTGCCACTGTACTGTAGTATGTGGCACCATACCTAAAGTTACATGAAATATACAAACTGTCACCACTGTACTATAGTGTGTGGCAATATATCTAAAGGTACATGACAGATATAACTATGGTACCTTTGTACTGTAGTATGTGGCACCATGCCTAAAGGTACATGACAGATACACACTATGTTGCCATTGTACTGTAGTGTGTGGCACCATACCTAAAGGTAGATGGCAGATATACACTTTGTCACCAGTGCACTGTAGAATGTGGCACCATACCTAAAGGTGGATGGCAGATACACACTATGTTGCCATTGTACTGTAGTGTGTGGCACCATACCTAAAGGAACATGACAGATACAAACTGTCACCATTGTACTGTATTATGTGGCACCATATCTAAAGGCACATGACAGATACACACTATGGTACCTTTGTACTGTAGTGTGTGGCACTATGCCTAAAGGAACATGGCAGATACACACTATGGCATCTTTGTACTGTAGTGTGTGGCACCATACCTAAAGGTACATGACAGATACACACTATGTCACCATTGTTCTGTAGTGTGTGGCACCAGTGCACTGTAGTGTGTGGCACCATACCTATAGGTAGATGGCAGAAACACACTATGTTGCCATTGTACTGTAGTGTGTGGCACCATACCTAAAGGAACATGACAGATACAAACTGTCACCACTGTACTGTATTATGTGGCACCATATCTAAAGGTACATGACAGATACACACTATGGTACCTTTGTACTGTACTTTGTGGCACTATGCCTAAAGGAACATGGCAGATACACACTATGGCATCTTTGTACTGTAGTGTGTGGCACCATACCAAAAGGTACATGACAGATACACACTATGTCGCCATTGTTCTGTAGTGTGTGGCACCATACCTAAAGGTAGATGGCAGATATACATTTTGTCACCAGGGCACTGTAGTATGTGGCAACATACCTATAGGTAGATGTCAGATACACACTATGTTGCCAGTGTACTGTAGTATGTGGCACCATACCTAAAGTTACATGACAGATACACACTATGACACCTTTGTACTGTAGTGTGTGGCACCATACCTAAAGGTACATGACAGATACACTGGCACCGTTGTACTGTAGTGTGTGGCACCATACCTAAAGGTACATGACAGATACACTGGCGCCGTTGTACTGTAGTGTGTACTATTCCTAAAGGTAGATGACAGATACACACTGTTTCCACTGTTATGTAGTGTGTGGCACCATACCTGAAGGTACATGACAAATACACACTATGTCTCCACTGTACTGTAGTATATGGCACTGTAACGGAATGCAGATGACAGATACACACTATGTCACCACTGTTGTGTAGTATGTGGCACTATACCTAAAGGTAGATGACATATAGACATTGTGTCACTATATTACTGTAGTATTTGACATTATACCTCAAGGCAGATACATATTTTCCATTATCATGATTATGTGGCACCTTGCATTTAGATCATGTATGGAACAGTATTCATTTGCACAAATTTTTGCCAAATTTGATACAACATGCTAAAGCAAATCACATTAAGGCCCAAAATTATCCAACCTGTTAAAATTCTTAATCTAAATATGTTCCAATTGTAACTTTAGATATTGCAAGACAAATTGTTACACCCTACCCCACCCCCTACAGACATAGTTAAATGCATAACTATCAAATCTATGCATGGATTTTGTTCAAACATGGGAACAAATCTATACCAACATGAGACAATCATCAGGAACCACAATTAGGTTGTAGGTCAAAGGACAAGGTCACATATCAGTGGTTGATTGATTGAATAGGGTTTTAAGTCCCAAGAATATTCACTTATATCGAGACATTACCAGCTATAGGTTAAATGACAAGAAATTTTTATGTTTGTAAAGCACTCTGGCAATGTGCAGGGAGGTTTCTTCAACATGCCATGAGGCATCAGTTTCTACGGCCTCTTCCGAAGGAGCTGTGACTTTGATTTCTCAATGCCAAGTGCTTTGTAAAAGAACAGCCACTACCTACTTTTAGGTCTTGGTCAGACTCGGACGGAGTTTTACCCTTGTTACCCACAACCTTCCACATACAAAGGGAGCATTCTACCAATTGAGCTACCGTATGATGTAATGTCACATATCATTGATTTCAATAAAGCCAGCAAGGTGAAGAAAGTTGTATCCTACTTTTTTAGATTTGGTGGAAATAGGCAACAACCTTAATCCAAAAGTGAATCGCAGTATATGTAGTAAAACATGAGATGCCAATGACAGGATTTTTTATTGAGATATATATTTAGTTTTATGTTGGGAATAGAATATCATAGTATGTATTCAGAAGTTCAAAGAAAATTATCATTTCATTTTATCCTTGGAAGCAAAATCCAGATCTAGCTGATGCTGATGGCTACAAAACTAGGATTTCCTTGTCACTGTATTAGTGATATGTACATCTAGTACATGTTAAACACTCTTCGTTTCCACTCAAAGAACAAGAAAACTGGAGATACTAGTGTGATAGAAACCCTGGCAAGAGTAAAATGCAATTCAGTCTCTACAGAGTGAGGTGTAATACTCTAATCTATATGGACTCACTGGAGTGATCAAGCATGTAATATTTATTACACAACTCGAGTCGACTTAGGTGGGCAGACATGGAAGAGTGGTACTATCACTGGCTTTCGGTGTCAAAAGGTTTTGGGTTTGAACCTCATTCATAGCACTTGATGGGAATCGGTTCGATTTTCATAATAGATGATCGAAACTACTAATAAGAAATAATTGTTTTTGTAACACATTGGAAATGAACATTTGTTCATTATTATGTACAAATTATGGACTTTCAGATGTCAAATTTAGTTTTGTTTTGAACTGGCATTTTCAGCTTAATTAATCTAACTTGAAGTTTGTGCCATGTGTACATAACTTGGAAAAAATTAAAACATAACCATACCCTGCATCTAGTCTTAGATCCAGGAGACCAGCCACTGATAACCTTCTACTGGGAAGAGCAGCAGCCATATCCCTGTGTTATTTCTTGTTTTCTGTCTATATATTCTTCCCATTAAAAAGGGAACCGATCATCAATCGTTCAATAATTTAATCAAGCACTTAAAATCTACGGTAGGCAAATTCGATCAATAGTCGATTAAATCATCATTGGCACATCATTACTCACTCTGGACTTGGAAATTTTCCGAGATGATTTTCATATCCTGGCCTTACTACTAAGAGTTGTAAAAAGCTCAGTACTAAAGTAGTCTTTCGAATGAGACTTAAAATCAAGGTCTCTTGTCTCCGTGCAAGCTAAAGACACCATTGTAGCGTTTGAAAAAGAGTAGACAGGTCACATGTGGTCGCTTTAGGGGACACTTACAGTTTCAGGGATTGAAACAGACTGAGCAAGATAAGATAAGTGATGGATTTTACATCCCAGTAAAGATTCTTTCACTTATATCAATGTAGCCAGATGGGGCATGGCATAAGAAACTGGAGTCCCTGAAGAAAACCATCTGTACTTTCAGCAAGGGAACTTGACAAACTTTCTCATGCTAAGATCTGTCCTGAGTCATGTTGAACTCAAAATACTGCTTCAACAAAGTGGGAAGTGCTGGGGGGAAAAGTGGGACAAGTTTGTATTTAAAAGTCAAATGATTTGGTTTTATTAGTGGGACGATTTGGTAACTTGACAAACTTTCTCATGCTAAGATCTGTCCCGAGTGTTGTACTCGGAATACTGCTTCTCATGCTAAGATCTGTCCTGAGTCATGTTGAACTCGAAATACTGCTTTAACAAAGTGGGAAGTGCTGGGGGAAAAACTGGGACAATTTTGTATTTAAAAGAAATGATTTGGTTTTATTAGTGGGACGATTTGGTAACACCAAATCGGTGTAAAAACCGAGACCAAAAATGTTGAAGGATTGGGACCAGTGGTATCAAGACAACTTGTATCCAAGACAACTTGCACTCAGGTCAACTCGTATCCATACCAAGACAACTCATACCAATACTAAGATAACTCGTACGCAAGACATCTCGTACCCAAAGACAATTTGTACCCAACCTGAGACAACTCATACCCAAGAAAACAATGGAAGGAAATAAACTGATAAAACTTCTTTTTAATCTCATAATATTTAGATCATTTTTTATCTTTTAATGGATGTTATTTAACTATTTCAAAGTTATTAGTCATGACTAGAAAACCCCCTTCCCCACCCATTTCTTTCATCAATCAAGAATACTTACTCATGTTACTGCTAATATTTTTCACACAAGTTTGTCCACTGAATTCCTGTAGGACAACTGTAAACTTTGATATTTGTGTGTTTAAATGTTAAAATTAATACTTATAGATCTAATACTAAGTTTTGAACTAAAAAAATAATAAAACTCAATTTTCTTAAATTGTTTTTCTGGGTACGAGTTGTCTTGATGTAAAAAAAAATGCATAGGTATAAGATTATTATTGTCTCGGGTTGTGTACGAGTTGTCTTGGGTAAGAGGAACTTCCATTTGTACCTTCCACTAATATTTTAATTTTGACTGAAAAAGCCTAAAAATGACAGAATCGAGCCATTTTAATATTTCTGTGAACATCAGCCAAAAAATAAATTTTCACCAGTGGAGGGTACAAAGGAAGTCTTAACCATATCAGATATCAAAGCAGGCATGTGTGATTTTATGATTTTATTGATAAAAACTGTAGTGGCTAGTGCCTGTGCCCGATGCCCTAAGCGGGGGGGGGGGGGGGGCAGAGACATCGAGCGAGGTCCAAAGTAAACAATCGAACTTCAGTATTGCGTTTTGAGCATGTATACTCAGTTGAAAATAGTTCAAATTACCAAATTTTATTATATTCCAATCGAATATTCTTTGTAAATTCGCCAAGGTGCGATGTCAACCAACACACAGCCACACTCGCAAGGCTCGAAAACATCGAAAATAATTTGCCTGAATCGTGCTACTAGGCTGTCCAGTCGTTCAAACCTTTACAGGTGATGGATAAATTATTTTATCAACCCATAATAATGTTTCTGATACGTGACATTAGATGAAATTTCTTCAAATATCCAAATTCCCCAGTGTAACTTGTTTGATTTCCGATATATGTCTGCTTCAGTGTTGACAAACGCAGCACGATGCAAGGACGATTCTGATTGGCTATCGGCTATCTAAGGGATAACAGAAAGTTACAACTCCCTATAGCTGGTGCAAAATAGGGTTTGAAGTTTGTAATTCATACAAACCTCAGCTTTCAATGAAATACTATTTTCTATCTCAGAATATCAGGAGGTATTGGGGGTTTTAATTCAGGTATCTATGGGATAACAGCAGGTATCTATGGGATAGCTGCCAGCTATCTATAGGATAGCAGACAGCTATCCCATAGATAGCTGATTTATAACCCACAATACCTGCAGGTATCGAGAGTTACGGTCTGGTATCTATAGGATAGCAGCCAGTTATCCTATAGATAGCTGAGCTATCCTAGGGTTAGCTGATTTTTGCATCAATTGGCGTGCCATATGTATATACTGTATGTCATACTTACCGTACTAAGAATACAATTTTTTACAGTATTTTACAATTTTTTTAATATAGGGCAAAATGCACTATAATGTTATTTTTATATGAACTGTTCTCCTTGTTTAGGCACCAATACAATTAACTATTTTTTGTTTTACTCATTTACTGTGTAATGTTGTTGTTTTTTATTTCTTTGGACATCACAATGACACAGTTATTTTTGTTTACATACAGGTACTTCTAGCTCGACACAAACATGAGGAAAGAATCTATGCCATCAAAGTCTTACAAAAACAAGCCATCATGAAGAGAAATGAAGTTAAACATATCATGTCTGAGAGAAGTGTATTGTTAAAAAATGTCAAACATCCATTTTTAGTGGGACTCCATTACTCCTTCCAGACTCCAGATAAATTATACTTTGTTTTGGATTATGTAAATGGAGGGGAGGTAAGCATTGTGTTGGGATAAAAAATGTCAAACATCCATTTTTAGTGGGACTTCATTACTCCTTCCAGACTCCAGATAAATTATACTTTGTTTTGGATTATAGTAGTGTAATGTTAGTACAATATCTATGTTAATATCTGACTAGCTGTCATCTCACTAGTGTAATGTTAGTACAGTATCTATGTTAATATCTGACTAGCTGTCATCTCACTAGTTTGATGTTAGTACAATATCTATCGTAATATCTGACTAGCTGTTATCTCACTAGTGTAATGTTAGTACAATATCTATGTTAATATCTGACTTTGATATACCTTAATGTAAGTGAAGAAATCGTACTTAGAGTGTAAAACACCATCTTACCTGGCCCAAAGTTTTTTTTTTTTTTTTTGTTTTTTTGTAAATTGAAAATAAGTTTGCAAAATTTGTTAAGGCAATACCAAGGTCTAGGTCCAAATGTCTTGAATAAATTGCATGTGTATCCCATGCTGCCTTGCATCAGGAAGTTGTAAATGTCAAGGAGATAAGTCATTTTTATACATGACAGGTTAAATTATAAAGATATACCTGTCCTTAACGAAGACAGGGTCAGTTTTTATGTAAATTATATAAGTGTTATAAATATGACACACATTTGTGTCTTATGTTAGCTTTTATTCATATTTAATGTTTAATTTCTTGTTTTAAAATACAAAAAAGTATTTAAAATTCTGGCTTTTTTTCATAGAATGTTACAGGTGACTTTTCTGTGCAATATCTTACTTGACTTGTACAGCATACAACAAAAAAAAAAAAAAAAAAAAATACAAAAAAGTATTAAAGATTTTGGTTTTTTTACCATAAAAATTTTACAGTTTACATTTGTACTTGTTTGCAACAGAATTTACATTAAAATTACCTAATTTATTTCTGAATCATATTATTAGGGAATTTTAATAATTTTAATATCATGATGTCTATTATAAAAGAATAACCACCAAAGGAATCAATACTTTAATAAGGCTACATGCACATATCGTGGTGTAAAATCATGACAAACAAATGCTTCAATGTGATATTAATGATAAATGTCATCAAAAAAGAGACAAAAAAAAGAAATAAAATGCAGGTGGTTTTGATATATATTTTGAATTTGAAATGTCACATAACTTTGATGTAAATTTTGAGATCTGTTGTCATATATTTGACTATTATAGAAGTGATGTTTAGGTATCAGAAATACCTTGCCCTATGTTCACATACTTAAACAGTTTATATTTGACAGAAGTTGTTTGTTAAATATCAAAATGTCACTTTCTCAACGTTAACAAGGACATAACAATGTAATGATTCACTAAACTGTTACTTAAAATAAAATACATATAAATAAAAGAACTTTTATCAATTAAATCATTGTAATATTATTTCAAAATAGACATTATGTCAAAATAAAAATATTCTGGATTGAAACATTTATAAATCTTCATCATTGTATAAGAATTTGTATGTTATAAAATGTTCATTTCTAGGTCATTACATCAAACATGTTAATGCTAATTTTTATCCCCTGCTTTCACCTTTCGAAGAAAGAGGGGGATATTAAATTGAAGTTTCTGTCCATCTATCCTTCCTTCTGTCCGTCCATCTGGAATTCTTGTCTGCGCAAATTCTCCAAAACTTTGAAGCACTATTTCATGGAACTTGGGGTAAAGATTCAACATAGATAGGAGATAAGCATATCATTAACCTGAGTTGGTTTGCCCTTTTAACATCAATACAAATCACAAAAAATAACCCGCTGATGAGGGATCCTGATTCACAGAATTTACTTGTATGTTATCGAGAGAGTACATATACCAGATATTCCAGTTAATGTTTATAGAATTGTACAGTTTCTAGCATTATAGTAGGTTTTTTTGACAGCAGTAATTTTGTATAATTTAAGTTTTTCAGAAGTTTTATAACTTCCAATAAGAGGCAGACTCAAGCATTATGAGACCATCAGACAATTACACTGTTAGTGACCGTTTTATAAACCATTTCTTATAAAAAGCTTCAATCTCTTATTACCATTGGTATCAAACCTTTGACAACACAATGACAACATCTTTGACAACACATTGACAACACAGTGATAACACATTGATAACACATTGACAACATCTTGACAACACAGTGATAACACATTGATAACACATTGACAACACAATGACAACATCTTGACAACACAGTGATAACACATTGATAACACATTGATAACACATTGATAACACAGTGATAACACAGTGACAACACAGTGATAACACATTGATAACACATTGATAACACAGTGATAACACAGTGATAACACATTGACAACACAATGACAACACAGTGATAACACAGTGATAACACAGTGATAACACATTGATAACACATTGATAACACATTGATAACACATTGATAACACATTGACAACATACTAGTTTTATTACCATTTAGTGTTTTCTGTAACTTGATGTGATAAACAAGACCTCTCACATGAAGAGTACTACATTTAAAAAACTAACCACAAACTTCACTTTTCAGATAATAATGTTGTTATTTTGTGTTTTGAGTTTTAGTTCAGTTATCATTGTAAAGTTACAACTAATACTAATGTCTATATATTGCAGTTATTTTTTCATCTTCAAAGAGAAAGATATTTTCCAGAGCCTAGAGCTAGATTTTATGCAGCAGAGATGGCAAGTGCGATTGGTTACTTACATTCCCTTAATATCATATACAGGTACAGTTTTTAATTAAGATAAAATTTTATACATGATTAAAAAATCAATGGGTCACAGATACAAGACCACACAATACTTCCCTGGACTCATTGTATACTACCAAGAAGGTCTGGATGTCTAAATTTGTTCTCAGATATGATAGTATTTTCTACTGTTATATATAAAAGATCAGTTGTTTCAAGATATCATTTGATATACATGCACCGGTAGTTAAGTCTTTTCACTTTTTTTCACACTGACCACACAATATGAGACTTGCAATGGAAAATGGACAATGACTGGACAAATAGATTTGATGATTTATTGGTCCTGTAAAAACATAGTAAATCAAAAAAATATTAACATGATGTGTCTTGTCCACTATCTATTTGTATTTCAGCTAATTTCAACATCAACACGCTTACCTCTTTTGTAAATACTTTGTATAATTTGTTACATAAACATGGAATTCTAACAGAGCATACTATTCTTTTAGATGACATATATGGCCGTCATGTATTAATAATTCACAATGTAATGAAAAGTTCAATGTTTTACACTTTAACTTTTTGTTTTGTAGAGATCTCAAACCAGAAAATATTTTGTTAGATTCCAAGGTAAATATAAATACAACAGAATATAGACTATATAATAGTATTATAAACATACCACCTTTGCTTCTGGGTGTTATAGTGGATTATCCCATGAGGGATAAAAATTAACACACGGGATGAAGTCGAGGGAGTTAATTTTTTCTGAGTGGAATAATCTACTATAACATCCAGAACCAAAGGTGGCATGCTTTTTTTATATTTCATGTTTTTTTTTCAGTTTCACCCTGTCTTTCTCTGTGATTAGTTTTTTGATGTCGTTGTCAGGAATACTGACAATCACCATCGTTTGACAGTTGTCGTCTGTTGTACAGTTTGCGAAAATACTAATTGTCAAAATGGAAAAGAATGAAACCTAAATCAAATTACGGCTCCAGTTAGAGCAGTAATGTTTTCATTAACACCCGTCATCAATATTACCATCCTGTCGTTAAGGAGGGGGTGGCTTCATTAATATTACCACTTTAGTTATTAGAATTTGTAAAATTATACCATTCATTCATTCATTCTTTATTTAAATAGTTTATATAAGACTCATTGTCAGACAGACATATTAATTATGTGTCATAATGGTAATATAGTTATCTGTGTATATCCTGATTGAATCAACACAATCATAATTCATAGTGTGGATATATGAAAATATTCAATATACAAGAGTTAACATACAGTGTTTATAAGTCTGGCCGCTACAGTGGCTGAGTGGCTAAGACTTCAGACTTCAAAAAGCCAATGTGTCTCAGTACCTTTTAGACAATATCACACTGGGGCATTTTATTTACTTGTACACAATAATACTCTTTTTTACGCACACACACACACACAACACACACCACACACACACACCACACACACACCCACCACACACACATACACACACACACACACACACACACACACACACCACCACACACACACACACCACACACACACCACACACACACACACACCACACACACACACACACACACAAACACACACACACACACATACACACACACACACACACACACACACACACACACATGCACACACACACACACACACACACACACACACACACACACACATTATTTTAATTATTATTATCATTATTATTTCAGGGTCATATAACATTGACAGACTTTGGTCTATGTAAAGAAGGCATTGAAGGAATGGGTACAACTAATACATTCTGTGGAACACCAGAGGTAACAAGTTCATTATTTATTAATTTTTGTGTGTGTATTAATTTAGCTTTTTATTTTTGTCTACCACTTAAGGTATGTCATTATTAATTGTCATAGTAACAGAATAAGTTTTGGTATAATTGTCAGCTGTTTCCTGTACACATATAACACTTCCTTTATGACTTGACCTCATATTTCATGTGCCCAGGTAGCAGACGGTTCAGCATTTTACATCTAATTTTTAATTGCCGTTATAAGACAAAATTAGAAATTAAGTTTATTATAACAAGAAAATGTGTTATTTCTGTAGGTAAATGAACTTTGTACATACAACATTAGTCAGCTGGTGTATTTATGTCTACATGTTTTCTGTACAAATAAAATAGTATCTGCAATATATCTGACATGAATTTGTAAAAATAAGAACTGTTTTATACAGACTTTCACTTGATGTTAATGTCAATCTCATGTGTCACGGTAGAGATGTCATTACAATCTATCACTAGATGTTAATGTCAATCTCTGATGTCATGGTAGAGATGTCATTACAATCTATCACTTGATGTTAATGTCAATCTCATGTGTCACGGTAGAGATGTCATTACAATCTATCACTAGATGTTAATGTCAATCTCTGATGTCATGGTAGAGATGTCATTACAATCTATCACTAGATGTTAATGTCAATCTCTGATGTCATGGTAGAGATGTCATTACAATCTATCACTAGATGTTAATGTCAATCTCTGATGTCATGGTAGAGATGTCATTACAATCTATCACTAGATGTTAATGTCAATCTCAGGTGTCATGGTAGGGATGGCATGACAATCTATCACTAGATGTGAATGTCAATCTCAGGTGTCATGGTAGAGATGACATGACAATCTATCACTAGATGTTAATGTCAATCTCAGGTGTCATGGTAGAGATGTCATGACAATCTATCACTAGATGTTAATGTCAATCTCTGATGTCATGGTAGAGATGTCATTACAATCTATCACTAGATGTTAATGTCAATCTCTGATGTCATGGTAGAGATGTCATTACAATCTATCACTAGATGTTAATGTCAATCTCTGATGTCATGGTAGAGATGTCATTACAATCTATCACTAGATGTTAATGTAAATCTCTGTGTCACAGTAGAGATGTCATGACAATCTATCACTAGATGTTAATGTAAATCTCTGTGTCACAGTAGAGATGTCATGACAATCTATTGCTAGATGTTAATGTAAATCTCTGTGTCACGGTAGAGATGTCATGACAATCTATCACTAGATGTGAATGTCAATCTCATGTGTCACGGTAGAGATGTCATGACAATCTATCACTAGATGTTAATGTCAATCTCCAGTGTCATGGTAGGGATGACATGACAATCTATCACTAGATGTTAATGTCAGTCTCAGGTGTCATGGTAGGGATGACATGACAATCTATCACTAGATGTTGATGTGAACATTAGGTGTCATGGTAGGGATGACATAACAATCTATCACTAGATGTGAATGTCAGTCTCAGGTGTCACGGTAGAGATGTCATGACAATCTATCACTAGATGTTAATGTCAATCTCCAGTGTCATGGTAGGGATGGCATGACAATCTATCACTAGATGTTAATGTCAGTCTCAGGTGTCATGGTAGGGATGACATGACAATCTATCACTAGATGTTAATGTCAATCACTGTGTCACGGTAGAGATGTCATGACAATCTATCGCTAGATGTTAATGTCAATCTCTGTGTCACGGTAGAGATGTCATGACAATCTATCACTAGATGTTAATGTAAATCTCTGTGTCACAGTAGAGATGTCATTACAATCTATCACTAGATGTTAATGTCAATCTCCAGTGTCACGGTAGAGATGTCATGACAATCTATCACTAGATGTTAATGTCAATCTCCAGTGTCACGGTAGAGATGTCATGACAATCTATCACTAGATATTAATGTCAATCTCCAGTGTCACGGTAGAGATGACATGACAATCTATCACTAGATATTAATGTCAATCTCCAGTGTCATGGTAGAGATGTCATGACAATCTATCACTAGATGTTAATGTCAATCTCCAGTGTCACGGTAGAGATGTCATGACAATCTATCACTAGATATTAATGTCAATCTCCAGTGTCACAGTAGAGATGACATGACAATCTATCACTAGATATTAATGTCAATCTCCAGTGTCATGGTAGGGATGACATGACAATCTATCACTAGATGTTAATGTCAGTCTCAGGTGTCATGGTAGGGATGACATGACAATCTATCACTAGATGTTGATGTGAACATTAGGTGTCATGGCAGGGATGACATGACAATATATCACTAGATGTGAATGTCAATCTCAGGTGTCATGGTAGGGATGACATGACAATCTATCACTAGATGTAAATGTCAATCTCCAGTGTCACGGTAGAGATGACATGACAATCTATCACTAGATATTAATGTCAATCTCCAGTGTCACGGTAGAGATGACATGACAATCTATCACTAGATGTTAATGTCAATCTCAGGTGTCATGGTAGGGATGTCATGACAATCTATCACTAGATGTTAATGTCAATCTCCAGTGTCATGGTAGGGATGGCATGACAATCTATCACTAGATGTTAATGTCAGTCTCAGGTGTCATGGTAGGGATGACATGACAATCTATCACTAGATGTTAATGTCAATCACTGTGTCACGGTAGAGATGTCATGACAATCTATCGCTAGATGTTAATGTCAATCTCTGTGTCACGGTAGAGATGTCATGACAATCTATCACTAGATGTTAATGTAAATCTCTGTGTCACAGTAGAGATGTCATTACAATCTATCACTAGATGTTAATGTCAATCTCCAGTGTCACGGTAGAGATGTCATGACAATCTATCACTAGATGTTAATGCCAATCCTATGTGTCATGGTAGGGATGACATGACATAAGGAACAAACCCTCCATATACTTTGCCTCAGTATAAACTTTTCTACATCTTCTACAGTAGTTGAACACAAAGGTACAATTTTTTGAGTACTTATTTTTCTCTTCTCAGTACCTAGCTCCTGAAGTATTGAGGAAGCAGCCTTATGATAAGACAGTTGATTGGTGGTGCCTTGGAGCTGTCCTATATGAGATGATGTATGGACTAGTAAGTAATTATGATTATAAAGAAAAACCAGACCCACAACTTATAGTAATAGTTTTATCTAAAAATCTTAATGTCCAGTTTTACTGGAAAAAATCACATTCAAGATGAAATCAGTAATTATAAATCTGCTCACAATAAAAATATCTCTGCATATTTTCTGAAGAATGATACAATTTTAAAGTTAAGAACAAAGTTTGAAACAGTATTTTAAAAAGAGGATATTTATTCATTTGTTTATTTATTTTTTAATTACAGCCTCCATTCTATAGCCGTGACACAGCAGAAATGTATGACAATATTCTATATAAACCCTTACGTCTAAGAACCAATGTTTCTCCAGTTGCAAGATCAGTATTAGAAGGGGTAAGTTACCTCTCACTAAATGCTTTGTCACTATTAATCCTTTACCTTGGGTTATATCAACCAATGCCCATATCTTGTACAAAAATCAGAAAATGTACATACTGTGTTCTTTTTTTTTTTTTTTTTTTTTTTTATTAATTTAGACATAATTATAAATGTATAAAAAAAGAATTAACTCATAGTGTATTTTCCACTCTTGGAGTGGAGTTGCATAATGATGTTTTATTCCCCCAACAATATTCTTCCACCTGTATTTAGACAGTCAGTTCTGGAATGGCAGAAGAAACCAGAGTACCCAGAGAAAACTACTGATAGTGAACTGACAAACTTTGTGACTCTGGTGTCTGTTTAAGTGCCAGTTGAATCAAAACAATGAAAGACATTATTGTCCTTTAACTTTAGACCAGCCAACCACAAAGGTGACATATCATCATCAAATTGTATAGATGACATATTAACAAATTATATAGGTGACATATCAAATTGTATAGGTGACATGTCATCAGTCAAATTGTATAGGTGACAAATAATCAAATTGTATAAGTGACATATCACCAAATTGTTTTAATGACATATGATCATCAAATTGATAATTTATTTATGCAGCTTTTACAAAAAGATAAAGAACAAAGACTTGGAGCAAGGAAGGATTTTATGGACATCAAGATACACGGTTTCTTTGCTGATATTAATTGGAATGACTTAGACAATAAAAAGATATCACCACCCTATAATCCAAATGTGGTAAGTGTCCAATCATCACACCCTATAATCTAAATGTGGTAAGTGTCCAATCATCACACCCTATAATCCAAATGTGGTAAGTGTCCAATCATCACACCCTATAATCCAAATGTGGTAAGTGTCCAATCATCACACTCTCTTATCTAAATGTGGTAAGTGTCCAATCATCACACCCTATAATCCAAATGTGGTAAGTGTCCAATCATCACACCCTATAATCTAAATGTGGTAAGTGTCCAATCATCACACCCTATAATCCAAATGTGGTAAGTGTCCAATCATCACACCCTATAATCCAAATGTGGTAAGTGTCCAATCATCACACCCTATAATCCAAATGTGGTAAGTGTCCAATCATCACACCCTATAATCCAAATGTGGTAAGTGTCCAATCATCACACCATATAATCCAAATGTGGTAAGTGTCCAATCATCACACCATATAATCCAAATGTGGTAAGTGTCCAATCATCACACCATATAATCCAAATGTGGTAAGTGTCCAATCATCACACCGTATAATCCAAATGTGGTAAGTGTCCAATCATCATATTCTCTTATCCAAATATGGTATGTGTCCAATCATCACATTCTCTTATCCAAATGAGGTAAGTGTCCAATCATCACACCGTATAATCCAAATGTGGTAAATGTCCAATCATCACACCGTATAATCCAAATGTGGTAAGTGTCCAATCATCACACCCTATAATCCAAATGTAGTAAGTGTCCAATCATCACACCGTATAATCGAAATGTGGTAAGTGTCCAATCATCACACCGTATAATCCAAATGTGGTAAGTGTCCAATCATCACATTCTCTTATCCAAATATGGTATGTGTCCAATTATCACATTCTCTTATCCAAATGTGGTAAGTGTCCAATCATCACACCGTATAATCCAAATGTGGTAAATGTCCAATCATCACACCGTAAAATCCAAATGTGGTAAGTGTCCAATCATCATCAACGTATTAGATATACGAGTCACTGGGTGTTTCTGATTGGTCAGTTTAGTCTTGTCAATCATTACCTCAGCTTGTCTGTCCAATCATCAGCAACATCTGTGATAGATTAATTATTTAGAAAAGTAAAATTAATTGATTACATACATTGTATATTTACATTCTCAGTTCAGAAGAACCATAATGGGACATTTTGGATTTTCAGTCAAGTTTACACTTTGTCATTTCTTAGATACAAGCATTTAGTAGTGTGTTTTAAAAAGAACAAATAATCACAAGTTTTTCCTATTTCTATTTTAGAGTGGACAGCTAGATTTAAAACATTTTGATCCTGAATTTGTCAGAGAACCAGTTCCAGGTATGTGTTTTCTTGTATATATCTCACAACTCATTTATTTTGTAATGTTTTCTCATCTTTATTATTATTATTATTATTATTATTATTATTATTATTGTTTCTTGATTATAATACCCCTGCTTTGTATAAGAGAGGGTATACTGGTTTACCTCTATCCTTCCATCCGTCCAAAACAAAACATTTTGTAATAGTTTTCTCAGCATCTACTAAACACAGCCACTTTAAATTTTGTATGCAAGTTCAGTATATAGTCCCATACCGAAAGTGCCAATTTCAAGTCTGCAAAACATCTACTTCATGTTTTGTCCTTATTCTAACATTTGTTAAAAGCATGGTATATGTGAGCAGTAGCTCATAGATATCTTGCTATTATTAGTTCTTATAATACATTCTAATTGAAAATAAGGTCCCCCAATCTTCCTGTAGACAAGGATGAAGAAATATACAATATGAAAATAACATTATTTAACAGTCAACCAACTGAATAATTTAGTGTAAAATTGATGTTTTATATTTCCTTTTTAGCCTCTGTTGGAAAATCAGCTGGTTGCTATAAAACTGTTAGTGCAAGTGTTATGGAAGCTGATGGAATGTTTCAAGGATTTTCATATGTTCCACCATCAGAAGATGCATTTAGCTGAGGACAACTGCCTTATCATATATTTGTTATCATATCTTCATTAATTATTGATGCAAAGGCATAGAGAATAAACACATGACTGTAGTTATAGCAAGTGGACAATGGGAGATAACTCAATGACTGATTTTAGAAAGCCAGAGCAATGCTAGCACCTCATTTTTCATATGTGCTATGGTATTGAAAGTTATGTGAATGAATTGATTGATATATGAGATATATAAGTTTAAAACAGTGAAGGAAGTTGGAAATAAAATGGTTGTTAACCAGTTGTGATAATGAAATATGTCAGGAGTTGAACTGTGATGTATAGACAGTACACAGTATAGACAGTACACAGTGTGCTGGTACAACCTGACAGTATTGTACTAGTGATATAAGTATGTGCTGGCATAAACAATTCATTGTTGTGATAGTTGAACACAAGACAGATTTATTTTTCACGGAATGAAGTGCTCAAGTTATCCATTATTGTGTGATGACTAATTTTTTACCTTGCAACAAGTGCTGAAGTTTTTTAGGAACTTTGTTTTGAATAATTGTGACAATGTGTATATATAATTGGAGGTATATATAGATACTTGGATAATATTTTATGTGATAAAAATTAACCATTATTAATGACAAGTATAAAATATGCTGTGAAAGTATTTGTTATAATTCTCATGTAGAACAAGAATAGTTGGGTACCTTGAAATTATTCATTAAAGAAAATTGTTTTTGTAGTAATATGATAATACAATGACACCTTGTATTATCAAGGTGTGATATCATCTGTATATACCCATGGACATTTTTATTAAGGATTCAGTATTTTTGTTGAAACTGTTTTAAATTGAATGTCAGTTCAAAATGTAGAGATTTAATTGTTCTCTTTACAAATCAGGGCCCAGTTCCAAGCTTGATTAATTAAATCATTTGATTTGCCAATATTATTTCTTGTATATACTATCGAATTCTTTCTTTTTTAATTTTCAATTTTTATTGACAATTCTAGAATTTCATCAAACTGAGGTACATTATTTTAAAACTACCGGTATAAAATTTAAAAATGACAGATGTTTTATGTGTTAATTTTTTATTAATATTAAGCTTCCAACAATTTGTCGCTGACATTTAAACCCATATGTATCTTGTGTTTTATAAACTGTTCTGGTTTAGTTACTGAATAATATAACATGTTCGCTTTCTCCTCATTTCACAATTTGGCAGTTTTCACTGCATGATTTATAAAATTTCTATCTTTTCTTTGTAAGAGTGTTATGTTTTACCATGCACTGATTAACTTTATTTAAGTTTCTGATTTGACTTTGATAAACCTAATTTTTACTTTTCTGTGTTATTATTTGAAGATCATATAACAGTTATACATTCCATGTTAATGATGTCAAAAGGAATCATCAAAGTGATAACAAACTCCAGAAACTTTCCTATTTTCCCCTTATGATCAACAATAATTCCTCAAAGATTACATTAATGTGGATGTTAAAGTGCCAAAATATTTCCTGTTTAATTCTTAATTATATTCCCATCTGGATTACGTTTTAAAGTTTGATGACATCAGAGTTGATATGTTAGTGGATTATGATGCAGAGTTGATATGTTGTTGATGATATCAGAGTTGATAATTATGTAGTTGATGACTTTAGATATATTGTTGATGACTTCTGAGTTGATATGTTGTTAGTGGATAACGACATCAGAGTTGATATGTTGTTGATGACATCAGAGTTGATATGTTGTTGATGACATCAGAGTTGATATGTTGTTGATGACATCAGAGTTGAATAGTGAATTATCTTTATGTTTTATAATTGACATCAATATAGTGATCTCTTATACAATCAAAATAAGCCAGCATTTATCATGAGTCTGTATGTGTGTATATGTATATATCGCTGCACATTGTTAATGATGTTTTATAATGGTATATAAAGAATTTGCAAAACAACCCTAATAAGTTCTATTTCCACAACCTTTTCTTTGTTGAAAAACATTACAATGTATAAATAATAGAATTAGCATATCTTAAAACTTCTTTGTTACTGTCAATTTTAGATTTACTTTTCACAATTTTGTTTTTTCTTAAGATTAATCACAAAATAATATTTCAACACACCAATCAAACCCTAACATAATAAATATTTTGTTTCACCAGAAATTTGAGTTTGTGTCTGGATAAACAAGACAATAGCATTCTCACAAATAATTTCTGGGCTCAGTCTTTCCATTTCTTCAATATTTATTTAAAACTCTAACACTTTGCCATTAAACAACTGCTTAAAATTTAGTGCAGATAAAATTGTGAAAAATTATCTATTTTTGTTTTGATTTTAGAACTTCCTTTTTAAGTGAACATAACTTATTTTCCAAAATATTTTTACTTACACCATTAAGTTGAACTAAAAATGATCTCCGTAACATAGAGCCAGTAGTATATATATATAATAAATCTTTTACATGTAACAACATATATATACAATGTACCGGTATGTACAATGAGGGTTGTGAGATGTTTCACATTTAATTTAAGAAGTACAGTACTACACTCGGAATACATTGTACTTATTATAGTACTGGTATTAGTACTTTGTAAGTCAAGCTGAGTGTTAACTTTATGTATTGCATATCTGTGATAATGATATTCATTACTATTGTTAGTGGACAATCTTAATGGTAGTAATACATTTAATGGCCTAACAGCAAACTTCCTAACAATGGTAATGGGAAACCTTAGACTTTTTTTGCAAAATATACTTTTGTCTGTATAAAATGATTAAAAATGATTTTAAAATTGTTCAAGATAAGTCCTATCTAGTGATTTTTTTACCAGTTTTCATTAAAGTATTGTATGTTGTAATCATGTGTCAGTTTTTAAGTTATCTTATATACATTGTTGTTACATTGGGAATGCAATTGTCAACAATTATGTCACAAATTCTCAGTATAACATTATTTTTAATTAGAAAAGCAACTTCCTTACCCAAAAGAAATCAAACTTGATGGTTTATTATCTTACTGAACATTGTTAATGCAGACATTACAAGGTACCGTAACTTGTTTTTATTATTCACTGGTTATATTAATGATCTCATTTTGAGAATACACTATACTTTGTATGTATGTAATAATGTACGAGTGTATGGGGATAAAACAATTGTGACACCATATTACAGATGAAATCATACTGATTAGTATACTTATATTTACAAATGTTATTTGCCAAAATAGTCTTGGTAATCTACATATGCAATGTGTAAACATTTATTTAAAAAAAAATTTAAAGAAAAAATCAACAAATTTGATATACATTGTTAAAAATAAGTATACATTACGTACTAGTATTAGTGATTTTATGTAAATTTGTCCAGTATTTCAGGATAAATAATAATGAAAAACAGGACATGGGTTTTGGTATAACACAAAATTTAAATTAAAGAAACTCCAAAGTGCCGATAATTTTCTTATTTTTAGGGTTTTTTTTTAAACTACTGTAAATGGAGAAAATTTTGCCTAAATTTTTGTGTAAACTCAATAATAACAAGATTACAAAAAATGGAAATAAATGGAAATGTATTGCATGATATTTCTTGTATTTAATATTGAATGTTGACAATAATGTTATGATAACTAGTCAAAATTATGTACATGTATTTGCTAGTCATTATTACACATGTACCATAAATGTAGATCTAATGTTCTGGAGATTCATTGATATTTGTGGGGTTAAAATTTTGCCAAAATGCTTTGTAAGAACATTTGGTTGAATTATATTGTGTAAATAATAACCCTTTAAGGGCCTTGGAAATAAAACATTTTCTTTAACATTAGAAGTGGTATTTACTAAATTGCTATTACAATAAAAATTAATCCCCCACATTTATAATTGTACTTCAATCCATCAGAAGATCATTGGAATGTCTCTAAGAAGTATTATGTATTGTATTATAATAAGGATGTTCTACATTATAAATTTTTGATAGCATCAGAAGAAAGAATCTGTATCATATTATACATTTCTCCAAGTCTGCTTCAAACTTAGCTAAATCTGTCATTTCATTATAAATCAGTTCTTCGTTGTTTCAAGCATTTTGATTGGTCAGATCTTTTCTGTTATGTTTGCATGAATGGATTTACTCTCAGTGACGTCATCTTATTATGGACAACACATAGAATTCCTACACCACAGAGATGCACTTGCTACAGTTAAATTGTTGTTTTAATTGTTGATTTGTTGTTGGAAATTTTCTATAAATTGATGAGTAAAATGTTGAAATCTTTTATGCGTTCATAACAAAATGAAAAGGTTTCATTTCAATATTAAACAATTTACTTTTCATTCTTATAAAAGAGCAGCTGTTTGTAAATCAAAGGGAGATAATAACTACAGTAAAAAAATATTTGTTTTTACTTTTGAGTTTGATAATTATGTTTTAATTTGGATAATGATGGTTTTTAATTCATGTGCCTTAAAATATCGATATAGAGCTGTGTTTATGAACTCATTAGTTATCAAATAGGACAGTTTTAAATATATTTTCACCCTGTAATTCAATATTTTAATAGAAGAAAGAGACTACAACATTCAAGACAATCATAATGAAAATTTTATTTCTGTCACTTGCTAGATTTAGCCATATATTCTTATCTTTCTCTAGAATTGCTCAGTTTTTGGGACAAAATTTCCTTCAGATCATCAGATCATTATTTCATTTCAAGTATTTGTCTTTATAAGACAACATGTGACCATAACACACAAAATTTTGTAATCATGAAAAATTTATTTGTTAAATAATTGTATTTTGTTAGTTACCATGGTGCTGTTCCAGGAAAAAATTGAAATTTGTCTGGTCATTTGTTTAAACCTTTGTTAGTGGAACCAGTTGGTTAGTAAATGTAAAGGCTAATACTTATAAAATTATTATTGAAACATAAGTGTATAAATTTCTAAAATTTACTATTTTATGTTTTAATTATATTTATAAAAATGTCCTTACCATTTGGTTAAAAAAACAGGATTTTGAACAAATAGGCCGACATTGTTATTATTTTTTGTGACATTTAGACTTTAGATCAATGATATTTATAGGATGGTTATTTATAGTAAATCATTTACACTAATGATAAAATGGTTGATTTAACAATTCCTTGAATTGTGCAATAATTTGTGATTTTAATCAAAGACCAATATTTAATAAAATTTTAAAAATCAAAAGTCATGAATTTGTGTGTTTTTTACTCTTTATATATACAGTAAAACCTTTGCCACCACAATTATCACCAGAAGTATTTCCTTTATTTTTGTCTTTGTAAGTCCCCCATTCCACTTTATTAAGTCAAAATCTGACTGAACATATGGTGGAAATAGATTGATACACAAGATACAAGGAACTGTTTTATCATGGGATACATTTTCAATGAACATTAGCTGACTAGCATCTCTGTAGAGAGTGTGCATGTAATTCAACATAAACTGACTAGCTGCTCTGTAGAGCGTGTACATGTAATTCAACATTAGCTGACTAGCATCTCTGTAGAGAGTGTGCATGTAATTCAACATAAACTGACTAGCTGCTCTGTAGAGCGTGTACATGTAATTCAACATAAGCTGACTAGCTTCTCTGTAGAGCCTGTACATGTAATTCAACATTAGCTGACTAGCTTCTCTGTAGAGCTTGTACATGTAATTCAACATAAGCTGACTAGCTGCTCTGTAGAGCTTGTACATGTAATTCAACATAAGCTGACTAGCTGCTCTATAGACCTTGTACATGTAATTCAACATTAGCTGACTAGCTTCTCTGTAGAGCTTGTACATGTAATTCAACATAAGCTGACTAGCTGCTCTATAGACCTTGTACATGTAATTCAACATAAGCTGACTAACTGCTCTGTAGAGCGTGTACATGTAATTCAACATTAGCTGACTAGCTGCTCTGTAGAGCTTGTACATGTAATTCAACATTAGCTGACTAACTGCTCTGTAGAGCTTGTACATGTAATTCAACATTAGCTGACTAACTGCTCTGTAGAGCTTGTACATGTAATTCAACATTAGCTGACTAGCTGCTCTGTAGAGCTTGTACATGTAATTCAACATTAGCTGACTAGCTGCTCTGTAGAGCTTGTACATGTAATTCAACATTAGCTGACTAACTGCTCTATAGAGCTTGTACATGTAATTCAACATTAGCTGACTAGCTGCTCTATAGAGCTTGTACATGTAATTCAACATTGGCCGACTTACTGCTCTGTAGAACTTGTACATGTAATTTAACATTAGCTGACTAGCTGCTCTGTAGAACTTGTACATGTAATTCAACATTAGCTGACTAGCTGCTCTATAGAGCTTGTACATGTAATTCAACATTAGCCGACTTACTGCTCTGTAGAGCTTGTACATGTAATTCAACATAAGCTGACTAGCTGCTCTATAGACCTTGTACATGTAATTCAACATTAGCTGACTAGCTTCTCTGTAGAGCTTGTACATGTAATTCAACATAAGCTGACTAGCTGCTCTATAGACCTTGTACATGTAATTCAACATAAGCTGACTAACTGCTCTGTAGAGCGTGTACATGTAATTCAACATTAGCTGACTAGCTGCTCTGTAGAGCTTGTACATGTAATTCAACATTAGCTGACTAACTGCTCTGTAGAGCTTGTACATGTAATTCAACATTAGCTGACTAACTGCTCTGTAGAGCTTGTACATGTAATTCAACATTAGCTGACTAGCTGCTCTGTAGAGCTTGTACATGTAATTCAACATTAGCTGACTAGCTGCTCTGTAGAGCTTGTACATGTAATTCAACATTAGCTGACTAACTGCTCTATAGAGCTTGTACATGTAATTCAACATTAGCTGACTAGCTGCTCTATAGAGCTTGTACATGTAATTCAACATTAGCTGACTAACTGCTCTGTAGAGCTTGTACATGTAATTCAACATTAGCTGACTAACTGCTCTGTAGAGCTTGTACATGTAATTCAACATTAGCTGACTAGCTGCTCTGTAGAGCTTGTACATGTAATTCAACATTAGCTGACTAGCTGCTCTGTAGAGCTTGTACATGTAATTCAACATTAGCTGACTAACTGCTCTATAGAGCTTGTACATGTAATTCAACATTAGCTGACTAGCTGCTCTATAGAGCTTGTACATGTAATTCAACATTGGCCGACTTACTGCTCTGTAGAGCTTGTACATGTAATTCAACATTAGCTGACTAGCTGCTCTGTAGAACTTGTACATGTAATTCAACATTAGCTGACTAGCTGCTCTATAGAGCTTGTACATGTAATTCAACATTAGCCGACTTACTGCTCTGTAGAGCTTGTACATGTAATTCAACATTAGCTGACTAGCTGCTCTATAGAGCTTGTACATGTAATTCAACATTGGCCGACTTACTGCTCTGTAGAGCTTGTACATGTAATTCAACATTAGCTGACTAGCTGCTCTGTAGAACATGTACATGTAATTCAACATTAGCTGACTAGCTGCTCTATAGAGCTTGTACATGTAATTCAACATTAGCCGACTTACTGCTCTGTAGAGCTTGTACATGTAATTCAACATTAGCTGACTAGCTGCTCTATAGAGCTTGTACATGTAATTCAACATTGGCCGACTTACTGCTCTGTAGAGCTTGTACATGTAATTCAACATAAGCTGACTAACTGCTCTGTAGAGCTTGTACATGTAATTCAACATTAGCTGACTAGCTGCTCTGTAGAGCTTGTACATGTAATTCAACATAAGCTGACTAGCTGCTCTGTAGAGCTTGTACATGTAATTCAACATTAGCTGACTAACTGCTCTGTAGAGCGTGTACGTGTAATTCAACATTAGCTGACTAGCTGCTCTCTAGAGCTTGTACATGTAATTAAACATAAGCTGACTAGCTGCTCTATAGAGCTTGTACATGTAATTCAACATAAGCTGACTAGCTGCTCTATAGAGCTTGTACATGTAATTCAACATTAGCCGACTTACTGCTCTGTAGAGCTTGTACATGTAATTCAACATTAGCTGACTAACTCAGCGCGGCTCTGTAGAGCTTGTACATGTAATTCAACATAAGCTGACTAGCTGCTCTATAGAGCTTGTACATGTAATTCAACATAAGCTGACTAACTGCTCTGTAGAGCTTGTACATGTAATTCAACATAAGCTGACTAACTGCTCTGTAGAGCTTGTACATGTAATTCAACATTAGCTGACTAGCGGCTTTGTCATCTTTATATATAGGATTGGCGTACAAAGTCCAGTGTCATCTTTATATAACCAATTATTGTAATTGAGTTCAAGCAATAAAGATATTCTTTTTATTATTCTTATTATTGTTATATAGGATCGGCGTACAAAGTCCAGTGTCATCTTTATATATAGTACCGGCGTACAAAGACCAGTGTCGCCTGTATTTATAGAGAATCGGCGTACAAAGACCAGGACTAGGTTACTCGAAACTCTCTTAACAGTTACAAACACTTAATGCCTATATAACACAACGGAGTTTAGTGTTCGTAACTGCTAAGAGAGCTTCGAGTTACCTGGCCCAGCGTCGCCATTATATATAGGATCGACATACAAAGACCAGTGTCGCCTTTATATATAGGATCGGCGTACAAATCCCAGTGTCGTCTTTATATACTAGTATAGGATCGGCATACAAAGACCAGTGTCGCCTTTATATATATAGGATCGACATACAAAGACCAGTGTCGCCTTTATATATAGAATCGGCGTACAAATCCCAGTGTCGTCTTTATATATAGGATCGGCATACAAAGACCAGTGTCGCCTTTATATATAGGATCGGCGTACTAATTCCAGTGCCGTCTTTATATATAGGATCGGCATACAAAGACCAGTGTCGCCTTTATATATAGAATCGGCGTACAGATCCCAGTGTCGCCTTTATATATAAAATCGGCGTACAGATCCCAGTGTCATTTTTATATATAAGATCGGTGTACAATTTATATAAAGGGTCGGCTAATAAATAGTCACAACACTCTTAAAAGCACCATTATATAAAGAGTTAGTTACAAAGTCCAGTGTAACTTTCTTATAAAGGATTTACTTAAAAACACCAGTGTCACGTCACTTTTTTAACACATCTATATAATCGGCTTATTAAAACCAGTGTTACCATGATGTAAAGGATCGACGTACAAAAAGACATAAAGACCAGTTTCACCTTAATAAATGGCTCCAAGGATGTCCTTTATAGAGAGGGTTGACCATATAGAGCTTTCTAGACTATTTTCTATATCACGGATGTCCTTTACAGACAGGATTGACCATATATAGAACCCTCTAGACTATTTATTTCTGTATCACGGATGTCCTTTATAGACAGGATTGACCATATAGAGTCCTTTAGACTATTTTCTATATCACGGATATCCTTTATAGACAGGATTGGCTATATAGAGTCCTCTATATATCGTATACATATTTAAAACTTTACCAGACAAGGGAGTTAAAAAGTAACGATTGTTCAGTACTAAACGTGGATTTGCTTTGACCTCAATAATATCAATTTGAAAAGACGTTGAATATATGTGTCGATGTAACAGAGCATATATCGTTATAGTATTGACAAGTTTATTTGAACAGCGTGTACACACGTGGCGAAGAAATAAATCTCTAACCTATACATAGGCCTATATATATAACCCAGATTTCAGGAAGTTCGTACAAAGGTAAGTGTTAGACATTCTACAGAACTTGTTTAGTGCACTCATTATGGCAATGTCTCACTAAGAAGTCCGTGCAGTACACCGTGATTCGACACACGCACACATAAATATTGGTTACTTCAAATTTTGTGTTGGTTGTTGTAATGTGTTGTCTATTTGACAGGATATTTTGACCGTATTTACTTAACTTTTGATTCGACAGTAAAAGGATTAGGAAAAACAGCTTGATAAACTCTTCTGATTAAATTTCAGATTTCACAGGTGAGGATTAGGTTCATTACTATTCAATTTTTGTATTTAAAATCAATTATTCTGGTGTAAACCTAAATTTGGACTCATTTGAACTGTGCACACAACAATTGGGTGGTCAGGTCTTGGATATCAAGAAATTAAACCTGTCACCATGCTAAGGTCAAGTTCAGAATTGGTGAGCCTGTTGGATAAAAATCTTGGATAAAAACTGTTAATACCCTTGAGGCCAGAATTTTAGTCCAAACTTCATCAAACATCCAAAGAAAGATCCTATTGACATAAGCAGGGTCAAGTTCGTGTAAGGGCCATGTTGGGTCAATAAGATCACAAAGTAAAATCATAGTGATCCTATTGACATAAGCAGGGTCAAGTTCATGTAAGGGCCATGTTGGGTCAATAAGATCACAAAGTAAAATGATAGTGATCCTATTGACATAAGCAGGGTCAAGTTCATGTAAGGGCCATGTTGGGTCAATAAGATCACAAAGTAAAATCATAGTAAAAACTTGTTAATGTAACAGGAAAGAGAAAAAATGCAGGGTCGGATGGTGGAATGAACTGGGACCTCCCACACTATAGGCAAGTGCTCTACCACTGAGCTACCCAGACCGCTACTCCTCCCTTCCTTTTTTATGATTCAACTCCCTTGAATCGAAACCGCCAGGTTCCACCCTGGGAGCAACCTGTTGGTTGGCCACTTCCCAGGGTCAAACGAGCCCCCAAATGTAACAGAAAAGAGAAAAATGCAGTGTCGGACCGTGGAACGAACGGGTACCTCCCACACTATAGGAGAGTGCTCTACCACTGAGCTACCTAGACCGCTACATTAACATTCTAGAGGCCACAGTTTTAGCTAAAACTTCAGCATATTTTTGCAGAGCGATTATCTTGACACAAACAGGGTCAAGTTTGTATAAGGGCCATGTTGGGTCAATAAGTAGATTACTAAGTCAAATCATAGCAAAACTTTGTTAACACACTAGATGCCACAATTTTAATCTAGACTTCAACAAAGATGCTCAGAAAGATCCTCTTGACATATAAGCAAGGTAAAGTTCATATAAGGACCATGTTGATCAGAACAATTCTCTAAACAAAAACTGGTCAAGGTGGTGTATGGGTTATGTTGGGTCAATATGTCATGAGAACCAATTCAAGTATAATCTTCTACAAGGTTCTAAAACAACAGGTTCTTATTTACATTAATTGTCTAATAAAACTTGTTAATAAATTAATAAGCCCAGTTTTAGGTTCTCTGATAGCCATTGATCTTCAGATCTGTTTGACTTTATAATTATTATGTATTCATTTTGAAATCTTTGCAATAATAATTTTAATAATCTGATCTTTCAGGTTATAGATAACCATCAGAATGGATCGTTGGAAAAATAGAGTTGCCTTGGTGACTGGAGCTTCTATGGGTATTGGTGAATCACTTTGTAAGCTGTTAGTATCCCATGGTATGAAGGTTGCTGCCTGTGCCAGAAGTTTGGACAAACTATCAGTAATACTGAGTATTATACAGGATTAACATAGCTTTCAAACTCACCCCCACTGGTATTGGAAATAACCGTGTACATTTACATCAACAATAATAAGCCATGAATATTATTTCACTTCAGTCATTGAAAAAAAAAGATTGACCCACAGTCCAAATAGAACTGTCCCTTATGTGTATTGTGACATAAGAGGAGAAAGTTTGGGAAACCAAAGTGAGTTTTGCTACAACAATGACACAAATAAAGTAACTCACATTGACACAAATAAAGTGACTCACATTGACTCAAATAAAGTGACTCACATTGACTCAAATAAAGTGTCTCACATTGAATTTGAGTGACTCACATTGACTCAAATAAAGTGACTCACATTGACTCAAATAAAGTGACTCACATTCTCTGGTTGATTTTGATCAGAATGAGCAATAAACTCCCATTTGTAGTCTTTTGATATTTTATTATGATTAATATCAGAACCACTTACAGCAGACCTTTATATTGATGACTGTTCTAAAAATGGTAAACTAGCCATACATATCAGAACCACTTACAGCAGACCTTTATATTGATGACTGTTCTAAAAATGGTAAACTAGCCATACATATCAGAACCACTTACAGCAGACCTTTATATTGATGACTGTTCAAAATGGTAAACTAGCCATACATATCAGAACCACTTACAGCAGACCTTTATATTGATGACTGTTCCATAAATGGTAAACTAGCCATACATATCAGAACCACTAACAACGGACCTTTATATTGATGACTGTTCTAAAAATGGTAAACTAGCCATACATATCAGAACCACTTACAGCAGACCTTTATATTGATGACTGTTCCATAAATGGTAAACTAGTCATACATATCAGAACCACTTACAGCAGACCTTTATATTGATGACTGTTCCATAAATGGTAAACTAGTCATACATATCAGAACCACTTACAGCAGACCTTTATATTGATGACTGTTCCATAAATGGTAAACTAGTCATACATATCAGAACCACTTACAGCAGACCTTTATATTGATGACTGTTCCATAAATGGTAAACTAGTCATACATATCAGAACCACTTACAGCAGACCTTTATATTGATGACTGTTCTAAAAATGGTAAACTAGCCATACATATCAGAACCACTTACAGCAGACCTTTATATTGATGACTGTTTCAAAAATGGTAAACTAGCCATACATATCAGAACCACTTACAACAGACCTTTATATTGATGACTGTTTCAAAAATGGTAAACTAGCCATACATATCAGAACCACTTACAGCAGACCTTTATATTGATGACTGTTCCAAAAATGGTAAACTAGCCATACATATCAGAACCACTTAGAGCAGACCTTTATATTGATGACTGTTCTAAAAATGGTAAACTAGCCATACATATCAGAACCACTTACAACAGACCTTTATATTGATGACTGTTTCAAAATGGTAAACTAGCCATACATATCAGAACCACTTAAGCAGACCTTTATATTGATGACTGTTCAAAAATGGTAAACTAGCCATACATATCAGAACCACTTACAGCAGACCTTTATATTGATGACTGTTCTAAAAATGGTAAACTAGCCATACATATCAGAACCACTTACAACAGACCTTTATATTGATGACTGTTCTAAAAATGGTAAACTAGCCATACATATCAGAACCACTTACAGCAGACCTTTATATTGATGACTGTTCAAAAATGGTAAACTAGCCATACATATCAGAACCACTTACAGCAGACCTTTATATTGATGACTGTTTCAAAATGGTAAACTAGCCATACATATCAGAACCACTTACAGCAGACCTTTATATTGATGACTGTTTCAAAAATGGTAAACTAGCCATACATATCAGAACCACTTACAGCAGACCTTTATATTGATGACTGTTTCAAAAATGGTAAACTAGCCATACATATCAGAACCACTTACAGCAGACCTTTATATTGATGACTGTTTCAAAAATGGTAAACTAGCCATACATATCAGAACCACTTACAGCAGACCTTTATATTGATGACTTTCAAAATGGTAAACTAGCCATACATATCAGAACCACTTACAGCAGACCTTTATATTGATGACTGTTCTAAAAATGGTAAACTAGCCATACATATCAGAACCACTTACAGCAGACCTTTATATTGATGACTGTTCCAAAATGGTAAACTAGCCATACATATCAGAACCACTTACAGCAGACCTTTATATTGATGACTGTTCTAAAAATGGTAAACTAGCCATACATATCAGAACCACTTACAGCAGACCTTTATATTGATGACTGTTTCAAAAATGGTAAACTAGCCATACATATCAGAACCACTTACAGCAGACCTTTATATTGATGACTGTTCAAAAATGGTAAACTAGCCATACATATCAGAACCACTTACAGCAGACCTTTATATTGATGACTGTTCCATAAATGGTAAACTAGCCATACATATCAGAACCACTTAACACAGACCTTTATATTGATGACTGTTCCATAAATGGTAAACTAGCCATACATATCAGAACCACTTACAGCAGACCTTTATATTGATGACTGTTCCATAAATGGTAAACTAGCCATACATATCAGAACCACTACACGGACCTTTATATTGATGACTGTTCAAAAATGGTAAACTAGCCATACATATCAGAACCACTTGCAGCAGACCTTTATATTGATGACTGTTCCAAATGGTAAACTAGCCATACATATCAGAACCACTTACAGCAGACCTTTATATTGACTGTTCCAAATGGTAAACTAGCCATACATATCAGAACCACTACACGGACCTTTATATTGATGACTGTTCAAAAATGGTAAACTAGCCATACATATCAGAACCACTTACAGCAGACCTTTATATTGATGACTGTTCCATAAATGGTAAACTAGCCATACATATCAGAACCACTTACAGCAGACCTTTATATTGATGACTGTTCCATAAATGGTAAACTAGCCATACATATCAGAACCACTTACAGCAGACCTTTATATTGATGACTGTTCAAAATGGTAAACTAGCCATACATATCAGAACCACTTACAGCAGACCTTTATATTGATGACTGTTCCATAAATGGTAAACTAGCCATACATATCAGAACCACTTACAGCAGACCTTTATATTGATGACTGTTCTAAAATGGTAAACTAGCCATACATATCAGAACCACTTACAGCAGACCTTTATATTGATGACTGTTCTAAAAATGGTAAACTAGCCATACATATCAGAACCACTTACAGCAGACCTTTATATTGATGACTGTTCTAAAAATGGTAAACTAGCCATACATATCAGAACCACTTACAGCAGACCTTTATATTGATGACTGTTCAAAATGGTAAACTAGCCATACATATCAGAACCACTTACAGCAGACCTTTATATTGATGACTGTTCTAAAATGGTAAACTAGCCATACATATCAGAACCACTTACAGCAGACCTTTATATTGATGACTGTTCCATAAATGGTAAACTAGCCATACATATCAGAACCACTAACAGACCTTTATATTGATGACTGTTCCATAAATGGTAAACTAGCCATACATATCAGAACCACTTACAGCAGACCTTTATATTGATGACTGTTCCATAAATGGTAAACTAGCCATACATATCAGAACCACTACACGGACCTTTATATTGATGACTGTTCCTAAAAATGGTAAACTAGCCATACATATCAGAACCACTTACAGCAGACCTTTATATTGATGACTGTTCATAAATGGTAAACTAGCCATACATATCAGAACCACTTACAGCAGACCTTTATATTGATGACTGTTCCATAAATGGTAAACTAGCCATACATATCAGAACCACTTACAGGACCTTTATATTGATGACTGTTCAAAAATGGTAAACTAGCCATACATATCAGAACCACTTACAGCAGACCTTTATATTGATGACTGTTCAAAAATGGTAAACTAGCCATACATATCAGAACCACTTACAGCAGACCTTTATATTGATGACTGTTCCATAAATGGTAAACTAGCCATACATATCAGAACCACTTACAGCAGACCTTTATATTGATGACTGTTCTAAAAATGGTAAACTAGTCATACATATCAGAACCACTTAGAGCAGACCTTTATATTGATGACTGTTCAAAATGGTAAACTAGCCATACATATCAGAACCACTTACAGCAGACCTTTATATTGATGACTGTTCCATAAATGGTAAACTAGCCATACATATCAGAACCACTTACAGCAGACCTTTATATTGATGACTGTTCTAAAAATGGTAAACTAGTCATACATATCAGAACCACTTAGAGCAGACCTTTATATTGATGACTGTTCTAAAAATGGTAAACTAGCCATACATATCAGAACCACTTACAGCAGACCTTTATATTGATGACTGTTCCATAAATGGTAAACTAGCCATACATATCAGAACCACTTACAGCAGACCTTTATATTGATGACTGTTCCATAAATGGTAAACTAGCCATACATATCAGAACCACTTACAGCAGACCTTTATATTGATGACTGTTCCATAAATGGTAAACTAGCCATACATATCAGAACCACTTACAGCAGACCTTTATATTGATGACTGTTTAAAAATGGTAAACTAGCCATACATATCAGAACCACTTACAGCAGACCTTTATATTGATGACTGTTCCATAAATGGTAAACTAGCCATACATATCAGAACCACTTACAGCAGACCTTTATATTGATGACTGTTCTAAAAATGGTAAACTAGCCATACATATCAGAACCACTTACAGCAGACCTTTATATTGATGACTGTTCCATAAATGGTAAACTAGTCATACATATCAGAACCACTTACAGCAGACCTTTATATTGATGACTGTTCCATAAATGGTAAACTAGTCATACATATCAGAACCACTTACAGCAGACTTTTATATTGATGACTGTTCTAAAAATGGTAAACTAGTCATACATATCAGAACCACTTACAGCAGACCTTTATATTGATGACTGTTCTAAAAATGGTAAACTAGCCATACATATCAGAACCACTTACAGCAGACCTTTATATTGATGACTGTTCCATAAATGGTAAACTAGTCATACATATCAGAACCACTAACAACAGACCTTTATATTGATGACTGTTCCAAAAATGGTAAACTAGCCATACATATCGGAACCACTTACAGCAGACCTTTATATTGATGACTGTTCTAAAAATGTAAACTAGTCGTACATATCAGAACCACTTACAGCAGACCTTTATATTGATGATGTTCCATAAATGGTAAACTAGCCATACATATCAGAACCACTACACGGACCTTTATATTGATGACTGTTCAAAAATTGTAAACTAGCCATACATATCAGAACCACTTACAGCAGACCTTTATATTGATGACTGTTCTAAAAATGGTAAACTAGTCATACATATCAGAACCACTTACAGCAGACCTTTATATTGATGACTGTTCCATAAAAGGTAAACTAGCCATGCATATCAGTCTTCATTGATCTAAATAATGTGTAGTTTATGTTTGTAATATTGGCAATGTTATATTTTGTTATATAAAATGTTTAAATGGTGCCATAAATGATGTTTAAAGCTGCGCAGGCTCAATTTTTTTTATCATTTAACCAATGAAATCATTAAACAATTTTTTTAATTTTTATATGTATATTTTATTTTACTAGTTATTTAATTATTGGATACTTACAAATAAATTAGGTTTGTCTAAAGTGTTCTATATCTTTATCCATAAGTCTGAAGTGTTCTATATCCTTATCCACAAGTCTGACGTGTTCTATATACTTACCAGTATTTACAAGTCTGAAGTGTTCTATATACTTACCAGTATCTACAAGTCTGACGTGTTCTATATACTTACCAGTATTTACAAGTCTGAAGTGTTCTATATACTTACCAGTATCTACAAGTCTGAAGTGTTCTATATACTTATACGTAAGTCTGACATGTTCTATATACTTATCTACCAGTCTGAAGTGTTTTATATACTTATCTACATGGCTGAAGTGTTCTATATATACTTATCTGTCTTATATGTCTCAAGTGTTCTATATCCTATATATCCACAAGTCTGAAGTGTTCTATTTACTTTATATTCACAAGTCTGAAGTGTTCTATATCCTGATCTACCACTCTGAAGTGTTCTATTTTCTTATTTACATGTCTAAAGTGTTCTATATACTTATCTACATGTCTCAAGTGTTCTATATTCTTATCTTCATTTCTGAAGTGTTCTGTAGACTTATCTACATGTCTGAAGTGTTCTATATACTTATCTACATGTCTGAAGTGTTCTGTAGACTTATCTACATGTCTGAAGTGTTCTATATTCTTATCTACATGTCTCAAGTGTTCTATGTACTTATCTACATGTCTCAAGTGTTCTATATACTTATCTACATGTATGAAGTGTTCTATATACTTATCTACATGTCTGAATTGTTCTATATACTTATCTACATGTCTGAAGTGTTCTATTTACTTATCTACATGTCTGAAGTGTTCTGTAGACTTATCTACATGCCTGAAGTGTTCTGTATACATGTACTTATTTACATGTCTGAAGTGTTCTTTATACTTATCTACATGTCTGAAGTGTCCTTTATACTTATCTACATGTCTGAAGTGTTCTATATACTTATCTACATGTCTGAAGTGTTTTATATACTTATCTACATGTCTGAAGTGTTCTTTTTACTTATCTACATGTCTGAAGTGTTCTATATACTTATCTACATGTCTGAAGTGTTCTTTATACTGATCTACATGTCTGAAGTGTTCTATATACTTATCTACTTGTCTGAAGTGTTCTTTATACTTATTTACATGTCTGAAGTGTTCTTTATACTTATCTACATGTCTGAAGTGTTCTTTATACGTATCTACATGTCTGAAGTGTTCTTTATACTTATCTACATGTCTGAAGTGTTCTGTATACTTATCTACATGTCTGGAGTGTTCTATATATTTATCTACATGTCGGAAGTGTTCTATATACTTATCTACATGTCTGAAGTGTTCTTTATACTTATCTACATGTCTGAAGTGTTCTTTATACTTATCTACATGTCTGAAGTGTTCTTTATACTTATCTACATGTCTGAAGTGTTCTATATATTCATCTACATGTCTGAAGTGTTCTGTATACTTATCTACATGCCTGAAGTGTTCTGTATACTTATTTACATGTCTGAAGTGTTCTTTATACTTATCTACATGTCTGAAGTGTCCTTTATACTTATCTACATGTCTGAAGTGTTCTATATACTTATCTACATGTCTTGAAGTGTTCTGTATACTTATCTACATGTCTGAAGTGTCTTTTATACTTATCTACATGTCTGAAGTGTTCTATATATTCATCTACATGTCTGAAGTGTTCTGTAGACTTATTTACATGTCTGAAGTGTTCTATATACTTATCTACATGTCTTGAAGTGTTCTATATACTAATCTACATGTCTGAAGTGTTCTTTATACTTATCTACATGTCTGTTTATCTACATGTCTGAAGTGTTCTATATACTTATCTACATGTCTTGAAGTGTTCTGTAGATTTATCTACATGTCTGAAGTGTTCTGTAGACTTATCTACATGTCTGAAGTGTTCTGTAGACTTATTTACTGATATGTAGATGTGACTATATACTACATGCATAAAATTTTTTTTAAGTCTCGATGATTTTCTTTTTTTAATTTAGAAAATAGAATCAGATTTATCATCAAAAGACAGTTATCTTCCTATAAAATGTGACCTAAGAAAGAAGGAAGACATAATGAATATGTTTACTAATATAAAAGAAAAATGGGGAGGAGTTGATGTCTGTATTAACAATGCTGGCTTAGCTTTAGATTCACCAATCATTGATGGAGATACTGACCAATGGGAAAATATGTGGGAGGTAATCAATAATTATATACCAGTTATTTATTTATTTAAATTTTAAAAGCGATCATTGATGAAAATAGTGTTTGCCCAATGGAAAATGATAACATACAGATCAAGTTTGAGTTTTTTAGTCCAGAAGTTCTGGAGTTATTGATACCCCAGACTAATTTTGTGTGGCAAGTCTGGAGTTATTGATATCCCAGACTAAGTTTGTGTGGTACATCTGGAGTTATTGATATCCTAGACTAAGTTTGTGTGGTACATCTGGAGTTAGTGATATCCCAGACTAAGTTTGTGTGGTAATTCTGGAGTTATTGATATCCCAGACTAAGTTTGTGGGGTAATTCTGGAGTTATTGATATCCCAGACTAAGTTTGAGGGGTAAGTCTGGAGTTATTGATATCCTAGACTAAGTTTGTGTGGTACATCTGGAGTTAGTGATATCCCAGACTAAGTTTGTGGGGTAATTCTGGAGTTATTGATATCCCAGACTAAGTTTGTGGGATAATTCTGGAGTTATTGATATCCCAGACTAAGTTTGTGGGGTAATTCTGGAGTTATTGATATCCTAGACTAAGTTTGTGGGGTAATTCTGGAGTTATTGATATCCCAGACTAAGTTTGTGGGGTAATTCTGGAGTTATTGATATCCCAGACTAAGTTTGTGGGGTAATTCTGGAGTTATTGATATCCCAGACTAAGTTTGTGGGGTAATTCTGGAGTTATTGATATCCCAGACTAAGTTTGTGCGGTAAGTCTGGTGTTATTGATATCCTAGACTAAGTTTGTGTGGTAAGTCTGGAGTTAGTGATATCCCAGACTAAGTTTGTGGGGTAATTCTGGAGTTATTGATATCCCAGACTAAGTTTGTGTGGTACATCTGGAGTTAGTGATATCCAAGACTAAGTTTGTGGGGTAATTCTGGAGTTATTGATATCCCAGACTAAGTCTGTGGGGTAATTCTGGAGTTATTGATATCCCAGACTAAGTTTGAGGGGTAAGTCTGGATTATTGATATCCCAGACTAAGTTTGTGTGGTAAGTCTGGAGTTATTGATATCCCAGACTAAGTTTGTGTGGTAAGTCTGGAGTTATTGATATCCCAGACTAAGTTTGAGGGGTAAGTCTGGAGTTATTGATATCCCAGACTAAGTTTGAGGGGTAAGTCTGGAGTTATTGATATCCCAGACTAAGTTTGTGTGGTACGGCTGGAGTTATTGATATCCCAGACTAAGTTTGTGGGGTAAGTCTGGATTTATTGATATCCCAGACTAAGTTTGTGGGGTAAGTCTGGAGTTATTGATATCCCAGACTAAGTTTGAGGGGTAAGTCTGGAGTTATTGATATCCCAGACTAAGTTTGTGTGGTAAGTCTGGAGTTATTGATATCCCAGACTACGTTTGAGGGGTAAGTCTGGAGTTATTGATATCCCAGACTAAGTTTGTGTGGTACGGCTGGAGTTACTGATATCCCAGACTAAGTTTATGTGGTACGGCTGGAGTTAGTGATATCCCAGACTAAGTTTGTGTGGTACGTCTGGAGTTATTGATATCCCAGACTAAGTTTGAGGGGTAAGTCTGGAGTTAGTGATATCCCAGACTAAGTTTGAGGGGTAAGTCTGGAGTTATTGATATCCCAGACTAAGTTTGTATGGTACATCTGGAGTTATTGATATCCCAGACTAAGTTTGTGTGGTACGGCTGGAGTTAGTGATATCCCAGACTAAGTTTGTGTGGTACGTCTGGAGTTATTGATATCCCAGACTAAGTTTGAGGGGTAAGTCTGGAGTTAGTGATATCCCAGACTAAGTTTGAGGGGTAAGTCTGGAGTTATTGATATCCCAGACTAAGTTTGTGTGGTAAGTCTGGAGTTATTGATATCCCAGACTAAGTTTGTGTGGTAAGTCTGGAGTTATTGATATCCCAGACTAAGTTTGAGGGGTAAGTCTGGAGTTATTGATATCCCAGACTAAGTTTGAGGGGTAAGTCTGGAGTTATTGATATCCCAGACTAAGTTTGTGTGGTACGGCTGGAGTTAGTGATATCCCAGACTAAGTTTGTGGGGTAATTCTGGAGTTATTGATATCCCAGACTAAGTTTGTGGGGTAATTCTGGAGTTATTGATATCCCAGACTAAGTTTGTGCGGTAAGTCTGGTGTTATTGATATCCTAGACTAAGTTTGTGTGGTAATTCTGGAGTTATTGATATCCCAGACTAAGTTTTGGGGTAATTCTGGAGTTAGTGATATCCCAGACTAAGTTTGTGGGGTAATTCTGGAGTTATTGATATCCCAGACTAAGTTTGTGGGGTAATTCTGGAGTTATTGATATCCCAGACTAAGTTTGAGGGGTAAGTCTGGATTATTGATATCCCAGACTAAGTTTGTGTGGTAAGTCTGGAGTTATTGATATCCCAGACTAAGTTTGTGTGGTAAGTCTGGAGTTATTGATATCCCAGACTAAGTTTGTGTGGTACGGCTGGAGTTAGTGATATCCCAGACTAAGTTTGAGGGGTAAGTCTGGAGTTATTGATATCCCAGACTAAGTTTGAGGGGTAAGTCTGGAGTTATTGATATCCTAGACTAAGTGTGTGTGGTAATTCTGGTGTTATTGATATCCTAGACTAAGTTTGTGTGGTAAGTCTGGAGTTAGTGATATCCTAGACTAAGTTTGTGGGGTAATTCTGTAGTTAGTGATATCCCAGACTAAGTTTGTGGGGTAATTCTGGAGTTATTGATATCCCAGACTAAGTTTGTGTGGTACGGCTGGAGTTAGTGATATCCCAGACTAAGTTTGTGGGGTAATTCTGGAGTTAGTGATATCCCAGACTAAGTTTGTGGGGTACGGCTGGAGTTAGTGATATCCCAGACTAAGTTTGTGTGATAAGTCTTAATGTTTTATAGTTTAGAATTTTATGTTTTAGGTAAATGTTATGGCATTATGTTTGTGTACACGGGAATCTGTAAAGTCAATGAGAGAAAGAAATATAGATGATGGACATGTTATTAACATAAACAGGTGACTAGAATGATTTGTATATATACACATATCCTTTTTCATCCAATTAAAGCCTTTGATGCAGAGGGTTTTTGGTTCAGCAATGGGTTATTTCAGATTTCTGTTGCTTCAAAGAATTGGACATTCACATGAAAATAGAATTTTTGTTGTCATTATTGTTGTTCCTTAACAGTGACTTGTTCATTCAATAATACTATAAATAATGCATAATAATGACTATGCACTGAAACCTAAATAGTGACTGTTGTATAATTAGATATTTTTCTTTCATTAATAGTCAATGGGAGGTAATTCAAAACTATTGTAACACTGGACTTGAGTTATCTCCCTTGAAGCAATATATGTGTGTTGATCTTGTCATAATCAGTTATTGTAATTAAAGATTATTATTATTATCCACAGAGAGTTTTCATTATATCTTTGAATAAAAGGCACCAAAAGTTGAGTGCCATAAGAAACTTACTCAAGCATCTTACATATTAAAAATATTTAGGTAATTAAAGATGATGTATGTGTGTGTGTATTTTTTAAATAATGCTTTAATTTATGATTTCTTTTTTTAAGCTTATCTGGTCATAGAGTTGGTAAAATGCATTTTTATTCTGCCACAAAGTATGCAGTGACGTCTCTTACAGAAGGGATCAGATGGGAATTAAGGGGAATTAATTCACATATTCGAGTAACAGTAAGTATCCCAAATCCAATGTATATCAAATAAAGAAGGAATACAAAATAGACTGGTATTTTATACATTTATTGCCTTTGAGTGAGGGAGATATGAACAAATGTTCATTTCTCCCTCAAACAAAGGCAATAAATTGTTTATTATACCGAAAGATGACCATTGTAATAAGAAAGACTGAAAGAAAGAAAAATATTTTTAAAAAAGACAGCCTGAAAACACTATTTCTTCTCCGATTCATTGCTTTCCTCCTATCGGAACTCATCGGAGGCAAACGCTAGAACGTCGTGACCGATTCTCCATTGTGACGTCATGATGTTCCGAAGAGGTGGGATATGATGTTTTCAGAGGGATACACGATGTTTTCTCCACCCTGATCACATGATCCAATGATCCAATCAAATTACAGATAGTATCGTATTTTTCTAATGAGGTATAATAAAAGTCTTTCAGTTTGTTCACAAAACCCACTGGTATTTAACTCTTACAGTTTGTTTCACAAAACCATACATAATTTTATTGAAGTAATCAATCAATATTATGCAGTATGGATGTGTTAAGATCAAAATAGGTCATTTAATGTGTTTTTTGTTGCATAGTTTATGTTGTGTTCATTTTTGACCTGTTGTCAGATTATCTTGCCTACTCTTTATATAAGCAAATCACTTAGTTGTAGGAGTGTAAGACTCCAGATCAAAGGGTCATGGGTTCAAATAACTGCCAGTACATGCCAAATTCCCTGGTTCATTATGGCAGCAAACTTTACTACTGCAGCAGTGTCTGGGATAGCACCAAAGGTTGAAATCTGTTTAGGCCATTTTACATCCTTTTCCGCCACAACCTATTTGTGCCAGTATATCATTTCGGCCACCAACTGTTTAAAACCCCTTAGTCCTTTTGGGCCAATATGGTACTTATTTTGATTGCAATGGAGATATGAACAATAATTTTGGCTTCCCTCCTCCTTTTTCCGGACTGGGGACATATATAGATAAAATCCACACATAATTTAAAATCACTCAACATAAAATTCAAACATTACTGTGAATATACAATCCACGATCATATCAATGGCTGCATAGCTCATCACACACACGTAGTCTCGGAGAATGATTTTACCATTTAGATATTTATGATCAGACAGAAAAGTTCTCTTTCTCAGAGTTATGCTGACTCCTGACTGCAGCTGTGTTTGTACTTCGGAGCTTGTTAGAAACAGAAATGATATCTCTAAAATATGTAATTGGCACAAAAGAACACTTCCCACACCAAAAATGTTGACCTGTATGTGCACTAGATCAATGCAGACATATGTTATAATGCACGCTGCCAGTGGTGGTGACATCAGGATAGCCTATTATGATCTAGCTGACATTACAAACATGTGCCATTAAAAGTCTTGGTAGTAGTAATCTTTATCAAGAAAAATAAGGTTCAGCAATAACAAACATAACATATTTATATTATAAAATAAATATAATTTTGTTATATATTGGGCTCATTAGTTTTTATTCTCTATTAAACTTTTGTTTTGTTTTGGTTTATTTAGAGCATTAGTCCTGGGCTGGTGAAAACAAATTTTGCCTATACCTTGCTTGGAAAGGAAGGGGCTGAAGAATGTTACAATTCAAGACAGGTATGTTAATACCAGTAGTATGCTATTCTAGTTTCTGATTTTTTGTTGAATTTATTATTTGTTGGATAAATTTTTTTTAATGAGAAATCATTGCATTATTTTTGTCAGAAAACAGTTATTTATGCCAGATTGAATGTTTTGAAGGCTTGTCTTCATAAAATACATGTAATCCAAAACTTGGCAAACCTCATCTTGTTCTGAAAAAACTAATCTCGAGGTCATAGCAATGTAAAGTTATTTTATAATTGATAATTGTACTAATATGTTTAGCAGCATGAATTGTTTGATAGCAAGTTATGAATGAATTCAACACATAAAATATTCAGCCACATTTACTTAATTGGAATGATATGGATGAGGAAAATTTGATAACAAAAATTCTCATATATTTGAGATATTGACAAAAAAACTTGGTGTGAGTTGTAAGTTTAGGCCATTGAGTGTTATTAGTCCCCCACCAGCTCCCCATCCTTCCATCCTCCATCTGTCTATCACAGACTTGGATGGTATATTTGTGTTGTCCAGAAAATTCTCTACAGATTCTAGACATATCAATATTATTTTGCAGGAAGTATCTATTGATACCAAAGATGTGCATGTGATCAGTTTTTTTTTTTTAATTTTACAGGAATTACAGGCTTTTGAAAGGAAATTTGGCATAAATGATACCTGTGTTGTTTAAGCAACTGCCCTCCTACAGATTTTTAGCAATATCAATTTTATTTTGCAGTATAAACAGATACTTAAGGTGTGCATGTGATTAGGGTTTTTTAATATTTCTAAATTTTTCAGGAGTTACCAATTGTCTAACTTGGCCTTTTTGATAAAATTTTGCAAACTGAGAAATTTATGATACATGTGTTGTCAGGACATCTCCCTTACAGATTTCCAGCAATACACAGAGTGTTTATTAACGGCAGGGGACTATGTATTGTCTGCCAATATTGACTTGTTTTAACCATAATGACTTTCATCTAGGATCATTCTCTTCAAAACATTCCAATTTTCTCTGGTATTTTATTTTTTATTATTAGAGTTTACAAGCTACTGATATTGCTGCAGCTGTTGAGTTTGTGTTGTCTGCCCCTGAACATGTTCAAGTAAGTATATGTGTGATAAAGTAAAACCTTATTGTAATTGACAAATCATCTAACATGTACAGGTGCACGTCAGTCGTTACTTTCTTGTCCATTCATCATATAATATGTCGCTATAGTAACATAATTACTACTACCCAATGCGTTAGATACTACTACTGTCTAAAATATCTGAGAAATACCCTGGTATGTGAAATCCACATTTTCCATAACCTTAGAAAAGCTAGTTTCAAACAAATACCTTACAGGTGAAAACATTAATAGTGTTATGTACATTATGTCCTAGTGTTTTTATAAAACAGTATGTAATAAGGTAATAAACACCAACATTTAAAAGACAACTGCTTTATTCCATGTTTTTGGTGGTCTGGTCAAGCTTTCGGCCTTCATCAGGGGACCTGAAGGCCACCCCAGGCCGAAAGCTTGACCAGACCACCAAAAACATGGAATAAAGCAGTTGTCTTTTAAATGTTGGTGTTTATTACCTTATTACATACTGTCTCTCAACACTTAACACCAGGATACCACGGGATCCATTTGAGGACAACTACAACACCACCTAACAAAAGTGGAGTGTTGGGACCTTTTACCTATTACTAGCTTATCAACTGTTTTTATAAAAGTAATTTTATGTTTGTCTTTCTTTCAGGTTAGTGAGATGATGATCAGACCAACAGAGCAAATTGTGTAACACAGAATTTATCATTTGTTATCTTACCAAATAAAACATTTTTGTTGTCTAAATAAGCTGTTAACTATAATTTTAGTACACAAACATACATATGTAGGAACCTAGAGTGATGTATTAGTTATACCTTTCAAATTTTGCATAATGTTTACATATATAAGAAACATGTACACATCCTATTTTGGAAGATCTTACAAAAGTGAACCACTGCAGTAGCTCAGTTGGTAGAGTGCTCGCACCGTAAGTGGGAGGTCATGGGTTCGATCCACGGCCGGTTCAGACTCAAGACTTGAAAGTGGGTAGTGACTGTTCTTTTCCCCAAGAACTTAGCATTACGAAATGAAAGTCACGGTTCTTTTGGATGGGAACTTAAAATAAACAAGGTCCCGTGTCACAGTGGGCTTGGCACGCTAAAGAACCCTGTTGTATAATGCCATCAGCGCAACACACAGGCAAAATTTCTGCACCTTCGTCTAAAGCTGGCCACGTCTCGATATAAGTGAAATATTCTTGACTCATTACCATTACTCAACTCAACTCAACTCTTACAAAAGTGATAACTTTTAATACAAAAACCACCAGAACTGTATAGAGCAGTACCGTAGATTAGAAAGTCCCAGTTCACTTATGTTGAGGCAGTCAGTTCAGTAGTAAATGTGGTAACCTGAGTGCCTAGAGAAAACCTCCCAACCTGTGGAAAACGAACTAACAAACTGTCTCACTCTGGAATCTGTCCCAAGTGGAATGTGAGAGGCACTGTGATATGTGTGTACTTTATACCACTCAGCCTCCTAAAATAAAGGTAAATAGCATTATTTCAAAACAGGTAAGGCAGTCAGGGGTGATAAATGAGAAGACTTAGTGCCTAAAGAAAACCTCCATATCTTTTGAAAACAAACTGACAACTGTCTCACTCTGGAATCTGTCCCAAGTGGAATGTGAGAGGCACTGTGATATGTGTGCACTTTATACCACTCAGCCTACTCAAATAAAGGTAAATAGCATTATTTCAAAACAGGTAAAGAGGGCGCGGTGGCCTAATGGATAAGACGTCAGTCTTCAAATCCAGGGTCTCTCACCGCTGTGAGTTCGAGTCCCGCTCGGACCACATGTGGGAAAGTGAATTTTCCTTACCGGTGGCCTTTACTGATTCACCTGGTATCAGTATAATGGACTGGGGGAGTGGTACGCTTGTCTGCGGCGTACTGACTCTGTGAGCTAGCACGGTAAAGTAGCCCTGAGTGCGCGCTAGTACAAGGCAGACCATAAAACACACTCGCACTTCACATGCATACACAAAAATTGTTCATAGATTAATCCATAGAGATTTATTAAAATAGTTCTCGTCGCGAATAGCTGAAAAATTGCTGATGCGACGTTAAGCAACATTCAACCAACCAATCAAAACAGGTAAGGCAGTCAGGGGTGATAAATGAGGAAACCTGAGTGCCTAGAGAAAACTTCCAACCAGTGGAAAAAAACTGAACTGTTTCACTGTGGAATGTGAGGCACTGTAATCTGTGTGTACTTTATACCACTCAGCCTACTCAAATAAAGGTACACAACATTATTTCAAAACCGTTACTACTACCGAGAAATTTAATTAAATCAATCAAGATTTCTTCATCACAAGATAAAATTAATTCTGTTATATTAAATGAATATTTATATGTAGTATTTCACTATCATTAAAATTTGACAGAGACAATATAGGTTTTGATAAAGCAAACTAAAATTTGTATCATGATGTCAACAAACAAATCAATAACAAATATATCATGCATAATTAATGTCTTAAAAACTACAAAACAAAGGTGTTAATTCTTATAATAAATTTAAATCCTGATATATGGAAGTTTTACCATTGTGCTCTAGATTTTAGGATATGGATACATATAGCTAACTTTTAGTTAGTGAGTCGAGTACCTTTAATTTCCAGTTTATATCATCATATGTCCTTGACACAAAATTAACGTTATGTTTGTATCATATTTTCATTAGCCTTGTGATTTTTTTTTTTTTTCCAGTTTGAAAGCAATGGCATTCATAGGACTAAATGCCAAATGACCGCATCACTGCATTTTAATATATAACTATCGGCAATACTCATTCCCGGGAACTATAACCTGGTAAACAAAATGGCTGCCTCCATGTTCCCAGGTGGTTTCCTTCTTGGAGTATCTAATGCCTTATGACCAATTCATTTTTCAACTTCACAAAGTTTATCAAGTTTCTGTGTGTAAATTGAATTTTTTTACACGAATGAGATATTTCCCTTAATGCATGTTGCAGCCATGTGATAATATATTACACCGGTGATAACCCGGTACAAGGGAAAAAACTCGTACAACAGAACTGTGTTGTCATTTGGTAAACAATAACAATGGCGGCCAGTGTTTTTTGCAGTTCGCCGGAAGCGGGCTTGTTATTAATTATGTATGACAAAGATGCAGAAAACACAAAAAGGATCACCCAAGCTGCAGTGAAAATACTGGAAATGTATTTGATGGAAACGGAAAGAGAGGTAAATTCTAGATGCTGCGGAATCTAAAATATGAGCCCCCCCCCCCGGGATGTGAAGGTGTAAACTGGCAGCATTGAATTTAATTTAAAATTTAGATATTGTTTTGCGTCATTACATGGTAAGTTTTGTTTTGGTATAATAAAATAATAATTGCCTGCCCTCTAGGTATGTGGATCCAGAATTGTCACCCTTCAGAAGGGTTTTCACCCGAGGGCATTGCCATCGGGTGACAACCCTATTGTCGGGTGACAATCTGGATGTCCACATACCTAGAGGGCAATTATTGTATATAATTGAACGCAATAAACCATATAAAATAGTTCAAGAATTTTAAAGAAATAATATATTTTAATGAAAATATAACGATTGAACTGTTTTGAAATGGCATTCATAGTCAATATGATTGCCAAACCTTTGCACGACAAACCGATCATAATGCGCTATTGTGCATTATTCAGTTTATTTATAGTAATGCAATCATCTGGGAATTTGGATGGTCAGGCAGGACACAATTTCTAATCTACATCAACTAAGGATCTTCCTGATAAAATTTGGTTAAATTAGGTACCATGGTTTAAAAAGAGAAAGTTTAGGTTGGATCAAGTGAAGTTAAAAAACTAGTTTTAGCAGTATCTAAACTGTAAAGGTTACCATATTCTAAAACTTACCAAATACCATCAATGTATCTAGATCTGTTCATTTGAAATTAAAAAGAACCTAAATGAAATAATTTTAAATCAATCATGAAATAATTATAAATAAATCATAAAAAAATAAAAATAATAAAAACTTATGATAACTATTCAGTAAATTTATGACTGAATGCATTTGATTTCTTGACAAGTAAACTATCAACCAGTTATCTCCCACATAGTTGACAAACAAATTTTAGAATTCGTTTAACCATAAAGGGAGACAACTAACAAGTTTCTCATGACATGATAATATGGTTTTTATACATGTATTTACATGATGTTTTATCATCAAAATCTGTACAAATGATGTATATACAATTCCTATAACAATTAATGGTGTATGTATGTATTGCCTTCAGAGATTTGCACAACATCAATTAATATTCTCTACCAAAAAAATATTTCTATGTATAAATGTCAAGTATATACAAATAATCACAAATATAATAGTCAAATGGTAATATTTATATCTAAAGGTTATTTACAAATATTATAGATACTTATGTGCCTAGTTTAAGAAGTGTATATGGATTTTAATCACATGGTTTAACAGACATTTATTGTCTAACTTGTATTAACTAATAATAATAACCTGTAGAAGCGGGTAAGAAAATAAAAGCATGATAAATAGTAAAACATGTAAAACAGCTTCATTAGATACCCTAAAATACTTTATGATAATTTATATCTAAGAGGAGTATACACCTAACAACTATTTTTCTTTAAGCAAAAATAAAAGGTTTTAACAGGACCAAGATAAGGATTTATATTGCATGATAATTAGGGTGTGTGTGTTAAAAAAATTGAGGAAACGCAACATCTAAACAACAACTGAAAACAATATGTTATTGCAACATATCACATTTGATATTCAATGTTTTACAATGTGTAACTAGGGCACAAATTTGGGCATATTCACTCACAAACAAAATCCATTGACTATTTCCTTCTACTTCTAAGTATAACTACATGTAAACATTAAACAAATATCACATTATCCAGCTTATTAATTTCATGTGCATGTTTGTTTAAAAATGAAAATGGGATATTCAGTGAGGAATTGTCTTGCATTTCAATGTAGATTGAACCAACATTGATTTTATAGTTGTTACTTTAGCTTGTTTGCTTCAAAAATAAGCATTACTGATATGACTTATAAATTATCATGGTTATTAAATAAGCTACAGTATATATCTTATCTCTTACAAAATTTAGACTAGATTATATGTATTTTATAGCTCAAAACAAAACAAAATTTCCAAAAAAACTATATTCCTTGCCTGGCTTACTCCTGTTTGTAAAGCAAAATTGTATATAAAGTAAAAGATGATGTGTAATACTTGCATCTCCATATGAACTTCTGTATTCTAAGATGACATAAATAATAATAATGAAACTCTACAAACAGACCCAACTGATATTTCTTGCTTAATGTCTTCTATTTAGTCTGGTATTCTCATATACTCATAATTTGCAAATTGCAGTTTTACTTTAAACATCATCAATAACTTTCAATTTTTCCCCTTAAATTGGATTAATGAAGGTGAAGTGGACATGGCCCAACTTAAGGGAGAAAATGTCAAAACTTCTTGTATGGTTTAGTTCTTGATAAGAAAATAAAATCAAGAATGGCTTTGTTTTGTTTCCTATATAAAAAACACTTGTATGGTTGTAAATACAATAATTAACAAACTGTTTATGGTTGATTTTGCGGGCACATTGCATTTCCGCAATTTTTTCACAAAGTTATGTTTTCATTTCTGCATGAATTTTTTTTTCATTTCCGCAATCAATATTTTTACAGGTACAGGTACAGGAAAGAATTAGAAATCGACATGAGTTTTAGGTTAACTCTCTTCATAGGAATAAGGGGATCATCTACTCATTACTTTATTCACTTTATTCTGTCAGTGTTCCTAACATACGTGAACTTAAACATGGAACTTAAGTTTTCAGAGACTAACAGGGGAAAATCTTGTTTGATATTGGATGGCCATACGTATAGAGAGTCCCATGTATTGAAAAAAGGTGATGTTGTCTACCGATGCAGCTCCGTAAAATCTTGTAAGGCAAGCATCACATTCGATTCTGAAGGAACAACAATTCTAAAAAACAACTGCAATCATTCTCATAACAGTGACGAGAGGAAAGTGGAGGCACAACAACTACGTGTGCGCTGCCGGAAACAATCTGGAGATATTTTGTCCCGTCCTTCCAAGATTGTGAGAACTGAATTACAAACTTTGAATGAATCTAATCTTGAACCAAAAGATTTGAAAAATGTCGCACTGGCTTTATATAAAGAAACACAATCAACCCAAAGTTAAAAAAAGTTGTGATGATGCTCATGACATTGTGTCTTTAATGTGCATTAAGACCAGTAAAGATGAAAGTTTTATTATTGAAAACAATAAGGATACTGGAATTATAATATTTACATGTAATACAAAACTGGAATGCTTGTCCAATGATATTAAAGAAAGGATCCTTTATGTTGATGGTACATTCAAATGTTGTCCAAAATATTTTTACCAATTATATACTATAAATGGCTGTAAAAATGGAAATTATGTACCGTTCATATTTGTTCTTTTGCCTTCCAAATCTGGAGAAAGTTATATGACAATGTGGAATTTTGTTTTACATCACTGTCAAGAGACAAATCTTATATTGCAACCAGAGAAAATTCATGTTGATTTTGAGCAATCGATGCTTAATACTTTACGAGATGTCTTTCCGTCAGCTCGAATTATGGCATGTAGCACAATTCAGTCTTTAGGTTTGAGGTCGGAGTACAAGGACAAAACGTGTGATACTGCCAAATGGTTATCCCAGTTTTTTGGTATTTCCTTTTTACCACCTGAAAAAATAGAAGACTGTTTTGTCGAAGACATAATGGCATCTGCATCAAAGGATAATAGATGCGAGAAGTTTGCAGATTACGTACTGGAAAACTATGTGACGTCAGATCCGTTGTATTCACCAAATATATGGGCGGCTGCACAACAACAGGAGATGCAGAAATGAAAAGAAAAAAAATTGCGAAAAAATCATTTTATTCTTGCGGAAATGATATCTTTTTTAGCGGAAAAATCATATCGAATTGCGGAAATGAAATGCATCGGATTTTGCTAATTGACTCTTTTAACTTGTCATATAATTAAAAATAAATGTCAAACTTTAAATATATTTTGGTAAATTGTTTCAAATACTAGTTTTAGATTTTAACAAGCAAATTCTGTATATAAAAAAAAAAAAAAAAAAAAAAAAAAAAGGGTATCTGCAAGTAAAGATTTTTTTTTTGTGTGGTTTGCACTTATGTTCACAGGTACATGACTCCCAGGAAAATGAGCAAACCAACTCAGGTTAATGATATGTGCATCTCCTATAAATGTTGATGCTTTGCACCAAGTTTCGTAAAATAGTGTTTCATCGTTCTGGAGAATTACTCTAGACAAGAAGTGCCCGGATGGATGGAATCCCCCTTTTCATTAAAAGGCAGGGGATATACAATACAAATCACAGTTAAACTATTCTCCAACTAATATTTACTCCAAATTGAAATTGGGTTGTAACTTACATATTTTTCTATTATGAAGATAGATTTTTAAAATACAGGTAACTATCAATTTGTGCTATTTATTCATATAAATTCAGTGAGAAAAACTTGGAAGACTGTTAAAAGAGAACCAGTATTTCAAATGTTAAAATGAGTGTCAAAATTCAGAATTAGAATTCTACCACTCATTCCAAACAAACTAAGTACCCAATATTGAAGTGAACACCGAAAACATTTGAAAATACAATGCAGTATATTATTATTGGTAAATATGAAGCACATAATTACTACCTAGGCTTAGTTGTTCAAGGCCCTGTTAGCTGTTCAGCGATAATTTTATTTTGTGTAATTTCTTTGTATAACTCTTAACGTCAAAGTTGTCAAATTCAGCATTTATTTCATGTCTATAGCAAATTTCTAATTTAAGTAACATTTTTTTATTTCACTAATCTTTTTGGCCTAAGCAAACTGAGCTTTGAACAACATGTGTTTCCTCAATCATTTATGTCTGTTTGTGGTACAGATCAGAGAGAAAAACTTGTATTAAAATAAGAAGCAATTATGAAGAAGAAAATTCACACAATTTTCATAAGATTTGACCAATTCATACATTGACAATTTTTAAAATCTATAATTTCCTAATAATTTAATCAAAATTTAATTCCTAATAATTTGATCAAAATTTAAAACAATTATTTTTAATTTTACTGTTAAATTATTAAGATGTTTACTGTAAAACTTTGCTAATTCAAACAGCTAAAAAGGGTCCATTAGTTTGTTATAATGCCTCTGAATAATAATTTTACAGGCAGTTTTTTTTATCTGCAGTACTGATACATGTATAATCAACATACAGGTAATGGTACCATGAACCAAAATGAAACCAAAATAATCCATGATTTGTCAATTGTCTTGAACAGCTAGTGTCCAAATTTGGCAAAGATTACAACCTGTCCATATTTCAAAATTTGATATGGGTCTTACTAGAAGTGAATTTAATAAATAATTTTTTTTATAACTGGAGTAAATTAAGAAATGCATTAATGTATGAATATAACACCATCTATTCCTATATAGTAATACACAATTCTGTCTGTCATAATCACTAAAGTATCAAAAATTCCCTATTTCTATCATAATTATTGTTATATTAAATAATTGTTTTTCAAGAGAAACAACTTTAATGAATTGTTGAATACTATAGGAATGAAATAAATTTTTCTTTTTGTTTGGAAGTATGAAAGAATTGGAAATTTTGCACACCATAGCAAATTATTTTATGTGTGCAAATTGTCCAATTCTTTTATACTTCCATAACAAAATGAAAATTAATTTTATTTGTTATAATTCAATTTTTAGAAATGTTTCAATGACAAATCATCAATTTAAACAGAAATATAGCTGTAGCAAGTAAAAAATAGCAAGATTATGGTGTTGGAATTAAAATGCCTCTGTATGTCATCCATACTGAAATGTTGTCACTGACAGCCAATCCATTCAAGCAAACGTAACAGAAAAATCTGACAAATCAAAATGCTTTTAACAAATGAGAATTGAATTATATCAAGATAATTAATTTTAGATGTTACTTTCAAATACTCCAAAAACTCAAATTTTTTTATTCAATGAATGAAAATTTGACATGATTATAATAATAACACTTATGACAAATATAAATTTATATATGAATAACTGTATTAAATCACATTTATGTTACTTTCAACAAGTCAATTGGGGTAAAAAATGAAGTGATCTGTAAGGTCAGTTATTAATTCATGGACCAAGCACCATATCTTTTGGTAAATTTGTACTTTATTCCTAAACAGAAAAATACATATATTTGATATTAGGTTTGCTTTTGAATTCCCAGATAATTATTATTAGATAAATACATATTTAAATGTATTGAATCTTTATATGACTCTGTACAGCTTTAGACACTACTTCCAGAATTTAAACTAAGAACATGTTTTGAATTAAGTATCTATGGTGACTAACAAAAGTAAAAAAAATAAATTGTTTTACAATTCATTCGAATAAGGAAGTCCATAATATCTGAACATAATTAAAGGTTTTAAAACAGTTAACAAGAAAATGCTTAAACTATCTATTTTATTTATTTTTAACTTTAGTGATACAAAGACCTATTTATGAACCTTTTTGATGTCTGGGTCAGATCTGATCGTCAGAGGAAGACTTGGGGACATGGGGACAATCATAGAAATGTCAGTAACAAATACCATAATTAAATATAAAATTAATTACATATCATCAAGTCATTTGTAACAACAATCACTCATAAAACAAAACAAATCAAAAGCTGCCTTTAAATGGATGAAATACTCATCAAATCAGATAAACACACATTCACAAGCAAAAATAAATTAACAGAGATTATAATTCAAAAATAGTATACAGGTTAACTAACTATTACATGGTTAAAATAAGTTAGTTTTATAACAATCAAAAACAAAATTCTTAACATGGCCCCTATTAAAACCAAATTAATCATGACTGGGTTTTTAATATTTAAAAAAAGTTACGTATTTATTTGCATCTTAAAGATTATTTTAAACATGACTATGTGACCAGCAATCAAACACACTCTTACTTGCATATGTATTTATAATTGACTATCCATGAAAATAAAATATTTCAAAATAAAATATGTAATTGATGTTAAAATATACCTATCATATATCTATATATTTAAATGACCTAAATGCATAAATTATATATAAAAACACAGGTATCATAAAGAAAAATGGCACTATTTCTTCTCAGGATCCTTGTTGATAGGCATTATGATGTGTAACAGGCATTCTTTTTTGTATTTCTACAGTATTAGGTATTCCTGTCACATTAGCAGCAGTTGTTGAATAAGGAGTAGTATTTAATGGAACCATAGTTGGTGGATGGTTGCCATCCATTTGTGCAATTACTCCCTGTGCATTTGTTGGAAGATTTTCTAGAAATCTTAATGTTTCCATATATCCTAATAAGGTAGAGAAAGTCTGAGCAGGAGCTTGTCTACTGTCACTGGTTTGTAAAACTGTCGGTCTACCAGTTTGATCAACTCTAGTTTGATACTCATTTGGTAACACTCCATTTGTTCTGGTCAGTTGTTCCATATTAGTAGTATCTTGTTTCATCATTGTATGTTGTTGTTGAGGCTGACTTAGATACATTGTTCCACTGTGACCTTGTACTACATGGGGCATTGTTCTATAATCAGCCTGTGCTGGTGCAGGAGATTCCATACCTTGTGTTGGGTGTCGTAAAGCACCAGTTGAGGCATCAATTGCATATCTCTGTTCTCCAACAGTTATTTGGGTAGTCCCTTGAGCATGCATGGTTTGTTGTTGCTGTTGTTGCTGGGGCTGTGGTTGTTGTTGCTGTTGTTGTTGAAGTTGACCTGGTTGTTGCTGTTGTTGCTGCATATTTGCCATGGCGATAACAGATGGACCATTGACATCATTATACATATGAAGTGGAACTGGAATATGGTGCATTTCTCTATTGTCAGCTTGTAAATGTACAGGGTAGACAGTAGTCAATGAAGGCTGAGAAGTCACTAAAACAGCTGGATCTTCTTGGAATGGTAAGAGCTGCAGATGGAGCCATTAGATGTTCATATGCTGCACGTTTTTCTTTTTTATCACCTCTAGGTGCTCTAGGAGGTTTAGCATTCGGATTATCTCCAGAATGTGAAGATCTTAAATGCCGTGTTAAGTGATCTTTTCTTCCAAATCGTTGAGGACAATACTGACACAAGAAATCTTTCCTTTTGGTATGGGTGATCATGTGACGTCTTACATCTTTGCGAGTATAAAATTTTTTACCACACTCTCCACAAGCATGTGTTTTTTCTGTACAGTTTTTAACAGACCTTGCACCACTATGAACTTTTAAATGATATAACAATGCATCACGATTTTCACAGTTTTTATGGCATATTCCACATTCAGTTGTTCGACCTGCCTCAGCATCATGAAAGGCCTTGTGAGTCCTGTATGAGAAATTATATGAATATTCTTTACCACATTCTTCACAGACCCAACGTTTCTTATTTGGGTCATGAGTTTTAAATGGTTTTTCAAGTGATCCTTACGATTAAATGATTTGTCACAATAAGGACACTTATGGTGACGAGGACAAGTATGAATAAGACGATGACGTTCTAATTTGAACTTTGACATAAATCCCTTAGCACACTCTGGTACCTCACATATATATGGCTTTATGCCCGTGTGTTCAGAAACATGTATAACATATGAAGCTTCTTTAGTAAATTTTTCTTCACAATGAGGACACTGCATTGGTTCACGTTTAGAAGTTCTGTGAAATTTTGGACCACCTAAGCGTTTTTTCCTTCCCCGTCGCTTAGGTTGAACAACTGGAATATAATCCTCATCATCAATAAATTCTGCATCATCAATATATTCACTAACACTTGTAACAGTCTCTGCATCTGTAATGGCATTTGCATCTTCTCTGACTACATCATTAAATTCCTCAACAGTTTCTTCAACCAGTACTTCTGCTGGCTTTTCAACAACTTCTAGTTCAACAGGTTGTTGTTTAATTTTAGGAGGACGTCCTCGTTTCCTAGGTGGCATTGAGGGATCAACAATCTTTGATGGTTTAATTAACCTTGTTTTCTCTAGTCTAGCTCGCCACGATTTAGTTGGTTTAATGTATTTCCTTGGTCGACCTTTTCTTGGTCTTCCACGTAGACGTTTACTACCAAGAGCTACACCAGTACACACATGAGCTTCTAAATCAGCAAATGCACCAAAGCCATCATAACATACAGAACATACCCATTTAGCTGGAACACCTGGAAGTAAAAAAATCAAATGTCATATGTCACATAGTAGATTTTAGAATCAAGTAAATTTTCAAAATCAAGAATGTTTTGGATATGGATATATCAAGATGGCTTTTAATTACATCAGCCAACAGGTTGATGAAACCATGACATGCATCAATGATCTCAATCAAAGCACCGATGGTGCTGACCGAACAGGGGAATTGGATCTTGATCTTATTATAAATAAACTGCATTGTCTGTAATGTCAAAAGTATTCAGTCAAAGAAAGGAAATTTAATTTTAACAACAGTCCAAGATGCTGTTCTAATTTCTTCTCCAAGTGCTTCTCAAAGACCAAAATAACAAACTTTTAAATATTTTAAACATGTGAATATAGATTGTAAAGTCATTAATGTTAACGAGATGACATGAACTGTCACTGTTGAGTCAGACCAGTGTTCCAGGCAGGATTTCAAAAGGGTAGGGCGCTGTTGTAACAATGGTCACCTTAGATTAAGGTCAACCAGCTTTGCAAACTTAGTAGAGCTTGAAGGTAGGTCAAGGTCAATTAGCTTCGCAAACTTAGTAGAACTTCATGTCGGATTTTCCTGATACTATACAGTACCGTAACCAGGCCCTTAAATAAACCGAGGCAAGAATTGAAGATCAAATCATATATATAATAGCATATAGTATCAACAGTCTCAAAGGTTTTTAAGGGTATTATAAAAGTATGACAGGAAAGTTCAAAACTAGACCAGCTGTTGTAGAATAAGTGGGATGGTTTTGTGCCGTGAAAACTAGTTTAACCACACCACTAAACCTCGTAATCCAGGTTAGAGGATAGTTTAAAAGCTTAAATTGTGTGTAGGCAGGTATTAGAAAAAATAGGTTGATCGTTTCAGTTAGCTGGATTTTTCAGAATATTTTTGCGTTTTGCAGAGAAGGGTTGCTCGATGCTGCACGATCCAAAGGACAAAGTCGCTTAAAGATCAAACCATTGTGACCAGGTGACGTTCGTTCTGGGTCTTACAAAACTTTAGCCATTTTTTTAAATTCCTGGTCAAATGATCCTAGATCTGGCAATTCGTTTTGGAACTTTTGCTTTATGTCCACAATTATATCAGCATTTGACTGAAACGCCTGCCTTATTTATTTTAGGAACTTTATAGCTTTTACTGGGTGGCTCGACATTATTGGACAAAATAAAGTGACGCTCGTTATCATTTAAGGGTTCCGCGAATTCCGATCTATTTATGTAATACTGTGGGTCAAGTTTCTTTTTAACAGTTACACCCAAAATATCACTTCTGTGCGAAAAAGTACTTGGTTAAATTTTTTTACCTAACTGCCTCGGTTGCCTCATAGGTAGTTACGGTACTGCTATATATCAAATTTCAAGCCTTAATGGTTTTTATTAAATAAAAAAGATGTTTAAAAGTTTTACATACTACTTAAGGTCAACACAACCTTGAATACCAGTCTCCCAAAATTGGTAGAACTTTTTGTTCAGATACCATATGAACTTTCAAGCTCCAAGGCCTTTTGGTTGATGACAAGAAGAGGTTTTCAGGTTTTACTTCATTAGGTCACTGTGACCTTGAATGTAGGTCAAGGTAATTCACTTCACAAACTTGGAAGAGCTTCATGTCCTGATGCTATATGTGAAGTTTCAATCTGTATGTGAAATTTTTAGCAACAAGGCCTCTTAGTTCATGACAAAAAGTTTCAAGTCTTTACTTTTGGTAACTGTGACCTTGAAAGTAGGTCAAGGTGTACCAGCTTTGCAAATTTAGTAAAGCTTTTTGTCCTGATTCTATATATGAAGTTTCACCATCCTAGTCATTTTCGCTTGTGACAAAAAGTGTTTTTAGTTTAACTACTTAAGGTCACCATGACCTTGAACTCACCATGACCTTGAACATAGGTCAAGATATCAACTAGCTGCCAATACTTGATAGACCTTTTTGTTTCCCACTCTTAGGCCTTTGGGTTCATGAAAAGAAGACTGTGACCTTGAATGTGGGTCAACATCAAACAGGTTTGCAGCCTACTGGAGCTTCTTGTTCTGACACCATATATGAGTGCCTAGACCTTTCAATTCATGACAATAAGATGTTTCAAGGTTATTCTACTAGGTTACTATGACCTTGAATTTAGGTCAAAGTCAATCAGCTTTACACTTAGGTAGACCTTTTCGTTCTAATGCTAAATGAGATTTAAAGGTTACTTTGACCTTGAATGTAGGTCAAGATCAACCAGCTTTGCAAACTTAGTAAAGCCCTATCTCCTGATGCTTTATATGTGTATATGGAGTTTCAAGCTCCTAGACCTTTCAATTCAAGACAAGCTTTAGGTCACCGTGACCTTAAATGTAGGTCAAGGGCAACCAATTTTGCAAAAGGCCTCGTTATTTTAGGTCACTCTGACCTTAAATGTAGGTCAAGGTCAACCACCTTTGCAAACTTTTGGTAGACCTTTTTGCCCTGATGCAATATATGAAGTTTCAAGCTCATATTCTTTTTGGTTCATGACAAGAAGATATTTAAAGGATTTGTTACTTTAGGTCACTGTGACCTTGAATGTAGGCCACAGTCAACCAATATCCACAAACTTGAAAGGGCTTTCCCCAAGGAACATCCATATCCACTTTCAATATCAATGGTTAACTGGTTCTGGTGAAGAAGTTGAAAATGTTTATGATGCAAGCAGCACAACAGACAACTATCATTATAGGTCACCTTTAGGTTTTTGCTTGAGTGACCTAAAAAGGGCAATTTTACACATAGAAAGGGACTGTCTATTGTTTTCTATCCCAATGGGGAGAAGGGGTTATGTTTAAAATGTAAAATAAACTTGCAAAATTGATTGTTAAATTTTACATGTTATTTTTACCATTTTAAACGAACCGTGATAATATTTTATGTTTTAATTTTTCAAAAAACCTAAAAATAATACTAAAAAAAAAATTTTTAATGAAAAGGGAATATACATCAATATGATGTAATTAATTCAAAGTGTATTTTATCTTAAATTTATCAAATAAAATGCATGTATGCTCAATCATTTGCAAATAAAATGGAGAAATAGTTACTTCCCTTTAAGGCATCTATATTTGTAGTTACTTCCCTTTAAGGCATCTATATTTGTAGTTACTTCCCTTTAAGGCATCTATATTTATAGTTACTTTCCTTTAAGGCATCTATATTTATAGTTACTTTCCTTTAAGGCATCTATATTTATAGTTACTTTCCTTTAAGGCATCTATATTTATAGTTACTTTCCTTTAAGGCATCTATATTTATAGTTACTTTCCTTTAAGGCATCTATATTTATAGTTACTTTCCTTTAAGGCATCTATATTTATAGTTACTTTCCTTTAAGGCATCTATATTTAAACTGTCTACTGGAAATGCTTATTCAATTATTTCTTGTTTACTTATTGATATTTAGTTACTTTATTAAAACAATGTCAATAAAATATCTGAGTGTCAGCATTGTTCTACTACATAAACGGTGCTCTAGAAATCAGAAGAACTTCAGAAAGCACAAGTTTTCCTACATGGCTATGACATGTGTACATTTGAGTGAAATAAAGTATTATGATGGCTTCATGAAAAGAAATTAAGGGTTGTAGAAACCAAGAATCAAACTACTGACAACAACTTTAATTGGATATTCACTGTAAAAATGATCTAATAAGGATTTACAAGGTAAATACAATTTTATTTGAAAGTTTTCAAACATCGTTTTTTAGTTTTTTTTGTTTGGATTTGGACTTTTGTTCTTTCTTGTCAATTTATTTTGTTGATTCAAACTAAACAACTGAAAATAGTATTTAAATGAATTTTGAATATGGAATTTATCTGTCTTTGGAGACATGGTGAGAAATAGAGTGTGTGACTGAAGTCGGGACGGAAGAGCGGAATTTTGTTGCAGAGATCCGAGAATAAAGCATGTCATTTTGATATTTAACTGATAACTGAAAAGGACAGGGTGTCATGATCATTTTAAAAGGAGCAAGAGTGTACTGGACTAAAAAGGGCTGGCGCTACGCTATGTAAATACATTTGAGCTGGGGCACCGGGTGTCAAACGCAGGCATGTCCTTAATCACATGGCTAATTTGCATACAAACTATGGTATCGATACACAAGTCACAAACGATTAATCAACATAGCTAATGAACTTGTAAATAAACTTCTTCTTTTCAATTTTGTATTACTTTTTTATGAATGCTTATTGTCATGCATGCGCTACCAACAAACTGACGGGAATGAATTTTACCCAATGAAAGCAGGAAAATCCTCGTGATGTAACACGTGATTAAAATATCAATGAACCAGGTCAGGATATCCCAAATACGAAATATTATTGCGCCACACTGATAAACACTTGCACTAGAAAACTATAAACTAACATCGGCCTTTACAAACGAGGACCTCTCTTACCACTTGAACACTAAAATAATCCTTGCAGTTAACATAATTCACTTTCATTACATCTGGACATTAAAGCATCTAATGAACTATTTATTTCTCGAACGGACCTCTAGAGTTGTTCGGTGAATTGCTCTCAGATTTTTTAAGTCCTGTGCCAATACTTCCAGGTAAGTAACTTCCCTTTTCGTAAAAAGTGCAGAAAATAATGGGCCGAGAGACAGGTAAAACACATTATACTATCAGCAATGTAAGTTGTTTGGGGTATAATTATGAGGAAACTTAGTGTATACTATAAACATATGTTCAATTAATTAAAATCAAATTCATTTTACCTGCAGCTGTTTGTTGTTCAGCACTAATTTCAGGTAGCATGTTTTTGTCCATCATTTTAGCATAATCAGCAGAATACCAAACTCGAAGTTCTGTGTTGGATGGAATAGGCTGGAAATTTTTATAAAAATAATAAATTACTTGAGTAAATGGAAACAAATATAGCAATAGAGATGAAACAAAATTTCATTCAAAACTTTACATGCCTATATAATGACAAATCTGTACAAGAACACCCTAATGTAACATACAAGTTCTATTGTGATATCAGAAATCTGCACAAGAACGCCCCATGTAACACACAAGTTCTATTGTGATATCAGAAACCTGCACAAGAACACCCCCATGTAACACACAAGTTTTATTGTGATATCAGAAACCTGCACAAGAACACCCCCGTGTAACACACAAGTTCTATTGTGATATCAGAAACCTGCACAAGAACACCCCCATGTAACACACAAGTTCTATTGTGATATCAGAAACCAGCACAAGAACGCCCCCATGTAACACACAAGTTTTATTGTGATATCAGAAACCAGCACAAGAAAGCCCCCATGTAACACACAAGTTCTATTGTGATATCAGAAACCTGCACAAGAACACCCCCATGTAACACACAAGTTCTATTGTGATATCAGAAACCAGCAAAAGAACGCCCAAATGTAACACACAAGTTCTATTGTGATATCAGAAACCTGCACAAAAATGCCCCATGTAACACACAAGTTCTATTGTGATATCAGAAACATGCACAAGAAAGCCCCCATGTAACACACAAGATTATTGTGATATCAGAAACATGAACAAGAACGCCCCATGTTACACACGAGTTTTATTGTGATATCAGAAACCTGCACAAAAATGCCCCCATGTAACACACAAGTTCTATTGTGATATCAGAAACATGCACAAGAACACCCCCATGTAACACACAAGTTTTATTGTGATATCAGAAACCTGCACAAGAACACCCAAATGTAACACACAAGTTCTATTGTGATATCAGAAACCTGCACAAAAATGCCCCATGTAACACACAAGTTCTATTGTGATATCAGAAACATGCACAAGAAAGCCCCCATGTAACACACAAGATTATTGTGATATCAGAAACATGAACAAGAACGCCCATGTTACACACGAGTTTTATTGTGATATCAGAAACCTGCACAAAAATGCATCCATGTAACACACAAGTTCTATTGTGATATCAGAAACATGAACAAGAACGCCCCATGTTACACACGAGTTTTATTGTGATATCAGAAACCTGCACAAAAATGCATCCATGTAACACACAAGTTTTATTGTGATATCAGAAACCTGCACAAAATGCCCCCATGTAACACACAAGTTCTATTGTGATATCAGAAACATGCACAAGAACACCCCCATGTAACACACAAGTTTTATTGTGATATCAGAAACATGCACAAGAACGCCCCCATGTAACACACAAGTTCTATTGTGATATCAGAAACCTGCACAAGAAAGCCCCATGTAACACACAAGTTTTATTGTGATATCAGAAACCTGCACAAAAATGCCCCCATGTAACACACAAGTTCTATTGTGATATCAGAAACATGCACAAGAACACCCAAATGTAACACACAAGTTCTATTGTGATATCAGAAACCTGCACAAAAATGCCCCATGTAACACACAAGTTCTATTGTGATATCAGAAACATGCACAAGAAAGCCCCCATGTAACACACAAGATTATTGTGATATCAGAAACATGAACAAGAACGCCCCATGTTACACACGAGTTTTATTGTGATATCAGAAACCTGCACAAGAACGCCCAAATGTAACACACAAGTTCTATTGTGATATCAGAAACCTGCACAAAAATGCCCAAATGTAACACACAAGTTCTATTGTGATATCAGAAACCTGCACAAGAAAGCCCAAATGTAACACACAAGTTCTATTGTGATATCAGATACCTGCACAAGAAAGCCCCCATGTAACACACAAGTTCTATTGTGATATCAGAAACATGCACAAGAAAGCCCCCATGTAACACACAAGTTCTATTGTGATATCAGAAACCTGCACAAGAAAGCCCCATGTAACACACAAGTTTTATTGTGATATCAGAAACCTGCACAAAAATGCCCCCATGTAACACACAAGTTCTATTGTGATATCAGAAACCTGCACAAGAACACCCAAATGTAACACACAAGTTCTATTGTGATATCAGAAACCTGCACAAAAATGCCCCATGTAACACACACGTTCTATTGTGATATCAGAAACATGCACAAGAAAGCCCCCATGTAACACACAAGATTATTGTAATATCAGAAACATGAACAAGAACGCCCCATGTTACACACGAGTTTTATTGTGATATCAGAAACCTGCACAAAAATGCCCCCATGTAACACACAAGTTCTATTGTGATATCAGAAACATGCACAAGAACACCCCCATGTAACACACAAGTTTTATTGTGATATCAGAAACCTGCACAAGAACACCCAAATGTAACACACAAGTTCTATTGTGATATCAGAAACCTGCACAAAAATGCCCCATGTAACACACAAGTTCTATTGTGATATCAGAAACATGCACAAGAAAGCCCCCATGTAACACACAAGATTATTGTGATATCAGAAACATGAACAAGAACGCCCCATGTTACACACGAGTTTTATTGTGATATCAGAAACCTGCACAAAAATGCATCCATGTAACACACAAGTTCTATTGTGATATCAGAAACATGAACAAGAACGCCCATGTTACACACGAGTTTTATTGTGATATCAGAAACCTGCACAAAAATGCATCCATGTAACACACAAGTTTTATTGTGATATCAGAAACCTGCACAAAAATGCCCCCATGTAACACACAAGTTCTATTGTGATATCAGAAACATGCACAAGAACACCCCCATGTAACACACAAGTTTTATTGTGATATCAGAAACATGCACAAGAACGCCCCCATGTAACACACAAGTTCTATTGTGATATCAGAAACCTGCACAAGAAAGCCCCATGTAACACACAAGTTTTATTGTGATATCAGAAACCTGCACAAAAATGCCCCCATGTAACACACAAGTTCTATTGTGATATCAGAAACATGCACAAGAACACCCAAATGTAACACACAAGTTCTATTGTGATATCAGAAACCTGCACAAAAATGCCCATGTAACACACAAGTTCTATTGTGATATCAGAAACATGCACAAGAAAGCCCCCATGTAACACACAAGATTATTGTGATATCAGAAACATGAACAAGAACGCCCCATGTTACACACGAGTTTTTTGTGATATCAGAAACCTGCACAAGAACGCCCAAATGTAACACACAAGTTCTATTGTGATATCAGAAACCTGCACAAAAAATGCCCAAATGTAACACACAAGTTCTATTGTGATATCAGAAACCTGCACAAGAAAGCCCAAATGTAACACACAAGTTCTATTGTGATATCAGATACCTGCACAAGAAAGCCCCATGTAACACACAAGTTCTATTGTGATATCAGAAACATGCACAAGAAAGCCCCATGTAACACACAAGTTCTATTGTGATATCAGAAACCTGCAAAAGAAAGCCCCATGTAACACACAAGTTTTATTGTGATATCAGAAACCTGCACAAAAATGCCCCCATGTAACACACAAGTTCTATTGTGATATCAGAAACCTGCACAAGAACACCCAAATGTAACACACAAGTTCTATTGTGATATCAGAAACCTGCACAAAAATGCCCCATGTAACACACACGTTCTATTGTGATATCAGAAACATGCACAAGAAAGCCCCCATGTAACACACAAGATTATTGTAATATCAGAAACATGAACAAGAACGCCCCATGTTACACACGAGTTTTGTTGTGATATCAGAAACCTGCACAAAAATGCCCAAATGTAACACACAAGTTCTATTGTGATATCAGAAACATGAACAAGAACGCCCCATGTTACACACGAGTTTTATTGTGATATCAGAAACCTGCACAAAAATGCATCCATGTAACACACAAGTTTTATTGTGATATCAGAAACCTGCACAAAAATGCCCCCATGTAACACACAAGTTCTATTGTGATATCAGAAACATGCACAAGAACACCCCCATGTAACACACAAGTTTTATTGTGATATCAGAAACATGCACAAGAACGCCCCCATGTAACACACAAGTTCTATTGTGATATCAGAAACCTGCACAAGAAAGCCCCATGTAACACACAAGTTTTATTGTGATATCAGAAACCTGCACAAAAATGCCCCCATGTAACACACAAGTTCTATTGTGATATCAGAAACATGCACAAGAACACCCAAATGTAACACACAAGTTCTATTGTGATATCAGAAACCTGCACAAAAATGCCCCATGTAACACACAAGTTCTATTGTGATATCAGAAACATGCACAAGAAAGCCCCCATGTAACACACAAGATTATTGTGATATCAGAAACATGAACAAGAACGCCCATGTTACACACGAGTTTTATTGTGATATCAGAAACCTGCACAAGAACGCCCAAATGTAACACACAAGTTCTATTGTGATATCAGAAACCTGCACAAAAATGCCCAAATGTAACACACAAGTTCTATTGTGATATCAGAAACCTGCACAAGAAAGCCCAAATGTAACACACAAGTTCTATTGTGATATCAGAAACCTGCACAAGAAAGCCCCCATGTAACACACAAGTTCTATTGTGATATCAGAAACATGCACAAGACAGCCCCCATGTAACACACAAGTTCTATTGTGATATCAGAAACATGCACAAGAACACCCCCATGTAACACACAAGTTCTATTGTGATATCAGAAACATGCACAAGAACACCCCCATGTAACACACAAGTTTTATTGTGATATCAGAAACCAGCACAAGAACGCCCCCATGTAACACACAAGTTCTATTGTGATATCAGAAACATGCACAAGAACGCCCAAATGTAACACACAAGTTCTATTGTGATATCAGAAACCTGCACAAAAATGCCCAAATGTAACACACAAGTTCTATTGTGATATCAGAAACCTGCACAAGAAAGCCCCCATGTTACACACAAGTTCTATTGTGATATCAGAAACCTGCACAAGAAAGCCCCAATGTAACACACAAGTTCTATTGTGATATCAGAAACCTGCACAAGAACACCCCCATGTAACACACAAGTTTTATTGTGATATCAGAAACCAGCACAAGAACGCCCCCATGTAACACACAAGTCCTATTGTGATATCAGAAACCTGCACAAGAACGCCCAAATGTAACACACAAGTTCTATTGTGATATCAGAAACCTGCACAAAAATGCCCAAATGTAACACACAAGTTCTATTGTGATTTCAGAAACCTGCACAAGAACACCCCCATGTAACACACAAGTTCTATTGTGATATCAGAAACATGCACAAGAAAGCCCCCATGTAACACACAAGTTCTATTGTGATATCAGAAACCTGCACAAGAAAGCCCCCATGTAACACACAAGTTCTATTGTGATATCAGAAACATGCACAAGAACACCCCCATGTAACACACAAGTTCTATTGTGATATCAGAAACATGCACAAGAACACCCCCATGTAACACACAAGTTTTATTGTGATATCAGAAACCAGCACAAGAACGCCCCCATGTAACACACAAGTTCTATTGTGATATCAGAAACCTGCACAAGAACGCCCAAATGTAACACACAAGTTCTATTGTGATATCAGAAACCTGCACAAAAATGCCCAAATGTAACACACAAGTTCTATTGTGATATCAGAAACCTGCACAAGAACGCCCCCATGTTACACACAAGTTCTATTGTGATATCAGAAACCTGCACAAGAAAGCCCCAATGTAACACACAAGTTCTATTGTGATATCAGAAACCTGCACAAGAACACCCCCATGTAACACACAAGTTTTATTGTGATATCAGAAACCAGCACAAGAACGCCCCCATGTAACACACAAGTTCTATTGTGATATCAGAAACCTGCACAAGAACGCCCAAATGTAACACACAAGTTCTATTGTGATATCAGAAACCTGCACAAAAATGCCCAAATGTAACACACAAGTTCTATTGTGATATCAGAAACCTGCACAAGAACGCCCAAATGTAACACACAAGTTCTATTGTGATATCAGAAACCTGCACAAGAAAGCCCCAATGTAACACACAAGTTCTATTGTGATATCAGAAACCTGCACAAAAACGCCCAAATGTAACACACAAGTTCTATTGTGATATCAGAAACCTGCACAAGAAAGCCCCAATGTAACACACAAGTTCTATTGTGATATCAGAAACCTGTCATGCATGCGCTACCAACAAACTGACGGGAATGAATTTTACCCAATGAAAGCAGGAAAATGCTCGTGATGTAACACGTAATTAAAATATCAATGAACCAGGTCAGGATATCCCAAATACGAAATATTATTGCGCCACACTGATAAACACTTGCACTAGAAAACTATAAACTAACATCGGCCTTTACAAACGAGGACCTCTCTTACCACTTGAACACTAAAATAATCCTTGCAGTTAACATAATTCACTTTCATTACTTTCATGAAACCTGCACCATCACTATTGTGATATCAGAAACATGCACAAGAAAGCCCCCATGTAACACACAAGTTCTATTGTGATATCAGAAACCTGCACAAGAAAGCCCCATGTTACACACAAGTTCTATTGTGATTTCAGAAACCTGCACAAGAAAGCCCCATGTTACACACAAGTTTTATTGTGATATCAGAAACCTGCACAAAAATGCCCCCATGTAACACACAAGTTCTATTGTGATATCAGAAACCTGCACAAAAATGCCCCCATGTAACACACAAGTTCTATTGTGATATCAGAAACCTGCACAAGAACACCCCCATGTAACACACAAGTTTTATTGTGATATCAGAAACCAGCACAAGAACGCCCCCATGTAACACACAAGTTCTATTGTGATATCAGAAACCTGCACAAGAACGCCCAAATGTAACACACAAGTTCTATTGTGATATCAGAAACCTGCACAAGAAAGCCCCAATGTAACACACAAGTTCTATTGTGATATCAGAAACATGCACAAGAAAGCCCCCATGTAACACACAAGTTCTATTGTGATATCAGAAACCTGCACAAGAAAGCCCCAATGTAACACACAAGTTCTATTGTGATATCAGAAACCTGCACAAGAAAGCCCCCATGTAACACACAAGTTCTATTGTGATATCAGAAACCAGCACAAGAACGCCCCCATGTTACACACAAGTTCTTTTGTGATATCAGAAACCAGCACAAGAACAACCCATGTAACACTGACACTATTGGTGATTTAACATACCAGTAAAGATTATAATCACTTATATCATGATGTCACCACTTGCAGGCAGTCAAAGAATTTAGGTTTTGAAAATTACAGGCTATTTCACCAGCAACAGAGTGCGTTTTAAAGGCCTAAATCAGATTGCACTGGCCAAAAATCACTTAAACAGGGTCCTAAATTTTGAGACTATGTGAATATTATCTATCCTAGTGAGCTGAAACAAAAGATACAACTGATTCTTAAAAAATATTCATATTTAGACGTTTACCTCAATTATGACAACCAGGAAAGACTACAATTTGAAGCTGTTTGACAAACGTGATGACATCAATTTTTCTATTGTCAACTTTCCTTGTCTATGCAGCAATATACCTATTTCTCCTGCTTATGGTGTATTTGTTTTACAATATATTATGGTAGAGTTTGTGTCCAATTACGGGTACTTTATACAATGAAGCAAGTTGCATGCAAATAAATTTCTGATCCAAAATTTGCAATCTTAGGCTTATCAGGGCCCTGAAAAAGTTTTATGGCAATAGTCACAATATTTTTGTTAAGTACAAACATGTATGATGTCTCCGTGTCCAGAATTAACATGGATATATTTGACATCCAAAAGTCCCGTGTTTCATATATTCTCAAATTTTATTACACAAGTGACGAGTGTAGCTGGCTAAACAGCCTCACTCCCCTGGTGAAAATTCATGTGTTAAACCTAATTTGTCAGCTTCAAAGTTTTTAGTTTGCTTTTGGATTGTGATTTGGACATGGATTAGTATGTTTGTTCTTGATTATTTACCTTTATAGAAACAAAATATAACTGCTTTTGGAATTGATAAACTACAAGATTCTGTTCATTAGCATTAGTTGCTGGTCTAACAAACATCATCCAACTACACTTCATCTCATCCTGAAGATCTAACGTTTCCACGTAGCTGTCATCTGTGTATATCTAATCAAATAGAAAACAATTTAATATTGTATAGTTTGTCTTTTTCTTCAAATACTTCACAATGCTTCCTCAAGTAAACACTCTAATGACTTATACAGTGACACAGAAACAGATAACTATAGAAACAACCCTTAAGTTGTTAACAAGTACTATGTGCCACCATAAAGAAACAACCATTAAGTTGTTAACAAGTACTATGTGCCACCATAAAGAAACAAGCCTTAAGTTGTTAACAAGTACTATGTGCCACCATAAAGAAACAAGCCTTAAGTTGTTAACAAGTACTATGTGCCACCATAAAGAAACATTAAGTTGTTAACAAGTACTATGTGCCACCATAAAGAAACAACCAGTAAGTTGTTAACAAGTACTATGTGCCACCATAAAGAAACATTCCTTAAGTTGTTAACAAGTACTATGTGCCACTATAAAGAAACAAGCCTTAAGTTGTTAACAAGTACTATGTGCCACCATAAAGAAACAACCATTAAGTTGTTAACAAGTACTATGTGCCACCATAAACAACCATTAAGTTGTTAACAAGTACTGTGTGCCACCATAAAGAAACAACCATTAAGTTGTTAACAAGTACTATGTGCCACCATAAAGAAATATTCCTTAAGTTGTTAACAAGTACTATGTGCCACCATAAAGAAACAAGCCTTAAGTTGTTAACAAGTACTATGTGCCACCATAAAGAAACAACCATTAAGTTGTTAACAAGTACTATGTGCCACCATAAAGAAACATTCCTTAAGTTGTTAACAAGTACTATGTGCCACCATAAAGAAACAAGCCTTAAGTTTTAACAAGTACTATGTGCCACCATAAAGAAACAACCCTAAGTTGTTAACAAGTACTATGTGCCACCATAAAGAAACATTCCTTAAGTTGTTAACAAGTACTATGTGCCACCATAAAGAAACAACCCTTAAGTTGTTAACAAGTACTATGTGCCACCATAAAGAAACATTCCTTAAGTTGTTAACAAGTACTATGTGCAACCATAAAGAAACAAGCCTTAAGTTGTTAACAAGTACTATGTACCACCATAAATGTCTTACTCTTAAATAGTTTAACAAGTGCTGCAATAATTGTATACATCAATTAAATCCAAAATAACAAATGCTGAGCAACTTTTGTCAATCATTATCAGTGTTTATTTTTAGTTTCATATATAATAGCAGTCATGTTAAAGTAACACAAGTGGCCAATTGGTTTTACCACTCACCTGAGGAAACCACTGAAATCTATTATAAACTATTTATGGTAATAAAATCAAGTACAGCTTCACAAACTTGGTAGAGATTAAGATGCTGATGCTATATATATGAAGTTTCAAGCTTCTAAGCATTTCAATCCATGACAAGATTTTTAACAGTTTTATTTCTTCAGGTCACTTGTGACCTTGACTGTAGTAAAATGTAAACTAGCTTTACAAATTTGATAGATTTTTATGTATCAATGCTCTATATTTAGGGTTAAAGTGACATAACAGTAAAAAGCAGCCACTAAAATTAAAATGTATTTAGACTTCTTGTCTAACAATGATACAAAAGAAAGACTTTACATTAATATATACAGTATAACCTGTCATAGAGTCCACCTCTATATAAAATAAATCCACCTGTCTATTAAGTCCACTTTTGCCCAGTCCCCTGGGTGGTCTTTATACACAGGTTATATCGTATTCTTACACAAGTATATATACAAGAGTTAATTCTTTTTATAAGTTAAATAAGAAAGACTTGACATTAACATATACTCTTACACAATTATATATATAAGACTTAATTCTTTTTATAAGGTAAATAAGAAAGACTTGACATTAACATATACTCTTGCACAAGTATATATATATAAGACTTAATTCTTTTTATAAGGTAAATAAGGAAGACTTGACATTAACATATACTCTTGCACAAGTATATATATATAAGACTTAATTCTTTTTATAAGTTAAATGTTCTTTAAACTTACTTTTAATTCAAACTTTTCATCTACTATTGGTGGTTGTTCTTCAGTTGTTTCTGACTGTGTATTGCTAGAATTATTTTCTGTAACAGATGTCATCGCAGACACAGATTCAGATATCACAGCATTCTCTGTAGTAGAAGTCTGAACTAATGTTGTGTTTACAGCATCCCCTTGTGGTGTTATGTTACACTCTACAGCTGACTGAGAAGTCAGTGTAACATCTTGTTGTTGTTGTTGATACTGATTTTCTATCATGTCTATTGTTGTATTTTGTATAGACTCTGTAGTTATAGCATCAGCCGAGGTAATTCCTGCCACTAAAGATGCTTGTAAGGCTAAATCTGCTACTATTTGTTCTGAATTAAAGTGTTCTGTTGTAACTGGTATATCACTATTTATTGAACTAACTGGTAACTCATTATTGACTGGTATATGACTCATAACCCCTGTCAGGTCACTGTTTACAATCCTATCTTGACTAACTGCTAAACCTACTGTCTGTGGATAACCATTTTGAAGAGCCTGACTTGTCATGATACTATCTCCATATGGCCCCACTACCTGTCCAGTGCTGATAGTATTATACTGTTGTCCTGTAATATTGCTATTATTTAACAAAGACACTGAACTGTCCTGTGTTAAAGGCTGTATAGAAACAACATCAGATTGTGATACTGATTCTAATACATTCTGAACTGCTTGTTCTATAGCTGAATTAACTTCTTGTGATAGTACATCAGCTGCCTCTTGTTGTTGTTGTTGATGCTGTTCATTTTGATTTAGTTGTTGTTCATTTTGATGTAACTGTTGTTGATGTAGTTGTTGAGTGACTTGAGAAATTCCTTCTTGATTAACAATATTGTTTCTCTCTTTATCTTGACTTGTATTTTCACTCTGTTGGTGGTTTGTAATAATTTCAGAGTTTTTCTGTGCTCTGGTATTAACATTTTGGTTATTGTTGATAGCTGGAGATTCTCTGTCATCCCTTGGTTCTACTTTAATTGGTGCCTTCTCCCTCGACTTGACTGGTGCTATAAGAGGACCAAACTGAGAACGACACTGTACTATCTTTTTAGCAAAAACACCAGTTTCTGAAAATAAAAACAAAACTGATCACTTAATGCAATTTTCAAAGACCAATTATATGTGTTACATGTGACAACATTATATGTTACAACAAACTATTATTACTCTCCAATGTTTGTTATTTACATAGCATACAAAGTCATACAGGTCATCCACAATTTAATGGCAGTGTTTATAAACACGGATGGGTTTGAAAATAAATAAGTTTATGATTCATTTACATGTATTTCAATGGCGGTAATCTCAACAGCTGAATTGATCCGATTGGCTTTTTCGCAAATAAATAGTAAAATGTACTTTTGAAGAAAGAGTTTCCATTTGTTTATTTCAATGCTTTTGTAAGTTTTGATTCAAGTCATGTTAAATTAGAAATAATCAACTTTGACCTGTGTATGATTGGAAGATATACCACAGGTAGATGTTGATTATTTCTTGATTGTCAATCCAAAACAAAAATGTGTGGTAAAATTAAAACAGTTCAACATGCAAAAATCCATACAAAACATTGGTAAACTTACATAATATATGAAGTGCCTATTTTTTTTTTTTATAAAAACATGTAAACATTATGCAAAATTTGAAAGGTAAAGAAAGCTTTGAAAGGTATAGATTTAGATTACACAAGATGTACAGTGTTTTCTTCAGCTTTTTAAATGTATGGGTCAGTAATGACCCACCTGCTGAATAAATTGTGGTCATTTCTAAAAACATGGGGTCAAAAATTGATTTGATTTTTTTCAAACAAGTTAATGTTTATATATGTTTGCAGTCAGTGTCACTGTGTATTGTGTTGAAATTGCATCTATTTATTGCAAAAATGTTATGCAGCTGGTGATGAACTGATCAGTAGTGAGGGGGTAATGTTGTGGCTTGTTTCGTCATTGTAGATCGCAATGACACGGATTCTAATGCAGCTTTATGCTGTACGGACTTTAAATGACGAACTAACATGAAATGTCTGAAATTTTGCATCCGGCTGTAAATGTATAGCTTTAGTACAATATTACTTAGAGATTACACAAAGTATGTACCCTACATAGTATATTTTGCTGAAAATGCCTAAGTTCAATATGCCAAAATTCATAGAAAAAATAACCAAAACTTGTCAAAAAATTGGAGGTGCACATACTTGTTATGTAAAGTTTGAAAACTATAGCTTCAATACACTGGGGACATACATATAACCTAGGTTTCCATAAATTTAAAATAATTAGTAGCCAATTTTCCAAAATTTGTGAAAACAGTCCTTTTAAAGTATTTTTCCACAAATTTGCTAAAATATGTTACTTTTTGAAAGAATTCCTCAGAAATTGCGATTTTGGCTACCAGGAATGGAAACATAGTATAACCTAACAGTGACAACTTATAGACAAGCTAACTAACTAACAAACCAACAGACAACGTTGAGTGGTTACTGTAGCTAGTTTTACTGTTGGTGAAGCAGCTAATAAAGGTCAATATTATACAACTTTGCAAACCTGATATAAAATTTGAAGCTTTTAGGTTTTTCAATTCAAAACTTGCTTTAGTTGCTTCTATATAAGGTCACTGTGACCTTGAGTGAAGGCTGAGGTATACCAACCTCACAAATTTGGTAGCCATGGATGCCATAATGCTTTATATTTAGTTTCAAGATAAATATAAAGTTTCAAGCTTCAATAATTGGTTCATGACAATAAGTTCTTCAAAGGTTTTTTTATATCAAGTCACTATTACTTTAAATGAGGGCTAGTGTCAATCCAACAAGTTTGCAACATTGGTAGTCGTCAATGAATGACAAAATAAAGTTGAACAAGGTTTTTTTTTAAAATGTGACATAACTGCTTTAAAAGTACAATCAGTAAATTTGAGTTAGTATAAATAAGTGTTGAAACTTACTTGTAGTACCATCAGGTAACTTCACTTGCTTTATAGTTAATCCTGGTGGTAATGTTAAACGAGCGTAAGTTGGAATGATATTATCAACAACCTGATGGAAACCACCATGCTTCTTACAGAGCCCTGGTACACTCTTACCACACTCATGACACCCTGAAAATATCCAAATAAACAAAAGATGATTTTAAAAGACTTACATAGGCTAACTAAATGCTTAAGCATTAAATGTCATTCTAAGTTCAAAAAGATATTAACCATACTTAGTCAAGTCTATTGAAAGTATAAGTTGGTTTAATATTTACATATTGATTTAAGCTATATAAATTAATTTTTTTCAGTTACAACTGCAGAACTCAGGGGTTGAAATTTTTTCAGATGAGCTAAATCCCAGGACTTTTTGATACAGAAAATCAAAAGCCCGCAATTTTTTTAGTTATGGCATCCATGAATCTATTCATTATTAGTTTTTAAAATGTGTGTGAAACAATTCTTAACATAGTTTGTGATATTCATCTTTCTAACATCTCTCTGATAAATAGCAAGAAACGGAAGTGTTGTCTGTTCCAGAAAATGGGAAAAAACTTTAGGGTCAGTGCCAGGACAGGGTTGGTCGGGAAACCTGAAACACAATATTTCTTTGTAGGCCTTATCGTGCAAATACTTTTAAAATTCTCTTTTACTTACAAAGCTCTTCTGGCTTTGATGTCATCTTCCAAGATATTAACCAAAAATCTGAAAGAGAAATTATAACACAAAATAAAAGGGTGGCAAATTCCAGCACAGCTTTGTTTCAAAACAAGAACAGTTGGACTAAACAAGAGACCCAATGGGCCTGCTCACCTGATAAATAATGGCTTGCTGAAATGTTTTAAGAAAACATAAAAACTGAGAGCCCTATAACAATAATCATTGACCATTTTAGTACTCTTTCACATCTGTGACCTTGACCTTAGAACTTATAACCCTTATCTATAACAAAATGATTGTTGTATAAATACCCACACTATTCTAATATACATCTCTGTTTTTAGTTTTCCAGATTATTAACCATTTTGGTATTCTTTTGCATCTGTGACTTTAACCTTTGAATTAATGACCTTCATCTATATATCAAAATGATCATTATATCAATACCTACAGTATTCTAATATATATGCCTATTTAGTTTTCCAGATAATTAACCATTTCAGTTTTTTACACATCTTTGAACTTGATCTTTGAACCCATGACCTTGATTTTTTAATCAAAATGACAGTTGTATCAATATCCACAATAGTCTAATGTACATGTTTATACAAAAGATTTGATAGTTTTCCAGATAATTAACCATTTCAGTATTCCTTCGCATCTTTGACCTTGACCTTAGAACTAATGGCCTTTATCTATATATCAAAATGATTGTTGTGTAAATAGCTACAATATTCTAATATACATGCTCATACAATAACTTTATAGTTTTCCAGATAATCAATCATTTCATTATTCTTTCATATCTGTGATCTAACCTTTGAACCCATGACCTTTATATATATATATATCTCAAAATGATTGATATATCAATACTTACAATATTCTTACATACATGCCCATACAAAACTTATAATTTTCCAGGTAATTAGCCATTCCAATTTCTTTGCATCTCTGACCTTGACCTATGAACCTTCATCATAACAAAATGACCATTGTATCTACATGTAAATGTTTATAGAAAAAGTTTAGTTTTCCAGATACTCAAACATTTCAGTATTCTTTCACATCTTTGACCTTGTCCTTTGAACCCATAGCATTCATCTATGGCATATTTCACTAGAACTGTCTCTTGAGAATCAAATACTCCCACCCCAACATTTAATGTTTTCCTGTGACCTTGAGTTTTAAGATATGACATTGGTTCAAGGTCATGACACACCTATGGACCATGAAGATGATTCATGTGAAGTTTTATGACAGTCAGCCAAAGCAGGCAAGAGATATGGCCTTGACACGATTTTGCACAGGCAGACAGACAAGAGACTGATATGGTGATTCATATATATATATATATATATATATATATATATATATATATATATATATACACCCCCCCCAACTAGTTTGGGGGATACAAAATACATGATTATCTACAATATTCTTATATAAATGCTTATACAAAAAAGTTAGTTTCCAAGATAATTAACAAAATTACAAAGGTAAATATTAGGTTATGACCTTAACCTTTAACCTTGATCCCATTTCAAAGGTAATTACAAGAATATGTCAAAACTGAAACCCCTGTGTCATTACCTTTCCAAATAGTGTACCAGTAGTTAAAAAGAGGGCCAGTATAGTATTAACTTCAAAACTAAAACTGTTTCCACTCAATACTAAACGCTCTTTATCTCTCCTCAATTTTGAGTGTAATACCACATTTCGTGTATATATAAAAAAATCCCGTATTTGCTCTAACCTGTCATATGTTAGCGACAATCATGGTCAAATAATACTGACCAGAAATGTCAACTATACTTTTACCATATCACTCATAATTGTATGATCAGGAACATCTTAAACATTTTTAATATTAAGTCTGGTCTACATGATTTTGAGTGGGTACATAACTCTTCAACCTAGAAAGGTCTTCAAGGAGTTATAACATTCCTTGATTTTTGTATCAATAAATACCATTTATTTAAACATAGCACTGTCGTGCTGTTGTACAGCGTACAGTAGTTGGGAAAATTGTGTTGAGGCAAGACAGAATATTATAATCGAAAATTCGGGGGGGGGGGGGGGGGGGGGGGTTTGGGGGGGGGGGGGGGGTTGGGGGTTGGTTGGTTGGTTCGATCAATGCATAGTCCGACGGATGTTTTTGTTTTGTTTTTGTTTTTTTTTTGGAAAAAGAAACAATGTACCATACCATGTATTGCTGAATTAAATGGTAGAAAATAATAATTTCATAAATATATGAAAAAGACAATCGGTAATTAAAATCAAGTTAAAAAAAGTTGTACCCGATCGTTTTGTCATTTCGGATAGAGAGAAAGTAGAGTTTTGCAGATCCTACCGTCCCTATGAGGGGGTACATTCTAGCGGTTGTATGTAACTGGATCATTTGCTGTTAATTCGGGTTTTAATTAACTGCTGATTATCACTCACAATATTCCCGTTTCATGTTAATGGTGAAGTACAGTTGTTTTACCAGTTCCGAATTTTTACTACCGAATAATCTAAAATTTCAATCCCGTTCAATTAAAGGAATCGCAAAATAACTTTCTAAATTTGCTTCTACTTGAATGTATGGGCATTAATTGTTTAAATAATATTAAACTTCAACCGCTTCCTAAAAGGTCGACAGATTGTTGGTAACCCAGTTTAACGATGTAAACAAATCGTGATCACGGAAATGCTTTTTTCAAGAAAACATACTACCACGTGTTTTTGAGGACAGGTGTCGATATTTTGGAATCAGTTAACATTTGTATTATTACACCACATAAATTTTATTGCCTCTGCTTGTGGATGACGTCTGCAGCAGCGCTTATATGAAACCCTGTTCGGAACTGGTAAAACGACTGTACACAACACTGTACGAATTATCTCCCTTTCACGAAAGTAAAATCTAATCGATAAACATTTTAAAATATGACACAATTGCCTCAACATCAAAATACGTTATCATAACCTTGAAAATAAATTTAAATTTCCGTAGATTTCGCGAAGAATTAATTAAACAACCTGCCGTTGCTGTTCATTTCATAAAAAGTTATGATTTTACATCGTAGGACGCAAACTTCTCGAACTACTTTTTATTGTAAACATGAGATCAGTTCGCCAAATTGCAGAAATTATTAGGTGCATCCCGTCGCTATATTTTACTAGATTCCGAAAATTTATTCCAAATGTGCATATGTAACCAAATGCATTACCCGTCTCAGAATACATATCTCACGATAAAACAGATATACTTCTTTCACACTCATTTATCAGGCGCACTATTTCCAGGTGTACTCATATCTTATAATTTCATAGCAAAGAAGCTCGATATCTTGGAAGAAAGTGATGACAATGTACGCGTTCACTTTGTTCACGCTGTACAAAAATGTGGGTACCTGGAAGGAATTAACCAAACATAGTCAAAATATGACTGAAAATAGAAAATAAGTGTTTTTCCACTAACTCAACTGACCCTTTATTTTTATGCCTAAAAATAATAATAATAAACCCTACTATTTTTTCTAAGAATATTAGCAGATTATGCATCTAAATTATTTTTTATTTTGCCTAATTATGTGTAACCAAGTGCCTTATGCCAGGTGAGCTATTGTGTCTTTCTGTTGTGTTGTACTGTATATGTCTTAAACGTCATGTTATGTAAATGTGATTGTTTTTCATGGCGTTTATTGCATGTATTCTAGGGACTGGACATATCACGTGACTGGTCAGATGGGTTTTATTCTAATTATAGTTATAAATACTACTCACTAAACTTTCGTTTTGGCACTAACAATTTCTAAAATTCATTCTGGCTCTGGTATTCCAACCAACAACATCGTTTTGATTTTGTATAACTCTACGCTTGTACGATCTGTTCTGGTATGTAAACTCTTTATATTCAAGTTCATTTTCTAAATTATATTTATTATATCAGTTGGAATTATTTAATAGATTATATAAATTTATTCTCAAAATCCTATTGTTTTATGTATTTGTAGGCTAATTAAATATATTTGTATAATTTCGGTAAAAAGAATTTACGACCCTTGAGGAGAATAAACCTTGTAAAATATAGAGGAGCAGTCGTTATCGATTCATTTTTGCTATCCGGTTTCATATGTATCAGTAGTGTGGTAATATAGCTATTATGTTTTAGTTTGTACTGTGCATAACTAATGTCTCACTTATTGGGTACCTTTTAAGTAATGGTACAGTGCCTGCTTTAAACAAATGGACAATCTGGGTTTGATTACCAGCATCAGGGGAAGGTATTTTCTATTTAATTATCAGTAATGCACCCACAATGGGACCTTGTCTTTGAATGGGACACCCACCAAAGTACACATGCAGGAGAGAGCCCATAAAAAAGCAAATATTTATAACATTAACATGTATGAATAAGGATATAAAAAACAAATGACAACATAACTACATGGTATACAGTCATGTTGCTACAGCATCAAACCCTTCCCCCCCCCTTTTTTTTTTATTCAATTTGGGGAAAGACAATTTTTCATTACAGGTATTTACATTACAATATCATAATTCAGTCCTTCAGATATAAGTATGTCATGCAGGTGTTTTTGAAGATCACAACTTAATGTTGATGAATAAAGTTATTCATTATAAAATTGTAAACACTTTTACTCTGCACCAGTGTTTTTATCCTGGTTTCATACATGATTTACCTTTTATTGATCACTTTTTTAATGAATGTTTATTAGCTTTGACTCAAAACTTAAAATTTCAACGTATAACAATAAATGTTTGACGGAAAGTAAAAATGTTGTAAACGCATGTCGATGTTTTGGTCAGGTTAGAATTTGAAGCCACTCTGAATTAAAACAGCACAGAGGTACCAGGGAGGGGTCGGCCTGGATGTAGTGCTAGTAAATGCCACCACAGCGGTCGCTATAACTTGCATCACTGCGATTTTTGCCATCTTGAATCACTAAAGCTGAAAATTACACATATATTTTCACCATTCTTACCTTCTGTAATTGTATTTTTAGAGAAAAACTTTACAAAATAGGACAAAGAAGGAATTTAGTCCCATTGGTAGCCATTACCGCAATGCATTCTGGACGGGATATACCTGACGCGGAATGACGTCATATAATGTGTAAAATGGGATTCCCTTTCCTTACCTTGTGAGCTTGAAGATGTCAGAAAAGGAAACGAAACAATCTCGTCGACCGATCCCACCAAGTGCTAATCCTTGTGACTTTGTAGGTACTCTAATCTATAGTGTGAAATAACTACAAAATTATATAAAATGGCACTGCACCACAACACTTGTTGCAACACACAGACTGTCTATCTCTCTCTCTCTCTCATACGGTATAACCGTAAAAGAATGAGGGCTTGGTTGGTCAATGTTGCTTAACGTCGCATCAGCAATTTTTCAGCATTAAATCAAAACCTACAATATTTGAATATACATGCCTATACAAAAAGTTAATAGTTTTCAAGATAATTAACCATTCATCTATATTTCAAAATGATTGTTAAAGGCATATGCTATGAAATAGAACCACCATTCAAAACAAGCTAATTTTTTACTGTTTTTTTCTATATGAACATGCAAACAAAAATATGCAAAAATAATGGTAGGTCACCGCATGCAATTTTTCAACTCTTGTTCAATATATGCAGTATTTCAAGGATTTTGCATTTTTACCCAAAAATCGGTATAATTTGAAAAATCAACCTCAAACAAACTCAAGAAATTCATTAAAATGTTATAAACAGCAAAAATACATCATACCCATATTTAACATGTTAAAAAATGTCAAAGTTGGCAGTTCAATACACATTTATTAAAATAATTGGTAAAAAATACATTTGAGAAAGTGCTCATTTTACAGCCTTTTTCACAAAAATTCCATACATTTTCCTGTACAAAAAAAAATCTACCATTCGAAATCTTATCAAAATCTGCCAAAAGTTTAACCAGACTATATACTTCACAAAAACAAAGAAAAATTGATAGGTCACCAGGGTATTTTCGGATTTAAAAATAAAAAATTACCCCTACCCCAATGATTTTTTAAATTTTCCATTGAAAAAATTGAAAAAAAAAATCCCTAAAAGATTTTCTCTTTTAGTTAATTCAAATATTAGCGTCAGATTCTTGACAATACACAAAACAAAGTGTATTTTTACATATTATTTACAATATTAATCGATGTTTTATAATCTGGATATTAAAAATAGATTCCTAATTATCATAAAAATAGCTGCGAATCTATAGGAATTCAAAAACTCCAATGAAAAGAAAAAAATATAGTTTTGTTCAACCTTGTCAACATTCTAATATCTCTTGGAACTTACATGAATTTCCATTACTTTGTGGTATAGACAAAGAGAGAAAACTTTAATACCATGGTAAGTTTACATTTTCTGCATCTGTGTTTGTAATACTCAGATTATAGGCCGTACCGTTTTTCGTTTTGGATTACATAAGATAGATAGAACCTAGTTGCTGCAACGTTGTGATGAAATTTGGACAATTCACCGTTGTATGGTTTCCATTTGTTTATGTTTACTGTAATAGACATTATTTAATCATTTTTTAAAGCATGTAGTTGAGAAGTACGTTCGGGTTCGTCAAAAGTTGGACCATATTTGTTCATTTGAATCATGCGGGCAGAAAGTATCTTCTCGCCTTTTCTTCTTCGATACTTTAATAAACCACCCTTTTCTTCTAAGAGGCATTTTGATCACTAATTTTACGATTTATATGATTTATATTGCCGAATACTGATTAAAAGAAAGCTGGGATGTTTACAGTTGCTACGGTTGATCTTCGTATATCCCTTCATTTTAAATGTCGCACCACTTACACATTCAGTAAGGTAAACAGAGTAGTCTCCCCTGGATGCGCGGATTCAGTGCGCAATCAAAAAACCTGAAAATGTCTTTAAATCAATTCCTACAATATTTTAATATACATGTCTATACAAAAAGTTAATAGTTTTCTAGATAATTAACCATTATCAGTATTCTTTTGAATCTGTGACTTTGACCTTTGAACCCATGACTTTAATATATATATATCAAAATGATGGTTAAATCAATACCTAGAATATTCTAATATACATGTCTATACAAAAAGTTTATAGTTTTCCAGATTATTAACCATTTTGGTATTGTTTTGCATCTATGACCTTGACCTTTGAACCCATGACCTTTTCTATGCATCAAAATGATCATTGTATCAATATCTACAACTTTCAAATACATGCCTATATAAAAAGTTTATAGTTTTCCAGATAATGATTAAAATAAGAAAATCAAAAAAATTAGGTCATGACCTTCACAATTGACCTTGACCCCATTTTGAAGGTAATTACAAAAATATGCCAAAACTGAAAACCCTATGTCATTATCTGGTCAAATAGTCAAGTTATGACAATTTGAAGCTATTTTACGATTTTTTTTTAAAATTAAACGTAAAAACAAGTAACCTATTTTTTGTCCGAATTACACAAAATGAACAAACTATAGGGTTAAGACCCTAGAGAAGCCAAATATCACATCAGATTTTTTTTTCCAATCATCGATTTCAATGAAGAAGATTTTTTAAGATTTCTGCACCCCTAGGTCACCGTGACCTACTTATTGTAGCCATGGCAATGCCACAAACAAATCTGAATTGCACAGGCCCATATATACTTCTGACCAAGTTTCATTGAAATCTGTCCAGTAGTTTCAGAGAAGTCGAAAATAGGTGTTAACGACGCACACACACACACACACTGGCGCACACACACATGCACGCACATACACACGCTGCGCTATGCCATAAGCTCACATGACATTTCGGTCAGGTGAGCTAAAAATGAAAAACTACATATAGCACAAAGAGCATTTACAAAGAGGTTCATCCCAGATATGGAGCAGTCTTTTGAATTGTTCAAAAGATTCAGCTACCCTGATGTTATTGGGAAGGCTGTTCCATATCCAGGCGCCCTCAAACTTAAATGATTTTATTCCGTACCTTGTTTTTCTTGTTCTCGGTATCTTAACCTGGTTTTCATTCCTAAACTAGATCTAAGATATATTCCGGAGATATTTTATGTAATATCTTAAAAACTTCAACAGCCATATTTTTCATTCTTTCTACATGTAAAAAAATCATTTTATGTAAATTTAAAATATGTTTAAAATCTGATGTATAATCATCTGTGATAAATGCATTGCTCTCTCTTGTATTCTTTCTATCTTTCTACTACTTTTTTGAGAGCAGAAATGCCATACCACAGGGCAATAATTAAAATTTGATAAAATAAAAAGAGTTGTAAATGATAATTTTACCTTGTTTAGTCAACATATGACCAATACGTTTTAAAACTGATAGCTGTCTAGATGCCTGTCTACAAATATTACTTATGTGTTTTTCAAAATTTAGCATATGGTGTATTTCAATATCAAGCAGTGTAACACAGTTATCACTTTCGATAACAGAGTCAGTAAGCCACAGACAAGCATACCACTCCCCCATTCCATTATACTGATACCAGGTGAATCAGTAAAGGCCAACGACAAAGAAAATTCACTTTCCCACATGTGGTCTGAGCCTGACTCGAACTCACAAAGGTGAGAGACCCTGGATTTGAAGACTGACGTCTTATCTATCAGGCCACTGCACCCTCATTTAATGAGGGCAATATAGGTATAAAGGTGATTCGTAAGCCATTCTGCAACATGAGCACAATTTTTGTAACCAACCCTAAAAATATATTGATTACATAAAACCATTACTCAACTTGACGTAAAATTCATTCATTATGTATACAAAAGACATTGCATTACTAACATTAAGTTGTTTATGTGATCAGATGTATTTACATGAGCTACAAACCTCAGTCAAGTGTAAAATGACAGATCATAAAATAAAATTCTGTATTTTCAGGAGCTACAAGCCTGGGTAAAGTGTTAAATGACAGATCATAAAATAAAATTCTGTATTTTCAGGAGCTACAAGCCTGGGTAAAGTGTTAAATGACAGATCATAAAATAAAATTCTGTATTTTTAGGAGCTACAAGCCTGGGTAAAGTGTTAAATGACAGATCATAAAATAAAATTCTGTATTTTCAGGAGCTACAAGCCTCAATAAAGTGTTTAATGAAGTATGACAAGGATAAATATTACTGTAAAGAGTTCATTGATAATGCTAAGAATGTGAGAAATTTTGGGTAAGTGAGAAATAGTTCAAGATTATACAAATATCTAGTTTCTGTATCTGATTGATTGCCAATAGGTTTAGGGACTGGAGTTGAATAATGAAAAGTTTGGGTGTGGTTATTTCTATCAATGTTTAAAAGAATTTCTCCCTTGCTGTACTAAAATATTCAAGTATTACCTGATACCCTTACAGTAGCTCACTTGGTAAAGTGCTCAATCAGTATTTGGTAGGTTAGTGTTGGAATCTTGGCTTGGTCGACCAAGACTTAAAAGTGCATGTAGATAGTGACTTTAGCCAAACACTCGGCATTTAGAAATGAAAGTCACAGTTCCTTCAGAAAAGACCTTAAGAAATGATGCCTCCTGTGGTAGGCTTGGCATGCTAAAGAACCCTCCCTGCTTATTACCCTGAGTGTATTGCAAAGGTAACAATTTGTTGCACTTTACCTATAGCTGATTACATCCTAATATAAGTGAAATATTGTTGACTGGGTCATAATATCAAATCCAATCAATCAGTTGAATATACCCTGTTTTTTCAAAGGATATTCTGATCACCCTGATGACAGTTGGTCTTTACAGCTTAAACTGTTTGGTGAAAATTAAGTTTCACACAGCAATCAAGGTTTAGATTTAGATTTCAATAAGATACATTGCTAAAATTTATCTTGTAGAAGTTGTGCAAATAACATTTAGAAATAAAGTTCCTTGCCAAGGGTCATCCTGCTAAACTTTTTAAGCTGACATCTTGGGAAGAATATAACTTTTAAACTTGCTTACCAGTAAATTCCTTGCAAAGATCATGTATATAAAGGTAATTCACCAGTATAAAGGTTATTTACCAGTATAAAGGTAATTCACCAGTATAAAGGTTATTTATCAGTACATGTATAAAGGTAATTCACCAGTATAAAGGTAATTTACCAGTATGAAGTTATTTACCAGTATAAAAGTTATTTACCAGTATGAAGGTAATTTAACAGTTTAAAGATTATTTACTAGTATGAAAGTAATTTACCAGTATGAAAGTAATTTAACAGTATGAAGGTAATTTACTAGTATGAAAGTAATTTACCAGTATGAAGGTCATTTACCAATGAAGGTTATTTATCAGTATAAAGGTAATTTACCAGTGAAGGTTACTTACCAGTAAAATGATAATTTACCAGTATAAAGGTAATTTACCAGTATGAAGGTTATTTACCAGTATAAAGGTAATTTTTCAGTGTGAAGGTAATTTACCAGTATGAAGGTTATTTACCAGTATAAAGGTAATTTACCAGTATGAAGGTAATTTACCAGTATGAACGTCATTTACCAGTATAAAGGTAATTTACCAGTAAAGATTACTTACCAATAAAATGATAATTTACCAGTATGAAGGTTATTTACCAGTATGAAGGTTATTTACCAGTGTGAAGGTAATTTACCTATATAAAGGTAATATACCAGTATGTAGGTAATTTACCAATGAAGGTTATTTACCAATATAAAGGTAATTTACCAGTGAAGGTTACTTACCAGTATGAAGGTAATTTACCAGTATAAAGGTAATTTACCAGTATGAAAGTAATTTACCAGTGAAGGGTATTTACCATTATGAAGGTTATTTACCAGTTTAAATGTAATGTAAAAATAAAGAATTACCAGTATAAAGGTAATTTACCAGTGAAGGGTATTTACCAGTATTGAGGTAATTTACTAGTGAAGGGTATTTACCAGTATGAAGGTAATTTACCAGTATGAAGGTTATTTACCAGTATGGAGGCAATTTACCAGGTATGATTTGTCTTCAATTTATTTGCTGATGTTTATATTTCAGAAATATGTATATGACGACAGAAAAAGAAGAGGGATACAACCGTATATGCCTCCTCCGGAACATAGACAAAGTATCAGGGAAACATATGCACATGCAATGAAAGAAATATTTAAGTGAAGAAGAAAAAAACTTAAACATTGTGTCTCAAAACTATTTTTTAAAGGCAGTGCACTAGAGTGTGTTGACATTTTTTGTCTTTCTGGTATATTGTTATAACTACAAGATTAGGATAACAGATTTCAACATTAACATGACATCATGCTATTTGTTGAGAAATTGACAAACTGAAATTGTTTTGATGCTAATAACTTTGTCTTGGTATCATTGGAAGACCGAACAGTGTGCAACAGTGTTCAAACTAAATTGTACCAGTATTGTTTGTGATTATATTTTTATACATGTATATATAAATTTGATTATACCTGTTGTTATAGTTTAATACATGTATTTGTATATCTAAATTCTATAAATTGGAGGTGGCGGGGGGAATGAGACATGACACAATAACCGTACTTGTAAAAATCATGAAAACATTTTTTGGAACATACTGGTAATAATAAGTTTAATTTTGAAATTTTGAAGATGATTTAAAAGAATCAGAACTGTGCACTACTATTTCCCACTTTAATGCAGGGTCTTAATAACTGAGTCGTAAAAGATTGACATTACAGCACATCTTTAAAGCAGGGTCTTAATAACTGAGTCGTAAAAGATTGACATTACAGCACATCTTGCTGCCTAAGTTCGAATCCCTCAAATTTCCCACTTTAAAGCAGGGTCTTAATAACCGAGTCGTAAAAGATTGACATTACAGCACATCTTGCTGCCTAAGTTCGAGTCCCTAGAATTTCCCACTTTAAAGCAGGGTCTTAATAACTGAGTCGTAAAAGATTGACATTACAGCACATCTTTAAAGCAGGGTCTTAATAACTGAGTCGTAAAAGATTGACATTACAGCACATCTTGCTGCCTAAGTTCGAATCCCTCGAATTTCCCACTTTAAGCAGGGTCTTAATAACCGAGTCGTAAAAGATTGACATTACAGCACATCTTGCTGCCTAAGTTCGAGTCCCTAGAATTTCCCACTTTAAAGCAGGGTCTTAATAACTGAGTCGTAAAAGATTGACATTACAGCACATCTTTAAAGCAGGGTCTTAATAACCGAGTCGTAAAAGATTGACATTACAGCACATCTTGCTGTCTAAGTTCGAATCCCTAGAATTTCCCACTTTAAAGCAGGGTCTTAATAACTGAGTCGTAAAAGATTGACATTACAGCACATCTTGCTGCCTAAGTTCGAATCCCTAGAATTTCCCACTTTAAAGCAGGGTCTTAATAACTGAGTCGTAAAAGATTGACATTACAGCACATCTTTAAAGCAGGGTCTTAATAACTGAGTCGTAAAAGATTGACATTACAGCACATCTTGCTGCCAAGGTTCGAATCCCTCGAATTTCCCACTTTAAAGCAGGGTCTTAATAACTGAGTCGTAAAACATTGACATTACAGCACATCTTTAAAGCAGGGTCTTAATAACTGAGTCGTAAAAGATTGACATTACAGCACATCTTGCTGCCTAAGTTCGAATCCCTCGAATTTCCCACTTTAAAGCAGGGTCTTAATAACTGAGTCGTAAAAGATTGACATTACAGCACATCTTGCTGCCCAAGTTTGAATCCCTAGAATTTCCCACTTTAAAGCAGGGTCTTAATAACTGAGTCGTAAAAGATTGACATTACAGCACATCTTGCTGCCTAAGTTCGAATCCCTCAAATTTCCCACTTTAAAGCAGGGTCTTAATAACTGAGTCGTAAAAGATTGACATTACAGCACATCTTGCTGCCTAAGTTCGAATCCTTCGAATTTCCCACTTTAAAGCAGGGTCTTAATAACCGAGTCGTAAAAGATTGACATTACAGCACATCTTGCTGCCTAGGTTCGAATCCCTCGAATTTCCCACTTTAAAGTAGGGTCTTAATAACCGAGTCGTAAAAGATTGACATTACAGCACATCTTGCTGCCAAGGTTCGAATCCCTCGAATTTCCCACTTTAAAGCAGGGTCTTAATAACTGAGTCGTAAAAGATTGACATTACAGCACATCTTTAAAGCAGGGTCTTAATAACCGAGTCGTAAAAGATTGACATTACAGCACATCTTGCTGCCTAAGTTCGAGTCCCTAGAATTTCCCACTTTAAAGCAGGGTCTTAATAACTGAGTCGTAAAAGATTGACATTACAGCACATCTTTAAAGCAGGGTCTTAATAACTGAGTCGTAAAAGATTGACATTACAGCACATCTTGCTGCCTAAGTTCGAATCCCTCGAATTTCCCACTTTAAAGCAGGGTCTTAATAACCGAGTCGTAAAAGATTGACATTACAGCACATCTTGCTGCCTAAGTTCGAGTCCCTAGAATTTCCCACTTTAAAGCAGTGTCTTAATAACTGAGTCGTAAAAGATTGACATTACAGCACATCTTGCTGCCTAAGTTCGAATCCCTCAAATTTCCCACTTTAAAGCAGGGTCTTAATAACTGAGTCGTAAAAGATTGACATTACAGCACATCTTGCTGCCAAGGTTCGAATCCCTCGAATTTCCCACTTTAAAGCAGGGTCTTAATAACTGAGTCGTAAAAGATTGACATTACAGCACATCTTTAAAGCAGGGTCTTAATAACCGAGTCGTAAAAGATTGACATTACAGCACATCTTGCTGCCTAAGTTCGAGTCCCTAGAATTTCCCACTTTAAAGCAGGGTCTTAATAACTGAGTCGTAAAAGATTGACATTACAGCACATCTTTAAAGCAGGGTCTTAATAACTGAGTCGTAAAAGATTGACATTACAGCACATCTTGCTGCCTAAGTTCGAATCCCTCGGATTTCCCACTTTAAAGCAGGGTCTTAATAACCGAGTCGTAAAAGATTGACATTACAGCACATCTTGCTGCCTAAGTTCGAGTCCCTAGAATTTCCCACTTTCAAGCAGGGTCTTAATCACTGAGTCGTAAAAGATTGACATTACAGCACATCTTTAAAGCAGGGTCTTAATAACCGAGTCGTAAAAGATTGACATTACAGCACATCTTGCTGCCTAAGTTCGAATCCCTAGAATTTCCCAGTTTAAAGCAGGGTCTTAATAACTGAGTCGTAAAAGATTGACATTACAGCACATCTTGCTGCCTAAGTTCGAATCCCTAGAATTTCCCACTTTAAAGCAGGGTCTTAATAACTGAGTCGTAAAAGATTGACATTACAGCACATCTTGCTGCCTAAGTTCGAATCCCTAGAATTTCCCACTTTAAAGCAGGGTCTTAATAACCGAGTCGTAAAAGATTGACATTACAGCACATCTTGCTGCCTAAGTTCGAATCCCTAGAATTTCCCACTTTAAAGCAGGGTCTTAATAACCGAGTCGTAAAAGATTGACATTACAGCACATCTTGCTGCCTAAGTTCGAATCCCTCTCAGGACATCTCTTATTGTGAGAAAGTTTGTCAGTTTATTTGTGGAAGTTTTATGGTTTTCTCTGGGTACTTCGATTTCCTCTAATATTCCTGTTGAGAAAAGTGAAAGAATCTTATCAGGTTTAAAACACCATTACAGTCTTCAAATTTGTCTACTAAAATGGTGGCCAAATTGACCTGCAATTATGTCTGAGGACCTTAAATTTGTAGATGGTGGCCAGCTTGTCTTCTTTAAATTTGAACTGACCAGAGAACAGATATTATTTCTGTGTTATAGAATTTTCATGATACTGTTGCCATTTCAGACAATATAATGGACACTTTACATAACCATAATTTTATTATTAAAACATTGCTATGACGTCAGCGTTGTCTTTGTATGTGTATTAACTAGCCTAATCATCAGTTTTCACCTGTAAGTGTCCAATAAGTTGATACAACTGTACATTAAATAACAGAATGAACAGTTAGAATGTATAGTTAGATTAACTTATTGGACAGTTACAGGTTGCTTGATTATTCATCCGAAACAGCTAATGTATCCAATAACAACAGGAAAACAGAACAGAAACTAAAATGGAAAAATTGTTAATTTTCACATTTCTAGCTCATTGCACTGTTTTCACATCATACTGAACTAGGTGTTCCGGTTCCGGTTCAAGAAGACGGCAATTAGAGAAAAAAGAAAACGGTGGAACAAATTCAATAACTGTAGAAATACCGTAAACTTATAACAGTTACAAGTCTGCTAGGAATAAAGCAAAAACTGCTATACAAAAAGCCACTTGTCGTTATGAGCAGTCATTAGCGCATAAGATCAAGCAAAATCCAAAAATATTTTGGAAATATGTCCAGTCCAAGACAAAAATTAAAGGCACGTTAAATATCATAAAAGATGAGAACAATGTTGACATATCGGATGACAACATTAAAGCAAACCTATTAAATAACTTTTTCGCAAGTGTCTTCACTAAAGAAAACATACAAAATATACCAGAATTCCAATCCAAAACATCGACCACATTAAACAACATAAACATCTCGATTGACAAAATCAAGAAAATTCTGGAAACTCTAAACCCAACCAAATCACAAGGTGAGGATAACATCCATCCAAAATTCTTGAAAGAGACGGCACATACAATCTGCGTCCCATTACATATAATCTTCACAAAGTCACTAAGGGAAGGCAAACTCCCGTCATGTTGGAAACTGGCCAATATTAGTCCCATCCATAAAAACGGTTCTAAATCATAGGTGTCAAATTATAGGCCAATCAGCTTAACTTCAGTGGTCTGCAAAATTATGGAAAAAATTATTAAAAAGGCACTAATGTCATATCTCGAAACAAACAACTTATTTACACCACATCAACATGGATTTCGAGCCGGCTACTCATGTAACACACAATTATTAGAAGCAATTGACTACTGGACCAAAGCAATAGACAACAATGAGGATGTAGATATCATCTATCTGGACTTCCAAAAGGCTTTTGACACTGTGCCCCATAGAAGATTATGTGCAAAGCTCCAAGGATACGGAATTGGAGGCGATATTCTCAAGTGGATACAAGACTTCTTGTCGGAAAGGAGACAACGTGTAGTGCTCAACGGTAAAATATCAGATTGGAAACCAGTACTTAGTGGAATCCCGCAAGGAAGTGTTCTTGGACCTATTCTATTTTTAATCTTTATCAACGATCTGCCAGAAGCTGTCCAAAGTGTCATTAAAATCTTTGCAGACGACACAAAGCTATATAGGATAATCAAAACCAGACAAGACAGTAATATACATGTATTTCAGGATGATATTGATGTAATAAATAACTGGTCTCAAGAGTGGCAATTAAAATTTAACGAGAAGAAATGCAAACACCTACACCTAGGAAATAAAGATAGTCCAGTTTACAATTTGAATGGTACAGAAATCAAAAAAGTAAAAGAAGAGAAAGATCTAGGAATAATAGTGGACCATAAATTAACCTTCAGGGACCATATCCACTCCTCTGAAAAAAGCAAATAAAATGTTGGGTCTACTAAGAAGAACCTTCAAAAATATGGATAAGGACACTTTTGTACCACTATATAAATCATTAGTTAGACCTCATCTTGAGTATAGCAGCAATGTCTGGTCGGTAATGTACAAAACAGATGCTGCTATGATAGAAAACGTCCAACGTAGAGCCAGCAAATTGGTTAAATCCATAAGACACACCCCTTATTCATCACGATTAAAATTACTTGGTTTACCAACTCTAGAATATAGGAGAAAAAGATCCGACGTAGTACAAATGTACAAAATCCAACACAATATTGACAAAGTAGATAAAAACATATTCTCCTACTCAAAAAGCAACACCAGGGGCACAATTTCAAACTCCATAAAGAATTCAGTAGAACTAATATGAGGAAAGCAACTTTTAGTCAACGTGTGACAAATTCATGGAATTCCCTACCAGCGGAACTCGTCAACAAACCATCTCTAAACAGTTTTAAAAGTGCCATTAACAAGCATTGGACAAAATAAATCTAAAATTCCACCCGACCATTTACGAACCGGAACCAGAACAGAATCTAGTCAAAAGAAATTCATTAAAATGGACCAGAGAGGCGAAAAGCCTATAGTGGTTTCTACAGACAGGTAACAGGTTTAATTTAATTGCAGAAGTATTTAACTCCCTTCACAGATTAAGAAATTTAACAGGCTCTTCACTTAAACTATCCACTATTCAGAAACATTCACTGTTTTCACAGGACGAAAACCCATCTTTTTTACACTATACTTAAAGATGGCATAAACCTCATCTTTACGACATCTTCAAGGTTTTCGTCATGTGTTCATTTCGACTACATGTAGCTTATCTTTTACTCCCACATTAGAAGATTCACATTGTAAAATATCCTTGCATTTATAAAGAATAAAGCACTTATATATTACAGTCATGCAGCATCAGAACGATGCTCTGTTTTTTGGCAACCATTTGTCCATTTAAACCTGTATATAAGAATCTAGTTACTGTTGTTGTGTACAGTAATTAGTATAACATCCTTGTATCAAGCATTTACACAAATGTTACAAACAGAACATCTTTCTGAATGATTATTATTTGTATAGGCACACAACTCAGATCCAGTAAAAATGTGCCTTTATTATTTCATGACATTTTTAAAAATGATCTGAGCAGATGGAATATTTAGTCACCTTGTAAGTACAACTCACAAAAATCATGATTTTTACTTTATTCTGTATGATGAATACTCTTCACTTAACACAGTGTGTAATTACTTACTATCCATTAAGTTGTAAATTGTGATCACCATTAATCTGTTGACAAAATCATTTTTACCTACAACTGTCCTTTATTTAATGAATGGAGATTTAAAGCTGTATTTTATTTACACAAAGGTTTGCAATGTTGTAAGTTAGAGAGAAGCCTCAAACTTCATTTTGTGAGCGAAAGGATTAATATCGGCGCTAATTTGCCTGTATTAATTCTTTCTCTCACAGAATAACAGTTTTCGGCTTCTCTATAACATAACACTGATGAAAGTGATTCTTAGTCAGTTTTAAAAATATGCCTGGCCACTTGGAATTTCCATTGGTGACCTGAAAATTTAAATTGGTGGCCACTTAGTTTTGAAATCCACTTTGAAGGCTGCATTACTCCATTTGAAGCATCAAAAGAAAGATTTGTCTAAATTGCAAATGAAGTGTGTTACATATAAAATACAATCAACTTCTCTTCTGAAGGTCTAGCATAAATACTGTTCATAGTAATGTAAGACTGTTTCTGAAAACTTTTAACTGGATTAATTCAATCTCCCTTTTTACCTGTCCATAAATAATTCATTTGTATAAATGTGAAACACCTTTCACTTGATCAGGGATACTTATAATCAAAATTTTGTATGGTAGCTTTTAAAGAGAAGGCATAAATTATCAAAAAGGTCATTAGTTTTAACATTTACTCTAGAATTTGTCTGGAGTCTATTGTACTAAAGAATAAATTGTCCTCAGATATTTAAAATGTAACAACCAAAGCAAAACAATATAAGATTTTATATTACAGTCAAACCTGTCTATAAAGGTCACCCAAGAGAACTAGTAAAAGTGGCCTTTTTGATAATATATATAGATAAATAGGAAAATTTTGATACAACTTGGTTTGTAAGTATAACTTTATACAACTTTAGATGCTTTATGTGTTTCAACACAAAGTAGGTCATTGGACCTATTTTCAGGGCCCAGTGATTTTTTCCTAAAGATTGCAGTACCTTAGATAGTAAAACATAACAACTCTTGTTATAATGAGCATAAGGAAACATCATAATGATATAGCATCTGTGCATAAAAAATAACAACAAACATGGACCTGCATTATAACCATCAACACGGACCTACATTGTAACCACCAACATGGACTGCATTATAACCATCAACATGGACCTGCATTACAACCACCAACATGGAACATCATCATAACCACCAACATGGACCTGCATCATAACTACCAACATGGACCTGCATTATAACCACCAAAATGGACCTGCATTAGAATCACCAACATGGAACTTCATCATAACCATCAACATGGAACTTCATCATAACCATCAACATGGACCTGCATTATAACCACCAAAATGGACCTGCATTAGAATCACCAACATGGAACTTCATCATAACTACCAACATGGACCTGCATTATAACCACCAAAATGGACCTGCATTAGAATCACCAACATGGAACTTCATCATAACCATCAACATGGAACTTCATCATAACCATCAACATGGAACTTCATCATAACCCCTAACATGGACCTGCATCATAACTACCAACATGGACCTGCATTATAACCATCAACACGGACCTGCATTGTAACCACCAACATGGACTGCATTATAACCATCAACACGGACCTGCATTGTAACCACCAACATGGACTGCATTATAACCATCAACATGGACCTGCATTACAACCACCAACATGGAACATCATCATAACCACCAACATGGACCTGCATCATAACTACCAACATGGACCTGCATTATAACCACCAACATGGAACTTCATCATAACCACCAACATGTTCGAACCTGCATCATAACTACCAACATGGACCTGCATTATAACCATCAAAATGGACCTGCATTAGAATCACCAACATGGAACTTCATCATAACCATCAACATGGAACTTCATCATAACCATCAACATGGAACTTCATCATAACCCCTAACATGGACCTGCATCATAACTACCAACATGGACCTGTATTATAACCATCAACATGGACCTGCATTACAACCATCAACATGGAACTTCATCATAACCACCAACATGGACTAGTATGTACATGAATACAAGAGGCCAAAAAGGACCTGTAATGCTCAACTGGAAAAAATTGACCTAATTTGTTAAAATTGGGTCAATGAAAAATTTCTTGAAAAAAATCTGTTACATATGTTAAATGGCTAGGTATTTACTTTCTAAATTTCAAAGAAGAAAATTAGTGAAAAATTGAATGTGCAATGGCCATTTTAGTGATTTTGCTATTTATAGTAAAGATGGCCATCTTGGATTTCAAACAAGGTCGAGTTGTATAAACTTTTATCTACTTCACCTAGAGACCTTCCACACCAAGTTCGGTCTCAATTGGCCCAGTGGTTTCTGAGGAGAAGATTTTCAAAGAATTGGCTAAAATTTGACCTCATTTGCATAATTTGCTAAAATTGAGTCGATGAAAAATTTCTCTGAAAAGCCTGTTACATATGTTAAATGGCTAGGTATCTACTTTCTATATTTCAAAGAAGAAAATTGTAGAAAATTGAATGTACAATAGCCATTTTAGTGATTTTGCAATTATAGTAATGATGGCTATCTTGGACTTCATACAGGGTAACCTTGTACAAACTTTTATCTACTCCACCTTGGGACAATTCACTACAAGTTTGGTTTCAATTGGCCCAGTGGTTTCAGAGAAAAAGATCAAAGTTTATGAATGCATGCACGCTAGGAAATACGCAAGGATGCATGCAGGCTTCACCATGCCATGAGCTCAGCTGGCTATAGCCACTTGAGCTAAAAATAACTATAATCCTTAATTTTTTTTTAAATTTTATATTTAATCATAACATTAATATCAAAAATTAATATACATATATAAAACAAATTATTAGTTAACAACACAATCATGTTACCTATACAATACAGGTCTTAATTAATCCTTAAGTTTGGAGCCCCAGCTTATAAAATTATAAAACAAGAGGCCCATGGGCCTTAACGCTCACCTGAGGAAGAGTACATATCTTATGCAGAGGTTCAATGGTCAATGACATTAATAAAAGAGAATATCAAAATTTATAGCAGTAAGGGCCAATAATATGCAAGTATTTTTGCAAATTAATTATAATAATTATTATATAAGTATGCTATATATAACATATTTAAAGTCTAGCTACAATATATTATTTATAAACAGCTAAAACATCTGTATATTAAAATGTGCATTAGGCCAATACCTACAATATTCCAATATACATGCCTATACAAAAAGTTTATAGTTTTTGAGATAATTAACCATTTAAGTATTAGTTTGCATCTATGACCTTGACCTTTGAACCTATGAACTTCATTCATATATCAAAATGATCATTGTGCAAATGCCTACAATATTCTAATATACATGCCTATACAAAAAGTTTATAGTTTTTGAGATAATTAACCATTTTAAAATATTCATTCGCAGCTATGACCTTGACCTTTGAACCTATGACCTTCATTCATATATCAAAATGATCATTAGGCCAATACCTACAACATTCCAATATACATGCCTATACAAAAAGTTTATAGTTTTTGAGATAATTAACCATTTAAGTATTCGTTCTCGTCTTTGACCTTGACCTTTGAACCTATGACCTTCATTCATATATCAAAATGATCGTTAGGCCAATACCTACAATATTCTAATATACATGCCTATACAAAAAGTTTATAGTTTTCCAGATTATTAACCATTTCAGTACTTGTTTACATCTGTGACCTTGACCTTTGAACCCATGACCTTTATTCATATATCAAAATGACCATTGTGCCATTACCTACAATATTTTGATATACATGACTATACAAAAAATTCATAGTTTTGCAGATAATTAACTATTTTGGTATTCTTGGACATCTGTGACCTTGACCTTTGAACCCATGACCCTGATCTATGTATCAAAATGGTCGTCATGTCAATACCTACAAATAACTGAAAATCCTATGCCATTATCACAAGAAATGTTAAAAAAATAGCATTTTTTATCAAAGGTCAAAAACTGGGACATGACCTTGACCTTCGACCTTGACATCAATTGGAAGAAAATTGCAAGACAAGATAAACAGTGAAAACTCCATACAATTATCTTCAGCCGTTATGAAGTTATAACAATAAATGTCTCATTTTAAAAATTACGTAATTTTACGCAAAAAACGCGTAACCTATTTTTCGTCTAATTTTGATGAAAAACACAATTTTAATGTTCCCAGGTATGCTGAATCCAAATATCCAATCAAAATTTGCCTGCACCTTTTGGTTTCAGAGAAGAAGATTTTTTTGTCTTTTTGCTATTTTTAGTAACAGCGGCCATCTTGTTGGGCGTGGCCAAACCTCGAACACAATTTTGAAAGGCTGTTACCTAGGCATGATAATCACCAAGTTTCATCAAATTTGGCCCAGTAGTTTTGGAGGAGAAGATTAAAATGTAAAGTTTACACACGACGCACGACGGACGACGGACGGTGATAGATTGCAATAGCTCATCTGAGCCTTTGGCTCAGGTGAGCTAAAAAATTGAATGTTTCTTCATATAATATTTACTTGTAAGTGACACACTAAAAAATCCAAGAGACAATTATTACTAAACACACAATTATCTTCCCTTATTCAATTCAATAAAAGCTGTTAATGTCTAAAAAAAATTTATGAGAATATATTAAATGTTTAAAAATGATGAATGAAAGTTCAGATGAATTATTGCAATGGTTCACCATCTGTCGTCTTTGGTGCGACGTCTGTCATGCTTTAACATTTCACATTTTAAGCATTTCCTTCAAATTTGATTAAACTTACTGACTACCATGCCTAAGTGAAGGGCTTTCAGACTGCACAAATCCTAGCTCTAGGACTTAAAATGGGGAAATGGTAAGGTACTTAATAAGGAAATTGCAAAAATTACTAATGTATAAGAACAATGGCAAGGAAGAAATATTGGCGATTATCACATTAACACTTATACCCAAATTAGTAATTATATGGAAAACTATAAACATTTTGCATGATGATTAGAATATTGTAGGAATTGTCCTATATAGATGAGAGTCATTGGTGTAAAGGTTAACTTACAGATGTAAACAAATATCCAAATTGTTAATTATCTGGAAAACTATTTACTTTTTGTATAGGTATGTATATTGGAATATTGTAGGTATTGCCTAACAATCATTTTGATATAGATGAAAGTCATGTGTTCAAAGGTCACAGATGCAAATGAATGTAGATGTTTTAATTATCTAAAAAATTATATTGTAGGTATTGGCCTAATCATCATTTGATAGATACATGAAATTAATGGATTCAAAGGTCAAGATTAGAGATGTGTAAGAATACTGAAATGACCTAGTTTTTTACCTTTATAATTTTTCACTTGCTGTTCATACATATACTTAAACTAGACCTAAGATATTTTATATGTCTGGTAGCATTTTAGGACAAGTAATAATTAATTTGCAAACATCCTTGCATTGGGCCATAACTGCTGAAAATTAATTTATGCAAATGACCATTGGACTTCTGCATATAGTATGGCATATCCTCAGGTGAGTGTTCAGGACCCTAAGCCTCTAGTTTATTTTATGTTAAATGTGTATAAGACATGTCTTGAAGTAGGATTTTGACATTACTATTGAATTTAGAAATGGTAACCAACTAAGTTTTTGTGCCATTTTTAATTTTTTCAGTTACATGTATTAGATTTAATAATGCAATATTATAAAATGAAATATTATTCTTAGACAATTATTTTTTAAAGAACAATATACAATTTTATCAGATGAAACACATTTACAAAATATTATAGAGTCATTTGGAATTTTAGAAACCTAAAAAACCGATACCCTGTGTCATGGCAGACATCGCACATTAATGAACCCTCCCTTCACATTGCTTTGAGCACACAGTAAAGGTAATACATTCTGTCACTTTACCTATAGCTGATAAAATCTTAATATACGTGAAATATTCTTGACTAGAACAAAAAACCCATTTAATCATCAATCTCAAATTTGACACATCTATCTAAATTGTATAAAGGGAGATAACTATGTCTAGAGCAATTGTTGTGTTCAGAAAATTGTGTTTGCTAGATCTATTAATTTGCAATCTCTATGTAAATATTTAAATCATCATCAATGAAAAACTGATGTCGAGTTATATATATGCTTTCATTAAAAGGGCTTCCAAACTTTTGCAGTTGGACCTGTACAAAAAATATGCCTAACCAATCAACATGATAAATTCACAGAACTAGGCCAATACGAGATACACTTGGCCTATTATGAAAAAAAATCTTTATTTTACGAATATGTGCATTACATTTAAGCAGGCTTTATCCACTGCCCCAGTGTGCTTTGCCAGTAATAAATAATGAAGTAATATCAACTGAGCGGGTTCTAACATAGGTAGTTAAAGTTACTGCCAGTAATAAATAATAAGTAATAATAACTAAGTGGGTTCCAACCTAGGTAGTTAAAGTTACTGCCAGTAATAAATAATAAAGTAATAATAACTAAGTGGGTTCTAACCTAGGTAGTTAAAGTTACTGTCAGTAATAAATAATGAAGTAATAATAACTAAGATGGTTCTAACCTAGGTAGTTAAAGTTACTGCCAGTAATAAATAATAAAGTAATAATAACTAAGTGGGTTCCAACCTAGGTAGTTAAAGTTACTGCCAGTAATAAACAATAAAGTAATAATAACTAAGTGGGTTCTAACCTAGGTAGTTAAAGTTACTGTCAGTAATAAATAATGAAGTAATAATAACTAAGATGGTTCTAACCTAGGTAGTTAAAGTTACTGTCAGTAATAAATAATAAAGTAATAATAACTGAGTGGGTTCTAACCTAGATAGTTAAAGTTACTGCCAGTAATAAATAATGAAGTAATATCAACTGAGCGGGTTCTAACATAGGTAGTTAAAGTTACTGCCAGTAATAAATAATAAAGTAATAATAACTAAGTGGGTTCCAACCTAGGTAGTTAAAGTTACTGCCAGTAATAAACAAGAGGCCCATGGGCCTTATACGCTCACCTGATAACTAATGGCTAGCTGATAGATTTAAAGTAAACGTAAATACTAAACCCCAATGACTTTTTTCTTTACATCAAAATGATCATTGTATCAATACCTACAACATTCTAATATACATGCCTATACAAAAAGTTTATAGTTTTCGAGATAATTAACCATTTCGGTATTGTTTTCACATCTGTGACCTTGACCTTTGAACCCATGACCTTTTTCTATACATCAAAATGATCGTTGTATCAATACCTACAACATTCTAATATACATGTCTATACAAAAAGTTTATAGTTTTCAAGATAATTAACCATTTCAATATTGTTTTGCATCTGTGACCTTGACCTTTGAACCCATGACCTTTTTCTATACATCAAAATGATCGTTGCATCAATACCTACAACATTCTAATATACATGCCTATACAAAAAGTTTATAGTTTTCGAGATAATTAACCATTTCGGTGTTGTTTCGCATCTGTGACCTTGACCTTTGAACCTATGACCTTTTTCTATACATCAAAATGATCATTGTATCAATACCTACAACATTATAATATACATGCCTATACAAAAAGTTTATAGTTTTCGAGATAATTAACCATTTCAGTATTGATTCGCATCTGTGACCTTGACCTTTGAACCCATGACCGTTTACTATACATCAAAACGATTGTTGTATCAATACCTACAACATTCTAATATAAATGCCTATACAAAAAGTTTATAGTTTTCGAGATAATTAACCATTTCGGTATTGTTTCGCATCTGTGACCTTGACCTTTGAACCCATGACCTTTTTCTATACATCAAAATAATCGTTGTATCAATATCTACAACATTCCAATATAAATGCCTATACAAAAAGTTTATAGTTTTCGAGATAATTAACCATTTCAGTATTGATTCGCATCTGTGACCTTGACCTTTGAACCCATGACCTTTTTCTATACATCAAAATGATCGTCGTATCAATACCTACAACATTCTAACATACATGCCTATACAAAAAGTTTATAGTTTTCGAGATAATTAACCATTTCGGTGTTGTTTCGCATCTGTGACCTTGACCTTTGAACCCATGACCTTTTTCTATACATCAAAATGATCGTTGTATCAATACCTACAACATTCTAATATACATGCCTATACAAAAAGTTTATAGTTTTCGAGATAATTAACCATTTTGGTATTGTTTCGCATCTGTGACCTTGACCTTTGAACCCATGACCTTTTTCTATACATCAAAATGATCGTTGTATCAATACCTACAACATTCTAATATACATGACTATACAAAAAGTTTATAGTTTTCGAGATAATAATTATAATCAGAGGTAAAAAAATTAGGTCACGACCTTCACAATTGACCTTGACCTCATTTTGAAGATACTAACAAGAAGATGTCAAAACTGAAAACCCCATGTCATTATCTGGTCAAGTAGTCAAGTTATAACAATTTGAAGCTATTTTACGATTTTTTCAAAATTAAACGCAAAAACGCGTAACCCATTTTTCGACCGAATTTCACAAAATGAACAAACTATAGGCTTAAGACCCTAGAGAAGCCAAATATCTCATCAGATTTTTTCTCCAAACAATACTTTCGGAGAAGAAGATTTTTTAAGATTTTTGCACCCCTAGGTCACCTTGACCTAGTTATGGTAGCCATGGCAACGCCACGAACAAATCTGAATTGCACCGACCCAGACATGCTTCTGACCAAGTCTCATTGAAATCTGCCAAGTACTTTCAGAGGAGAAGTCGAAAATGTGAAAAGTTTACGACGACAACGACGACGACAACGACGACGACGACGACGACGACGACAGACAACGGACAAATTGTGATCAGAAAAGCTCACTTGAGCCTTTGGCTCAGGTGAGCTAATAATAAAGTAATAATAACTAAGTGGGTTCTAACCTAGGTAGTTAAAGTTACTGTCAGTAATAAATAATGAAGTAATAATAACTAAGATGGTTCTAACATAGGTAGTTAAAGTTACTGCCAGTAATAAATAATAAAGTAATAATAACTAAGTGGGTTCCAACCTAGGTAGTTAAAGTTACTGCCAGTAATAAATAATAAAGTAATAATAACTAAGTGGGTTCTAACCTAGGTAGTTAAAGTTACTGTCAGTAATAAATAATGAAGTAATAATAACTAAGATGGTTCTAACCTAGGTAGTTAAAGTTACTGTCAGTAATAAATAATAAAGTAATAATAACTGAGTGGGTTCTAACCTAGATAGTTAAAGTTACTGCCAGTAATAAATAATGAAGTAATATCAACTGAGCGGGTTCTAACATAGGTAGTTAAAGTTACTGCCAGTAATAAATAATAAAGTAATAATAACTAAGTGGGTTCCAACCTAGGTAGTTAAAGTTACTGCCAGTAATAAATAATAAAGTAATAATAACTAAGTGGGTTCCAACCTAGGTAGTTAAAGTTACTGTCAGTAATAAATAATAAAGTAATAATAACTGAGTGGGTTCTAACCTAGATAGTTAAAGTTACTGCCAGTAATAAATAATAAAGTAATAATAACTAAGTGGGTTCTAACCTAGGTAGTTAAAGTTACTGCCAGTAATAAATAATAAAGTAATAATAACTAAGTGGGTTCCAACCTAGGTAGTTAAAGTTACTGCCAGTAATAAATAATAAAGTAATAATAACTAAGTGAGTTCTAACCTAGGTAGTTAAAGTTACTGTCAGTAATAAATAATGAAGTAATAATAACTAAGATGGTTCTAACCTAGGTAGTTAAAGTTACTGTCAGTAATAAATAATAAAGTAATAATAACTGAATGGGTTCTAACCTAGATAGTTAAAGTTACTGTCAGTAATAAATAATGAAGTAATATCAACTGAGCGGGTTCTAACATAGGTAGTTAAAGTTACTGCCAGTAATAAATAATAAAGTAATAATAACTAAGTGGGTTCCAACCTAGGTAGTTAAAGTTACTGTCAGTAATAAATAATAAAGTAATAATAACTGAGTGGGTTCTAACCTAGATAGTTAAAGTTACTGTCAGTAATAAATAATAAAGTAATAATAACTAAGTGGGTTCTAACCTAGATAGTTAAAGTTACTGCCAGTAATAAATAATAAAGTAATAATAACTAAGTGGGTTCTAACCTAGATAGTTAAAGTTACTGCCAGTAATAAATAGTAAAGTAATAATAACTGAGTGGGTTCTAACCTAGATAGTTAAAGTTACTGCCAGTAATAAATAGTAAAGTAATAATAACTAAGTGGGTTCTAACCTAGGTAGTTAAAGTTACTGCCAGTAATAAATAATAAAGTAATAATAACTAAGTGGGTTCTAACCTAGGTAGTTAAAGTTACTGCCAGTAATAAATAATAAAGTAATAATAACTAAGCAGGTTCTAACCTAGATAGTTAAAGTTACTGCCAGTAATAAATAATAAAGTAATAATAACTAAGTGGGTTCTAACCTAGGTAGTTAAAGTTACTGCCAGAAATAAATAATAAAGTAATAATAACTAAGTGGGTTCTAACCTAGGTAGTTAAAGTTACTGCCAGTAATAAATAATAAAGTAATAATAACTAAGTGGGTTCTAACATAGGTAGTTAAAGTTACTGTCAGTAATAAATAATAAAGTAATAATAACTGAGTGGGTTCTAACCTAGATAGTTAAAGTTACTGCCAGTAATAAATAATAAAGTAATAATAACTAAGTGGGTTCTAACCTAGGTAGTTAAAGTTACTGTCAGTAATAAATAATGAAGTAATATCAACTGAGCGGGTTCTAACATAGGTAGTTAAAGTTACTGCCAGTAATAAATAATAAAGTAATAATAACTAAGCGGGTTCTAACCTAGATAGTTAAAGTTACTGCCAGTAATAAATAGTAAAGTAATAATAACTGAGTGGGTTCTAACCTAGATAGTTAAAGTTACTGCCAGTAATAAATAATAAAGTAATAATCTAAGTGGGTTCCAACCTAGGTAGTTAAAGTTACTGCCAGTAATAAATAATAAAGTAATAATAACTAAGTGGGTTCCAACCTAGGTAGTTAAGTTACTGTCAGTAATAAATAATAAAGTAATAATAACTGAGTGGGTTCTAACCTAGATAGTTAAAGTTACTGCCAGTAATAAATAATAAAGTAATAATAACTAAGTGGGTTCTAACCTAGGTAGTTAAAGTTACTGCCAGTAATAAATAATAAAGTAATAATAACTAAGTGGGTTCCAACCTAGGTAGTTAAAGTTACTGCCAGTAATAAATAATAAAGTAATAATAACTAAGTGAGTTCTAACCTAGGTAGTTAAAGTTACTGTCAGTAATAAATAATGAAGTAATAATAACTAAGATGGTTCTAACCTAGGTAGTTAAAGTTACTGTCAGTAATAAATAATAAAGTAATAATAACTGAATGGGTTCTAACCTAGATAGTTAAAGTTACTGTCAGTAATAAATAATGAAGTAATATCAACTGAGCGGGTTCTAACATAGGTAGTTAAAGTTACTGCCAGTAATAAATAATAAAGTAATAATAACTAAGTGGGTTCCAACCTAGGTAGTTAAAGTTACTGTCAGTAATAAATAATAAAGTAATAATAACTGAGTGGGTTCTAACCTAGATAGTTAAAGTTACTGTCAGTAATAAATAATAAAGTAATAATAACTAAGTGGGTTCTAACCTAGATAGTTAAAGTTACTGCCAGTAATAAATAATAAAGTAATAATAACTAAGTGGGTTCTAACCTAGATAGTTAAAGTTACTGCCAGTAATAAATAGTAAAGTAATAATAACTGAGTGGGTTCTAACCTAGATAGTTAAAGTTACTGCCAGTAATAAATAGTAAAGTAATAATAACTAAGTGGGTTCTAACCTAGGTAGTTAAAGTTACTGCCAGTAATAAATAATAAAGTAATAATAACTAAGTGGGTTCTAACCTAGGTAGTTAAAGTTACTGCCAGTAATAAATAATAAAGTAATAATAACTAAGCAGGTTCTAACCTAGATAGTTAAAGTTACTGCCAGTAATAAATAATAAAGTAATAATAACTAAGTGGGTTCTAACCTAGGTAGTTAAAGTTACTGCCAGAAATAAATAATAAAGTAATAATAACTAAGTGGGTTCTAACCTAGGTAGTTAAAGTTACTGCCAGTAATAAATAATAAAGTAATAATAACTAAGTGGGTTCTAACATAGGTAGTTAAAGTTACTGTCAGTAATAAATAATAAAGTAATAATAACTGAGTGGGTTCTAACCTAGATAGTTAAAGTTACTGCCAGTAATAAATAATAAAGTAATAATAACTAAGTGGGTTCTAACCTAGGTAGTTAAAGTTACTGTCAGTAATAAATAATGAAGTAATATCAACTGAGCGGGTTCTAACATAGGTAGTTAAAGTTACTGCCAGTAATAAATAATAAAGTAATAATAACTAAGCGGGTTCTAACCTAGATAGTTAAAGTTACTGCCAGTAATAAATAGTAAAGTAATAATAACTGAGTGGGTTCTAACCTAGATAGTTAAAGTTACTGCCAGTAATAAATAAGTAATAATAACTAAGTGGGTTCTAACCTAGGTAGTTAAAGTTACTGCCAGTAATAAATAATAAAGTAATAATAACTAAGTGGGTTCTAACCTAGGTAGTTAAAGTTACTGCCAGTAATAAATAATAAAGTAATAATAACTAAGTGGGTTCTAACATAGGTAGTTAAAGTTACTGTCAGTAATAAATAATAAAGTAATAATAACTAAGTGGGTTCTAACCTAGGTAGTTAAAGTTACTGCCAGTAATAATAAAGTAATAATAACTAAACGGGTTCTAACCTAGGTAGTTAAAGTTACTGCCAGTAATAAATAATAAAGTAATAATAACTGAGTGGGTTCTAACCAAAGTTACTGCCAGTAATAAATAATAAAGTAATAATAACTAAGTGGGTTCCAACCTAGGTAGTTAAAGTTACTGCCAGTAATAAATAATAAAGTAATAATAACTAAGTGAGTTCTAACCTAGGTAGTTAAAGTTACTGTCAGTAATAAATAATGAAGTAATAATAACTAAGATGGTTCTAACCTAGGTAGTTAAAGTTACTGTCAGTAATAAATAATAAAGTAATAATAACTGAATGGGTTCTAACCTAGATAGTTAAAGTTACTGTCAGTAATAAATAATGAAGTAATATCAACTGAGCGGGTTCTAACATAGGTAGTTAAAGTTACTGCCAGTAATAAATAATAAAGTAATAATAACTAAGTGGGTTCCAACCTAGGTAGTTAAAGTTACTGTCAGTAATAAATAATAAAGTAATAATAACTGAGTGGGTTCTAACCTAGATAGTTAAAGTTACTGTCAGTAATAAATAATAAAGTAATAATAACTAAGTGGGTTCTAACCTAGATAGTTAAAGTTACTGCCAGTAATAAATAATAAAGTAATAATAACTAAGTGGGTTCTAACCTAGATAGTTAAAGTTACTGCCAGTAATAAATAGTAAAGTAATAATAACTGAGTGGGTTCTAACCTAGATAGTTAAAGTTACTGCCAGTAATAAATAGTAAAGTAATAATAACTAAGTGGGTTCTAACCTAGGTAGTTAAAGTTACTGCCAGTAATAAATAATAAAGTAATAATAACTAAGTGGGTTCTAACCTAGGTAGTTAAAGTTACTGCCAGTAATAAATAATAAAGTAATAATAACTAAGCAGGTTCTAACCTAGATAGTTAAAGTTACTGCCAGTAATAAATAATAAAGTAATAATAACTAAGTGGGTTCTAACCTAGGTAGTTAAAGTTACTGCCAGAAATAAATAATAAAGTAATAATAACTAAGTGGGTTCTAACCTAGGTAGTTAAAGTTACTGCCAGTAATAAATAATAAAGTAATAATAACTAAGTGGGTTCTAACATAGGTAGTTAAAGTTACTGTCAGTAATAAATAATAAAGTAATAATAACTGAGTGGGTTCTAACCTAGATAGTTAAAGTTACTGCCAGTAATAAATAATAAGTAATAATAACTAAGTGGGTTCTAACCTAGGTAGTTAAAGTTACTGTCAGTAATAAATAATGAAGTAATATCAACTGAGCGGGTTCTAACATAGGTAGTTAAAGTTACTGCCAGTAATAAATAATAAAGTAATAATAACTAAGCGGGTTCTAACCTAGATAGTTAAAGTTACTGCCAGTAATAAATAGTAAAGTAATAATAACTGAGTGGGTTCTAACCTAGATAGTTAAAGTTACTGCCAGTAATAAATAATAAAGTAATAATAACTAAGTGGGTTCCAACCTAGGTAGTTAAAGTTACTGCCAGTAATAAATAATAAAGTAATAATAACTAAGTGGGTTCCAACCTAGGTAGTTAAAGTTACTGTCAGTAATAAATAATAAAGTAATAATAACTGAGTGGGTTCTAACCTAGATAGTTAAAGTTACTGCCAGTAATAAATAATAAAGTAATAATAACTAAGTGGGTTCTAACCTAGGTAGTTAAAGTTACTGCCAGTAATAAATAATAAAGTAATAATAACTAAGTGGGTTCCAACCTAGGTAGTTAAAGTTACTGCCAGTAATAAATAATAAAGTAATAATAACTAAGTGAGTTCTAACCTAGGTAGTTAAAGTTACTGTCAGTAATAAATAATGAAGTAATAATAACTAAGATGGTTCTAACCTAGGTAGTTAAAGTTACTGTCAGTAATAAATAATAAAGTAATAATAACTGAATGGGTTCTAACCTAGATAGTTAAAGTTACTGTCAGTAATAAATAATGAAGTAATATCAACTGAGCGGGTTCTAACATAGGTAGTTAAAGTTACTGCCAGTAATAAATAATAAAGTAATAATAACTAAGTGGGTTCCAACCTAGGTAGTTAAAGTTACTGTCAGTAATAAATAATAAAGTAATAATAACTGAGTGGGTTCTAACCTAGATAGTTAAAGTTACTGTCAGTAATAAATAATAAAGTAATAATAACTAAGTGGGTTCTAACCTAGATAGTTAAAGTTACTGCCAGTAATAAATAATAAAGTAATAATAACTAAGTGGGTTCTAACCTAGATAGTTAAAGTTACTGCCAGTAATAAATAGTAAAGTAATAATAACTAAGTGGGTTCTAACCTAGGTAGTTAAAGTTACTGCCAGTAATAAATAATAAAGTAATAATAACTAAGTGGGTTCTAACCTAGGTAGTTAAAGTTACTGCCAGTAATAAATAATAAAGTAATAATAACTAAGCAGGTTCTAACCTAGATAGTTAAAGTTACTGCCAGTAATAAATAATAAAGTAATAATAACTAAGTGGGTTCTAACCTAGGTAGTTAAAGTTACTGCCAGAAATAAATAATAAAGTAATAATAACTAAGTGGGTTCTAACCTAGGTAGTTAAAGTTACTGCCAGTAATAAATAATAAAGTAATAATAACTAAGTGGGTTCTAACATAGGTAGTTAAAGTTACTGTCAGTAATAAATAATAAAGTAATAATAACTGAGTGGGTTCTAACCTAGATAGTTAAAGTTACTGCCAGTAATAAATAATAAAGTAATAATAACTAAGTGGGTTCTAACCTAGGTAGTTAAAGTTACTGTCAGTAATAAATAATGAAGTAATATCAACTGAGCGGGTTCTAACATAGGTAGTTAAAGTTACTGCCAGTAATAAATAATAAAGTAATAATAACTAAGCGGGTTCTAACCTAGATAGTTAAAGTTACTGCCAGTAATAAATAGTAAAGTAATAATAACTGAGTGGGTTCTAACCTAGATAGTTAAAGTTACTGCCAGTAATAAATAATAAAGTAATAATAACTAAGTGGGTTCTAACCTAGGTAGTTAAAGTTACTGCCAGTAATAAATAATAAAGTAATAATAACTAAGTGGGTTCTAACCTAGGTAGTTAAAGTTACTGCCAGTAATAAATAATAAAGTAATAATAACTAAGTGGGTTCTAACATAGGTAGTTAAAGTTACTGTCAGTAATAAATAATAAAGTAATAATAACTAAGTGGGTTCTAACCTAGGTAGTTAAAGTTACTGCCAGTAATAAATAATAAAGTAATAATAACTAAACGGGTTCTAACCTAGGTAGTTAAAGTTACTGCCAGTAATAAATAATAAAGTAATAATAACTGAGTGGGTTCTAACCAAAGTTACTGCCAGTAATAAATAATAAAGTAATAATAACTAAGTGGGTTCTAACCTAGGTAGTTAAAGTTACTGCCAGTAATAAATAATAAAGTAATAATAACTAAGCGGGTTCTAACATAGGTAGTTAAAGTTACTGCCAGTAATAAATAATAAAGTAATAATAACTAAGTGGGTTATAACCTAGATAGTTAAAGATACTGCCAGTAATAAATAATAAAGTAATAATAACTAAGTGTGTTCTAACATAGGTAGTTAAAGTTACTGCCAGTAATAAATAATAAAGTAATAATAACTAAGTGGGTTCTAACCTAGGTAGTTAAAGTTACTGCTAGTAATAAATAATAAAGTAATAATAACTGAGTGGGTTCCAACTTAGATAGTTAAAGTTACTGTCAGTAATAAATAATAAAGTAATAATAACTAAGTGGGTTCTAACATAGGTAGTTAAAGTTACTGCCAGTAATAAATAATAAAGTAATAATAACTGAGTGGGTTCTAACCTAGGTAGTTAAAGTTACTGCCAGTAATAAATAATAAAGTAATAATAACTGAGTGGGTTCCAACTTAGATAGTTAAAGTTACTGCCAGTAATAAATAATAAAGTAATAATAACTAAGTGGGTTCTAACCTAGGTAGTTAAAGTTACTGCCAGTAATAAATAATAAAGTAATAATAACTGAGTGGGTTCCAACTTAGATAGTTAAAGTTACTGTGATTTATAAGTGGGGGCTTTAGACCATTTTCCCTGATTTTGTTAATATGTTTCATTGTCATTTCTTTGTCTGTTAATGTCCAGTAGTGGTCATCTAGCTACCTGCAAAATGGTTTATGTATTTTTCCTGTTCTTTGTCTTGGCTTAACTAAATCTATATATAATGATTGTCTAAGAAGCATCTATTTTTGTAATCAGTAGATATATGGTATTAATGCTTTTCTGTTGGTAGGATAATCATCAAAATGGCTTTTATACCTGGAAATAAATAATACTACTTGTCTTGCCTTTTATCCAATGTAACAACAAAAATATAAGGGAACATACAAAATACCCACTATATAGAGTTGTAGATCTCATAATGACAAAAATTCCACAACTGATGGGGAAAAAACATAAGGAAAAAATTCAAACTTAAACTGTATTTTATTAATAAACATAAGGTTGCTGGCAAAATATCATTAAAACTGCATGAAGAGTCAACTACATTAATTGTTGGAAAATCAATTAACATATCACACAGGCACAAAATAGAAGGGCAAACATGAGAAAAATAATACTGCTGTCATACATCTTTGGTGACATAAAGAACTACTTCATTCCTTATAATACTGTATTATATATAATTCCCATTATGCTAATAGGTGAAAGGAGATAACCCATAGAATCGAAAGCTTTTTTAACTAATACTGAAATTTAAATGCCTTTATCATGTTGAACAGATTTTGGGCTGAAAAAACTGCCACTGTTCTCATATTCCAGACCACCATGCAGATTTTGGCTTTGGCTTTGAACCAGTGACCACTGGTCAGTGAAACCAGCATTAAATGTTGTACATAACTGTCAATTATCTTAAAGTTTTCAAAAGTCTGTTTCTAAGGTCACGGATAAAAATGTTGTACATAACTACCAGTTATTTTAGATTTTAAACCAGTGGATTTTAAAAGTCTGCTTCTAAAGTCACTCATAAAACAGCAACTGGTTATAGTCTTACCATTGATGATTATGCCATGATCTAGGAAAAAACGTAGCTGCAGCAAACAATGTCCAGGTAAGTCCAGCTAATGACCATGTAGCCAAAGACCTACATAAAAAACAAAAGCTTAATGACTGGTCAAATATATCTAATGAAAACATTGTCAATCCTCAGGAAAGAAAACAACATTAAAGAGTGGAGTGTGATAATGGTATCTTACACCCTAGTCAAGATTTTTTACTTATAGCCTGTAGGTTCTCATGGTTCTAATATTGTAGAGGGAAATTTGTAAACTTAGTGTTAAACTTTCAACAGGTCTGTACTGTATGTAATTTTGGATAAACTACAGACTGTAAAGTCTATGATTATGTAACTCACAACATGTTAAGGGATCTTGCAGTATTTTACTCATGATGTCAACAGATCCATAACATGATTGTCTAATAATCCACATCTCACAATAAAACAGATATATTCCACCTAAATTGATTTCTATGGTACACTTTTTCCAATGGACATTTATTTTATGGTGAATTTGACTATCACTAAACTATGCTGGGCTCCACGTAAAAACTCAGAATTAAACAAAAATGTGCATGCTTCATGAAATGGTAAGGACAATTTAAGGTAAATGATGTTTATCACACTGGAGAAGAATGAAGATAAAACTGGTATATATGTGTTATATCTACAAAATCTTAAATAAAATTAAATTAGATACAACACATACCATTTACATGGATAATAACCATTATCATTTGTTGTTACATGTTAGAACAACTTGTAGTACTTAGATTTTAAGACCAAAAAGTGCCTATCAATTTGCCAAAAAGCCAAAGATTCATGGTTTTCTTGTGGTATTTAAGTTTCTTTTACCAACCAAAATCTTACTGCCTTGATAGAAGTAAAGAATCTTAAGTGGGACTTTAGACATCTTAAGCAATGTTAAGTGGGACTTTAGACATCATTAATCCATTCCTTTTATAAACAGGTATTACTGTAAATATAAAGAAGGGTGTTCAGTTTTAATATGTGTACGATTATGGTATTTTATGTTTACAATACTTCTTAACTTATAATGTTGGTCTTGTCATTGGAACTTAGGTTTGACAACAAGTTGAACAACACAAATCAAACCAGAGATAGTTAGCTATCTGATTTAAAAATCTACCTGTGGTTTCAATCCATTTAATATTTTCATAACATTTATATTAAATTATTTATTTATGGAATATATATAAACTAACCATCCAATCCACTGAACTAATTCTCCAAAGTAGTTAGGACAGGTAATGATTTCAAATAAACCTCCATAAGGTATGTAGTAGCCAGTACAACCCTAAAACACAACATTGTAAAGAACAAAATAACTAATAAATCACTTTATGAGAATGGGTGGAAAAATTAGTGAAGTAATGGCTTTTTACATACCAGTCAAGATTCTTTCACTTTTACCAACTTATAATTCTGAGATAGTTGAGGAAAATGGAGTATCCAGAGAAATTTATATACCTTCAGCAAGGGAAAAAAAGCTAAAGTAAAATCTAAAAAACTAAGTAAAATCTCCATATAATAAGTTGCAAAGCCAAATTTTAGTCCCCATTAGCCTAGTGGTTTTAGAGAAGAAAAAAGTAATGACCACTTACAGATGGACAAATACTTTGCTATGCTGTAAGCTCATTACAGGACAATGACCAATGACTTAATAAATAGTTAACAGCTCTGAGGTGTTCAAAGTAAGTGGCTTAAAAGTAACAGGTGCAAATTTAGATAAATTTACCATCATCACCTTTTGTGTTCCTAAGTGACCGCAGCTTAAAATCTGCCCATCTGTTGACCATGTAACCCAATATATACAGTATAATTCCCAATATAAACCTAGGATCGCTATGAGAAAAAAAATTAATAAAAATCTTTATTAATTAACAATGAAATGAACTTAAAATTAATATTAAGAAATATACAAATAAGTATTCTACAAGAAAAAAAGAAATCTTGCTAACACAGGTTCATGTTCACTTTGAGGCCACAACCATGGCGATATATATATTACAGCATCCATCTTGAAAGTGAGAGGTTGTGGGTTTGATATTTGGTCAATTCATACATAAGAATTTTGAAATTGGAGATGCTGCTTACTCTTCATCATAAAGAGAATAAAATATTGACCGATTTATTTAGTCATGTAATAAGCCAGAAAGGGCCACAATTCTGTCAAACTAATTGTAATTGAGACTAAATCAAGCTTGAATTGTTGGTCGACTATATAAAACTACATACAAAATGTGATTCCAATATCTTAACAAATCTGAAAAACTATTACAAAAGTGAAAATTTCAACAAGGGCATTAACTCTGTCAAAACTAAACAAATTTGAGGCTAAATATAAAGTTACATATTAAATATGAATCCCATATCAAAAATTAAAGAAAAAAAGTCCAGAAAACCACCACAAAAGTGAAAATTTCAAAGGACCTTAACTGTCAAAATTAATCCAAATTGAGGTTAAATTAACCCTGACTTGAAGCCAAATATCACAAATGTTCTCCATTTGTCAGTTTTGGAGAAAATTTTTTTAATGGTTTTTGACCTAGTTATGGTAGCTATTGCAACACCACAAACAAATTTGAATCGTACTGGCTAATGGATACACAAACAAATTTGAATCGTACTAGCTAATGGATACACAACCAAATTTGAATTGTACTGGCTAATGGATACACAAACAAATTTGAATCGTACTAGCTAATGGATACACAAACAAATCTGAACCGTACTGACTAATGGATACACAAACAATTTTGAATCGTACTGGCTAATGGATACACAAACAAATTTGAATCGTACTAGCTAATGGATACACAAACAAATCTGAACCGTACTGGCTAATGGATACACAAACAAATCTGAACCGTACTGGCTAATGGATACACAAACAAATCTGAATCGTACTGGCTAATGGATACACAAACAAATCTGAATCGTACTGGCTAATGGATACACAAACAAATCTGAATCGTACTAGCTAATGGATACACAAACAAATCTGAATCGTACTGGCTAATGGATACACAAACAAATCTGAATCATACTGGCTAATGGATACACAAACAAATCTGAACCGTACTGGCTAATGGATACACAAACAAATCTGAACCGTACTGGCTAATGGATTCACAAACAAATCTGAATCGTACTGGCTAATGGATACACAAACAAATCTGAATCGTACCGGCTAATGGATACACAAACAAATCTGAATCGTACTGGCTAATGGATACACAAACAAATCTGAATCGTACTAGCTAATGGATACACAAACAAATCTGAATCGTACCGGCTAATGGATACACAAACAAATCTGAATCGTACTAGCTAATGGATACACAAACAAATCTGAATCATACTGGCTAATGGATACACAAACAAATCTGAACCGTACTGACTATTGGATACACAAACAAATCTGAACCGTACTAAACAAATCTGAATCATACTGGCTAATGGATACACAAACAAATCTGAACCGTACTGACTATTGGATACACAAACAAATCTGAACCGTACTAAACAAATCTGAATCATACTGGCTAATGGATACACAAACAAATCTGAACCGTACTGACTATTGGATACACAAACAAATCTGAATCGTACTAAACAAATCTGAATCGTACTGACTAATGGATACACAAACAAATCTGAAACATACTGGCTAATGGATACACAAACAAATCTGAATCGTACTGGCTAATGGATACACAAACAAATCTGAATCGTACTGGCTAATGGATACACAAACAAATCTGAATCGTACTGGCTAATGGATACAAACAAATCTCAAACAACCAAACAACTCAATCGTACTGGCTAATGGATACACAACAAATCTGAATCGTACTGGCTAATGGATACACAAACAATCTGAATCGTACTGGCTAATGGATACACAAACAAATCTGAATCGTACTGGCTAATGGATACACAAACAAATCTGAATCGTACTGGCTAATGGATACACAAACAAA